>OX608078.1:17527877-18127877 GCA_951509765.1 Sphenella marginata
ACCGGCTAATATTAAGAAGTTAACGGAATCTCAAAATGAACTTTCATTCGTTTCAATCCATATGGCCAATTTTGTTCGATATGGCATCATTCTATGTGACCATTATCTATATATTAATATTCTAACATCAATTGCCAGAGTGTATCTCATAAAACAATGCATAACTCTAAATATTATGTATTTTGATATGTTTTCATGGGCCAGGAGCTTTGCATAGGCATATTATATTTAACAAAAAATGCTTCATTAATTTGTAATAATTCATCAAAGTTTTCACCAAAACCCAAAGCTGTTAACTACAGTATCTGACTTTTTTGTTGTACATACAGCAGTGGCGCAGGTGGTGAGCGTGCCGGCTATGATGCGTGCGTTCGTAGGTTCAAGGACGTGTTCAGGGCAGGTTAAGTTTTTTTTTTTTTTTCTAAATTGAATTTGCCTTAAAATATACGAAAACTTTTTATTATATTTTTTTTTTTTAATTTATTACATTTGTAATCCAATATTTTTCTGTTTATTATGTTTATGATATCTATCTTGGAGTGAAAAACCCAAATTTTTTGAAAAAATATAAAAAATTATTCCAATTTATCAATATTTACCAATTTATATTTTTTAAGAAATATATCATATTTCATATGGAAAAAGTAAAAACACAGTTTGTAGTTCTTCAATTTTACACTTACGAAATAATTAGAAATCGCGTTAATTTTCCTAAAGACATCAACTATTTTCTTCCTAAAAATTTTTATTTGTAAAAGAGTCGACATATAACCCAATATTTCAATAGTTTTCTGTTTATGACATCTGCCTTCGAGTGAAAAAACCAATTTTTTTGAAAAAAAGCTAAAATATTATTTCAATTTATCAATATATATTTTTTAAGAAATATATCATATTTAATATACAAAAAGTAAAAACACAGTTTGTAGCTTCTTCAATTTTATATTCATGTAATAGTGTGAAATCGCGCTAATTTTCCTAAAGACATCAACTATTTTCTTCCTAAAAATTTTTATTTGTAAAAGAGTCGACATATAACCCAATATTTCAATAGTTTCCTGTTTATGGCATCTGTCTTCGAGTGAAAAAACCAATTTTTTTGAAAAAAAGCTAAAATATTATTTCAATATATCAATATATATTTTTTAAGAAATATATCATATTTAATATACAAAAAGTAAAAACACAGTTTGTAGCTTCTTCAATTTTATACTTACGAAATAATTAGAAATCGCGTTAATTTTCCTAAAGACATCAACTATTTTGTTCCTAAAAATTTTTATTTACAAAAGAGTCGACATATAACCCAATATTTCAATATTTTTCTGTTTATGCAATCTATTTTGGAGTGAAAAAACCAATTTTTTTTTAAAAAAAGCTAAAAACTTATTTCAATTTATCAATATATATTTTTGAGAAATATATCATATTTAATATACAAAAAGTAAAAACACAGTTTGTAGCTTCTTCAATTTTATACTTACGAAATAACTAGAAATCGCGTTAATTTTCCTAAAGACATCAACTATTTTGTTCCTAAAAATTTTTATTTACAAAAGAGTCGACATATAACCCAATATTTCAATATTTTTCTGTTTATGACATCTATCTTGGAGTGAAAAAACCAAAAAAAACACAGTTTGTAGCTTCTTCAATTTTATATTCATGTAATAGTTTGAAATCGCGTTAATTTTCCTAAAGACATCCACTATTTTCTTCCTAAAAATTTTAATTTGTAAAAGAGTCGACACATAACCGGAATCCTTACATATTTAGTCTAATTGGGCCAGTTAAGATATGTGTTTTCAATATTTCCGAGTTGAATTTGACGAAAGAAACCAGAAAACCATCATATGTGTAAGTTGTAACATTCTCCCGCTAAACGGACTTCAAAAAATCCACAACTAAAGGAAAAATTGAGAAAACAGTCTGTATCACCAAAAAAACAACACAATTTGGAAACCGGCTAATATTAAGAAGTTAACGGAATCTCAAAATGAACTTTCATTCGTTTCAATCCATATGGCCAATTTTGTTCGATATGGCATTATTCTATGTGACCATTATCTATATATTAATAGGCTAACATTTTTTCCATACAATCAATTGCCAGAGTGTATCTCATAAAACAATGCATAACTCTAAATATTATGTATTTTGATATGTTTTCATGGGCCAGGAGCTTTGCATAGGCATATTATATTTAACAAAAAATGCTTCATTAATTTGTAATAATTCATCAAAGTTTTCACCAAAACCCAAAGCTGTTAACTACAGTATCTGACTTTTTTGTTGTACATACAGCAGTGGCGCAGGTGGTGAGCGTGCCGGCTATGATGCGTGCGTTCGTAGGTTCAAGGACGTGTTCAGGGCAGGTTAAGTTTTTTTTTTTTTTTTCTAAATTGAATTTGCCTTAAAATATACGAAAACTTTTTATTATATTTTTTTTTTAAATTTATTATATTTGTAATCCAATATTTTTCTGCTTATTATGTTTATGACATCTATCTTGGAGTGAAAAACCCAAATTTTTTGAAAAAATATAAAAAATTATTCCAATTTATCAATATTTACCAATTTATATTTTTTAAGAAATATATCATATTTCATATGGAAAAAGTAAAAACACAGTTTGTAGCTTCTTCAATTTTATATTCATGTAATAGTGTGAAATCGCGTTAATTTTCCTAAAGACATCAACTATTTTCTTCCTAAAAATTTTTATTTGTAAAAGAGTCGACATATAACCCAATATTTCAATAGTTTTCTGTTTATGACATCTGCCTTCGAGTGAAAAAACCAATTTTTTTGAAAAAAAGCTAAAATATTATTTCAATTTATCAATATATATTTTTTAAGAAATATATCATATTTAATATACAAAAAGTAAAAACACAGTTTGTAGCTTCTTCAATTTTATATTCATGTAATAGTGTGAAATCGCGTTAATTTTCCTAAAGACATCCACTATTTTCTTCCTAAAAATTTTTATTTGTAAAAGAGTCGACATATAACCCAATATTTCAATAGTTTCCTGTTTATGGCATCTGTCTTCGAGTGAAAAAACCAATTTTTTTGAAAAAAAGCTAAAATATTATTTCAATATATCAATATATATTTTTTAAGAAATATATCATATTTAATATACAAAAAGTAAAAACACAGTTTGTAGCTTCTTCAATTTTATACTTACGAAATAATTAGAAATCGCGTTAATTTTCCTAAAGACATCAACTATTTTGTTCCTAAAAATTTTTATTTACAAAAGAGTCGACATATAACCCAATATTTCAATATTTTTCTGTTTATGCAATCTATTTTGGAGCGAAAAAACCAAATTTTTTTAAAAAAAAGCTAAAAACTTATTTCAATTTATCAATATATATTTTTTAAGAAATATATCATATTTAATATACAAAAAGTAAAAACACAGTTTGTAGCTTCTTCAATTTTATACTTACGAAATAACTAGAAATCGCGTTAATTTTCCTAAAGACATCAACTATTTTCTTCCTAAAAATTTTTATTTGTAAAAGAGTCGACATATAACCCAATATTTCAATAGTTTTCTGTTTATGACATCTGCCTTCGAGTGAAAAAACCAATTTTTTTGAAAAAAAGCTAAAATATTATTTCAATTTATCAATATATATTTTTTAAGAAATATATCATATTTAATATACAAAAAGTAAAAACACAGTTTGTAGCTTCTTCAATTTTATATTCATGTAATAGTGTGAAATCGCGTTAATTTTCCTAAAGACATCCACTATTTTCTTCCTAAAAATTTTTATTTGTAAAAGAGTCGACATATAACCCAATATTTCAATAGTTTCCTGTTTATGGCATCTGTCTTCGAGTGAAAAAACCAATTTTTTTGAAAAAAAGCTAAAATATTATTTCAATATATCAATATATATTTTTTAAGAAATATATCATATTTAATATACAAAAAGTAAAAACACAGTTTGTAGCTTCTTCAATTTTATACTTACGAAATAATTAGAAATCGCGTTAATTTTCCTAAAGACATCAACTATTTTGTTCCTAAAAATTTTTATTTACAAAAGAGTCGACATATAACCCAATATTTCAATATTTTTCTGTTTATGCAATCTATTTTGGAGCGAAAAAACCAAATTTTTTTTAAAAAAAAGCTAAAAACTTATTTCAATTTATCAATATATATTTTTTAAGAAATATATCATATTTAATATACAAAAAGTAAAAACACAGTTTGTAGCTTCTTCAATTTTATACTTACGAAATAACTAGAAATCGCGTTAATTTTCCTAAAGACATCAACTATTTTGTTCCTAAAAATTTTTATTTACAAAAGAGTCGACATATAACCCAATATTTCAATATTTTTCTGTTTATGACATCTATTTTGGAGCGAAAAAACCAAATTTTTTTTAAAAAAAAGCTAAAAACTTATTTCAATTTATCAATATATATTTTTTAAGAAATATATCATATTTAATATACAAAAAGTAAAAACACAGTTTGTAGCTTCTTCAATTTTATATTCATGTAATAGTTTGAAATCGCGTTAATTTTCCTAAAGACATCCACTATTTTCTTCCTAAAAATTTTAATTTGTAAAAGAGTCGACACATAACCCAATATTTCAATATTTTTCTGTTTATGACATCTATCTTGGAGTGAAAAAACCAAAAAAAACACAGTTTGTAGCTTCTTCAATTTTATATTCATGTAATAGTTTGAAATCGCGTTAATTTTCCTAAAGACATCCACTATTTTCTTCCTAAAAATTTTAATTTGTAAAAGAGTCGACACATAACCGGAATCCTTACATATTTAGTCTAATTGGGCCAGTTAAGATATGTGTTTTCAATATTTCCGAGTTGAATTTGACGAAAGAAACCAGAAAACCATCATATGTGTAAGTTGTAACATTCTCCCGCTAAACGGACTTCAAAAAATCCACAACTAAAGGAAAAATTGAGAAAACAGTCTGTATCACCAAAAAAAACAACACAATTTGGAAACCGGCTAATATTAAGAAGTTAACGGAATATTAATAGGCTAACATTTTTTCCATACAATCAATTGCCAGAGTGTATCTCATAAAACAATGCATAACTCTAAATATTATGTATTTTGATATGTTTTCATGGGCCAGGATCTTTGCATAGGCATATTATATTTAACAAAAAATGCTTCATTAATTTGTAATAATTCATCAAAGTTTTCACCAAAACCCAAAGCTGTTAACTACAGTATCTGACTTTTTTGTTGTACATACAGCAGTGGCGCAGGTGGTGAGCGTGCCGGCTATGATGCGTGCGTTCGTAGGTTCAAGGACGTGTTCAGGGCAGGTTAAGTTTTTTTTTTTTTTTCTAAATTGAATTTGCCTTAAAATATACGAAAACTTTTTATTATATTTTTTTTTTAAATTTATTATATTTGTAATCCAATATTTTTCTGTTTATTATGTTTATGACATCTATCTTGGAGTGAAAAACCCAAATTTTTTGAAAAAATATAAAAAATTATTCCAATTTATCAATATTTACCAATTTATATTTTTTAAGAAATATATCATATTTCATATGGAAAAAGTAAAAACACAGTTTGTAGCTTCTTCAATTTTACACTTACGAAATAATTAGAAATCGCGTTAATTTTCCTAAAGACATCAACTATTTTCTTCCTAAAAATTTTTATTTGTAAAAGAGTCGACATATAACCCAATATTTCAATAGTTTTCTGTTTATGACATCTGCCTTCGAGTGAAAAAACCAATTTTTTTGAAAAAAAGCTAAAATATTATTTCAATTTATCAATATATATGTATTTTTTAAGAAATATATCATATTTAATATACAAAAAGTAAAAACACAGTTTGTAGCTTCTTCAATTTTATATTCATGTAATAGTGTGAAATCGCGTTAATTTTCCTAAAGACATCAACTATTTTCTTCCTAAAAATTTTTATTTGTAAAAGAGTCGACATATAACCCAATATTTCAATAGTTTTCTGTTTATGACATCTGTCTTCGAGTGAAAAAACCAATTTTTTTGAAAAAAAGCTAAAATATTATTTCAATATATCAATATATATTTTTTAAGAAATATATCATATTTAATATACAAAAAGTAAAAACACAGTTTGTAGCTTCTTCAATTTTATACTTACGAAATAATTAGAAATCGCGTTAATTTTCCTAAAGACATCAACTATTTTGTTCCTAAAAATTTTTATTTACAAAAGAGTCGACATATAACCCAATATTTCAATATTTTTCTGTTTATGCAATCTATTTTGGAGCGAAAAAACCAAATTTTTTTTAAAAAAAAGCTAAAAACTTATTTCAATTTATCAATATATATTTTTTAAGAAATATATCATATTTAATATACAAAAAGTAAAAACACAGTTTGTAGCTTCTTCAATTTTATACTTACGAAATAACTAGAAATCGCGTTAATTTTCCTAAAGACATCAACTATTTTGTTCCTAAAAATTTTTATTTACAAAAGAGTCGACATATAACCCAATATTTCAATATTTTTCTGTTTATGCAATCTATTTTGGAGCGAAAAAACCAAATTTTTTTTAAAAAAAAGCTAAAAACTTATTTCAATTTATCAATATATATTTTTTAAGAAATATATCATATTTAATATACAAAAAGTAAAAACACAGTTTGTAGCTTCTTCAATTTTATATTCATGTAATAGTTTGAAATCGCGTTAATTTTCCTAAAGACATCCACTATTTTCATCCTAAAAATTTTAATTTGTTAAAGAGTCGACACATAACCGGAATCCTTACATATTTAGTCTAATTGGGCCAGTTAAGATATGTGTTTTCAATATTTCCGAGTTGAATTTGACGAAAGAAACCAGAAAACCATCATATGTGTAAGTTGTAACATTCTCCCGCTAAACGGACTTAAAAAAATCCACAACTAAAGGAAAAATTGAGAAAACAGTCTGTATCACCAAAAAAACAACACAATTTGGAAACCGGCTAATATTAAGAAGTTAACGGAATATTAATAGGCTAACATTTTTTCCATACAATCAATTGCCAGAGTGTATCTCATAAAACAATGCATAACTCTAAATATTATGTATTTTGATATGTTTTCATGGGCCAGGAGCTTTGCATAGGCATATTATATTTAACAAAAAATGCTTCATTAATTTGTAATAATTCATCAAAGTTTTCACCAAAACCCAAAGCTGTTAACTACAGTATCTGACTTTTTTGTTGTACATACAGCAGTGGCGCAGGTGGTGAGCGTGCCGGCTATGATGCGTGCGTTCGTAGGTTCAAGGACGTGTTCAGGGCAGGTTAAGTTTTTTTTTTTTCTAAATTGAATTTGCCTTAAAATATACGAACACTTTTTATTATATTTTTTTTTTAAATTTATTATATTTGTAATCCAATATTTTTCAGTTTATTATGTTTATGACATCTATCTTGGAGTGAAAAAACCAAATTTTTTGAAAAAATATAAAAAATTATTCCAATTTATCAATATTTACCAATTTATATTTTTTAAGAAATATATCATATTTCA
Organism: Sphenella marginata; assembly: GCA_951509765.1. Taxonomy (NCBI): domain Eukaryota; kingdom Metazoa; phylum Arthropoda; class Insecta; order Diptera; family Tephritidae; genus Sphenella; species Sphenella marginata. Next base: position 17,535,434 of record OX608078.1, read on the forward strand.
TATGGAAAAAGTAAAAACACAGTTGGTAGCTTCTTCAATTTTACACTTCCGAAATAATTAGAAATTGCGTTAATTTTCCTAAAGACATCAACTATTTTCTTCCTAAAAATTTTTATTTGTAAAAGAGTCGACATATAACCCAATATTTCAATAGTTTTCTGTTTATGACATCTGCCTTCGAGTGAAAAAACCAATTTTTTTGAAAAAAAGCTAAAATATTATTTCAATTTATCAATATATATTTTTTAAGAAATATATCATATTTAATATACAAAAAGTAAAAACACAGTTTGTAGCTTCTTCAATTTTATATTCATGTAATAGTTTGAAATCGCGTTAATTTTCCTAAAGACATCCACTATTTTCTTCCTAAAAATTTTTATTTGTAAAAGAGTCGACATATAACCCAATATTTCAATAGTTTTCTGTTTATGACATCTGCCTTCGAGTGAAAAAACCAATTTTTTTGAAAAAAAGCTAAAATATTATTTCAATTTATCAATATATATTTTTTAAGAAATATATCATATTTAATATACAAAAAGTAAAAACACAGTTTGTAGCTTCTTCAATTTTATATTCATGTAATAGTGTGAAATCGCGTTAATTTTCCTAAAGACATCCACTATTTTCTTCCTAAAAATTTTTATTTGTAAAAGAGTCGACATATAACCCAATATTTCAATAGTTTCCTGTTTATGGCATCTGTCTTCGAGTGAAAAAACCAATTTTTTTGAAAAAAAGCTAAAATATTATTTCAATATATCAATATATATTTTTTAAGAAATATATCATATTTAATATACAAAAAGTAAAAACACAGTTTGTAGCTTCTTCAATTTTATACTTACGAAATAATTAGAAATCGCGTTAATTTTCCTAAAGACATCAACTATTTTGTTCCTAAAAATTTTTATTTACAAAAGAGTCGACATATAACCCAATATTTCAATATTTTTCTGTTTATGCAATCTATTTTGGAGCGAAAAAACCAAATTTTTTTTAAAAAAAAGCTAAAAACTTATTTCAATTTATCAATATATATTTTTTAAGAAATATATCATATTTAATATACAAAAAGTAAAAACACAGTTTGTAGCTTCTTCAATTTTATACTTACGAAATAACTAGAAATCGCGTTAATTTTCCTAAAGACATCAACTATTTTCTTCCTAAAAATTTTTATTTGTAAAAGAGTCGACATATAACCCAATATTTCAATAGTTTTCTGTTTATGACATCTGCCTTCGAGTGAAAAAACCAATTTTTTTGAAAAAAAGCTAAAATATTATTTCAATTTATCAATATATATTTTTTAAGAAATATATCATATTTAATATACAAAAAGTAAAAACACAGTTTGTAGCTTCTTCAATTTTATATTCATGTAATAGTGTGAAATCGCGTTAATTTTCCTAAAGACATCCACTATTTTCTTCCTAAAAATTTTTATTTGTAAAAGAGTCGACATATAACCCAATATTTCAATAGTTTCCTGTTTATGGCATCTGTCTTCGAGTGAAAAAACCAATTTTTTTGAAAAAAAGCTAAAATATTATTTCAATATATCAATATATATTTTTTAAGAAATATATCATATTTAATATACAAAAAGTAAAAACACAGTTTGTAGCTTCTTCAATTTTATACTTACGAAATAATTAGAAATCGCGTTAATTTTCCTAAAGACATCAACTATTTTGTTCCTAAAAATTTTTATTTACAAAAGAGTCGACATATAACCCAATATTTCAATATTTTTCTGTTTATGCAATCTATTTTGGAGCGAAAAAACCAAATTTTTTTAAAAAAAAAGCTAAAAACTTATTTCAATTTATCAATATATATTTTTTAAGAAATATATCATATTTAATATACAAAAAGTAAAAACACAGTTTGTAGCTTCTTCAATTTTATACTTACGAAATAACTAGAAATCGCGTTAATTTTCCTAAAGACATCAACTATTTTGTTCCTAAAAATTTTTATTTACAAAAGAGTCGACATATAACCCAATATTTCAATATTTTTCTGTTTATGACATCTATTTTGGAGCGAAAAAACCAAATTTTTTTTAAAAAAAAGCTAAAAACTTATTTCAATTTATCAATATATATTTTTTAAGAAATATATCATATTTAATATACAAAAAGTAAAAACACAGTTTGTAGCTTCTTCAATTTTATATTCATGTAATAGTTTGAAATCGCGTTAATTTTCCTAAAGACATCCACTATTTTCTTCCTAAAAATTTTAATTTGTAAAAGAGTCGACACATAACCCAATATTTCAATATTTTTCTGTTTATGACATCTATCTTGGAGTGAAAAAACCAAAAAAAACACAGTTTGTAGCTTCTTCAATTTTATATTCATGTAATAGTTTGAAATCGCGTTAATTTTCCTAAAGACATCCACTATTTTCTTCCTAAAAATTTTAATTTGTAAAAGAGTCGACACATAACCGGAATCCTTACATATTTAGTCTAATTGGGCCAGTTAAGATATGTGTTTTCAATATTTCCGAGTTGAATTTGACGAAAGAAACCAGAAAACCATCATATGTGTAAGTTGTAACATTCTCCCGCTAAACGGACTTCAAAAAATCCACAACTAAAGGAAAAATTGAGAAAACAGTCTGTATCACCAAAAAAAACAACACAATTTGGAAACCGGCTAATATTAAGAAGTTAACGGAATATTAATAGGCTAACATTTTTTCCATACAATCAATTGCCAGAGTGTATCTCATAAAACAATGCATAACTCTAAATATTATGTATTTTGATATGTTTTCATGGGCCAGGATCTTTGCATAGGCATATTATATTTAACAAAAAATGCTTCATTAATTTGTAATAATTCATCAAAGTTTTCACCAAAACCCAAAGCTGTTAACTACAGTATCTGACTTTTTTGTTGTACATACAGCAGTGGCGCAGGTGGTGAGCGTGCCGGCTATGATGCGTGCGTTCGTAGGTTCAAGGACGTGTTCAGGGCAGGTTAAGTTTTTTTTTTTTTTCTAAATTGAATTTGCCTTAAAATATACGAAAACTTTTTATTATATTTTTTTTTTAGATTTATTATATTTGTAATCCAATATTTTTCTGTTTATTATGTTTATGACATCTATCTTGGAGTGAAAAACCCAAATTTTTTGAAAAAATATAAAAAATTATTCCAATTTATCAATATTTACCAATTTATATTTTTTAAGAAATATATCATATTTCATATGGAAAAAGTAAAAACACAGTTTGTAGCTTCTTCAATTTTACACTTACGAAATAATTAGAAATCGCGTTAATTTTCCTAAAGACATCAACTATTTTCTTCCTAAAAATTTTTATTTGTAAAAGAGTCGACATATAACCCAATATTTCAATAGTTTTCTGTTTATGACATCTGCCTTCGAGTGAAAAAACCAATTTTTTTGAAAAAAAGCTAAAATATTATTTCAATTTATCAATATATATGTATTTTTTAAGAAATATATCATATTTAATATACAAAAAGTAAAAACACAGTTTGTAGCTTCTTCAATTTTATATTCATGTAATAGTGTGAAATCGCGTTAATTTTCCTAAAGACATCAACTATTTTCTTCCTAAAAATTTTTATTTGTAAAAGAGTCGACATATAACCCAATATTTCAATAGTTTTCTGTTTATGACATCTGTCTTCGAGTGAAAAAACCAATTTTTTTGAAAAAAAGCTAAAATATTATTTCAATATATCAATATATATTTTTTAAGAAATATATCATATTTAATATACAAAAAGTAAAAACACAGTTTGTAGCTTCTTCAATTTTATACTTACGAAATAATTAGAAATCGCGTTAATTTTCCTAAAGACATCAACTATTTTGTTCCTAAAAATTTTTATTTACAAAAGAGTCGACATATAACCCAATATTTCAATATTTTTCTGTTTATGCAATCTATTTTGGAGCGAAAAAACCAAATTTTTTTTAAAAAAAAGCTAAAAACTTATTTCAATTTATCAATATATATTTTTTAAGAAATATATCATATTTAATATACAAAAAGTAAAAACACAGTTTGTAGCTTCTTCAATTTTATACTTACGAAATAACTAGAAATCGCGTTAATTTTCCTAAAGACATCAACTATTTTGTTCCTAAAAATTTTTATTTACAAAAGAGTCGACATATAACCCAATATTTCAATATTTTTCTGTTTATGCAATCTATTTTGGAGCGAAAAAACCAAATTTTTTTTAAAAAAAAGCTAAAAACTTATTTCAATTTATCAATATATATTTTTTAAGAAATATATCATATTTAATATACAAAAAGTAAAAACACAGTTTGTAGCTTCTTCAATTTTATATTCATGTAATAGTTTGAAATCGCGTTAATTTTCCTAAAGACATCCACTATTTTCATCCTAAAAATTTTAATTTGTTAAAGAGTCGACACATAACCGGAATCCTTACATATTTAGTCTAATTGGGCCAGTTAAGATATGTGTTTTCAATATTTCCGAGTTGAATTTGACGAAAGAAACCAGAAAACCATCATATGTGTAAGTTGTAACATTCTCCCGCTAAACGGACTTAAAAAAATCCACAACTAAAGGAAAAATTGAGAAAACAGTCTGTATCACCAAAAAAACAACACAATTTGGAAACCGGCTAATATTAAGAAGTTAACGGAATATTAATAGGCTAACATTTTTTCCATACAATCAATTGCCAGAGTGTATCTCATAAAACAATGCATAACTCTAAATATTATGTATTTTGATATGTTTTCATGGGCCAGGAGCTTTGCATAGGCATATTATATTTAACAAAAAATGCTTCATTAATTTGTAATAATTCATCAAAGTTTTCACCAAAACCCAAAGCTGTTAACTACAGTATCTGACTTTTTTGTTGTACATACAGCAGTGGCGCAGGTGGTGAGCGTGCCGGCTATGATGCGTGCGTTCGTAGGTTCAAGGACGTGTTCAGGGCAGGTTAAGTTTTTTTTTTTTTCTAAATTGAATTTGCCTTAAAATATACGAACACTTTTTATTATATTTTTTTTTAAATTTATTATATTTGTAATCCAATATTTTTCAGTTTATTATGTTTATGACATCTATCTTGGAGTGAAAAAACCAAATTTTTTGAAAAAATATAAAAAATTATTCCAATTTATCAATATTTACCAATTTATATTTTTTAAGAAATATATCATATTTCATATGGAAAAAGTAAAAACACAGTTGGTAGCTTCTTCAATTTTACACTTCCGAAATAATTAGAAATTGCGTTAATTTTCCTAAAGACATCCACTATTTTCTTCCTAAAAATTTTAATTTGTAAAAGAGTCGACACATAACCCAATATTTCAATATTTTTCTGTTTATGACATCTATCTTGGAGTGAAAAAACCAAAAAAAACACAGTTTGTAGCTTCTTCAATTTTATATTCATGTAATAGTTTGAAATCGCGTTAATTTTCCTAAAGACATCCACTATTTTCTTCCTAAAAATTTTAATTTGTAAAAGAGTCGACACATAACCGGAATCCTTACATATTTAGTCTAATTGGGCCAGTTAAGATATGTGTTTTCAATATTTCCGAGTTGAATTTGACGAAAGAAACCAGAAAACCATCATATGTGTAAGTTGTAACATTCTCCCGCTAAACGGACTTCAAAAAATCCACAACTAAAGGAAAAATTGAGAAAACAGTCTGTATCACCAAAAAAAACAACACAATTTGGAAACCGGCTAATATTAAGAAGTTAACGGAATATTAATAGGCTAACATTTTTTCCATACAATCAATTGCCAGAGTGTATCTCATAAAACAATGCATAACTCTAAATATTATGTATTTTGATATGTTTTCATGGGCCAGGATCTTTGCATAGGCATATTATATTTAACAAAAAATGCTTCATTAATTTGTAATAATTCATCAAAGTTTTCACCAAAACCCAAAGCTGTTAACTACAGTATCTGACTTTTTTGTTGTACATACAGCAGTGGCGCAGGTGGTGAGCGTGCCGGCTATGATGCGTGCGTTCGTAGGTTCAAGGACGTGTTCAGGGCAGGTTAAGTTTTTTTTTTTTTTTCTAAATTGAATTTGCCTTAAAATATACGAAAACTTTTTATTATATTTTTTTTTTAAATTTATTATATTTGTAATCCAATATTTTTCTGTTTATTATGTTTATGACATCTATCTTGGAGTGAAAAACCCAAATTTTTTGAAAAAATATAAAAAATTATTCCAATTTATCAATATTTACCAATTTATATTTTTTAAGAAATATATCATATTTCATATGGAAAAAGTAAAAACACAGTTTGTAGCTTCTTCAATTTTACACTTACGAAATAATTAGAAATCGCGTTAATTTTCCTAAAGACATCAACTATTTTCTTCCTAAAAATTTTTATTTGTAAAAGAGTCGACATATAACCCAATATTTCAATAGTTTTCTGTTTATGACATCTGCCTTCGAGTGAAAAAACCAATTTTTTTGAAAAAAAGCTAAAATATTATTTCAATTTATCAATATATATGTATTTTTTAAGAAATATATCATATTTAATATACAAAAAGTAAAAACACAGTTTGTAGCTTCTTCAATTTTATATTCATGTAATAGTGTGAAATCGCGTTAATTTTCCTAAAGACATCAACTATTTTCTTCCTAAAAATTTTTATTTGTAAAAGAGTCGACATATAACCCAATATTTCAATAGTTTTCTGTTTATGACATCTGTCTTCGAGTGAAAAAACCAATTTTTTTGAAAAAAAGCTAAAATATTATTTCAATATATCAATATATATTTTTTAAGAAATATATCATATTTAATATACAAAAAGTAAAAACACAGTTTGTAGCTTCTTCAATTTTATACTTACGAAATAATTAGAAATCGCGTTAATTTTCCTAAAGACATCAACTATTTTGTTCCTAAAAATTTTTATTTACAAAAGAGTCGACATATAACCCAATATTTCAATATTTTTCTGTTTATGCAATCTATTTTGGAGCGAAAAAACCAAATTTTTTTTAAAAAAAAGCTAAAAACTTATTTCAATTTATCAATATATATTTTTTAAGAAATATATCATATTTAATATACAAAAAGTAAAAACACAGTTTGTAGCTTCTTCAATTTTATACTTACGAAATAACTAGAAATCGCGTTAATTTTCCTAAAGACATCAACTATTTTGTTCCTAAAAATTTTTATTTACAAAAGAGTCGACATATAACCCAATATTTCAATATTTTTCTGTTTATGCAATCTATTTTGGAGCGAAAAAACCAAATTTTTTTTAAAAAAAAGCTAAAAACTTATTTCAATTTATCAATATATATTTTTTAAGAAATATATCATATTTAATATACAAAAAGTAAAAACACAGTTTGTAGCTTCTTCAATTTTATATTCATGTAATAGTTTGAAATCGCGTTAATTTTCCTAAAGACATCCACTATTTTCATCCTAAAAATTTTAATTTGTTAAAGAGTCGACACATAACCGGAATCCTTACATATTTAGTCTAATTGGGCCAGTTAAGATATGTGTTTTCAATATTTCCGAGTTGAATTTGACGAAAGAAACCAGAAAACCATCATATGTGTAAGTTGTAACATTCTCCCGCTAAACGGACTTAAAAAAATCCACAACTAAAGGAAAAATTGAGAAAACAGTCTGTATCACCAAAAAAACAACACAATTTGGAAACCGGCTAATATTAAGAAGTTAACGGAATATTAATAGGCTAACATTTTTTCCATACAATCAATTGCCAGAGTGTATCTCATAAAACAATGCATAACTCTAAATATTATGTATTTTGATATGTTTTCATGGGCCAGGAGCTTTGCATAGGCATATTATATTTAACAAAAAATGCTTCATTAATTTGTAATAATTCATCAAAGTTTTCACCAAAACCCAAAGCTGTTAACTACAGTATCTGACTTTTTTGTTGTACATACAGCAGTGGCGCAGGTGGTGAGCGTGCCGGCTATGATGCGTGCGTTCGTAGGTTCAAGGACGTGTTCAGGGCAGGTTAAGTTTTTTTTTTTTTCTAAATTGAATTTGCCTTAAAATATACGAACACTTTTTATTATATTTTTTTTTTAAATTTATTATATTTGTAATCCAATATTTTTCAGTTTATTATGTTTATGACATCTATCTTGGAGTGAAAAAACCAAATTTTTTGAAAAAATATAAAAAATTATTCCAATTTATCAATATTTACCAATTTATATTTTTTAAGAAATATATCATATTTCATATGGAAAAAGTAAAAACACAGTTGGTAGCTTCTTCAATTTTACACTTCCGAAATAATTAGAAATTGCGTTAATTTTCCTAAAGACATCAACTATTTTCTTCCTAAAAATTTTTATTTGTAAAAGAGTCGACATATAACCCAATATTTCAATAGTTTTCTGTTTATGACATCTGCCTTCGAGTGAAAAAACCAATTTTTTTGAAAAAAAGCTAAAATAATATTTCACTTTATCAATATATATTTTTTAAGAAATATATCATATTTAATATACAAAAAGTAAAAACACAGTTTGTAGCTTCTTCAATTTTATATTCATGTAATAGTGTGAAATCGCGTTAATTTTCCTAAAGACATCAACTATTTTCTTCCTAAAAATTTTTATTTGTAAAAGAGTCGACATATAACCCAATATTTCAATATTTTTCTGTTTATGCAATCTATTTTGGAGTGAAAAAACCAAATTTTTTTTAAAAAAAAGCTTAAAACTTATTTCAATTTATCAATATATATTTTTTAAGAAATATATCATATTTAATATACAAAAAGTAAAACACAGTTTGTAGCTTCTTCAATTTTATACTTACGAAATAACTAGAAATCGCGTTAATTTTCCTAAAGACATCAACTATTTTGTTCCTAAAAATTTTTATTTACAAAAGAGTCGACACATAACCGGAATCCTTACATATTTAGTCTAATTGGGCCAGTTAAGATATGTGTTTTCAATATTTCCGAGTTGAATTTGACGAAAGAAACCAGAAAACCATCATATGTGTAAGTTGTAACATTCTCCCGCTAAACGGACTTCAAAAAATCCACAACTAAAGGAAAAATTGAGAAAACAGTCTGTATCACCAAAAAAAAAACACAATTTGGAAACCGGCTAATATTAAGAAGTTAACGGAATCTCAAAATGAACTTTCATTCGTTTCAATCCATATGGCCAATTTTGTTCGATATGGCATCATTCTATGTGACCATTATATATATTATAAGTCCAACTATGTTGTTGGTATATGTCCATGAAATTTAATTTTGTTTATTGAAATATTGACGGAATATGAAAGGAGTGGTGGGTCTGATGGTGGACTTTCAAACATTACTAAGTACCGTTTTTGCCATCTCCTATTAATGATTACTGGTCTTTAATGGACGGTTTTTTTTTTGGTTAGTTGTCAAATTACCCGTCTTTAGAGTAAACCAGCTTTTATGAAAGCGACTCTCAATAACTCAACTATAAATAATTATTTTCAGCAATAAAAATGTCTCCAATATTTATGCCTCTAGGCATTAGGTACTGGAGAAAAATGCGAACAGAGGATTTAATAAGTTAAACTAATTTAAGGTGGTCGAATTTCGACCACGGGATATACTAGTTTTGATTAATATGCTGACTTATTCGCCACCTAGTGGGACATTTTTATACCCAGCGTACTAGTACTAGTACAAGGGTATATTAATTTTGTCCACATAACGGTACTATGTAACGGCACAAAATAATCGAGTTAGATATAGAGTTCCATATATGAAAGTTCTTAGGTTGAAAAGAGGAATTGATTAAGGCATGTCCGTCCGTCTGTCCGTCTGTCCGTCCGTGTACACGATAACTTGAGTAAAAATTGAGATATTTGCATGAAATTTTGTATACAGGTTACTTTCTGGCCAAGGTAGGTTGCTATTGAAAATGGGCGAAATCGGATGATAACCACGCCCCCTTTTTCGATATCGAAAATTTCGAAAAACGTATAAAATGGGTTAATTCAATATCAGAAGCAGCTACAATGATAAAATTTGCAATATGTATTGATTTATATGTTCTAAGGCGGATTTTACCAAATGTTTTTAAAAGGGGCGTGGCACCGCCCCCATATATTTGAAGAAATTTTAAAATTTTGACTCCTAATAACTTGAGAATAGTTTATGCTAGTATAACGAAATTTCGTAGAGGGCATACTATTGTTGTGTTAAATTCAGATATAGAAAATAAACAAAATCGCTTGGCGACCACGCCTACTTTTTTATAAAAGTTATATTGAAAGGAGGTGGAAATATTGAAAAGTCCATATCTAATTAACTGATACCGCTATAATAATATAATTTGGTACATACATCAATTTTCATATTCTTTACATTATTTTTGCAAAATTTTGGAAAGTGGGCGTGGCACCGCCCACTTATGAGTCAAGCAATTTTCAAATTCGACTGCTAATAACTTCAGAACGGTGTGAGATAGGTTTACGAAACTAGGTGCCAGGCATGTTATGTTTATGTAGAGTACTACCACAGAAAATGAGAAAAATCGGTGAACGACCACGCTCCTTTTTGGACTAAAGTTCTCTAAACGAGAGTTAGGAAACCGGAATATGCAATATCTGTTTAACTGATAAAGATATAATGCTAAAATTTAGTACACTCATTCACCTGATGATGTTATTAGTGATGTTTAAAGGTTTTTTGGTAATATTTTGGAAAATGGGCGTGGCACCGCCCACAAGTGAATAAACAAAATATCAACATTTCACTATTAACAAGCCACTGTGAAAGTATCATAAAGATCTGCAATGAAAACTGATCTTCAATAGGGACAAACAACATAATAAAATAAGTGTCCGTGCCACCACCCACTTTTTTAAAATTAGGTAAATATTGATTAGTGGACACATATATCCGTACATCGAAAAATTTCACAAAATACGTTAAAAGTTATGGGCATGGCACGCCTTCTTTTCCAAAGTTATATATAGGACATGGTATAACCCTTGAAAAGATCGATTCAGTACTTTTGGCTCATGTAAGCGGTTAAAGCTTTATAAGCAAGGAGCGTGGCCGCGCCCACCAAATTCGCTATTGTTTAAGCTCGGCATAGATTCGTTTTTAAAATGGGCGAAATCGGATGAAAACCACGCCCCCTTTTTCTGAAAACTAACGCTGGGTATTTAATGTTCGGTTCACCCGAACTTAGACTTCCTTACTTGTTTGTAATAGAGCTCTTCCTTCCAAAAGAAACATACGTGGTAAAAACACAATTGTTGATCATATATTAAACATACGTGCCAATTATGATTAAAATCGGACCATAAATGCGGATTTTGTAAATATACCGACTCCTGCGCCACCTAGCGGAAAAAATTATATGTATTATTGGTGAGACGTATCCAAGGAACAAACTGTCAAAATTTGAAAATCCGTTTAGTAGTTTTTGAGCCAATTGATTACATAAAAACCCCCTACATTTTTATATATATATGTAGATTATCACAGTTTTTTCCCTCTCCTGAAAACTTTTTGGTTTTGAACATACAGGGTTTTGCAGTATGGCTCTCGATATGCTACTTCGGTGCATATATACACTCGCACTTATGCCGCAGTCAGCGTGTTACTTTCTAGTAGGGTAGAAAGGAGGATTTGAAAAAAGGAGGATTTGTCATTTGCAAACATAACGCAAAGCATAATCCATATTTGAAGCTTTTTCGCTGTTGAGCAACACATGTATACGAAAATATCATTTGCTTCTCTTGCTTGCATTGTGCTGTACGTGTTTTTCGGTTTCGTAGTGTTTTATTGCTAAAATTGCTACTAATTTTAAAGAAAATGTAATGGAATATCATTCGACATTTGCCCAATATTTAGGAGGATTTATGAAATTGTCAAATCCTCTTTCTTTCTTCACTTCCAGTGTTCTGTAGCTTATGTTTGCTTGGCTAGAGATTTGCATTACCAACCAAATGAAACCACCGATTATTTTAACCCAGGCATGTCATTAAGCGAAAGCGCTTCCTCTTTGCCTTACTGAGAATTATTTTTGGAATGCATATTTAGAATCTCTTTTTTTATATTACTCGCTTCTCTTATGCATTACTCAGAATCGATTCTGTAATGCAATACTGCCATCGTAACTGGTAATGGAAATAATCATCGGGAAGTATTTCTTGATTACATAGGAGAATGCAAACCAGAAAAAGAAGGGGTCGACTCATACTAATGGCTTTCATCAATAGAGTTCTTTTAAAAAAGATTTAGTCAGCAACAGTACTTAGCAATTATCATTTGCAGTTACTATAGTATTTTTAGGTAAAAAATAGTTTTGTTATAAATACATACATACATACATTTTGGGGTTTTCGCACTCGACATGACACCTACCTAAATCTATCCGTATGAAAAACATGGATTTTGATGCGCTTGTAAGGCCAGCATAGGGCATGGTAGCGACGACGCATGACCTTACATACGAAAAATACGATGCGCGTGCAGAAAATTTCCTGTAACTTTCGTTGTATGGTAAATTACGCCTTAATTACACAATAAAATAAGACTAGTAACACAATTGAAAGCGATTGAGAAGTTTTTTTTTTTTTTAGTTGTTTAAAACAATGGCTAATAATTTTTTTTTTATACCTAGTAGTGCTTCGCACACAAGGTATATTAACTTCATTCGCCTAACGGTAGTATGTAATGGCATAAACGAATCGAGATAGATATTGACTTATATATATCAAAATGTTCAGGAGGAAAAGAGAAATTGATTGAGCCATGTCCGTCCGTCCGTCTGTGAACACGATAAGTTGAGTAAATCTTGAGATATCTCGGAGCGCTATTGAAAATAGGCAAAATCGGTTAAAATCCACGCCCACTTTCTATACATATAATATTTTCGAAAATACAAAAAGAGTGATTCTTCAGTAAATAATACACCAATAAAAACAAGTAAGGAAGTCTAAGTTCGGGTGAACCGAACATTAAATACCCAGCGTTAGTTTTCAGAAAAAGGGGGCGTGGTTTTCATCCGATTTCGCCCATTTTAAAAACCAATCTATGCCGAGCCTAAACAATAGCGAATTTGGTGGGCGCGGCCACGCTCCTTGCTTATAAAGCTTTAACCGCTTACATGAGCCAAAAGTACTGAATCGATCTTTTCAAATGTTATACCATGTCCTATATATAACTTTGGAAAAGAAGGCGTGCCATGCCCATAACTTTTAACGTATTTTGTGAAATTTTTCGATGTACGGATATATGTGTCCATTAATCAATATTTACCTAATTTTAAAAAAGTGGGTGGTGGCACGCCCACGGATTTTATTATGTTGCTTGTCCCTATTGAAGATCAGTTTTCATTGCAGATCTTTATGATACTTTCACAGTGGCTTGTTAATAGTGAAATGTTGATATTTTGTTTTTTCACTTGTGGGCGGTGCCACGCCCATTTTCCAAAATATTACCAAAAAACCTTTAAACATCACTAATAACATCATCAGGTGAATGAGTGTACTAAATTTTAGCATTATATCTTTATCAGTTAAACAGATATTGCATATTCCGGTTTCCTAACTCTCGTTTAGAGAACTTTAGTCCAAAAAGGGGCGTGGTCGTTCACCGATTTTTCTTATTTTCTGAGGTAGTCACACCGTTCTGAAGTTATTAGCAGTCGAATTTGAAAATTGCTTGACTCTTAAGTGGGCGGTGCCACGCCCACTTTCCAAAATTTTGCAAAAATAATGTAAAGAATATGAAAATTGATGTATGTACCAAATTATATTATTATAGCGGTATCAGTTAATTAGATATGGACTTTTCAATATTTCCACCTCCTTTCAATATAACTTTTATAAAAAAGTAGGCGTGGTCGCCAAGCGATTTCGTTTATTTTCTATATCTGAATTTAACACAACAATAGTATGCCCTCTACGAAATTTCGTTATACTAGCATAAACTGTTCTCAAGTTATTAGGAGTCAAAATTTTAAAATTTCTTCAAATATATGGGGGCAGTGCCACGCCCCTTTTCAAAAAATTTGGTAAAATCCGGCTTAGAACATATAAATCAATACATATTGCAAATTTTATCATAGTAGCTGCTTCTGATATTGAATTAACCCATTTTATACGTTTTTCGAAATTTTCGATATCGAAAAAGGGGGCGTGGTTATCATCCGATTTCGCCCATTTTCAATAGCAACCTACCTTGGCCAGAAAGTAACCTGTATGCAAAATTTCATGCAAATATCTCAATTTTTACTCAAGTTATCGTGTACACGGACGGACAGACGGACAGACGGACGGACATGCCTTAATCAATTCCTCTTTTCAACCTAAGAACTTTCATATATGGAACTCTATATCTAACTCGATTATTTTGTGCCGTTACATAGTACCGTTATGTGGACAAAATTAATATACCCTTGTACTAGTACTAGTACGCTGGGTATAATAAAATTCGGTGTGTACGTTAGCCTTAAGGCAAAAAGTAAATTTTTGAAGAAATTTTTAAAAATGCGAGTGGCACCGCCCACTTTTGATTAAGTCAATTTTGGAAATATAATTAATCATAAATCAAAAACCGCTCAAGATAGCAAAACGAAATTTAGCACACATATTGATATTAATACCGGCAATATACCGGAAAAAAGTTAGCGAAATCGGGTAAGGTCCACGCCCAATTTTATACGAAAGATGAAAAGGATCATAGATATATTAAATATGCAATAACTTTGCTTAAACTACCTGTATATCATTTCTATTTTACCTCTAAAGTGTTCGTGGGCAAAGAAAGTCGAGTGCACAAAATTTTTGGAAAATGGGCGTGGCCCCGCCCCTTTATGGTGGATTATTCCACCAAACTTTCCATGCCATAACTCCGGTAAAAATTGATTTATTGAACCGATATTTGGAGAAAGTGTTCAACATATAAAGGTGACTCTTTGCTGTAAAAATAAACAAAATTGGTTAACGGGCACGCCTACATTTTGAACACAGTTCTGAAAAATTTCTGTGTAAAATTGAAACCGCGATATTTCCATAATTGTGTAAGTTATATAAATAATATTTTACCCACATAATAAGCTTTTTAAGCAAAACTAAACTGTAAAAAAATGTTGTGCATTTTGTTGAAGTAGGCGTGGCACCGCCCACTTTTCAGCAAAAAAGGTCTGTTATTTTCAAAAGCGATTGTTTGCAATTTGAATTAGGTATTTCAGTAGAAGTTTTTAAGATGCTTCCCAATAGTATGTAGTATACCCCTGCTAAAAATTATCCAAATCGAATAACACACAAGCAAGATTTACGGGAAAGTAGTTAACACCCTATTGCCTTTTTTTTTATTTTCATACCTTTCATAAGCCCCATGCAAAACTATTTATATTTTGTTATTTAGTGATAATTTAATTTACAACTTACAACACAAGTGTTTTTAATTGAAAACAATCAGTTGATTTATAACACCTTGTAAATTAGGATACTACAACAGATCACTACTAGGTATTTAATGTTCGGTTACACCCGAACTTAGACTTCCTTACAAGTTTTTAATTATTTATTTAAAAAAAAAATTTTTTTGATGAGACTTACCCCCCTATTCCGTGTTCTTGATAAATTGACAATCTTGATAAAATATCAATAAAAAAATATTTGAATCAAGTGTTCTGAATTCTGCTTCAAAAAATTATTTAATATGAGCAAAATCGGTTAAACCGATTGCACTCGCAATAAATAAAATCCAAAGGCATTCGAAAAATTTCGAGTACCCATAACTTAGAAAATAATTCGAATTTCGAAAAATAAAAAAATAGGGGTCTTTTTTTTTTGATGGTTAACCAAAAAAAAGTTATTGCGCAAAAAAGCTCGCACATCGAAAAAACGTTTGCACAGTTGGCAGATTTTGACTCACCTATTATCGTCATTTTCCGAATATTTCGATACCTTGCCACGCCCACAATTTTTCGAAAATGCAATTTCTAAAATGAGGTTGTGTTTGGGTCGGTAAAATGTACCTATATGCAAAATTTTATCAAATTCTGAGGGGGTCGGGTTCAATGCATATTGGGTTTGATATGAAATCCATCACATAGTTATATATGGCCCAACGTGAAAAAAACACAGAAAAATATAAACATTTTTGTTTCAATTTCCAGCAAATACATATGAGTTCCCATAAGAGGTTAATAGTTTATATATGAAACTGAATAATTTACTTGCGTTCAAAGCAGTTTATGTCATAGTTGTAGCAAAACTATATATTTTCGATATTTAGAATGCATCTTTCGATATTTGAATAAGGAATCAGCCATATTGATATGCCTTTTTTTATTGTATCAGTCACTCCTTGTCTACCCTTTCTTAAGTTTTTTTCGCAGCGCTACTACAATGCACTAACACTAATAGAGCTCGGACATGCGCATAACTTACATTTTAACTGTCTCGTCAATTAATGATTAACGATTTTAGCATATTGGAAAGATACGATACTAGCAATATACTCGCGAAATAGGTGTAATTCTATTCTTCTACACAGTGGAGCATTTTAAAAGAAGTTACATTGCAAAACTAGGTTAGGTTAGGTTTGAGTGGCTGCCATAACGGCACACTTAGGCCAGTTGTAGTAGGCCCGTTGTGATACCACAGAAAGACACCGTTACTCCTCATCCTCGAACCACTTTGTTGACTTGATGTAGGTCATTAAGTCCCTGACGTCCAGCTCCGCTACTTGGCGAAGGTTGACTAGATAGGAGGCTCCCAGATAGCGCCGTCTGGCCTCGGTTAAGGCGGGACAGGCGCAGATTAGGTGTTCGACTGTTTCCTCCTCTTCATCCTCTTTACAGCTTCTGCAGCACCGACGATAGGGCACTCCCAGTCTCTCCGCGTGTTTGCCTATGAGGCAATGTCCGGTTAGTACCCCTATTACTTTATATATTTCATCCCTTCTTAAAGTGTAGATTCGACGAGATTTCTTCGGATCCCATTTTGGCCAGGTCGTGCCAGCCTGCTGTTTGCAGCCATCTTTTTTTGGCTTGGTCATAGATGTATTCTTTCAGCATTAGCTGGCATGTGGCGAAGGGCATCCCTAAGCGTTCTATATCTGGAAGAACCTGCTCGGTCGTGCCCTGCCTAGCAAGCTCGTCTGCCTTGCAGTTTCCCTCGATGTCCCTGTGCCCCGGGACCCAAATGAGGTTCACACAGTTCTGTTGGGCCATCTCCTGCAGAGATCGGCGACAGTTTAGCGTGAGTTCAGATTTGAACGAGTACGGGCCGAGAGCTTTGATGGCCGCCTGGCTATCACTAAAAATAAAAATTTCTTTGCCGATAGTGTCATTCCCTATCTTCTTAGCGGCTTCCCATATTGCTGAGACTTCAGCCTGGAAGACACTGCAGTGATCCGGTAGTCTGAAAGACAGTTCGAGGTTTTGGTCCTTAGAGTAGACCCCTCCTCCCACTCTACCGTTTAATTTAGAGCCGTCGGTGTATACGGACACACCGCCTTTCGCCGTGAAGCAATTATTAGGCTCCTCCCAGTCTTCCCTCCTGAGAATACGTATATTAAAGTAACGGTCATCAGCTGTTGTTGTCGCACAGCGATCCGTTCTTGTTGGAAGAAAACTGTATTGGTTCAGTATGCTAGAATGCCCCGTGGTTTTTGTGCTCCAGCAGGACGTTTCCCTCAAACGTAGGGCTGATGCTGCCGCTGCTTGGTATCCAGCAAGGTCTACAGGCAGTTCGTCAAGGATGACCTGTAGAGCTTCACTCGGTGCAGTCCTCAGGGCCCCACTGATACTGATCATACTGGATCTGTGGAGCTTGTCAAGTAAGTTTCTGTATGACGCCTTGCTCAGGGCAGGCCACCATACTACGACTCCGTAGAGAAGTATGGGTCGTATAATCGCAGTGTAAATCCATTTGCAAGTTTTGGGACCGAGTCCCCATTTCTTCCCAATCGCTCTTCCACACGTGTATAATGCTATGTAAGCTTTAGTTTGACGCTGAACGACATTCTCTTTCCAGTTCAGCTTTTTGTCTTCGCCTTATCGGCTAGTTCAAGGCGCACCCCGTTTAGTTCTGGTAGAGCTAGGGGTGGTATTTTGTACCGTTTGGTGTATAGAACAAGTTCCACCTTCTCCGAGTTGACGCTTAGCCCGCATCAAGAGGACCATGAGGCAACCTCCCGTAGAGCTGCCTGCATCAGGTCGCATAAAGTTTGTGGGAACTTGCCTCTGTATGCAATGGCCAGATCGTCCGCGTAAGCCACAACCTTCCCGCCTCCCCAGCAGGTATCTCTTAGCAGCGAGTTCACTGTGAGGTTCCATAGGAGCGGCGAGAGGACACCTCCTTGTGGTGTGCCCCTTGTGACGTAGCGCTTCATCTCAACTTCCCCAAAGGATGAGAGTATTATCCTCCCTCTTAGAAGTTGATCGCTAAATCCCACCAGGGATGTATCTACACCCAAGTTTGTAAGGGCGATGTTAACGGCTTCCGGGGTTATGTTGTTGAAAGCCTCTTCAATGTCCAGGTAGGATACCAGGCAATATTCTTTGTTTTCCAAAGATGATTCAATTACAGAGACTAGGCTGTGAAGCGCCGTTTCCGTTGATCTTCCCTTGGTGTACGCGTGTTGATAGCCCGATATTAGGTTGCTATCAATAGTGGTAGTGAGGTGATCGCTGATTATCCTCTCCAGAGTCTTGAGTACAAAGGATGAGAGACTGATGGGTCTGTAGTCCTTTGGTTCGTAGTGAGAGGCCTTCCCTGCCTTAGGGATAAAGACCACAGTAGCGCTTTTCCATGCACTCGGAATGTGGCCGAGAGCTTGGCATGCTTTGTAAATATGACTTCACCATTTGGCTGTTGTGTCCAAGGTAGTGATAAGTTGTGCGGGGATGATCCCGTCAGGTCCGGCAGCTTTGAAAGGCTTAAAACTTTTCACTGCCCATTTTACATTTTCCTTCGTTATGGGTATGTTCACCGCCCGGTTCGTTGCAGGTATTGTCGGTGCACTCTGCAAGAGCAGCTCTAGGGTTTCCCCTTCTGAGCTGGTCCAGGTGCCGTCAGATTTTCGCAAGAAACTCATAGCGGTTTGCGTCTTTGATAGTATGCACCTTAGTCTCGAAGTGTCCTCGACACTTTCAACACCAGTGCAGAAGTTCTTCCACGAAGTTCTTTTCGCCTGTCTTATAGCCTTTTTATAGGTTCTTAATTTTTCCTTGTATTCCAGCCATTGGAGCTCGGTGTCGAGGCTCTTGGCTGTGTTGAATTGTTTCCTGCAGGATATGCGAAGTGAGGCCAAGTCTTGGGACCACCAATGATACGCTTACCGTGCGCCGTTGGCACTGGGCAGGCTTGCTCCAGGGCATTCGAGAGTGCCGAGTTGAGGGTTGTGACCAGATCTTCCAGTTCCTCAGTTGATGAAGGAATTTGGGAGGGTAATTCTGGTAGTTCCCTAGCTAGTATTTCGTTGTGTACCTCCCAGTTTGTGTTACGTAGGTTACGCTTCACAGTGGGTTGTTCTATTAAGAAGTCTAAAACTATTTCTATATATCGGTGATCAGAGAACGAGTGTTCATCAAGAATGCGCCATTTCCTGATCCAACTAGAAGTGCTTTCGCTACAAACAGTGAGGTCTATTACCTCTTTTCGGGTTTTAATAATAAACGTTGGCTCATTGCCTACGTTGCAAACTACCAGGTTAGTTGTTAGCAGGTAATCAAAGAGTGACTCACCTCGATTGTTGATATCGGAACTCCCCCATTGGATGTGATGGGCATTCGCATCCATTCCGATAAGTAAGTGGCCGTTGCTGTGGTCGGTCACTAATTGCCTCACGTTGTTTTGTGGTGGAGGTTCCTCTGAGTCATACGGCATGTAGACCGACGCAAAGGTTGACTTCGTGCCGCTGGCGGAGATAATGACCACCGTTGCGTCGCCGTTGCTAAAGTTAGGTAAGAGAAATGTGTTTAGCTCAGAATTAACCAAAATACAGGTTCTAATTTTACCTTTATCATCAGCTCGATACAGCTTGAATCCATTGGCCCCCACACCGCAAACCCTTGAGTTATTGACCCAGGGCTCTTGGACGAGGACCACATCGACGTCGCCTTTAGAAAGGCGACTTATTAGAGCAGCTGACGCTGCTTTAGATTTGTGGAGGTTTATCTGGAGCACTCTCATCCCCATGAGGACTGTGCCCAGACTCCCCTTCCACCACCGTGACATCTAGGTCCTCCCCGTCGGACTCAAGCAGAGCATCCTCCATCGTCAAACTGCTCAGTGCGCCTGCGCAGTTTGACGTGGCGGAAACCATGCTCTCCACGTCGGAGCGTTCCAGGTCTTCGGTCGCCTCTGTGTCAGTGGCACCGGTTACTCCAGCGCGCTGTGCGTCACCACGATAGACGTGTATTACGACCTCCCCGATGCCGTTATACACTCGACCATTCCTTTGTTGAAGAGGCTCGATAGACTACCTGTTGAGAGCCAGGACTATCTGCCTTCTAGGCCCTACCGCGTCCTCGACCAGAACGACACTCCAGTCCTGCGTCGGAAGAGCCGGATTCATCGCCTGCAGCATCCTGAGAATCCTCTCAGGCTCTGCAGGGACCGATGGAACCAATGCCATGGCCGGGCTGGAATGTCGCTCCAGTTGACGACCTCTAGTCTGGCTCCGGGGTAGACCTCACCCAGCCTTGCGACAGCCGCCCGGTATAGGTCGACCGTCCTCGAATCCTCGCAAGCGAGGACCTTGACCTGCCCCTGGAACCATCCCGCGTCGGACCCCCTCGGCGGAGTGCCCGGAGACTCCATCAGAACGTCGAGAACGGCGTTTCCGATTTCGTTCCGGACATACGGCCATCGGTCTCTGGGGATGGCCCCACGGGCATTGCCACGGTCCAGAATGCCTACGAGGATTCGGTCCTTGGCCACTTCCGCAAAACTGAGTTTAGCTACCCCAGTCGCATTTTGGTGCCGTTTCGGAGGAGGTTTCATTTCCTCATCCGATCTTTGGCGCTTGTAGGGGGTCGAGCTTTCCCCAGTTGGTCCCAGATTGCGTCGGAACCGCGGTAGCAGAGCTTGCGCCCTTTCTATCGCGATCCTAGCATTCTCGGACAACGTGTCCAGCGCTACCCCCTGATATTTTTTTAGGACCCTCGCTGCTTTCTTCTTGTCCCGATGCGATGGGTCCAAAGATAGGGGGCGACCCGTAGTTGCCATCGCAGCCGCCCCTTTCGTGGTGAGCCTTTCATCTTCTCTCTCCCTCGGACCTGCGTGGCCAGGTCGTGAGAACTCAACCGCATTCGTCGGGAGAGTGGTAGCTGTGCCAACGCTTAGTGGGGGTACAGCATCAGCAGGTCCAGCTGTGTTCGCTGATGCCAGCGCAACTGTCGCTGCGGCCTTACTGGTGCTGGCCCTCACCTCGTCGCCCGTGCTCAAAGAGGTTGCCCTCAGTATATCTTGGTTGGACCGACCCGTAGTTGCCATCGCAGTCGGTTCACCGGTTGGAAAATTTTTTGCGGCCTCCCTCTACTCGAGCTGAGCGTGGCTTGGTCGTGAGACCTCTGCCACATCCCTTGCCGTGTGGAGACGGGTTGCCGTCCGTTCGCCTGATGAGCGGTCGGCATCAGCAGGGGGGAGCGAGCCCGTCGTTGCCGACGCAGATGCACTCGCCACCCTGTTGGTGCCGCCACCCCCCAGGTAGCCCTTAGTTGCTGCTTGGTGTGAGGTTGCCCTCACCGCCATCGTGTTTGTGCCGCTTTGGCGTGGCACTCTCGCCGTTGTCCTCCTCTGAGAGGAGGGGGACGAAGTTTTGTTTTGTTTTAAATTGTTGTTCATCTTGTTCATACGACCACTTGCCGGACTAGGCCGGCTTGTGGTCAAGGATATAAAGCGGGGAAATGTCGTACGCCGCGGCAGAGCCCCATGCCGCGGTAAGACCATGGTTACTCTCTGAGGCGGCCCGGTGTCAGAGAGGCTCCGTACTAAGACAGCCACGATTAACCTCCCGGCTGCAAACGTATCCAATGGGCACGGTGCCGCATAACACCCTGGATTGGGAGGGGGGTAGATCTTGGTCATCGCGTTCCAGAGAGACTGGGCTTGCCGTTTGATGGTGTTCCATGTGGGAAGCCATCATCTGACATGCCTAGTCCTGTGGCTCACGACTAAGCCCTCGCACCACGTCAAGGTATATACCCTTCGCGAAACTAAAGTAAATATAAATTGAAAAAAATATATTACAAATTGCCCCTCCTCTGTGCAATAGGCTGAAAATACAGCTGCTGAAAGTACTTAAGAACGATAAATAGTTCCTCACACTTGGGGCTATTTTGGATGAAACAACTTAAATATTTTAAATGTTTTGTTTTATTTTACAAATTAGTGATGTTTTCAACATAGATCAAATTCTTTGTGTAAGAAAAACCAAAACTTTTTGACTTCACATGATAAATCTTATAAATAACTAGTAAGGAAGTCTAAGTTCGGGTGGAACCGAACATTAAATACCTAGTAGTGATAAGATGTGGTATCCCAATTACCTCAGGTCTATTTTAATATCAGAAAAGTTGTTATAAAGGCAACTAATTGTTAGCTTTCCACATATAAAGGAAAGGTATGAAAATAAAAAAAAATAATAAAAAAAGGCATTAGGATGCCCGTAAATCTTGCTTGTTTGATATTCGATTTGCATAATTTTTGGCAGGAGTATACTAAATACTATTGGGAAGCATCTCACCAACTTTCATTGAAATACCTTCTTGGAATTTCAAGGAATCGCTTTTGAAAATAGCTGAACTTTTTTGCTGAAAAGTGGGCGGTGCTACGCCTACTTCACCAAAATCCACAAAATTTTTTCACAGTTTAGTTTTGCTTAAAAAGGTTATTATGTGTATAAAATCTTATTTATATAACTTAAACAATTATGGAAATATCGCGATTTTAATTTTACCAAGAAATTTTTCAGAACTGTGTTCAAAAAATAGGCGTGTCCGTTTACCAATTTTGTTTATTTTTACAGCAAAGAGTCACCTTTATATGTTAAATACTTTCTCCAAATATCGTTTCAATAAATCAATTTTTACCGGAGTTATGGCATGGAAAGTTTTGTGGAATAATCCACAATAAAGGGGAGGGGCCACGCCCATTTTCCAAAAATTTTGTGCATTCGACTTTCTTTGCCCACGAACACTTTAGAGGTAAAATAGAAATGATATACAGCTAGTTTAAGCAAAGTTATTGCATATTCAATATACATATCTATGATCCTTTTCAAAATCTTTGGTATGAAATTGGGCGTGGACCTTATCCGATTTCGCTAATTTTTTTTCGAAATATTGCCTGTATTAATATAAATATGTGTGCTGAATTTTAATTTGCTATCTTGAGCGGTTTTTGATTTATGATTAATAATATTTCCAAATTTGACTTTATCAAAGGTGGGCGGTACCACGCCCCTTTTTAAAAATTTCTTCGGAAATGTATTTGCTGCCTTAACGCTAAAGTGCACACCAAATATTATCCTTATAGGTGTATTATGTACTGAATAATCACTCTTTTTGTATTTTCGAAAATATTATATGTATAGAAAGTGGGCGTGGCTTTTAACCGATTTTGCCTATTTTCAATAGCGCTCCGAGATAAGTGAAAAGGAACCTGCTACCAAATTTCATTGAGATATCTCAAGATTTACTCAAGTTATCGTGTTCACAGACGGACGGACGGACGGGCATGGCTCAATCGATTTCTCTTTTCCTCCTGAACATTTTGATATATATAAGTCAATATCTATCTCGATTCGTTTATGCCGTTACATACTACCGTTAGGCGAATGAAGTTAATATACCTTGTGTGCGAAGCACTACTAGGTATAAAAATTATCAACAACACAAATTTTACGACTTACCTCGTGTATATTTTCCAACAATGACATTTCATTCGGTAATGTATGCAGTGCTGAATGAATTAGCGTAGCCACTTCGCGTAACGATCGGTACCCACACATGATCTTAACGGGTATGTACTCGTTACAAAAATCCACCAATTTTTGTGGCGTACCGTATTGAGCGCGTGAATTTATTTCGCATGGGGTGAGGTGAAATCTTGGTAACGACAAAAGTGTACCCATATATATATCTATTCGTTGCAAAATGTGGTGGAGAGGAATATGTCTGCCAGCACGTTATTAATTTAACAGAAATTAAATATGCTGTGACATAACCACTTACACCACGTACTTAGAATACCTCCGTTTCCACGGTTTTTTCACTATTTCTATTTCACACTTGCGATTTCATTTACACAGAAAAATGGTAAATCCCCATTCTCGGGCGGAAGGAAAGTGTCAAAACGTGACAAAGCTGCTATAGGGGAAAATATACGCAACAACGAAGCGTCTAGTCTCCGACTCGTCCAAAATTTAGCAAATACAATTTTGTTTTAAATTTGAATATGCCAAACCGAAATAAAGGAAATGCGCGTAAATTATGTATTCAAGCCACCCAACCGTCCAAAACCCAATTCAACCACCCTAATAACGGGTTTATATTTTAGAATGACCCGTTTTACTGCCACACGCTCAAAAACCGAGGAGCTGTCCAACAACTTCCCCGTACCATGTCGGCTATGCAACAACAACCATGGCATACGTTTTTGTCCACAGTACCGCGGTATGGCGGCCGAGGAACGACTACGAGTGATACTTATACACAAGTACTGCCCCAATTGCTTGTCCCCTCTCCACCGACCGGAAATATGTCCAAGTAAGGACCGCTGTTACCGCTGTCACGAGCCCCACCATACGTCCCTCCGTCGTGGGCGGAACAGGAAGCAGAGGAGGAGGAAGAATTGGAAGAGATGAGGGCAGCGGCAACTCCGACGCCACGGCTCGGCGGCTCGGAAACACGTCCTTTCCGACCGCTACTACGACACGAGCAACAGAGGCTGCGCGAACCCGCTACGGCTCGACGTTCATACAAAGCCACCAAACCACGTCAGGGTGGCGCGCAAATACGTCCTTTCCGACCATCGCACAGTCCCACTGAGGTCCGTCGGGGTGACGCGGAAACGCGTCCTTTCCGCTCATCACGACGCACATCGGGTCGGACTGCACCTTACCAGGCCCGCGGACCATCAAGCACCTCCGCAGTGGTTCGCCACAGTGCAACGACGACCACTTTTCGCACCGGTCGAGCGGCTAACGCGCCTGCCGTAGCTCTTGTTATGCGGTCATTTGTTGCCATTGCACCAACGGCACTGATATGCATAGAATCGGGCGGCACACTACACTTTGTCCGTGCTCTGATCGACCCGTGCTCCCCCACCACGGTCGTTGACGGTGAGCTCGCTACCAAGCTCCACCTAGAACGTGTTGGGGGGACCCGGCCGATCAGGTGCACCCTGGTACTTCGGGAAAAGTACGGGGTGACCAGAAGGGTCACCACCTTGGCGACCGTCCAGGCACGCCACCATCGTTTGAGCCCGGCCGCGAACCTTGACGCGACGATAGCGGCACCCTTCCAGCTTATGAGGTTAGCAGATCCCGAGTTTTTCCGGGCCTTCCCAGTGCGTCTTAAGCTCGGCGCCGACGTTTACGCCAGCCTGATGCTCAGCGGCACTCCACCGTCCACCCTCAATGGGCTGCTGGCACAGGCCACCATCTTCGGTCTGGTACTGTCGGGGGCCCATCAGCAATGAAAACCATTCGTATTATTTTCAACACATTGTAACGTAACATCGCCCTTAGGCGATATTTTGTAATAGAACAAAATACAGCCCTGTCGATAGTTGGCACTATTGTCAGCTTTTGCTGAACTGCTGCCAACCGTCGACAGGGACACGAGCGATTGAAGCGTGGGCGCAAACACGAAGTTCGTTGCCTACACTCAAACGCGCAAGTCGTATTTCTGCCTACCGCCAATTAGGAAAGTTTTAAATAAAAAGATAAGTGCAAATTAAATGTGAATATAAGAAAACTATAATATATAAGTCGAACTGAACTCAATAATCACAAATTGTACTTAAATAAAAACAAACCAAAATATAAGTGCGAAGTTCTTTTTAATTGGGGTGCCCTTGCGCAAATAGATGCACCTGCGTGCAAGCAGTGGTACACGCCGCGCCATCATGGCCGGCAAGACCACGCCACATGGCGACCGTGACCGTGGGCCGAAGCCCTGCATAAATGCATAAAAAGTGCATAATTTACAAAATAATACAAAAATTATAAAAAGTTTTCAAAAAATACAAAAAAAATTATAAAATTTTCCAAAATATACAAAAAAAAAATACAAAATTTTTCAAAAATTACAAAAAAATTATATAAGTTTTCAAAAAAAAATGAAAAAAATACATAAAAGTTTTCGGAAAAATGCAAAAAAATTACAAAACCCACAAAATCCAACAAAAAAAATTTTTAATTAAAGTTTTTCAAACATAAAACCAAAATTTCAACAATGGTGAAATGTTAACAAATCAACTTACACAAAAAATTTGAATTACAACAATTATTTAACAGTTTCCAAAAATACAAAAATGATAAAATTTACAAAAATACACACAAAAAAATTATAAAACCAAAAAAAATACAAAAAAAAAAAGTATAAAATCTACAAAAAAAATTACAAACTTTACAAAAATATCAAAAAAAAATTTTTTTACAAAATTATCAACTTTACAAAAATACACAACAAAATGTTTTTTCATAAAAGTTATCAAAATATGCAAAAATTATAAAATTTACGAAACAGCAAAATTATCAATTTTACACAAATACAACAAATTATAAAATTTACTAAAATATGAAAACTATACAAAATAATATTAACGTTTTAAAACAAAAGTTTCAAAATTAAAATACAAAATACTGAAATAAGACATTTCAACAAAAGAAAAGCAACAAAAACCATTTTACCAACATATAGTAAAAATACAACAAAAAAATGAACTGAACTTAAAATAAATATACAAAAAAGTTGGTACAGTTGCTAAAGAAAATCATTAATATAACAAAAAAATGGACTTAAAATAATATAATATATGTACATACATATACGTGTGAAGTGGTGGTACAGTTAACAAATTTTTCAAACGGAAATACTAAAAATACGAACATAATCAAAACGGAGATAATACATACATTAATAAATTACAGAAAATTAATAGAAATAAACTAAATATATACATAAATAAAACAGAGATAACTTCAAAAAACTGAAAACTGTACCAAAACCACACCACCTAAATAATCACCTATAGACCATAACGGTCCATGGCATCACGCCAAGCCGGCGGCAGCGCATGGGAGAAGAAAAGAAGAAAAAAAACCCCAACAAACAAGGGCATAAGCAACGGCAGAGCAGGACAACAATATTTCGTACAAATAAGCAATGGCGGCAACATGGACTGGTGAGGCGAGTTAGGTATATACATGTATATTAGGTATATAAGTATACTAGGTACACATATAATATATGTATACATATAAAAATTGTAAAACACTATAACCATCTTATGCATTTTTGAGTGAAACGGTGCGGCCGACACGTTAAATTAAATATTTCCTTTTTGAGTGAAACGGTGCGGCCGTCACGTAAAACATATATACATTTTTGAGTGCAACGGTGCGGCCGTCACGTAAAACAAATAAATACATTTTTGAGTGCAACGGTGCGGCCGTCACGGTAAACAATAATAACTTTAAAACATTTTGTCAAACATCTATTTTTGAAAACAAACACTTTGAAACATTTACTATAGCCAAACACATATATTTTTCCAAACATTCATAACTTGTAACATACAATATTTCAATCATTTATATTTTAAAACATTTATAACCTTAAAAAAAAATAATTACAAATTATAAACATTATTACATTTCAAACATTTACTACATTTCAACATACAATATTTATTCCATTCTATTAAATTTCCGAATTTTTCCATTCAATATAAACGAGTTATTTTTCATTCAGACTGTTCTACTGCTAGCTAATATTCATCGAATTTTTTTTTGCTGATGTCAGATTTTGAGACTAAATTCAAAGAATTGAGAAAAAATTTCGATAAAATCAAAAAACGCGTTCTAAATACTGGTCGTCCATTATCGACAAAGCAAGAAAAGTTAGATGAATACAAAAATTCCTTGATAGAAGCTTATAATAAAATTTTAGTAGAGGCTAATGTGCATTTTGAGAATCGGGTTAAGCCAGTCGTTGTAAATCGAATCCTATCACGTTGTAGAGAACAATTAGCTAAATGTTTTGCAAAACTGAAATGTACAGTTAAAATACCAAATAATTGCAGCGATTTAGTAGAAGATAACATTTTTACATCTGATAGCGAGTGGTTAGAAGAAGAATCCTACGACGATTCCGAAGAAGAAGAAGAAGAATTTTCTGACTCGTCAGAACTAGGCACATCCGAAAAGCATAGCGTCAATCAAAGTTGTTCATTGCCAACATTCGAAAATATTTCATTGCAGGAAAACCTGTTAGGTTTCGACAACTCAGTTTGTACATTAGACCGTTCCACAGACAATTCAATCCATTTTCAAAAATCATCAATTTTTCCAAATTTAAACAATAAAGATAGTAATTCAGTAAAATCAATAGAAATGGCTACCACGGAGCAAAAGAAAAGTTTTATCTCGATGTGTGCTCCTATAATTAGAGAAAACTACAATGGTGATCCATTAGCGCTAGACTCCTTCATAGATAAAATAGACCTAGTTGAAAGCTTAACAGATTCGAATCTTATGCCAACTCTCATTGCATTTGTTAAATCAAAACTAGAAGGGAAAGCTAGAGAGGCAATTCCGACTAATATAACATCCATCGAAGAGATTAAAGACGCGCTTAGAATCAGAATAAAACCAGATAATTCTAAAGTAGTTGCAGGAAAAATAGCTTCATTAAAAGTTTCCAATAATAATATGACCGAATTTGCTAAACGTGTAGAGGAACTATCTGATGCATTAGAGCGATCTCTAATCATTGAAGGTATGTCAAAAGCCAAAGCTCACGAAATGGCAGTCGAGCAATCGGTAAATGTTTGTAGGCTTAATACGCGCTCAGACTTAGTAAAATCCATTTTGGCTTCAACCAATTTTAGCGACGCAAAAGATGTAGTAGCAAAGATGATAGTCGAACAAAATACTCAAGCTACCGAGAGACAGGTATTAGCATTTCGTTCCAGATTTAATAATCCAAATAATTTTCGAAACAACAATAGAGGTAATAGTTCTTACAACAATAACGGTAGATATAATAACAATGGTAACTTTAATAGGTACAACAACAATAATAATTTTAATAGGTACAATAGCAGCAATAATTTCAATAGGTACAACAACAATACCAATAGATACAATAATAACAACCAGAGTAGACAAAGCAACAATTATAGGCAAAATAACGACAATCGAGGTAACGGTAATGCACGTAATAACAATAGCAATCAGTACAGGTCAGAAAACAGGTCGAATAATAGCACCAATAGTTCAAATACGCGAAACAATGCAAACGTACGAGCTTTAAACTCCGAAGCCCCGCAGGCGCGAACACTGAGGGACGGGGAGTTAAGCGAATAAATATCAAAAACGTTTTTTGTCTAAACCTTAGTTATTCAGATTTTGTCAAAATTAACGTAACCGGATCTAAAAAACTATGCACATTTTTACTAGACACACAGGCTGATATTTCACTGATTAAAATTTCAAGTTTAAACAACCAAATTCCCATTTGTAGCGACGATATTGTTAATATCACTGGCGTAACTTCAAACTCTGTTTCTACCTTAGGTAAAATTAATATAGACTTACACTTTTCAAACATTCTAGTTGAACATAACCTACATGTGGTGAATGACGATTTTAATATACCATCAGATGGTATACTGGGTAAAGACTTTCTCAAACACAACAAATGCATAATAAATTATTCAAATAATAGCATATCTTTCTGGGCAAATGGTGAAAAAGTCAATATGCCAATCCTTCACGGAACAGAATGTGACATGTGTATAATACCACCTAGATGCGAAGTTTTTCGAATTTTTGACTTAGGTCACTCAACAACTCCACTTTTCGTTGAATCTCAAGAATTACAAAAAGGTGTATTTACAGCAAGATGCATTACAACTTCTAAAAACCCTGTTTTAAAAATAATAAATACCACAAATGACATTCAATTCATAAAGAAAAATTCTATTCGGACAGAAAAACTTACAGATAACCACGTATATGAGATTAATAAAACTAAATCAGACGATAAACGTATTAACGAAGTAGCTTCAATTTTAAAAAATCAAATTCCAAAAAATGCTCCATCCGAACTTTTAGAACTTTGCATACAATATGCCGACATATTCGCGCTTGATAACGACAAAATGACATTAAATAATTTTTATGAGCAAACTTTACGAATAACAGACAATGAACCAGTGTATATTAAAAATTATCGTTTACCATATTCTCAGCGGGAAGAAATAAACAAACAAGTTACGAAATTATTAGAAAACGATTTAATCGAAGGGAGTTATTCAAACTACAACAGCCCACTTATTTTAGTGCCTAAAAAGAAAAGTAATGGTGGAAAAGCTTACAGAATGTGTGTTGATTTTCGCGCGGTTAATAAAAAACTAATAGCTGATAAATTCCCATTAGCACGAATCGACGATATATTAGACAATCTCGGCAGAGCCAAATTTTTCTCAACGTTAGACCTTTTTTCTGGATTTCACCAAATACCCTTACATGTTGATTCACGCGATATAACCTCATTTTCTACTAATCGCGGAGCGTATAGATGGAAAGTATTGCCGTTTGGTTTAAGTATTGCACCAAACTCATTCTCAAGAATGATGACAATTGCGTTTTCAGGGATTCCGCCTAACGTAGCTTTTTTGTATGTAGATGACATAATTGTCATTGGCTGTAACGAAGCACATCACATTAAAAATTTATCCAAAGTATTCGACACTTGTAGATCGTTCAATCTAAAACTCAATCCAAACAAATGTAATTTTCTCAGACCCGAAGTGACATTCCTACACTGAGGGAAAAAACAGTGCATATTCAACAAAAACGAGGTCAAATCGACAAAAAATGTTAATGATAGTCAGCCTACCTTGAAAATTTTTGCATCAATTATAAAAATGTTATTTTAAGCTTGAAGTCATTGCGTGACATATGACGTTGCCATTTGTCAATTTAACATTTTCTCTGAGTAGGTTAGACGTCGGAATATTGTTAATTCAAAGCTTTGCGATATTTGTTTTAAGCATATTTCATGATGAAGCAACAACACAAAATGGTTATTTTAACCTAAACTCTTTTTAATTGAACATTGTATAGAGTAGATTTGATATTAAAGGCGGGTTGATTCTAAATTGAAATTATGTCAATTTGAAAATACTTGAATGTCAAGTAAACGCGTTTTTATTGTTATTTCAACATTACATTTTCATATTAGACTTTTAAGCGTGAACTTGAAATTTAATCCCATTTTGTATTAAAAATGCAGATTATTTGTTTTGGTAAATAATATTTTTTTAATGAGCACATATTTATTTTTATATAAAGACATTCGACATATAAAAATAACTTAAAATAAGGAAAGTTTGAGTTTCCAAAACTTATTCCACATAAGACGTACATATTCCAATGTATAGGCACAAGCAGCTATCTAAACAAGTTATTTACATTTTGGCCACTTTGGGCTATTTTAAATTTATTTAATTAATGTTTAGCAACATTGTAATAAAAATGGAATTAAAACTTAAAAATTTTAGTAATATATTTATTAAAAAGTAGTTCAGTAGTATATGCATTAAATTTGACCAAAAATTGGGTACATAGCTTAGAAGGTATACATTTAGAATAAATTTGATAAACTTGCTTCATAAAACTAGTTCTTTATTTATTAATATTTGTGGAAAGTTGTGTAGTAAATGTGTAATCGGTACGAAAATAAGTTAAATCGGTTTAATTCTGCAATAAGTTTTACCGATGTTGAGTACAGATGAAACGGCTTGCTTGTAAATGAAGAAATTTTTATAATTCGTAATTCCTCAATTTTTTTACCCACTTCGTATGCTTGAAAATGTGAACTATCGTATAAAATTACCATAAAAGTCATTAATTTTAGTTGGTTTTCGGCTTACCTTTTGCTTTTGCCACTTAAACAGCTTATCCCTAAATTGGACTCTTCATCCTAATGGTAGAACAGCTTCTTTAAGCTCTTCGTGTTTTAAATATTGCAAACTTTCATAAGTCACTTGTGAACCTGCCATATTGAGTAAAAAATTAAATAACTACAAACAATATAAATTGCACATTTACCTACATACTTTTCAAATGGTCGAAAACAGCTTCCAATTCAAAGTCTTTCAATAAAGATTTCAACTTTTCATCACTTTTTTCCTCTTCACTTAAAGTTTGCGCGTTAGTAACATTGACGAATTCACCTTCTGTGGTGTAAATCACATCACCAAAAGAGGAACACTTTCCATTTTTGAACATGCACAATTAAAATTCTTTAATATTGCAAAAACTCGTTTGTCTTGTTGCTTTATTTCCATAATGAATTATTGTTAAATTGACGATATTATTTTAAGCCCAACGAAAAAATTGTCACTCTAAGCTGTAAACATTTCAATTCAACTCGAAATTTCTCAACATTGCAAAATGTAATATTGTCAACGTCCGGAGCTAATTTTACAAAGCTGTTTTTCCCTCAGTGTAGGTCATAAGTGTTCATCCGAGGGCTTAGCGCCAGACGATTCAAAAATAGATGCAATTAGAAAATATACCAAACCGACAGATAAAGACGCGGTAAGACGCTTCGTTGCTTTTGCAAACTATTATAGACGTTTCATTCCAAATTTCGCATCTCTGGCAGCACCTCTTAATAGATTGAATAGAAAAAAAGTTGAATTTATTTGGGATAAAACATGCGATGAAGCCTTTGATGCATTGAAAACATCACTAATGTCACCAAAGATTCTGCAATATCCGGATTTTTCCAAACAGTTTATCATTACAGTAGACGCTTCCAAAACCGGTTGTGGAGCTATACTCAGCCAAGAACAACAAGGTAACGATTTACCAATATGTTATGCTTCAAAATCTTTTAATAACGCAGAACAGAAAAAAGCGATAATAGAGTTAGAATTATTAGCGATATATTTTGCGATAAAACAGTTCAGACCATACGTTTATGGAAATCATTTCATTGTAAAATCAGATCACAGGCCTTTAGTTTATTTGTTCAATATGAAAGACCCATCTTCAAAACTTTCGAGAATTAGACTTGAATTGGCAGAATACAACTTTACAATAGAATACATAAAGGGAAAATCAAACGTAGGCGCTGATGCACTTTCACGCATAACTATTAACGAATTAAAAGAAAAATCCAAAAATATATTGACGGTTCAAACGCGTGCCATGAGTAGAAAAAAAGAAATACGCGGTTCTAGCGAAAATATACATTCATGCGAAAATTTACAAGCTTTACACGTTTATGACAAATATTCACACAATTTTTCAAAGACAATTCCTCGTATCAGATCCGAAATATTTAATGATGACAACAGTAAACAATTTTTAAGAATACGCGCGCATATAAAGCATAAAAGAATAATTTTACTAGATTTTGAATTTTCAAACGAAATAAAGAATTTCGATACTTTACTTTCGAGGCTAGAAATAGAAGCCGGAAAATTAAAAATTAAGCAGATAGAATGGCCAAAGGATGATTTAATTTTCAAATATTATACAATTACAAATTTTAAAGAGAGAGGAAATAAGATTTTGAAAATTTAACTATTATTTTACTGGATCCAATTATAACAATTAATGATGAGGAACAAAAATTAAAATTATTAACAATATATCACAATGATCCTATCTCGGGGGGTCACTGTGGAATGAAAAAACTATATGCGAAATTAAGAAACAAATTTTTTTGGAAAAATATGACAAAAGACATAGCAAATTACGTTAAAAACTGCGAAAAATGCCTTTTAAATAAAGTAAAAGTAAAGAATAAAGAAGAGTTAGTTTTAACGCCCACTCCTAGTAAGCCATTTGACATTGTCGTAATCGACACGATAGGTCCTTTACCAGAATCCACACACGGTAACAAGTTCGCGGTTACCATGATGTGTGATATGTCAAAATACCTAGTAACAGTGGCAGTACCAGACAAGTCAGCAAAAACAGTAGCTTCAGCAGTTTTTGAGAGTTTTATTTTAACCTACGGTGTTATGAATAGCATAAAATCGGATTTAGGAACCGAATATAAAAATGAATTATTTGCAGAATTATCAGAACTTCTTAAAATAAAACATAATTTCTCAACTGCGTATCACCATGAAACCGTCGGTACAATAGAGCGTAACCATAGAGTATTTAACGAATATTTAAGAGCATATTTAAACGAGACAATCTCAGATTGGGACGTTTATTTAAAGTACTTTACATTCTTGCACAATACTACAACAAATACCGTTTTTGACAATAAATTCACACCATTCGAGTTAGTATTTGGTAAAAAGGCAATTCTGCCAAATGAATTAACAAAAGAAAAAATTGATCCAATTTACAACATAGAAAACTATGCAAAAGAAATAAAGTACCGAATGCAAAAAAGTCATGAATTAGCAAAAATATTAATAAACAAACACAAAATACAAAATAAGAAATTTTACGATAAAACAGCAAAACCACTGATTATACATGTAAATGATAAAATCCTCATACAAAAGGAACCAAGAAACAAACACGAAAACATTTATCAAGGGCCTTACGCCGTAACAAAAATTTATGGAACAAATGTAACAATATACGATACGGAAAAAAGTAAAGAAAGAACAATACACAAGAATAGAACCATTAAGGTATGAAATTTTTTATTAATAACTAACATAACTAATGTAATACCATTTTCATATACTACCATTTTTATATACTACCATTCCAATTACTACCTAAGCAATTCACTAATTATAACAAAAAATTTCTAAAGCATGAAATAATACAAATAATGAAAAGCAACTAACGCTAACATATGTACAAGTTTTCACTTATAGCATTTATATTTATACTTAACCAATTAACTATTACAAAAAAAATTTTATAAACATTAGTAATATGCACATAAAATATTTAATGCATAGGTATATATTAATATTTAAGATAATAAAAGTATAAAATTTTAAAAATAAAATTGCTATGAGTGGACGATTGCTTGAAAAGGGAAGGTACACCCTAATTAGTAAACACTCGTCCACTCAAAACAATTTAAAATATTGTACAAGAAGAATCCGGCAAAACTGATCATCTTGCCGCATTCTTCTTTTCCCGAAGAAGGGTGGTGTAACGTAACATCGCCCTTAGGCGATATTTTGTAACAGAACAAAATACAGCCCTGTCGATAGTTGGCACTATTGTCAGCTTTTGCTGAACTGCTGCCAACCGTCGACAGGGACACGAGCGATTGAAGCGTGGGCGCAAACACGAAGTTCGTTGCCTACACTCAAACGCGCAAGTCGTATTTCTGCCTACCGCCAATTAGGAAAGTTTTAAATAAAAAGATAAGTGCAAATTAAATGTGAATATAAGAAAACTATAATATATAAGTCGAACTGAACTCAATAATCACAAATTGTACTTAAATCAAAACAAACCAAAATATAAGTGCGAAGTTCTTTTTAATTGGGGTGCCCTTGCGCAAATAGATGCACCTGCGTGCAAGCAGTGGTACACGCCGCGCCATCATGGCCGGCAAGACCACGCCACAACATAAGCAATGAAAAACTCAATAATAAGGTGCATTGAACTAGGCAGAACCACGTCCATATACTAACCGTTCTTTTTCATCCACAACAGGGATCAAGCAGCAGACGGCAGAACCAAGGAGATGGCCGAAGGTCCTCCAGAAATTGTATCTAAAAATATTTGTTTAAATCAACATACACATGTAAAGTGCACTAATCTCGGATTGGCTGCCGGTGGCTACCAGCGCGTTGATCTCACTCTTCAAGGTTGTTCGCAGTAACGGGCCGGCATGTTGAGGCCACCGGCCAAAATATATCGGTCGTCCCTCGTAGGCTTATTTAAAAACGAAAGGGCACTTAGGTTCGTACCATTAACTGCGCGCGCTCCTTTCGAACCTAACGAAAGTAAGCATTCGCCGGGGGAACCGAGCCGAAAACCAAAATATAAGCTTTTCTCTTTTTGCATCGGCCGTCACCCAAGTCACCAGCAGCCAAACCAGGTAAAAACACTGTCCATCCATTTCATTTTCATTCCACTTTATTTTATGCACATTGTATCTTCTAATTAAAATTAAAATAAACACACCTGTAATTATTTAATTTGAAAACTCGGTGTTTACCTTTGTATTAACTCGCCACGTACTTTTCTTCTTCTTCCATATACAATTATTACGCTCCGCAAGTAACAGTTTGTATTTAATATGGAATTATATGGTAAGAATTTCGTAACTCGGTACGCTTGAGTTTTGAGAAACGAAATGAAGCAATCCAAAAAAAGTCCCTGTGCGACAGAGCTTATGTAGCTCGGAGCTGTTGTTGTTGTTGTGACGCCCCAACTGTAATGGCAGCCCTTTTGTATGACCGGTGTAACTCCCTGGTCATGCAATCCCTATGTCCATGAGAAAAAAGAAGATGGGTGATACGCTTCATATCCGTAGATCAACCATTGAGTTTCACGTACCTCCTGCGACCAGTATGTCTACGTCGGACATATTCTTAACCCCTAGCCCGCCGGTACATACGGTATTGGAGCGTATACTTTGTTTGATAAACATCCTTTGTTATTATAACAGAGAAAAATGTAGCAAGTTATCCATATCAAAATCGATTATGCTGTAAAATAGGAGTGGCTATTCCAACAAACAGGAATGGAACATTTAAAGTTATTTACCAAACTAATATTTATGACGAAATACAATTTAAATTTTGATAAAATACATTTGGGCCGTTATTAATGAAAGCCGCTCCTGGATTCCTTTGATAATTTCTAAAATTTGGTCGTTTATAAATTTACACATACACAACACATTCACAAAAACGGTAATAGCTTGCCTTAAAATGACTTCGAAATTTTTACACATTGAGAAGATACATTATTGCCAATATAGAAGTATTACATATATGAGTTCGACAAAATTTATTAAAATGAGATATGAAATATAGAAGAAGATGGGCAACCCCGCATTATCACAACACACAACAACTAGTTGAAACATAGCGGATCTGGCAAACAAAAAATATTGGACAAAAACAAACGAGGGAGAGCCAGATACACATTGGAAAGCTTACGAATGTTACAACAAAGGGAAAACATAGTAAAAAAAGGAAGACACAGCAGACATTGCCTCCGTGTACCTCTCATGCTAATGGTTTTTAGTTTTTATCTTTGTTACATGTAGCTAAATGTTAAATAATTATCGTTCTCACTTATACAATAGCTAATTTTTTAAGTTTAAATCCAACATAAAAATATTTTGGAATTTCAAGCAATCGCTTTTGAAAATAGCTGAACTTTTTTGCTGAAAAGTGGGCGGCGCTACGCCTACTTCACCAAAATCCACAAAATTTTTTCACAGTTTAGTTTTGCTTAAAAAGCTTATTATGTGTATAAAATCTTATTTATATAACTTATACAATTATGGAAATATCGCGATTTTAATTTTACAAAGAAATTTTTCAGAACTGTGTTCAAAAATTGGGCGTGTCCGTTTACCAATTTTGTTTATTTTTACAGCAAAGAGTCACCTTTATATGTTAAATACTTTCTCCAAATATCGTTTCAATAAATCAATTTTTACCGGAGTTATGGCATGGAAAGTTTTGTGGAATAATCCACAATAAAGGGAAGGGGCCACGCCCATTTTCCAAAAATTTTGTGCATTCGACTTTCTTTGCCCACAAACACTTTAGAGGTAAAATAGAAATGATATACAGCTAGTTTAAGAAAAGTTATTGCATATTCAATATATCTATGATCCTTTTCAAAATCTTTGGTATGAAATTGGGCGTGGACCTTATCCGATTTCGCTAATTTTTTTTCGAAATATTGCCTGTATTAATATAAATATGTGTGCTGAAATTTAATTTGCTATCTTGAGCGGTTTTTGATTTATGATTAATAATATTTCCAAATTTGACTTTATCAAAGGTGGGCGGTACCACGCCCCTTTTTAAAAATTTCTTCGGAAATGTATTTGCTGCCTTAACGCTAAAGTGCACACCAAATATTATCCTTATAGGTGTATTATGTACTGAATAATCACTCTTTTTGTATTTTCGAAAATATTATATGTATAGAAAGTGGGCGTGGCTTTTAACCGATTTTGCCTATTTACAATAGCGCTCCGAGATAAGTGAAAAGGAACCTACATACTAAATTTCATTGAGATATCTCAAGATTTACTCAAGTTATCGTGTTCACAGGCGGACGGACGGACGGACGGACGGACATGGCTCAATCAATTTCTCTTTTCCTCCTGAACATTTTGATATACATAAGTCAATATCTATCTCGATTCGTTTATGCCGTTACATACTACCGTTAGGCGAATGAAGTTAATATACCTTGTGTGCGAAGCACTACTAGGTATAAAAATGAATGTGTGTCTGTGTGTCCTTTATAGGCGTCCAAAGTACTCAACCAATTTTTATGAAATTTTCACAATATATTCTTAGGATAATGGGTTAAAGCATAGGTCAAGGTTTATGTAATTTTGGAAAAGTGGGCGGTGCCACGCCCACATATTTTGTGCTTTGTTTGTACTTCAATAATGTCCAAAGTTTATGGTCGAAATCTAAACTTTCCAGATTGGCTCCGAACATTGTTGTGTACGATTTAGGCTATATAAATTTGTGGAAAAGTGGGCGGTGCCACGCCCCCAAGCTATATAAAATTTAAATCATCATAACTTTGAATATATTTGGTCTAAATTAATGATTGTTGGACATGTGTGTCCCTTGGTCAACAATTATATAATTTGGGAAAAGTGGGCGGTGCCACGCCCACATTTTTTGTATTCAATACTTTGTTTGTGCTTCAATAATGTCCAGAGTTTATGCTTGATCTGTTTTAAACTTTTCCAATACGTTAAAATCTTCGTTGAGTATGACAAACATAGGCTACATTTGTAAATTTTTTGGAAAAGTCGGCAGTTCCAAGACCACAAGCTAAGTAATATTTCAATTCGTTATATCCCTGAATGTATTTGCTTTAGTGACATTTTAACGTTCTTAAATCTTAATCAAAGCACTTAATGTTTTTTGTTTGTTATTGCCGTTTATACATATCCTGAGCATTATAGGATTTTCATAAAATCATAATAGTGGCGTTAAGTGGTATGATATAAGATATAATTGAATAAATACTAACTATACATCTGCTCAGCAGCGCATAATGGTTTTTGTCATACCCATTGAGTTCAAAAGATCCGTTTTTTGAGTTGGACATCCAAAAAATTTATTTGTTTATACCAAAGACGTTAAAACCAGAAACATTGTGTATCCTAAAGCACTGCATTAAATGGAATGTTAAAAGTTAATAGAAAAATATTTGAAAATGTATTTCTATGGAAGTCACTGGTCAGGCAGAACAACGTCTACCGGGTCTGCTAGTATCTTATAAATAACAAGTAAAGAAGTCTAAGTTCGAGTGAACCGAACATTAAATACCCAGCGTTAGTTTTCAGAACGGGATACAAATACATACCATGACTTGGCAATGATATAGGCCCTAGAATCTTATTTGAAATTTTCGCCCATTTTAAACACCAACCTGCCTTGGCCAGAAAGTAACCTGTGTACCAAATTTCATGCGAATATCTTAAGTTTTACTCAACTTATGTTATTTTTTTTTTCGATATCGAAAAAGTGGGCGTTGCTATCATCCGATCTCGACCATTTTCACAGCAACTCACCTTGGCCAGAAAGTAACCTGTATGCGAAATTGCATGCCAATATCTTAGTTTTTACGCAAGTTATGTCAATTTATGCAATTTTCGAAGTTTTCGATATCGAAAAAGGGGGCGTGGTTATCATCCGATAACGATCATTTTCAATAGCAACCTACCTTGGCCAAAAAGTAACCTGTATAACAAATTTCATGCAAAGATCTACATTTTTACTCAAGTTGGGTTAATTTATGCGATTTTCGAAGTTTTCGATATCAAAAAATGGGGCGTGGTTATCATTCGATTTCGCCCATTTTCAACAACAGCCTACCTTGGCCAGAAAGTAACCAATACACCAAATTCCATGCAAATATCTCAGTTTTTACGCAAGTTATGTCAATTTATGTAATTTTCGATATCGAAAAAGGGGGCGTGGTTATCATCCGATTTCGTCCATTTTCAATAGCAACCTACCTTGGCTGAAAAGTAACCTGTATAACAAATTTCATGCAAAGATCTACATTTTTACACAAGTTATGTTAATTTATGTGATTTTGGAAATTTTCGATATCGAAAAAGTGGGCGTGGTTAAGATATAATTGAATAAATACTAACTATACATCTGCTCAGCAGCGCATAATGGTTTTTTTCATACCCATTGAGTTCAAAAGATCCGTTTTTTGAGTTGGACATCCAAAAAATTTATTTGTTTATACCAAAGACGCAGGCGCGTAGCCAGAAAAAAATTTCGGGGGGGGGGGTTTGGCCAAAGTGTCAGTAAATAAGAATTACCTATAAATACACATATATTTATATTTTCACATATTACATATTTATACTTTTATTTATTTGAAATTTTCCTCTTTCTACACGGCTAAAAATTTGAGCCTAAATTTTAAACCCTTCATTGGTTTACACAATTTTTAAAACTTTTTGGAAATAAATTCCAAACCTTTCTCAATTTTTTGCGGTTTAGTTTAAAACTTAACCGGGATAAACAAACACGGTACTTTTCGCACAAAATTCATGAGCTCAGTAGGTAGAGCATTGCGCACTGATTTGGGGCACGTCGGTTCGAGACCTAACATTTTTTAAAAAAACATAAAAAATTGCTAACAACATTTTCGATATAAAATTTAAATAATTTTTATTAGGCGCATTAATTCTAAACCAAATTTGGTCATACACCTAGACCAGTATGTCTGCGTTCAAAGGGTTTTTTTGGAATATCCAGTAAAATTAACTTCTTTAGGCTAATTTAATTATTTTTGAATGAAAGTATGTGCAAATACATATCGAAACTTCTGCAAATCAAAGTTCAAAAGTTTGTGGAAAATTCATGGAAATTTAAGAAATCTCGAAAAAATTGCATCGAAATTTCTAACTTTCTCGTAAAATTTTTTCGAGTATGCAGTTTTGCTGCTCGTTCAATTGTCAAAAGCCGACCAAGAGCATTTTCTTCAATATAAAAATATTACGCTTATAAATTTGTATGGAAGATAATGCACTTGGCTAGGAAAAAAATTGCCAAAAATCGAGTAATTCTTCTAGCGGCTTAAGATTGCTATCTTTGTTCACTTTAATTGAACGGGCCACAAAACTGAAAACTCGAAAAAATTTAAATATTTTTACTAAAAAGTTAGAAATTTTTATGAAAATTTTTCGAGTTTTCTTGAATTTTCCACAAAGTTCTTAACTTTGAGTTGCAGTATTTTTCTTGTTTTTTTGCACATTCTTTCATACAAAAATAATGAAATTAGTCAAAGGAAGTCAATCTTACTGAAAATTCCAAACAACACTTTGAATATGTAGCCCCAAAAAGTTTTAAATCTAGGCTAAATATTTTATCCTTGTACAAAATATTTATTTTTATTGTTTGTTTTCAAATTTTGTGTAGGATTTCTTCAGGCTTTGGCAAGAAGTAAATAGTTGTCGCAATTATTCAACATGCAAAACGAAAAATTAGAGGTGCTTTGCTTTGAACGCTTCTAGATAGCGCTAGCTTAGCTCTATTTTTATAAAACCAAGCAGGACGGTAGCCGTTTAGTTGAAGATGATAATCATTAAGAAAAAAATCGGCTGTTATAGTTGATCAAGCGTTTGTGAAAGGATAAATGTCAAAAAAACCAGCTGAAATTTTTTTGAGTTGTGCCCCTTTTGTATTTAGGGTGCGATTTGTTGGCTATTCATGACAATTTCATAGTCAAGAAATACTTGAAAATATTTCTTAATCATTTTCTTTTCAACAGCATACCGGGCTTTCTTTTAAACGTTTTCAATCTTTTTTTGCCAAATTAGCGTCACTTTTTAGTATCACCTCACAAGTATAAGTACAATTTAATTGTTACTTTCTCTGATAATTCAATACGACTGCGTTGTGTAAGTTAGCACCCAACAATAATGCCAACAACAACTGTAACCCAAACTCAAAGTTGGCACCCAACAATAATGCCAACAACAACTGTAACCCAAACTCAAAGTTGGCACCCAGCAGGTATGCCAACAACAACAGCATCAAATAAGCCAGACGCCTAGTCAGCAAGTGAACACTTAGCTGAGGGCGTTCTCACGATAGTGAAACTCGAGCATACCAATGAACGGCAAATGCCAAGTCATCATTATCACGGGCAACAGTAGCGATTAGGGAAATAGGCATTTAGGTGCAGTCACCGAGTTCTTGTATTCAGTCATAATAACTCACCGAACCGAATTGGTTGCCTGACTCGTGTCAGGGAGATAATAAAAGTTGTGAACAAAAAGCGTTTGCATATCTGGCGCCCAACGTGGGGCCACGCGAAGTTATCCCTATAAAAGGATACGAAAGTTAACGTGGCCAAGGGTTCGATTCCCACAACAGAAAAATAAATTAAAAGTTTGTAAAAATTACGAAAGTGATTAAACGTGTGTAACACGTTCGGGTTGGATACCCACAAGAGAAAAATAAATTTAACGTTTGTAAAAACACAAAAACTAATTGAACGTGTGTAACGCGTACGAGTTGATACTTACTAATTTAGTCAAAAGGGGGTCAGGTACCCACAAAAAAATAAATTAAACATTTAAAGAAAATAAACAAAAGTAATTAAACGTGTACGGGCTAATCCCTATTAAATAGATAAATAAACTATTCAACAACCAACAAGTTAATCAAAAGAGGGTTGGATACCCACAAGAAAATAAATTAAACATCTAAAAAAATACAAATCGTACGGGCTAATAACTGCCGAATAAATAAATAAACTAATCAACAATCAACAAGAGGTACAGGCTGCTCCAGCGAGGACAATCGGACAAGGACACCAAAATGAAATCAAATATGAATATCTGCATGTAAGTAGAGTGTTCAGCATACCGTTTAAATAAATAAACAAATAAATAAAGTGTTAGGAGTTTTTGAAAAGTGTTGCCTTGAGAGACGGTTGTTAAGTGTTGGTCTTAAAATGGACCAAGCTCAAATGCAGGCCCTTCTGAATGTTGCGGTTCGCGTGGCGACCGAGCAGACAAAGCGTGAGTTTCAAACTCAGGTGGAGGAACTGACCAGTAGGTTGTCGAGAATGGAAACCACTGCTCGAGTGGTAGAATACGAGGCTGTCACAATTCAGCCTGGCGTTACCTGTGACGAATCACTAGATCTTGTTAAAACAATGCCGGAATTTAGGGGTGATCAGGAAAGGTACGTGTCCGGGAGGCAGGCCGCGCATACGGCCTATAAAGTTTTTGAAAATTATGTAGGAAGCTCAAAGCATTACCAGGCTGTGGGCATAATAAGGAACAAGGTTGTGGGGTCTGCTGATATGGTTTTGTCTTCTTTTAATACGGTCCTGAATTTTCAAGCAATAATCTCAAGGTTGG
Source organism: Sphenella marginata (assembly GCA_951509765.1). Classification (NCBI taxonomy): domain Eukaryota; kingdom Metazoa; phylum Arthropoda; class Insecta; order Diptera; family Tephritidae; genus Sphenella; species Sphenella marginata. The sequence goes on from OX608078.1 coordinate 17,579,274, forward strand.
ACTTCACTTACGCTGATAAAAAACCAGTGTATTTGATTGAGCAAGAGCTCTCAATGTTGAGCCAAGGGTCATTGTCGGTAGCTAAGTTCTATGACGAGATAGAACGGAAGTTAACACTTATAATCAATAAAACTACGATGACTCACGGCGGAAATAGGGTACTTATCGAGTCGCTTAGTAAAAAATATCGCGAAGATGCCCTTCGCGTCTTTATTTCTGGCCTTAATCGGCCATTGTGCGATATTCTCTTCTCGTCGCAACCCTCGGATCTACCCTCTGCACTGGCATTGGCCCAGGAACTTGAGGCTAACCGAGCGAGGATGACAAAAATGACTATAATGAATTCGATCGGAAGGACGAATCTTTTACCTCAGGTCCCCGGTTCATACCAATATTCACCACAATACCGTAGGGTCCCAAATGAACAAATACGACATCGTCCGGTCCCGATGGAGGTGGACCCATCTCTCTCACGTTTTAGGCAAACCGGCCTACAACCGGCGCCATACAATGATGCCCGACAAGTGGTTCAGGGTTCTTCCCGAAACCAAAATAATGGGAACCCGCGCAACTCGACGGTGCCCATAACCACCCAAGGTAATTCGCAGCCGGCCACGGTTGCACAAAAACGACAACACGGAAGCGAACGCTACCCCACCCCAAAAAAGGAACGTATTAACCACCTCTCTCATGAGATGAATGATTTGGAGGGCGAACTTTATCCGAGTGAAGACGACTGCGGCTATGCCAACTGTAATTTCGACGAGCGGTTTGAAAAAAATGAATTTGATCCAAGCGATGACGTTAATTTTTTAGGGGTGGGTCCCTCTTGCCCTATGTCAGCAGGACACTACGGGGAAGAGGTCTAAAGTTCCTAGTCGATACAGGTGCCGCCAAGAGTTATATTAAAAACTTAAGCACTCTTAAGGGAATCAAAAGCCTGCAGAGACCCTTCACTGTTAAATCTATACATGGCACCGGAAAAGTTGAGCAGTATTGCACAATAAATATTTTTAATAATAACTTTGAGTTTTTTATCCTCCCTAGTCTTGATACATTTGACGGTATCATTGGCTTCGATCTTCTTAGGGAGGTTAACGGTAATATTGATTTGAGAAACGGAGTTTTGAGACACGATGGAGGTTGTGAAAGATTTTTTTGTTACCGCTGCCCAGACGTAAATAAGTTAGCTTCATCGGACCACAATTTGGCGGGGGCGGAGCAGAGCACCACATCAATTCTGAAGCGACATGCTAGGGCTTTCGCTGATCCAGACGAGACTCTGCCATACAGCACTAACATTGTTGGAACAATTAGAACCATTGACGATCTCCCGGTGTGTTCTAAGACCTACCCATACCCCATGGCAGCAATGGAATTCGTGAACAATGAAATTTCAGACATGCTGCGCAATGGTATTATAAGGCCATCCCGTTCTCCCTACAACAACCCAATATGGGTGGTAGATAAAAAGGGGCATGACGAAGAGGGTAAAAGGAGGTCGCGTCTGGTAATAGACTTTAGGAAACTTAATAGCAAAACCATAAGCGATAAGTATCCAATCCCTGATACTTCTGTTATTTTATCAAATATGGGAGGCTCTGCTTTTTTTTCAACAATCGATCTGAAGTCGGGCTTCCATCAGATTAAATTGGCAGAGAAAGACCGTGAGAAGACAGCTTTCTCCGTAAACAGTGGGAAGTATGAATTTTGCAGACTTCCCTTCGGTTTGAAGAATGCTCCAAGCATTTTTCAGCGGGCCATCGATGACGTCTTAAGAGACGAGATCGGAAAGACATGTCACGTCTACATCGACGATGTGATCATCTTTTCCAAGACTGCAGAGGAGCACGGTAGGGACATCGACCGAATCCTTGTGAAGTTATACAATGCTAATATGCGCGTGTCTGCCGAAAAGTCTAAATTCTTTCGGCAGAGCGTGGAGTTCCTTGGATTTACTGTGTCTAAGGACGGCATAAAAACCTGCCCCGACAAGGTAAAGGACATCCTTAACTTCGAGGTTCCAAGATCACTTCGAGCATTGCGCTCATTTCTGGGACTTGCAAGCTATTACCGTCGCTTTGTGAGGGATTTTGCAATGATTGTTAAGCCACTGACGAGGTACTTGCGCGGTGAAAATGGGAACATTAAAGCCAGCCAATCGAAGAAAGTCGAAATAACTCTGGATGATGAGGCACTAGGCGCATTCAATAGAGTAAAGAAAATCCTTGCTTCTGAGGATGTATTGCTCCTATACCCCGACTATGAAAAGCCATTCGAGTTGACCACTGACGCATCATCTCATGGCATAGGCGCCGTCTTGTCTCAGGGCGGGCGACCTATCACAATGATATCAAGAACACTTTCGCAGACTGAGGAGAACTACGCTACTAATGAGCGGGAGTTGTTGGCTATAGTCTGGGCCCTGCAAAAACTTCGGAACTACCTATACGGTGTGAACAACCTAAAGATTTTTACCGACCACCAACCTCTGACCTTTGCAATATCTGATAAAAATCCGAATGCCAAGCTCAAGAGATGGCGAGCCTTTGTTGAGGAGTTTTCTCCGCAATTCCATTACAAACCGGGAAAGGAAAACCTGGTTGCTGACGCATTGTCCCGGCAACATATAAATGCGTTGGATTGCGAACAGTCAGACAGCGTGATAGCGAATAGTGAGGAGTCCCTTACCCAGACTATTTCGACGGTGTCAAATCCTTTGAACTGTTTTCGGAATCAAATTGTTCTTGAGGAGGGTGACTCATTCTCGAAAACCACAAAAATAATTTTTAAATCGAGGATGAGACACCGTATAATTTTCAGTGGTCCGGACGAACTTATGCGCGCAATGAAAGAATGCGTTAATGCAAACGTTGTGAACGGTGTGTTGTGTGACTTGCCGACTCTTGCTAAAATGCAAGACAAAATACTTACCGAATTTCCCGCAGTCAAGATACGGCATACAAAAAAACAGGTCATAGACGTCTTCAATAAAGATGACCAGCTAGAGATTTTACAGACAGAGCATAACAGGGCCCATAGATCGTTGCGTGAAAATGTACGCCAAATCCTCGACTGCTACTACTTTCCTGGCATGAGAAAAATGCTAAAGGAAATAATTTCTAATTGTAGGGTATGCCATGAGGCTAAATACCAACGGCATCCACCAAAACCGTGGATAGGGGAAACGCCTATTCCATCGTGCCCAGGGGAAATTATCCATGTGGATATTTATTCCACAGACAGGGCTCACTTTCTCACATCCATAGACAAATTTTCAAAATTCGCTGTGGTATTCCCGATAAAGTCTAGAGCTATAGTGGATGTGAAGGAACCCATGTATGAATTGCTTAACTTTTATAAAAATACCAAAACATTAGTCTGCGACAATGAAAAGTCCTTAAACTCGGAGACAATTAAGGCAATACTAAGAAATCATTTCGGTGTGGAAATTTATACCACACCCCCTGCACATAGTACTTCGAACGGTCAAGTTGAACGGTTTCACAGTACATTGTCTGAAATTGCCCGTTGCCTGAAGCTAGAAGGTAAAGTATCCGACACAATTGAATTGATTCTTCTCGCAACATCAAAATACAATCGCACAGTCCATTCCGTAACGCAAAAAAGGCCTATAGATATAATTCATTCTATTCCTGAAGAACTTAGGGAGCGAATCCGACTCAGGCTGTTGGAGACTCAACAGTCAGACTTGGCAAGACACAATGTGGGAAGCAAATTGCGACTCTATAGCCCGGGGGAAAAGGTCTTCGTAAAGACAAACAAAAGAATAGGTAACAAGTTCACAAAACTCTATGTCGAAAAAACGGTGCAGAAGGACCTTGGGTCAACTGTTCTAATAGACAACAGAAAAGTTCACAAAAGTAACTTAAAGTACTAAGAAACGCCTTTCGTATCGTTGCAGATATATAATTTTTCTCGGCCTCTCGGTCGAAACAAAGGTACTTAATTACACCAGTTCTTACTACATCCCTCTCACAACCGGTAAGGTGGCCATTCACGAACAGCACGGATTTTTATTGCACAAAACAAATTTATCCCTTTATGAGACAATAGTTGATGACACGACCAGGCTATCAGAGCATTTTCCACAGTCACATATGCGGCGTCTACTGGGAAGTGACGCGGAACAGATGACACTGCTGCTGGATGCTGTCAGGGTACATCACCGCCATGCTCGTAGCATCAACGTGTTAGGGACTGCCCTAAAATATATCGCCGGAACGCCTGATTTTGATGACTTCCTGAAGATCGAATTTAAAACTGAAAACTTGATAGAATCACAGGAGCAACAAATCTTGATCAACTCAAAAACACAGGAAAAAATAAATGAATTGACAAATACTGTTAATGAACTGCTCGAAAACGCCAAGCGAACCCAAATAGATACTGGCAACCTTTTTTCTCTGGCAACCGCTAGGAACAGGGCGATGATGATGGAATTAGAGACCGTCATAACGTCCGTCACCCTGGGTAAGGTAAATATAATCAACCCTATTTTGTTGAGCGGTATTGAAGTAAAGAACCTGCTGGATGCTGAGCACTCTGCCAACGTAACTATAAGTGATTTACTACAAGTTTCTAAGATCAAAATATTTCAAACTAATGAATGTATTTATTTCCTTATAAAATATCCAAAGATAGCTAGTGTTTGTAATTTGTTGAAGATGTTGCCCGTGATACACGACGGAAAGCTTGTATCATTGGAGACAGAGGATATAGCGGAATGCAAGGGAAGTTACATACCACTGCACAATTGCAAGGAAGCCCTAATGTCGAGCTTTTGCCAACCTTTGGGAGATAGCCCGTGTGCAATGCAGCTTCTGAACACTCACTCAGCAACCTGCAAAACGACATCAGCTGACCACGTAGCTGCCATAAGGGAAATCGATAATGGCATTGTACTAGTAAACAACCAACCAGCAACACTGTTCGATGGAAACTTAACAAGGCTGACAAGGGGAACCTTTATAGTAACCTTTGACGGGGAAATTACCATTAACGCAACCACCTTTTATAATTGAAATAAAATAGCCCACTCTCGTCCCGAAGCTGCTCCTGCGCAGATTATAAATTTTACTGACCACATGACTCTATTGTCACTTCCATACTTGGAAAAAATCAACATAAAGAGTCTCAGGCACATATCGCACCTAGAGAATCTTGTTCATATCCGCTCAGCACAGTCAATGGGCGCTTTGTCACTTGTCGTGGTAGCAGCTATCATAATTTTTGCGGTTGGTCGGATACGAAAACGAAGAACCCGAGCGAATCTAGACATTGCCATAATAGAAGCCGCGGACGGCTTCACTTCAAGCGGGGGGGCAGTTAGCACCCAACAATAATGCCAACAACAACTGTAACCCAAAGTTGGCACCCAACAATAATGCCAACAACAACTGTAACCCAAACTCAAAGTTGGCACCCAGCAGGTATGCCAACAACAACAGCATCAAATAAGCCAGACGCCTAGTCAGCAAGTGAACACTTAGCTGAGGGCGTTCTCACGATAGTGAAACTCGAGCATACCAATGAACGGCAAATGCCAAGTCATCATTATCACGGGCAACAGTAGCGATTAGGGAAATAGGCATTTAGGTGCAGTCACCGAGTTCTTGTATTCAGTCATAATAACTCACCGAACCGAATTGGTTGCCTGACTCGTGTCAGGGAGATAATAAAAGTTGTGAACAAAAAGCGTTTGCATATCTTGTACAGCTTAGTAATTTTTGGAAATTTTTTTTAACTTCTTGTTAATTTTTTTGGTTAAACCTTTGGATACCGTGACTCTAATAACGAGGGACACTCATTTTTACGATTTTTGCCCGCTGTATTCATAGCTCGAAAAGCAGTTAGTTTGGCGCGAATTTCTTAAAGGGCCAAATGAGTGAACCGTTGCAGGAATTTAGTTGTGACCTCTCAGACTTGCTCTGACAATTGATTAGCGACTACCAATAACTTCTCTCAATGTGAAATATTATTTAATTTTATTCTTTCGTATTTTCATTATTGCTATTAATGCTAATTTCTTAACAGGGGTTTTAAAGGTAAATAGAGTAATTATTCTAGTACAGACGTATATTTTTTAATTTTCGGAAATTTCGGGGGGGGTTTGAACCCCCGAAACCCCCCCCTGAATACGCGCCTGCAAAGACGTTAAAACCTGAAACATTGTATATCCTAAAGCACTGCAATAAATGGAATGTTAAAAATTAATAGAAAAATATTTGAAAATGTATTTCTAGGGAAGTCACTGGTCAGGCAGAACAACGTCTGCCGGGTCTGCTAGTATAAATATAAAAATTGTAAATGTAGAGAAAAAGTTACTGGTATATTTGATGCTACATCTGTTGTAGCGGCTTGCATTACCAGAGATTTTCTAATAAATTCCAGTCGCCGCTAGATGATGTCCAGTGAGCAGTGAAAAAATTGTCCTTCGTTGACATGTGAAAAGTATGCTTTGAATCATCGTCCTGTTGAAATTTCCAAATTATCTCTTTCGCATAGGGCCTATAGGGTTGGCGAAAATCTTGGCAGGCTTCAGGGTACGTTCCAGGCCCTTCGCCATTTAGGTGGTGGTGTAGGTGCGGTTGAGGGTCTTCCGTTTCTGCGCTCGGTCTGGCTCTGAACGCATGTCTCATAAAAGGGATTCGTCAACCCTTGCGTGGTCTCCCTGCTCGCATAGATAACCACGATACCATTAAAGAGCGACTACATACTCGGTTCTGGATAGCGGCTATGAGTGGGGACGTTTACAAGCATGGACAACAACATTAACAACAACAACAAGGAAGCTAAGGAGGGGGAGAGGGACAAGGGGAAGGCGGACAGTGACAATATAGTTAGGGAACCGGCTAGCAGCGGGAATCACCCCAGCGTTTCGCATGGGAGTTGATCGACTGCTGACCGGTTTATACATACGGGACAGGGTCGCGAACCTAGCAGAGTACTCTTGCCTCCGAATCGGAGGCAGAAGGCACACTTGGAGAGGATGCGACCAGACATCATAGGAGGCCGCGGACACGCCCAAACGCGACGCAACAATACGGCATACACAGAGGCTCCGAAACTTGGAAGCAACTTCCCCTGTAGGTGGCAGCAGGGTTGAGACTCCTGGGAGTGCGGGATCTGTGGGCAACGTTGGAGTGTCGAAGTCGAGGTCGAGCCACAGAGGACTCATCTTGTGAGTAACCTCGATAACGTGGAGGGTACAAGCAATGGACGGTCGCCCAGCATTCCTGTCAGTACAGCGAAGCGGAGGCGGTCGGGAAGAAGCAAGATAGCGACTCCGCGAAGGAAAGCCATCTGCGATCAGCGATTGGCTGCGAAGGTCCTCGAACGCTATGGCGGTCTGGATGTTTCTCAGATTTCTGAGACTATACTCGGGAACGGCGCTCTGCCGAAACGGCAGAGCAGTATGAGGGCCCGGGGTGGTCAAGCTGTCCAACGCGCGTTTAGGGAAGTCGTTAGACGTGCCGGCTCCATCACCCTGGGGGTAGTCTCCGAGGCCTATTTGACTGCCGTTGATAGGTATCCTGGGCCACCGGCATCCATCGAATATATGTGATAATATCATGGGTTCAGGATGACTGAGTGCCCAGACGAGGGGTCAGTCACGTTTCTCAGATGTTTTGTCTCTCTGGTTGGGGAGTTGTGGCGGAGTGTCAGGCTCCAGGCCGTGGACAGGAGGAAACTCCCTCTTCGACCAAGGGTTCGGGTGTGCTTACCTGTCGAACCCTCCCAGCCGGAGAGAATTCTGAGGCAGTTGCAATACAGCAACCAGAGCCTTCCGACCCACAACTGGGCGGAGGAGGAGAGGCTGTTAGCCAAGATAATGTGTACTGGTTAAGAAAGATACATATTAATAAAGCCTTTCTTCTTCCCAATTTCAGTGACAACGACGTAACGGCTGTCTGCTTGGAAGAAGGCAACAAGGGATCGTGGCTGGTCTCGGCCTACATGGCCCATGATGATACTTATGGGCCTCCTCCTAAAATCCTATGGAGGGTTACCGCTGAGGCAAAGCGAAGAGGCGTAGGGATTATCGTCGGTGCAGATGCGTACTCGCATCATTCGCTGTGGGGGAGTAGGGATACGAACACAAGAGGTGAGTCACTATTTGCTTTTATTCTAAACTAGCTCACCCGGCAAACTACGTTCTGCCAAAAGTATATTTTTTATTAATTTTATTTCAAAAATTGTTATTACACCAGTATTTTTTTATTACAAAATTAACGATTCTTCACTTCATTGCATATACAACTTATAATATTAAGGGCTCAGAACTAAAAGGATCTCACTGTGAGTTATACCCATATTTGTATAGTGAAATATGGTGTTTATTTGTTGGCAAAGAGATCCAAGTCATCTATTCCCCATACATTAAACGCCCTATTCCCCATACACTAAACGCCCTACCCAAATTTTACATAGAATTTTCAAAATACAGTAAACTTTAAACTTGAATATCTCAAATAAATTTCGGAGTCACTTAGATCCATTTGGTTCTAAGCCCTTCATACATATATAATTTTAGTATTCAGCTTAAGGCTGCACGATACACAAAATTTTTAATTTTCTGTCCCGGAGCGTAAATAAATACACGGAAACACTCCACATAGAGCTATTGATATCGTTAATCTCCTGATCAATTTTCAGGTCCCAACCTTAAACGCTTTTCAGCTGGAAAAATTAAGTTTGTATGGGAGGTGCCACGCCCCCTTCTCCGATAAACCCCACTTTTATGCGCAAAAATTGTGTTTAAGCGATCTCGGCACTTAAAGTTTTCATGATTTGCATTCATGCATCCCTGGAACACTTTCACCTCACAAGCATCCCTGCGGTGAGTGGAAGTTCGAACACGACACTGGAATTGCTTCCATTGTACGTTAGTATAAAAGGACTTACGTGGTGTAACTCTTCCTCTTTTATCAACATCAACTGACATCGGCAACACCTCGAGTCCACGAAGCTCAACATCATTATCATCGAAATGATCACGGAGATTCAACTTTAACTTGCGTCCGCACTTCTAGCCGACTCTGTGTTAAGTATCATCCGTCCTCAATTGCTTGTTTCCATTCAATTCTCAGTTCACCTCTCGAGAATCAACATGTTTTCATTCAGATAGATATATATTCCCTTCAATATGGAAAACTTCTACTATTGTCCCCATAGAAAAAGTCAAAAATACAGTCAAGGCAGAAGAGTTACGGCCTATAAACACATTGGCAAGCGATGAAAAAATTTTAGAACTTGTAGTGAAAAATCAATTAGTTCAATATTTAGAATATAATAATATACTTATACCGCAACAGTCAGGATTTAGGCAAAAACACTCGTGTGAAACAGCATTAAACATGGTTATAGCTGAATGGAAAGAAGAACTCAACAACAAACATTCGATAATAGCAGTTTTCATTCACCTTAAAATAGCTTTTGAAACAATCGATCAGAAAATTTTACTTGAAAAATTAGAGGGCATTGGTATTAGAGATGTGGAGTTAGACTGGTTTAGAAGTTGTTTAACAAATCGTAAGAAAAGAACCATCATTGGTTCGACCTTATCAGAAGAAGTAGACGTTAAGATTGGTTTACCCAAGGTTCCGTCCTGGCTCCTATCTTATTCAACATATACATTAATGATATCAATTCTGTATTGAAATTTAGCTCTATTAAGCTATTTGCTGACGATGCGCTTATATCCATTAGTGGAAAAAACGAAAATGATATAAGGGAAAGATTACAGTACGATCTAAATTCTCTTTATATTTGGCTATGTGCAAACAAATTGAAAATTAATATCAATAAAACCAAATATATGGTAATAACAAGGAAAAACATTGCTAGCCTTGAACCCGTTACAATAAATAATTTGGAAATTAAAGAGAATTAAATACCTAGGTATCCAAATTGACTGTAAATTAAAGTTTGATGTTCATATTGACTACGCAATAAGTAAAATAGCCACAAAGTTATGGTTTATTCAACGAACTTGTAAAAATCTAAGCAAGTATTATATGATAAAAGTATACAGATATATAGTTGAGCCTTACTTCATTTATTGTTCCACAATTTTCTTTATTATGAAAGATTCGCAAATTGAAAAACTGCAAAAAATTCAGAATAAAGCCATGCGCTTCATATTACGCAAACGTTACGATACACCTATAAAAGATATGCTAAGCTTGAACTGGATGAGTGTAAAACAACTTATATTTTTTCACACTATGAAATTCATTTATAACATAAAAAACGGAAATTTGCCTGATTATCTGAGCACAAGTATTAAATTTAACTACGAGGTCCATGACAGGAACACAAGACAGAGAAATGATTTTATGTTACCTAATTATAAAACCGAATCTGAGAAGAATAGTCTTTTTTATAAAGGGTTGAAATGCTTCAATGAACTTCCAGCAAGTCTAAAAAACTGTGATAATAATTTATTTAAAAAAAGGTTGTATGATTACACGAAATCGATGAATATAAGATAGATGTTATGATTTGAGTCGATGTATGGTACATATTTCAATTTATTATGTTTTGAAATACTATTTAAAATAACTTAAAACATGTAAATTGAAAACTTTTTATTTCCTTCTGTTTAAGAAAGTATTGTATATTTTACTATTGCAATATATATTTATTAGTGTTGATCTAAGCTCTAACAGTTGTAATAAATAAATAAATAAAAAAATAAATATATACGCATATATGTGTTCATGCATATACATACATCTATCTCTAAATAACTTTCATTTTATTACATCATTGTAACTCAAGTTCATGAATTCGGACATTTTATTTTGTTAATCACGTTTAATATAAATTACCACCATTTGTTCCTATTAGCTTTAAGACAACCGACTTGTGAAATACGTATTGAATTATTGAAACTCAAGTTGTCTTCATTCCATAGGAACACACTTTTGGTGTAAGTGTTTTCCCTACATAGCATAAATGCACAGCCCTAGCATACCGGTCGTAAGAGGCGACTAATATGCACAAAGGTAATGATGTGCAACCCGATGGTTGATCTACGGATATGATGCCTCTCACCTCTCATTACCCATCTCTTCTTTCGGAGGGAGGAATGACATGACCTAGAAGGTTCCAGTGGTCATACCAAATCGCTTCCACGACAGTCGGGCAGTACCGCAAGGGAGTACCGAAGCCTACCGGATTCATATCCGGCCAAGGACTGTTATTTTGACAACACTCCCCAAAATCTTCGGGGAGTGATTTTGTTGCTCAAACAACAACAACAACCCCTAGTACATTCAACATGGTCCTTGCGAGCCAAATTTGAGTGGCAGCACTAATGTTCGAATTCATGGAAAACAATACGCTTTCCAACACTGACTAAATTTTCACATTGTAAGTGTCAAATCTCTTTTTTTTTTACAATTGGCAGCCATCGCGGGAAGCATCAAATTTCAAGACACCAATACAAAAAGGAAAATTTTTATAAAATTAACAGAGGGACAAAATTCAAACTGAACGAAACAAGCAAGTACGAGCGAGCAATTAAATATAATTAAAAAAATACATTAAACATACATACGCAAAAGCAAACAAAGGAAGTAAAACTACGAAACATTTTTTTTTCGCTGCCCAACGAGGGAAGAAGCAAAATACGCCCCAGCAGGAACTCTATGAGGGAAATCGTAAGGCGGTTTGAAGCAACCACAACGCCTAACGAGGGGAACAAAATTTTAAGGAAAAGTATGCCAAATGACATGTAAGTGCTCCAATTTAAATAAGTTAAAATTAGAAATAGAAATTCAAGTTTTTCGGTGGTACCGTTATCAACGGTAATTGTATATATGTACATATGTAAGATAAGCTTTTGTCTAAAGACAAAGGCTTTTTAAAAAGATAGCCGATTTATTACTTCGCGGCAAGTGAAGGAGTCAATGCCACAACGATTGTGCTGCTGATCAAAAACTAACTCTTTATTTTCAATTTGGTCTTACTTATAGTGTTTACATTATTTACTTAAGAACTAAGTTCAGCTTTGAAATTGCAAAGATGTATGTTGAAATGGCTTGGCCTTGGAATGAAGATATCGATTCCTTATTATTGGAAACTTCCATCAATAACGGAAAAAGCAGATTATAAACAAAAGACAGTTTTGTTATTCTAAGGCTGCGTTTCGATTTAATTAAAAGACGGTTTGTTGTTCTATAACTCGCAGTATGAAGAATCCAAATTTTGTTTACAGTTTAAGTTGATGTGTGGTGGCTGCCGTTAACTCCCCCCTCCCTAAAATGAATCGTGTCGGATTCATCGAATTCTTTTTTAAGTAGGGTATTTAATTTGTCTTGAATTACAACATACAAATCAGCTTGAATCTTATGCAATCTTTCCTGTCGCTTTAATCTTAATTGCAATATTATCTTATATACAACGAATGAACCAATTAAAACTGACATTAGGGTTAATAATGACATTGAAACTGGATTTTGAGTGAAACTATTATTAATTTTTTGTAGCAAATGTGTATTTTTTATTTATGTATTTGAAGCCGGTTTGAGGTCCGAAAATTTAATTAAAAACGCAAATTTTTTTTGTTTTTAACCGATATATTTCGATTACACACGGTAATCGTCTTCAAATTGAGTATCTAAAAATACAAAATATAACACTTAATAACAACTTAATATTTACATATTAACACATAAAAACATTAAACATTAAAAAACATTGAAAAACATTGCATACATTTAATTCACGTCTGCACCTGCTGACATGGAATTGTTTACTGTTTGTCTGTTTTGTCTATTTGTCAACAAGTGCCTGTACAAGTCATGACTTAACTATATAGGTTGAAGTGGTCGGGCAACAACACAAAATAACCGTTTGGCAACGTTTCCTCGTTATGTCAAAAGGCACGTGTGAGACAAACGCGCAAAAACGTTCACTTTTTTATAAGCTTTTCACATACATTACACTCACAAATCACACATTTGCCTAAAATATTAATACGAAGAACTCATTAAATATCAAATTAAAGTGATTTTTTATTAAAAACCAACCAACTACGCAAGCGAACTCAGTAGCTTTTCTAAGAAGTGCAACAAATAATGTAAACAAAAAACAAAGAAGTGATAGTTTGACATAACGAGGATGAACAAGAAGACCATATGTCATGTACACAAACCATATAAATTATTGAGTCATGGTACAAGTGAGCGCAGTTGTCTACGTCCGTTTTGTAGTTCATTCGTATGTCGGTCGGTGTGTTTATGATGTGCAGCACTTCCAGCGTAAATCTTTTGCTGTAGTGTTGTTCTTGTTGGAGAACGGTTGCTCTATCGAAGTTTGGTGAGTGGGCGTATTCAGTACAGTGGGTCATGAGGGCTGTTTTTTGGTTGTTTGTATGGTGGCAATATTTATAGTCCGATTGGTGTTGTGCTAGTCGAGTTTTTCATTTTCCTTTCCTTTAAAAACTCGACTAGCACAACACAAATCGGACTATAAATATTGCCCCCATACAAACAACCAAAAAACAGCACTCATGACCCACTGTACTGAATTCGCCCACTCACCAAACTTCGACAGAGCAACCGTTCTCCAACAAGAACAACACTACAGCAAAAGATTTACGCTGGAAATGCTGCACCAAGGCGAATATATGTATATGTATATGGTGGTAGCAAAGCGAATTCAGCCGTCTTGGGCTTGATTCGCCTTTCACTTGGATGTCAAAGTGAAAGAGAATATGAAGTGAACACCATACGGACACACACTGTTTGTTTTCATCGCAGAAAGTGCATACATGAATTTTGGAGTGAAAATTTAATTAATTAACTGTTAAAATATTGTAATTTATGTAGAAATAGATACTTACTTGCATGGTGATCGTGTGAAGTGCTGAATATTGCGCAAAGTATGAAACCGCAAGCACTGCTAATGTAAACAAACCTTTGAGGATTTTCTTTTGATGACATTTGTATGAACCCCATAAGTACTACAGAACGGGAAGAACAAGCAATCAGCTGATTGTATGCCATCACCAGGTATATAATTCGCCTTGTGCTGCACATTATAAACACACCGACCGACATACGAATGAACTACAAAACGGACGTATACAACTGCGCTCACTTGTATAGGCACTTGTTGACAAATATACAAAACAGACAAACAATAACAATTCCATGTCAGCAGGTGCAGACGTGAATTAAATGTATGCAATGTTTTTTAATGTTTTTAATATGTAAATGTTAAATTATTATTAAGTGTTATATTTTGTATTTTTGGTTACTCACCCTGAAGACGATTACCGTGTGTAATCGAAATATATCGGTTAAAAACCAAAAATTTTGCGATTTTAATTAAATTTTCGGACCTCAAGCCGGCTTCAAATACATAAATAAACAAGAAGAAAGGTCGCCAAAAACAAAGTGTATTTTTAAATTTTAAAGTTTCTTCACCTGAATCAATGAAGTCTAGTATTTCATAATTGTTTAAATCGTTTTGTTTAAGAAATTTAAAAATTTTTCCAGTTGGATTTTCGAATGTTTTATTGTCTATGTTTACAGATGTATCAAAAGTTACTAAATATGTGCCATTTATGTTGGTTTCATTAACTTTGTGCTTTCCTGAGATTAAAATAGCTCCATCTTTTATTATGTCTATTTGTTTATTTATTTCTTTAATTTTTGTACAATTTGCTGGTTTTTGTTTAACAAATATATTAAGCAGGTTTCTTTAACATCTTTTTTACAAAAAATATTGTTTATTTCAATTTTACATTTTTCAACAGATATAAATGTATTGCCACATAGTGCAACTTGATTTTCAATAATTAATTTACCATTAATTTGTGCAATTGGTCTAGTTTCAAATAACATGCAGGTATTTTTGACAAAAGGATATTTTATGTATAACATAATTCAATATGATTTTTGTAAGATTTTAAACCTTGAAACATCTAACAAATCAGTCAAAGTTAGTGTTTGCTTTTCATTTTGAATTATTTCTTTTGTTTCTTCTGTATGGAGTATATGTGAATTTAAAATTCCACTTTTTGCTAATGTGATAGTCTGTAAAACATTTTGTAATTCATATATAATCATTTTTATTCTTTGTTTACGATTTATTTTTTCGTGTGAAGCTCCTGCAATATCATTTACTAAATTTGTTAATCGTATTATTTCTTTAAATATTTGCGAATTTGTGATAAATTGCTCATCACTATTTTCTACTAAATAATTTTTTTGCCAGATATGGTTACAAAATCATCACGGTCTAGAGTTCTTGATATCCATCTCCACAATGTTCCTATTTCATTAATTCCTCTTTTACTCCTAGTTTTCTGCAGTTGCATTAAAGAAGTTTCTATAATATTAAGTTCTGCCTCTACTTCTAAATAATCTGTTGTTGAATATGTGTGCTTTTGTTTTTCTTGCAAAAAATATGATTGTATTTTCGTAGGTTAGATTTGTGATGTGAAAAATGTTTCCAAAACTTTCGTACATTAGTGCTTCCCCATTTTGAATTAGCACATAGTCCTCGCTGGTGTAATCTATTATGTTTGCTGTAGTTAAAGTATGCAGTAATCCAAAAATATAAATAGCCATAGTGTAAACCTAAAATATTATGTTTTAATATTATCTTTGTGAATAATTCTGTTTCTATTGTTAATAATTATCTTATTTCCCAAACTTTCTTTAACTTGCTGTTTTCTATACCTAGGTTTTAACTTATTTCGATCTCCTATAACTTTCTCATAAACTATTTGACCTGGATAAAATTCTTTAAGGTTTATATTTCTATTACGAAAACTAAGTAAATATTTTGGTTTGTGCCATTTATAATTTTTCTGGAATCATTTCATGAACCTTTTTATTGTAAAACACATCGAGAGGTTTAAAATCTGTCACCGAGTGAATTGTTAAATTATACTGTTGAACTTCTCTATACAGCGTCTCTAAATCGCTCATCAAATTATGTTCTTCTTTTAAGCATCGGGCAATTTCTATTATGGTCGAGTGAACTCTTTCTATTTGACCGTTTGAGTAAAGTCGGGTATTGTGGGCACCATTTTACTCTAGACTTAATTCAAGCCAAAATAAAATTAGTGCCAACGAGATATGATAATTTTTTGGGCCACATATCAATTATTTCTTGAATTTACAGCAAAAAGATTTTTACTGTAAGCGTTTTCGTCTGGAAAAATAGAAAAACTGAAGGGTCTTCGAAAATCGATGAAAAAAAAACTGGCGGGTTATGTGGGCTGGGGTATTCGGGTAATGTGGGCCATGGCATAACCGTACCAGAAAATAGATATTTATCGAAGCTATTAATTTAGATACCAATTTTTTAATTTTTATATTTATTTTAAGGTAAATAAACAAATATGACCTTCATGGCTTTATTAATAAAGAGTAGTTAAAAGTAATTATAAATGAATATATTTAGTAATCTACATATTTTTTAAAATTAAGCAGAACAAGAAGTGCAGAGAAAAATTGCGTATTTTTTAGATAAACACTTCTCGTGTGCCCAAACCATGTCGCTCTGGAGGCATTGTATCCATATTTGGTACTCGCTGTCGTTTTCTACTTTAGATCCACAAAAGTCACATTCTGTTTCCTTGTTTGGAGGAAGATCAGGAAACAGATCTTCACCGTCGGAGTCAACAAGGTTAAGGGATTCATCGGAATCAGTAGAAGATTGTGTCTGGCGACTTCTTTTTGATACAGGACGTTTGGTCTTAATGCGTCGTTTTGCTTCTGACTTTGATTTTTTCGAAGTAGTTGGTTTTTCTTCGGAGTTAACAAAGATAGATTTTTCTGGCACAGAAGAAGGTTGAAGTTTTTGAGTTCTATTGGATTCAGAACTTTTCCGTTTGAGGCGTCCTTTTGCTTTTGGCTTTGATTTTTTGGAAGTACTTGGTTTCTCTTGTAGCTCATTTTTGTATGGCGACGTTGTTAAAACAGCAGCTCTTCCTTTTTTTCTTCCACGGTTTATAGACGGTTTCATTATCTTAGGTACGGGTGATATTTGCCAAGGTGTTATACGAATGGAGCTACTAGCTGGTGATGATAAATTGGCTTCCACAATTGTTGACATATTTCCGTTGACGCTTGAGGTGTTTTCTGTATGTGTTATTTCCTCATCTAATTCGCCAGCAATAAAGTCCGAATCAGAAAATACATTTCTGTCGAAGGGATATATACCGGTGCATTTAAACCCATTTACAGCTATCTGTCCAACTTGAAACTTCAGGTATGCTTTCGTGAAGATCTCGGTAATGTCGAAATGTGTAACTTTTCTCTCGTTTTCGCGCAAACACCTTCGTATTTCCTCACTGTAGTATGCTTTTAAGGGTCTCATAAATGTTTTATTCAAAGGCTGGAGCTTAGAAATTATAATCACACCATTCTGGATAGCAAGGTCCAAAAGCTCAATATTCCTAGTGTGACTATAATGTCCATCTAATATAAGAAGTAGAGGCTCGCTCTTTGAGGGCTTCGTAAATTTTAAAAAATGTTGAAACCATTTTCTGGAGGAGCATTCTTCATAAGCTGTGGATTATGATTTTTCCTGGGGAATATGAAAAATGGTGGCACAAAGTCGCCACCCGCACTCATGCAGCTGATAACTGTTACCAAGGATCCCCTCTCAGCAGATGTTATTGCACCAACCTGGCGTTTTCCTTTGCATGACAAAACCTTTGGCAGCTTGCTCTGAACAATGGAAAGCCCCGTTTCATCCACGTTCCATATTGAAGATGGTGGAAATTTGTGTTTTTCATATTCTAGCACATTTTCCTTTGTGAAACCCAGTGCTCTGTTAAAAGAGGTTCCCGTGGGTGCCTGAAAACTAAGCTCATTTTTGTGCCTGCGCAAGAACCCATTAAGCCTATCCTTCCCAGCACATTTCTTGAGTACAGAGAACTTATTTGGTATTTGGTTTTTTTCAGCCAGCTGAAATGCAAGAGATCTAACATCGCGTCTTGAAAGACCCCAGAACCGTGATTCCATTTCTTTAGCATACTTTACAATATTGTTCTCCAGTTCTTTATCTAATACTGGTTTGCGTCCAAGTGGTGTCCCTATCAAACGGATAGGGGAGGAATCCTTTTTAACCATTCTTTGTAATGTAGAACGCGGAACTTGAAAGGTTTTTGATGCAAATAAGGTGCCCATTTCCTTATTTCTAACAGCTTCAATTGCTTTTTTCATCATATTCGGGTCCCATTTTCTTATTTCTCCCTTTCTAGGCATATTTATTTAAGTCTAGTTGGGTATTAAAAACAACAAAAGTAACAACGGTCGTATATGAAATTATAGGTGGGTAATGTGGGCTACTAGCCCAAATTAACCTACCCTAAGTAGCCCGCATTATCCGTTTAATGGGTTAGTAGGAATAGTATTTAAAAAATTTATATATATACCCAAAAAATGTTTTCTTACCCTTTTATATTATTAAACAATCATATAGGCCACTATCTGAATTTTAAAAATAATAAAAATAGCTTTTTAAAAAAATATAATTAATATTTTGCAACACCGAAAAAATGTCGACTGCACTTCACAACAGATTTTTATCAAGTGATCATCAGCAAAGAACACAAACCGAAATGTCAATAGCACTGAGCAGTTGTTATACGAATTTCGAAAAACACACGTAAAGGTACCTGTATATGTCTGTTAATAGGAAAGTTACGGCGCATGCCCACATTACCCGACTAGCCCACGATACCCGACTTTACTCTACTAGAGCTATGTCTAGGGTCGCAGAATCTTATTTCAATATTCAGTCTCTGCATCAAGGCTTTGAATTGAGGTGTGGTAAAACTTGGTTCGTTATCTATTGTAATGCATTTTGCTTCTGGGAATGTCTGCATAATGTCCAGGATTTTCTCTTCTATATTGATCTTATCCTCTATATTTTTTATAATATGCATCAACGCAGGTAATAAATTTAAGTTTTTGTGCGTAAAATACATCTATGTGGAGCTGTTCACCTTCCTTTCTTGGAATAGGAACCTCACTTATAGGAATCAATTTCGGGTGGCGGTTGTATTTGTTTTTATTGCAAATTAAACAATTCCTAATAAGTTCTTTAAATTGTTTTTGCATGTCAGGCCAGTAGTAAAGTTTCTGAATTTGTTTTATATTTTCAGTAAAGCTACGGTGTGTCCTATTGTGTGTTTCCTCTATTATACTTGCTTAATCCCCCCTATTAATCACGTCCATTGGAAATGATCTTGTGTACAAGAACTTGTTACTGAAAGTTTCTTTAATTTTTTGGTCGAATAAACTCTTTAAGTATTGTTAACAAATTATCAACTATATCAAACTCAAATAAATGTCTTGTTTTTCCAAAGTTAGTCACAGACTCATGTATTGTGAATCTATTTTTAATAAGAACTATTTGTTGTTTAAATTGATTTAGTGGTCTTGTTGTCTCTTTGATAATAGAGTTTTCGTCACTCTCAGCAGAATGTATGGATTGATTATCTTCTGAATCATCCGTTATATTATTCACCTCTATTCGTGATAATGCATCTGCTACAACATTCGTTTTTCCTGGTTAGTATACGAACTTTGGTGCGAATTCCTCAATAAAGGCATGCCACCTCTTCATCTTAGAATTGGGATTACGGGTTGACATTGCAAATGTCAATGGTTGGTGATCTGTATGAATTTCGAGGTTAGTTACCCCGTATAAATAGTTTCGAAGGTTCTTTAACGCCCACACGATGGCGTACAATTCCTTTTCATTTGTAGCGTAATTTATTTCTGTTTTATTTAAAGTTTTTGACACGAAAGTAATTGGTCTATTTTCTTGTGAAAGTACTGCGCCCACTGCGAAATTAGACGCATCTGTATTTAACACAAATTTTTTTGAATAATCAGGTTGTACCAATTCCATTTCCAATGCCAAATGTTTTTTAATTCATTAAATTAAATTTTTTGCGTCTTAATCTAACCCTATTGCTACTTTTTTTGACATGTTCTTGGAAACTCTACCGTTTTCAGCTGACAAATACTTTTAATGTTTCAATTTTATCTTATTTTATTTTGCCGGTAAAAACTTCGGCTGGCGTCTTAGGATTTTTGCATCCCAAGGGTTTTAAATTCTTTTGTGTACTAGGCCTTTTTGCCGCTTTCGAATTCTCTAACTTTGATATATTTTTGCTGGTATTTAATTCAGCAGGCGCCTTAGGATTTTTATATCCCAAGGGGTTTAAATACTTTTGTGTACTAAGCACCTTATTATATTTTCCATTTTTATACCTAATAGTGCTTCGCACACAAGGTATATTAACTTCATTCGCCTAACGGTAGTATGTAACACCAGAAATGAATCGAGGTAGATATTGACTTATGTATATCAAAATGTTCAGGAGGAGAAGAGAACTTGATTGAGCCATGTCCGTCCGTCCGTCCGTCCGTCTGTAAACACGATAACTTGAGTAAATCTTGAGATATCTTAATGAAATTTGGTATGCAGGTTCCTTTTTACTTATCTCGGAGCGCTATTGAAAATAGGCAAAATCGGTTAAAAGCCCCGCCCACTTTCTATATATATAATATTTTCGAAAATACAAAAAGAGTGATTATTCAGTACGTAATACACCTATAAGGATAAAATTTGGTGTGTGCTTTAGCGTTAAGGCAGAAAATAAATTTTTGAAGAAATTTTTAAAAAGGGGCGTGCCACCGCCCACTTTTCATTAA
Organism: Sphenella marginata; assembly: GCA_951509765.1. Classification (NCBI taxonomy): domain Eukaryota; kingdom Metazoa; phylum Arthropoda; class Insecta; order Diptera; family Tephritidae; genus Sphenella; species Sphenella marginata. The sequence continues at coordinate 17,600,000 of OX608078.1, forward strand.
GTAAAATTTGGAAATATTATTAATCATAAATCAAAAACCGCTCAAGATAGCAAAATAAAATTCAGCACACATATTTATATTAATACAGGCAATATTTCGGAAAAAATTAGCGAAATCGGGTTAGGTCCACGCCCAATTTTATACGAAAGATTTTGAAAAGGATCATAGATATATTGAATATGCTATAACTTTGCTTAAACTAGCTGTATATCATTTCTATTTTACCTCTAAAGTGTTCGTGGGCAAAGAAAGTCGAATGCACAAAATTTTTGGAAAATGGGCGTGGCGCCGCCCCTTTATGGTGGATTATTCCAAAAAACTTTTCATGCCATAACTCCGGTAAAAATTAATTTATTGAAACGATATTTGGAGAAATAGTTCAACATATAAAGCTTACTCTTTGCTGTAAAAATAAACAAAATTGGTGAACGGATACGCCCACTTTTCGAACGGACACGCCCATATTTCCATAATTGTACAAGTTATATAAATAAGATTTTACACACATAATAAGCTTTTTAAGCAAAACTAAACTGCATAAAAATTATGTGGATTTTGGTAAAGTAGGCGTGGCGCCGCCCACTTTTCAGCATAAAAGCTCTGCTACTTTCAAAAGCGATAGCTTGGAATTTCAAGAATGTATTTCAATGAAATTTTGTGAGATACTTCCCAATGGTATGTAGTATACTCCTGCCAAAAATTACGCAAATCGAATAACAAACAAGCAAGATTTACGGGCAAGTAGTTAACACCCTACCGGCTTCTACCTTTCATACCATAAAATGATTGTATGTAAGATAAGAAGGGCGCACCGATAGGTATAAAGGTAAATTGTAACTAAATTAACTAGTCAGGACCATACAATTTTTCTCTTCTCTTTCAAAATTTGGTTTCTTTCTCAAGAATTGCGGTTAGAGCTCAAAATGGATACACATGTAGCGAATTACATCATGCCCACCTATGCATATTACACACAGTGCCATCTATGTATGTATCAACGTAACACAAATAAGCTGACGTCTGGCACTACTTTAATTTGACATTCTCTTTTATTCTTAAAAACACAATCATTATAATTTTCTTAGCTTTTGGAAGTAGCTGCATGTACAGCAATTGAAATTTCTTGTAATTAATTTATTAGTATTTTTGATCAATAAGTGGCTATCAGCCATTAGAAAACTTGGTTTGTTCTTTATTTCATTTTATTTTATTATTTTTTACGCAGACCTTAAACCACAAAAATTCGCCACTTACACACAATTTAGAGGCGAATCGGATTTTTCCCATAACGGTAGTTCTATTTCATGAAAAGTTCCCGTAACGAATTGCGCTCCTTGGCTAATAAAAATAACAATAAAATGTCTGATACAGAACGAGAGCTGGCCGAAAAAGTGCGCACCCTTGAATTAGAGGTCAAACGCGAAAAAGATCTTGCGCAAAAAGTGCGCACCCTGGAGTTGGAATGCTAACGTCTTCAAACGATCTGCGATCAGCAACCAAACGTGCAGAGGGACTTGCAGCGCCCTCAGGGAAATCTGATTGTACCGAAATTCAACAAAAGCAACCCGAACTTGTGGTTCGCTCAACTCGAGCGATCTTTTCGACTGTACAAAGTTAAAACCGACGATGACAAATTCGATTTTGTCACCATACACCTCGAGGCAGAGATAACATTATTTGTCGAAGACCTAATAACAAAGCCCCCTGAAACGAACAAATATGATGCGTTGAAAACGCGGCTACTCGACAAATTTGCTGAAAGTGCCGAGTCAAAGTTACGCCGATTATTGCAGGGAGGTGGCACTGCAGGCATGAAACCGACAGAAATCTTATCTTACATGCGTCGATTAGCACCTGATCCTGGCAACGAAAAAATCATACATACACTATTCCTAGGAGAGATGCCACAATCCATACGACCAGTTCTAAGCGTTTGGGATGAGAAAGACATCGAGAAACTTGCAAAAATAGCAGACAAAATGTTCGAAACGGTAGCAACAAATACGAACAGCATTTTAGCAACGCAGACATCTTCACACAATTCGATACAAGCCGTATCTGACCCCACGTCCTTGTCCGAACTGAGTGCAGCAAAGGTGAGTAAAATAAGTAATGATCTAAAATCTTTTAAAAACGGGAGAAGCCGAAGTAACTCTCACAACCGAGCACAAAACATAACAACAAAAAAGGGTCATACTGAGGGGCAATCTCTATGTTTTTTCCACGCCAAGTTTGGAGACAACGCCAAAAAATGTCGACCAAACTGCTCTCGTTACAAGTCGGCAAACTAAAACGGCTGTCGCCAATTACGCTGGTTGGCCGCAGCCCCAAAGCTAGCAGCGTTGTAAAGTCAAACACCTGTGCCACCAACAACAAAACCAAGCACACAAACGAAAAGCGCTTATATATCTGCGATAAAAGTACAAAACTAAACGTTTTGATTGATTCTGGGTCGGTAGTGTCTGTCTTACCACGGTCGGCAGCGAATAGTAAAATAAAACAATGTGAGCTGCAGTTGTATGCAGCGAATCAGACTGTTATACATACCTTCGGCAATAAAACAATAGAAGTCGATCTAGGCTTACGACGATCATTTAGTTGGTTATTCACCATAGCTGACGTTCATACAGCAATTATAGGAGCAGATTTTTTGGTTAATTTTCAGTTGCTTATAGATTTAAATAATAAGCGTCTCATTGATACGACAACGGGCCTCACAACGAGTGGTGGACTCATAAACACACATATTTAACACATAAAGCAAACTCAAAACTCGATACGAGTAAAGTTTCTCATTCAGTTCGACACCACACCGAAACGTCTGGTAACGCGGTAGCCAGTAGGCCACGTCGTCTCACAGGTGAAAGGCTCGAAACGGCTCAGGCAGAAGTTAATCTCTTGCTACAGCAAGGCATCTGCAGGGTTTCTAAAAGTTCTTGGTCTAGCCCACTGCATATGGTGGCCAAGAAAACAGGCGGGTGGCGTGCATGTGGCGACTACCGAAATTCGATAACAGTCCCCGATCGTTATCCCATCGCCCACGTTCATAACTTCGCCAATGGAGCTTACGGTAGCACAGTTTTTTCCATCCTCGACCTCGTGCGGGCATACTACCAAATTCCGATGGCCGAAGAAGACATCAAAAAGACCGCTGTCTGCACGCCGTTTGGTTTAATTGAATTTTTGTTCATGCCTTTCGGCCTCAAAAATGCTACACAAACATTTCAGAGGTTTATGGATGAAATATTTCGAGGCATCGATTTTGTTTTGTGTTACATCGACGACATTCTCATCATGTCCAGTTTACACGAGGAGCACGAAGACCACCTTCACATCGTTCTATCCATTTTACGTAAAAATGGTCTTAGCATAAACGTTAACAAGTGCCAATTTGGCCAATCCGAAGTATCTTTTTTAAGCTACGTGATTAATAAAGACGGCATAAGACCATCCGACATTCACGTAAAGGCAATAGCTGAGTTTAAAAGGCCACAAACATTGTGCGAGCTAGGTCGTTTTTTGGGTGTCATTAACTAGTACCGTCGTTGTATACCACGCGCTTCCGACATGCAAGCACCATTGAGCGATTTCATTCGTAACATTAAAAAAAACGATAAGCGAAAAGTGCCCTGGACAAAAGAAGCAGTCGACGGTTTTGAAGCCTGCAAACAAAGCGTAGTGAACGCAGCGGGCTTGGCACCTAATGCCAAGTTAGCCCTTGATGCGATGCATCAAATTTGGCAATTGGTGCAGCCCTCGAACAACATGTGAACAATTCGTGGCAGGCTCTAGGGTTTTTTCGAGGAAACTTAGTAGCACAGAGAAAAATTACAGCACCTATGACCGAGAATTACTTGCGGTTTACGATGCTATTCGCCATTTCAAGCATTTCCTCGAAGCACGCAATTTTGTAATCAAAACGGATCATAAGCCATTAATTTTTGCATTCCAACAAAAGCCAGAGAAAGCATCACCACGGCAACTACGTCACTTAAATTTAATATCTCTTTCATGTTAAATCGCAAGCTGACGACGAAGAATTACAATCAATTTTACGTGGCGACACATCACTCAAACTGCAATCAGTTCATTTTGACAACTGTTCGGTTTATTGCGGCATATCAACTGGTAACGTGAGACCCTATGGCCCTGAAAAGTTACGATACAAAGTTTTTTCAACAGTGCATGGCTTATCACATCCGAGTAGCAGATCTACGATTCAGCAAGCACGACAAAAGTACGTTTGGCCGTCCATGAAAAAGGACATTCATTAATCAATGGGCTAAAACTTGCATCTCGTGCCAGCGCGCTGCAGCGTGCAAAAATAAACCGCCACAACAAATTATTACCTCAAAAAATTGATGTGCGTGACAACATTCGACCATGTCCATTTGGACATAATCGTTATGCCACATTCGCAAGGGTTTCGCTACTGCCTCACGATGATCGATCGGTTTTCTCGTTGGCCCGAGGCCATACCATTGAGAGACATCACAGCGGAGACAATCGCAAACGTTTTTTGGGTCCATTGGATATCCAGGTTTGGGTGTCCAAAGACAATCACGACGGATCAAGGCACCCAATTTGAATCTGCCCTGTTTAAAAACTTAAGCAGGCTTGTTGGCTGCCAACACATACACACAACGGCATACCATCCCCAATCCAATGGGATGATAGAGCGCTGGCATCGTTCATTGAAAGCAGCTCTAATGTGCAGCACCCAAATTCCATGGACGAACTGTTACCAGTTGCACTACTAGGTCTGAGAACATGTTATAAAACCGACCTAAAGGCTTCAGCTGCTGAGATGCTATACGGTACAACGATTCGCGTTCCAAACGAGCTTGTAGCAGATTCCGAAACACCATCCGATCCTCACGTGTTTATTGAAAAGTTTAGAGCGCAGATGCGAGCTATACGACCAACACCAGTTGCACATCACAACAACAACAATAAATTGTTTCTACACAAAAATTTGAATGATTGCACCCACGTTCTTTTACGTAAGGATGCAATTAAACAACCACTTGAACCGCCATACACAGGTCCGTATGAGGTTGTGAGCCGAAAATCAAATCGCGTTTTCATCATTCGAGTCAACGAAAAAGACGTAGCAGTATCAGTCGATCGTCTGAAGCCAGCTTATCTAGCGACGACTGATAATAGCAACGACATTGTGCAACCAGTAAGTTCTCCTGACAGTCAACCGATAAAAAGACGCCTTCGTGTACGCTTTTCCAAATCGTGACCAAGTCACTAAAGAGGGAGTACTGTAGCGGATTACATCATGCCCACCTATGCATATTACACACAGTGCCATCTATGTATCAACGTAACACAAATAAGCTGACGTCTGGCACTACTTTAATTTGACATTATCTTTTATTCTTAAAAACACAATCATTATAATTTTCTTAGCTTTTGGAAGTAGCTGCATGTGCAGCAATTGAAATTTCTTGTAATTTAGTTTATTAGTATTTTTGATCAATAAATGGCTATCAGCCATTAGAAAACTTGGTTTGTTCTTTATTTCACCAACGGAACACCCAAACACAAAAATATAAGATATTTCCTCCTTACCACTGTGCTTAACTTAATATCGTTTAAAAGAGAAAGAGCAGAGTGTGTGGGTAAATGAAAACAATTCATAGTGTTCAACTTTTTTTGTATATTTTTTCAGATTTATCTAACTATTTATTTATTTTACTATTACGTTATACTAACATATACATCTTAAAGACTAAATTTAAATTAATCTAATCAGCTTCTTTATAAACTGACAATTGAAGTTTTCAATTGGAGTAAAAATTAATTTATTTGGAATTATTAAAAGTTTATAAAACCCATCCAACAAAGTGCGGAGTGCTCCGAGCTAGGAGCATAGTCGGACTCCCGAAATACTCCTCCTACCGAGCGTTCCAAATGCGGAGTGTAAAAGGAGTCCGAAAAAGCTCCCAAGAGGAGTGTTTGAGGATGGTAATTTTTTTGTACTCCCTTAGATATTTTTAATTTGGTAAGTCACAAATGTTTTTATCTTCAAAAGAAAAAGAAAAATTTTTCAATTGTACAACAAAACAATAAAAGCAGTACCGTCAATTATAATTCGTGTGTGCAAATATAATTTGGTAAATACAAATAAATAAAATAAATAAATAATGCCAAAGAGAAAGCTCGTGGAAAAACAATCGGAAAGAATTATAGCTTCTTCGAATATCTCCATTGTCCCTTCCGGAAGATCCATTACACCCTTCGCTGGAGCTAGCTGTAGATACTAACCGACAAATCGTGCCCAGTAGACCTAAAGTGAACTCTCATTCTCGTGTCAGATGCTTTTACAAAGCGGATTTCGGTATGCTAAACGAATTGATTGCTGACCATGACTGGTCTGAGCTTTATGCCTGTACAGATATCGAATCAGCAACTTCCTTATTTTACACTTCTCTTTATGGCTTCTTTGAAAGCTGTGTTCCATCTCGCTACGTCAAGGCTAAGTCGAGGAAGGCACCATGGTTCTCAAGTCAACTTGTTAGACTTAATAATATTAAATCTAGACTTTACAAGCGATTCAAGAGATCTGGCACATCTGCTGACTGCTCGAAGTATTTAGTTGCCCGTTCTAACTTTCATCGTCTGAATCAGTTATGTTATAAGGATTACTTAACTTGTTGCAAAATTCAATTTTTCAACAACCCTAAAAAATTTTATAGTTTTTTAACTCTAAATGCAAGGTCTCTGGATTTCCATCGTCGCTTACGTTTGGGTGTAAGAGTGCTGATACCGATGACAATATTGCAGAATTATTTTCTGAATTCTTTAAATCGACCTACTCCTCCAACAGTTCCCAAGTTAAGGAGTATCCATATTATTTGGCTAGTTCCAATAACGTCAGGAACCCTGTTATTGATATTGACATTGTTGTTCAGAGCCTTGAATCACTGCAGCCCATATTCTCCCCGGGTCCTGATGGGGTCCCTAGCTGTGTGCTTAGGTACTGTGCGCAGCACTTATCTCGGCCGATTTTAATGCTTTTCAATCTGTCTCTTGATTCCGCATCATTCCCATCTCGCTGGAAAGAATCTTTTATTATTCCCTTGCATAAAAAAGGTAGCAGATCAAATATTGAGAACTACAGAGGCATTGCTAAGCTTTCAGCTATTAATAAAACTTTTGAACAGATCATTACCAAACAGCTTCAGTATCAGTGTACGTCTTTATTATCCCCTTGTCAACATGGTTTTATTCCTCGTAGGTCAACCACTACCAACTTGATTGAGTTCACATCCTTAGTAATCGACGGGTTTTCGAGAAGAAATCAAACGGATGTAATCTACACTGACTTTAGCAAAGCTTTCGATTCCGTGAATCATGAGCTTTTAGTTCATAAACTGGATTTACTCGGTTTTCCGGTTCAAACAGGACTCAAAGAGTTATGTTCAATCACTCAACTTCCAAATCCATTGACGTAACTTCGGGTGTGCCTCAGGGGAGCCATTTGGGCCCATTGCTGTTTACTCTGTTCATAAACGATTTACCGCAGGTTATCTCATATTCCAAAACCTTAATGTACGCGGATGATGTTAAACTTTGCTACACGTATTGTCCCTCTTACAAGTCGGCAGGTGCTCTTCTCCAGGCAGATTTGGACTCATTCCATGGCTGGTGCACGGTAAATTTACTTGCGTTAAATTGCTGCAAATGTAAACAAATGACATTCCATAGAACGAAGCCAGTTCTGACATCCTATTTATTAAATGATACCGACTTAGAACGCATATCATTTGTTGACGATCTAGGTGTCCTTTTTGATGCTAAACTGTGTTTTAATATGCATATTTCTTCGATTACTAACAAAGCCAAGAGTATGTTAGGATTTGTGAAGAGGTGGGCTAAAGAGTTCGATGATCCGTTTCTCACTAAGACGCTCTACACATCGTTAGTCCGCCCTATACTTGAGTACTGCTCGTGTGTTTGGTGTCCCGTATATCAAAACCATATACAACGAATTGAGTCTATACAAAAGCAATTCCTAATTTTTGCCTTACGCGGACTCAATTGGAACCCTAATATTAATCTACCCCCTTACAGAAACCGGCTTCTTCTAATTAATTTACCCACTCTGGAACATCGAAGGATTTTACTAGGAGTAATGTTTCTTCATAAGCTGATTATTGGTGAAATTGACTCTTCTGAACTAGTAGGCAAACTAAATTTTGCTGTACCTGCTAGAAGGTTCAGACACTACGTCCCGTTTCATTTACCTCTTTGTCATTCAAACTTCGTCAAAAATAGTCCCCTGCTTATCTGGTGTTCGTACTACAATGACTTGTCTGGCTGTATAAGCTATGAACGTACAATTGCCACTTTACGTAACGACATACTTGTATTTCTTACCAGATCTTAAAAGTAGATTGGAAACTCGTCCTTTTTCACTCCTCTTTAATCTCTACGCTCTCCAACCATCCAGTGAATAATCAAGATTCCTGAGCATATTCTTGCGTGAATACATCGACCGAATGTCGGGGTGGATTGGAGACTGGGCCTCTTCAACCATACAATGTACAAACAAGAGCTCCATGCCCATCTTAATTCAATAATTCGACCCTTCTGTAAGATGGATTGGAGACCCGGCCTCTCCAACCATCCAGGGAAGGATCAGGATTCCTGGGCATATATTTGCATGAACACATGGACCGAATGTCAGGGTGGATTGGAGACGCGGCCTCTCCAACCATCCACTTCTGGAATACGATACACTTACGTTTATTTTGCCATGTTAATTTTACTTTTGTAACATTTGTATTTTATAATAGAATGTTATACATTCGCCATCAGTCGACCGCTTTATGTTAGTGTCGACTTAAAATTAAAATAAATAAAATTAAAATTAACACAAAAATCCGGTTTTGAAAATAACAATATAAACACCGTTCATCCTTCCGCGTTCGTTGGTGACAAATGTATTAATACAGTAGACAGTGATAGTGAAATTGAAAATGATGGAGTAAGTTGGGATGAAACTGAGAAACTGTGTAGGAAAAGAGTTCAGTAGAAAACCAAGAGGTATTTCAGAACTAGAGCGCTGGAAGGCCACTGAGATCCGCCAGTTTTTGTTGTATACCGGTCCAGTGGTGCTTCAAAGTATATTGAAAAAGGAAATCTATGAACACTTGTTGCTATTAAGTGTTGCTACTCAGCCCAGAGTACTGCATATCTACAAACGTATGCGCCAAAGCACTGCTATATAAATTTGTAGAACAATTGCCCCTTCGTTACAGCAAAGCCTTCCTGAAATATAATTTCCACTGTTTACTACATCTTGCTGAAGAAGTGCTTTTACATCAAGATACTTTAGATTCGTTCAGCGCATTCAAATTTGAGAACTTCTTGTTTAAAATTAAACGTATGGTCAGAAATGGAACTAATATTGCAAGTCAGATTTATAATCGAATTGTTGAGATAAGCATAAACTCTCCTAAGCGAAAACAACTTTTCAGTTCTATTTTAAAGAAAGATTCAGAAGGAAACATTATTTCACTTCAAGCAAATAATGTGTTTTATTCCACAAAGTTTCCAAATTGTTTTTATATGGTACAATCAAACATCTATAAAATAGAATCAATGCATGAAAATGAAAACTGCATTATAATTCAAAATCACTCTCTCTAAGTGAGCAATGCCTTACGCATAGCATATATCAAGTTACAAGAAAAGTTTTACAATTAACAAGCAATAACACATTAGTTTTTGTAGCTATTATTCATAATGAGCAATTTCACCAACATTTTCCTCAATGCAACTGACATGGACAATATGTCTACAAGCCATTCAAAAAATACAGAAACTTTTGGTAAGAATGTTTTGTCTAAAATGAAAATTGTAATATGTACTTAATTCATATTTGATATTTTTCAGACTATCAAGAAACCACACCTACAAAAGAGAAAACTTATTTTAATTTGGAAAGCAGCCACAACTCCTCCCCATATCAACGCAATGGTAAGATATTAGTTACAATTAATAACTAAATTTTTCTTACAGTAATACATATGTATATATATTTCTTCACTCCAGAAATTCTAGTAGAGATTTTAAAAAATACGGTTGATTTAAAAAATTCTTTGGAAGGTATACTTCATTTATAATGTTATTTTAATGGAACCTTTAGGTGTACATAATGCGTCTCATTTCTTTAAGACTTAACTACGCGAATCAAGAATCTAGAAGAGGACAATCGAAAGCTACATTCGCGCCAACTGACAGAGCTCACAATGACTCAAAAATTAATCAAGCCTAAGAAAGAAATGCCAATTTTGAAAAGCCCCTTCAGCTCTGTAGAGGAGTTTGAAAAACTCGAGGACGACATTAGAAAGTCTCCGGAACTAAGCGAGAAATTAGTGAGTGAATATATTTGAATGAAAACTAGTTTTTATAATTTGTCCACAAACTTTAAATATGAAGATAGACAACGAAATATTTAAAAAAGTAGATTAAAACATTAAGTTTTGCTTTTGTTGGATAAAACTGTTATTGCTTTTGATCACACTTTAAATCATGTACTCGCTATAATAAACCGCAGTGCAGGTATTTTTTTTTGCATTTTTCAATATTCTTTTTAGTTGCAGAAAAAAATAGCTGTATGGACTTATGGCGAGTGTATATACGCATTTCTACCTATACGTATGTATTTTAATTTGCTATGTCTTAATTCTTTTTTTAGGAAAATGAAATTTTCAGCCATGAAGGGAGTGATCCGTCGAAATATATAAGGTGCATATGGCGAAAAATTCTTACAGATAGCATTGCTGCGAAATATTCATGGAAGGGTACTCCACAGAAAAAAGCGGTGGACGTAATGGCAATCACGAACACATTTAAAGGCGCGTTGCATAGGAAATTTGTTGGGTACTTCTGAGAGTAGATTAACTTTTAATTTCTCCTTATGCGACTTTGCAAGTCTTAATGATTCCTTACTTGAAATAAACTGGGAGGAGTTGCTCGGGGGGCTTGATCCTTCTACTAGCTTCTCTGTTTTCAAATCTATTTTATTGAACCACTGTTTAGATAGAATTCCTGTACGGGTAAAAAGACCCTATAAATTACCCTGGTACACTAGGGAATTAAAGAAATTGAAGAACCTTAAAAATAAATTCTTAAAAAAATACAAAACCACTAAGAATCATTTTTACCTCTGTAAATATAAGTTATACCTGAAGGATTTTAATACTTTGGATAAAAATTTATATTCCAATTATATTCGCAATATCGAGGGTAACAATAAATCAAAAGCTTTTGGAAGTATGTATATTAAGGATAAAAAATCTTCCGCTAGTGTACCCACCGGAGTTTTTCTTGATGATACCTCCGCGCAAACCCCGAGTGAGGCAGCAAAGTTGTTTGCTGAGTTCTTTAAATCTAATTTTTCTCCGGATGATAGTAATCAGACGCATGATTTTTCGAATGGCCCGGACTCTGCCTTAAATTTCGGAGCTCTTCATCTTTCATCGGAAGATATTAGTATAGCCATTTTTAAACTTAAATCTTCCTCTCAATCAGATTATGACGGGTTTTCACCAATCTTGTTAAAAAATTGTCCGGACTTGATTTATCCCTTGCAACTGATCTTCAACAAGTCATTATCCTCTGGGATTTTGATTGATGATTGGAAGGTTACCTCCATTACGCCTATCTTCAAAAGTGGCAACAAGAATGACGTACGTAATTACAGACCCATATCCAAGCTGACCACCATTTCCAAAACTTTTGAACATGCAGTCAATGCTAAGTTGAGCTTTGCTGTTAAGTCCGTTATTTCACCTTACCAGCATGGTTTCGTCGCGGATAGATCAACGATTTCGAACCTGGCTGTCTTCAGTGAGTATTGCATTGAGTCTTTTTCGGCTGGTTCACAGGTGGATTGCATCTATACTGATTTCTCCAAAGCTTTTGATGGGGTATATCATACAGTTTTAATTAATAAACTAGGCTGTCTTGGATTTCATTCATCCTTTCTGTTATGGATAAGATCCTACTTGTGCAACAGGCACAGTGTTGTTACGGTTGATGGCGTATCTTCTGCTCCCTTTGTGGCCACTTCAGGTGTTCCACAGGGTAGTATATTAGGTCCATTATTATTTATTATCTTTATAAATGACACAAGTAATTGCTTTTCATTTGCTAAATGTCTGCTATATGCAGACGGCCTAAAAGTTTACTCGATAATAAAGTCGCCTGAGGATACCATAAAATTACAAAATGATATTAACAAGTTATATCTGTGGTGTATGGAGTCTCGGCTGTCCCTAAATCCGTATAAATGCTTTCATGTGACCTATTCTAAATCATCTAATATCCTGCACTCAAGATACAGTATTTCTAATTGTGAACTTCAGTGCCTTAGTGAGTTAAAGGATCTTGGTGTTATCTTTGATAGTAAGTTTTCTTTTAGCGGTCACATTAATTATATAACCACTAAATCATACTCCATGCTGGGTTTCGTGAGGCGTAACTCCGCAAAATTTTCTGACCCATATACCATCAAACTACTCTATAAATCGTTTGTCAGATCTCACTTGGAATATGCTGCTTTTATTTGGCGACCAAGTACCCAGATAGCTATAAATAGACTGGAGAGAGTACAGAAAGTTTTTCTAAGATATGCTCTTCGGCAGTTAAATTTCGTGGAGCCTATTCCACCCTATTCTGCCCGTCTTATGCTTTTAAGTCTTAAGTCCTTGGAGTGTCGCAGATCTTTACTCTGCTTATCTTTTACTTACAAAATTATTAAGGGTATAATAGACTGTCCCTACCTGCTGGAAAGGATTCGGTTTAATGTTCCGCAACGACTTCTTCGTAATGTTTTTCCGTTCTATGGGGATGGCACGAGAACTAATTACGCTTGTAATGCCGCCATAAACCGTGCTGTACGTGAGTTTAACTCATTAAGCATTTTAGTCGCTTTGGACTTCTCGCTGCCTAGGGATGCTTTTCTCATGATGTTGAATTCTGCTTTATAAGTGGTTTGATTCATATGCACGCATGTAGTTATAAGTAATATGTGAATTGATTTAATACATAGTCTGTAAGGATTGTTATTCCAAAGACTTACTAAATAAGTAAATAAATAAATAAAAATTAAATTATTTGGCCTGAGAAGATTTTCTATTCTGTTATCTGAAGACTTAAGGCATAAATTAAAATCACCTACAATTATTAATTTGTTATTGCACAGTTCGTTAGTAAGAATTGCGCGTAGCTCTGCATCTAAATCTCTGATTGGGAAACTCGAATTTCTGTAAACCACTAATATATACAGGTCACTACTCTATATATATAAAAATGAATTGGCGTTCGTATATACCGTAAGATCTCCCTATCGGCTCAACCGATTTTAAATATTCTTTTTTCAATGTTTCCAATCTGCTTCATGTCTCATTTACTACATAAATTCTTTTTTTTCTAATCTCAATTTAAAATTTTTTTAGCTAATACTCAATAACGGCTTAACCGATTTTCAAAATCTTTTATTTTCTTTATTCTATCGGACATAGTGTTTATTTATATAGAACAAAACATTTTCTAAATCCTCAATTAAATCATATATTAGCTAAAGAAGTTTAGCTACCATATAAATTGTAGTCAGTTGAGATCACTGGTATTCTAACTGAAATGTTCCTGCAGGGAACTTAATTGCCGCAAAGATTTTTTCCGTTTTATATTTAAATACAAATGGTGAATTCCTTTTCGCTACTTTGGCGAATGTTGAATAAGTGAAAACAACAAGCAAAAGTTTTGATTGTGAATATACATAGGTTGTTGATTGTGAATATAGGTTGTTATTAATCATGGTGAAGAAGTTGTAATCTATATATATAAAAATGAATTGGTGTTCGTATATCCCGTAAGATCTCTGTAGCGGCTCAACCCATTTTAAATATTTTTTATTCAATGGTTCCAATTTGTTTCATGTCTCATTTACCACATAAATATTTTTTTTTCTAATCTCAATTTAAAATTTTTTAAGCTAATACTCAATAACGGCTTAGTCGATTTTCAAAATTTTTTCTTTTCTTTATTCTATCGGACATAGTGTTTATTTATATAGAACAAAACATTTTTTAAATCCTCAATTTAATCATATATTAGCTAAAGAAGCTTAGCTACCATATAAGTTGTAGTCAGTTGAGATCACTGGTGTTCTAACTGAAATGTTCCTGTAGGGAACTTAATGCCTTACAGATTTTTTCCGTTTTATATTTAAATACAAATGGTGATTCCTTTTCGTTACTTTGGCGAATGTTGAATAAGTGAATACGACAACCAAAAGTTTTGATTGTGAATATAGGTTGTTGATTGTGAATATAGGTTGTTATTCCGTTCTTTTTCATAATCTACATCATGGTGAAGAAGTTGCAATCTATATATATAAAAATGAATTGGCGTTCGTATATCCCGTAAGATCTCCGTATCGGCTCAACCGATTTTAAATATTTTTTCTTTAATGTTTCCAATCTGTTTCACGTCTCATTTACCACATAAATTTTTTTTTTTCTAATCTCAATTTAAAATGTTTTTAGCTAATACTCAATAACGGCTTGACCGATTTTCAAAATTTTTTCTTTTCCTTATTCTATCGGATATAGTGTTTATTTATATAGAACAAAACATTTTCTAAACTCTCAATTTGAACATATATTAGCTAAAGAAGTTTAGCTACCATATAAATTGTAGTCAGTTGAGATCACTGGTATTCTAACCGAAATGTTCCTGTAGGGAACTTAACTGCCGTACAGATTTGTTCCGTTTTTGTTGAAGTTTTGATTGTGAATATACATACATAGGTTGTTAATCTATACTATAATAAATCTCTAGAAGGGTCGTGTCAGTACATTGAAAATTTCTTTGAAAAGATGACTGGGGATGACCTGGGGAATGCTATGGAGTTCATCTGACCCATTTTTAAAATTATTGTCTGTCTGTTTGTCTGTTTGAACTTAAGGATATCGGAAACTAAGCAATGGATTTTGATGAGACTTTCACAAATATACTGCTTGAAGCTTAGAAAGGGATCTGCACTTTGTTTTATCAAAATCGGACCACAAACAAAAAAGATATACTAATTTTTAGGGAGGAACCTATGAAATTTTTTTTCTTAAATAAATTTAAATAAATATTTATGTGGGTATCAGCATATCTATACTATAATAAATCTCTAGAAGGGTCGTGTCTGTACATTGAAAATTTCTTTGAAAAGATGACTGGGGGTGACTTGGGGGATACTATAGAGTTCATCTGACAAATTTTTAGAATTATTGTCTGTCTGTTTGTCTGTTTGTCTGTTTGAACTTAAGGATCTCGGAAACTAAGCAATGGATTTTGATGAGACTTTCACAAATATACTGCTTGAAGCTTAGAAAGGGATCTGCACTTTGTTTTATCAAAATCGGACCACAAACAAAAAAGATATACTAATTTTTAGGGAGGAACCTATGAAATTTTTTTTCTTATATAATTTAAAAAAATATTTATGTGGGTATCAGCATATCTATCTATCTATCTATACTATAATAAATCTCTAGAAGGGTCGTGTCTGTACATTGAAAATTTCTTTGAAAAGATGACTGGGGATGACCTGGGGAATGCTATGGAGTTCATCTGACCCATTTTTAAAATTATTGTCTGTCTGTTTGTCTGTTTGTCTGTTTGAACTTAAGGATCTCGGAAACTAAGAAATGGATTTTGATGAGACTTTCACAAATATACTGCTTGAAGCTTAGAAAGGGATCTGCACTTTGTTTTATCAAAATCGGACCACAAAAAAAAAAGATATACTAGTTTTTAGGGAGGAACCTATGAAATTTTTTTTCTTAAATAAATTTAAATAAATATTTATGTGGGTATCAGCATATCTACACTATAATAAATCTCTAGAAGGGTCGTGTCTGTACATTGAAAATTTCTTTGAAAAGATGACTGGGGATGACCTGGGGAATACTATAGAGTTCATCTGACCCATTTTTAAAATTATTGTCTGTCTGTTTGTCTGTTTGTCTGTTTGAACTTAAGGATCTCGGAAACTAAGGAATGGATTTTGATGAGACTTTCACAAGTATACTGCTTAAAGCTTAGAAAGGGATTTGCACTTTGTTTTATCAAAATCGAACAAAAAAGATATACTAATTTTTAGGGAGGAACCTATGAAATTTTTTTTTTTAAATAAATTTATATGAAGAAAAATTCACTTAGTTTGTCAAAAAAAAACTAAGCGTGCCTTTCTAAAATTTTTGTTTACTTTTTTTTCAATGTCTGCTAAATCAAAAATCAATTGCATAGGTACACTGCCGCGCTATGTGGAAAGTAACAAAGTTTGTTACGTTTTCACGCCAAAACTAAGGCACCTAGCAGTATGAAACTTTGTACACATTTTCTCTGTGACCTGGAAGGATTCATGGAGATGATATTTGTTTGATAAATTAATCGATAACAGAGTTATCGGCGAAAATAAGGTTGCCCTAAAACCTCAAAACTTTCCTACAATTTGAGTATCAACCGAAAGAGGAAGTCCCCTTTTTTCATTTAAACTTCGATATAATTCGATAAATTTATCGATAACTTAATTATACGTCAGAAAATCCAATAATCTTAAAATTTCCCTGCAATATGGATATCAAATGAAAGGGGAGGTCCAAAGGTTTCATTTATACTTCGATATATTTCGATACATGTTTCCATAGCTGAGTTATCGGTCAAAATATGATTGCACAAAAACCTTAAAAATGGCCTACAATATGGGTATCAAACGAAAGGGGAAGGCCCCAGGTTTCATTTGTACTTCAATATTTTTCGATAAGTTTATCGATAACTGAGTCATTGGTCAAAATGCGATTGCCCGAAAACCTTAATATTACCCTACAATATGTGTATCAAACGAAATGAGATAACTCCAGGTTTCTTTTGGACTTCGATATATTTCGATAAGTTTATCGATATCTGAGTTATCGGTGATTGCCCAAAAAACTTAACATTACCCCATAATATGGGTATAAAACGAAAGGAGAAGGCCGCAGGTTTCATTTAGACTTCGATTGGTTTCGATAAATGTATCGATGATGAGTTATCGGTGAAAATGTGATTGCCCAAAAACCTTAAACTTGCCCTACAATGTGGGTATCAAAGGGAAAAGCTCCAGGTTTCATTTGGACTTCGATATATTTCGATAAATTGATCGATAACTGAGTTATCGGTCAAAATGCGAATTCCCGAAAACCTAAATATTACCCTACAATATGGGTATCAAACGAATGGGGATGGTCCCGGGTTTCATTTTTACTTCGATATATTTCAATAAATTTATCGTTAATTTAGTTATCGGTGAGAATGTGATTTCCCTAAAACCTTAAAATTTACCTACAATATGGTATCAAATCAGCTTTTGAATTTCGATTCATCCTGACACAATTTGTCAAAATTCAATCCTTGAAAGGCCCCCTAACGTTACCAACGAATACGGCAAAAGAAAATTTTTGAAAACCGGTTTTTAATACTCTTTTTTCAAAATATTCGAATTTGGTAAATTCTTCAGTAGGCAATAATCTATATATATAAAATTCAAATTATGTAAATACATACATATGTATGTATGTATGTAGGTATAGATCGACTTGCGTCCTAAACTTATAAACCGATCGTAACCAAATTTTACACACCCACTGTACATCTTCCAGGGATGGTCACAGGCTAAAAAATATTTTGATATATATAGGGGGCGTGGCACCTCCCATACAAATGGAATTTTCCATTGTCCGTATCTCCGGAAGTATTTATGTTAGACCATTGAAACTCGGTAAGGGGTTATATGGGATCGATCCCTACCACCTCCAAAACAACTGGGTATAACGAAAAAGTGGGCGTGGCACCTCCCATACGAATGAAATACTTCTTAGTCGATATCTCTGGAACTATTTAGGTTAGACCACTGAAGCTAGGTAAGGGGTTATATGGGATCGATCCCTACCATTTCCAAAACAACTGGGTATAACGAAAAAGTGGGCGTGGCACCTCGCATACGAATGAAATACTTCTTAGTCGATATCTTTGGAAGTATTTAGGTTAGACCACTGAAATTTGGTGAGAGATTATATGGAATCGATCCCTACCACCTCCAAAAAAACTGGGGATAACGACAAAGTGGGCGTGGCACCTCCCATACGAATGAAATACTTCTTAGTCGATATCTCTGGAACTATTTAGGTTAGACCACTGAAATTTGGTTAGGGGTTATATGGAATTGATCCCTATCACCTCCAAAAAAAACTGGGGATAACGACGGTGTGGGCGTGGCACCTCCCATACGAATGAAATACTTCTTAGTCGATATCTCTGGAAGTATTTAGGTTAGACCACTGAAATTTGGTTAGGGGTTATATGGAATCGATCCCTACCACCTCCAAAAAAAACTGGGGATAACAAAAGTGTGGGCGTGGCACCTCCCACACAAATAAAATTTTTCATTGTCCGTATCTGTGGAAGTATTCGGGTTACACCACTGAAATTTGGTGAGGGGTTATACGAGATCGATCCCTACCACCTCCAAAAAAATTGGGGTTAACGAAAATGGGGGCGTGGCACCTCCCATACTAATTTTTCAACTTAAATATCTCCAAAAGTATTTAAGGCAGGAACCTGGAAATTGGTATAGAGCTAAATGATATCAAAACAATTTTCGAGCATAAAAGTGGGTTTATCGTAAAAGTGTTTAAAGTTAGGACCTGAAAATTGATCAGGAGATTAATGATATCAATAGTTCCCGTGTAGGAAATTTTTTTCGCTATTTACTTATGCTCCGGGACAGAAAACGAAAAATTTTGTGTATCGTGTAGCCTTAAACGGAATACTAAAATTTTATATTTTTGAAGTTGTATGCACAATGAAGTAGTGAAAAATTAATAAAAAAATCTATTTTGGGAAGAACGAAGTTTGCCGGGTCAGCTATATTTTATGTATATAAATATGAAATCTTAAAGTATATTATTGATTTTGAAAGGCCCCCTAACTACTTACATCCCGAGAAACGCCGGGTACCCTGCTAGTTGTAAATATAGGTTGTTATTCATCATGGTGAAGAAGTTGTAATCTATATATATAAAAATTAATTGGCGTTCGTATATACCGTAAGATCTCCGTATCGGCTCAACCGATTTTAAATATTTTTTCTTCAATGTTTCCAATCTGTTTCATGTCTCATTTACCACATAAATTCTTTTTTTTTTCTAATCTCAATTTAAAATTTTTTTAGCTAAAACTCAGTAACGGCTTAACCGATTTTCAAAATTTTTTCTTTTCTTTGTTCTATCGGACATAGTGTTTATTTATATAGAACAAAACATTTTCTAAATCCTCAATTTAATCATATATTAGCTAAGGAAGTTTAGCTACCATATAAATTGTAGTCAGTTGAGATCACTGGTATTCTAACTGAAATGTTCCTGTAGCGATCTTAATTGCCGTACAGATTTTTTCCGTTTTATATTTAAATACAAACGGTGAATTCCTTTTCGCTACTTTGGCGAATGTTGAATAAGTGAAAACAACAACCAAAAGTTTTCATTGTGAATATAGGTTGTTATTCATCATGGTGAAGAAGTTTTAATCTATATATATAAAAATGAATTGGCGTTCGTATATACCGTAAGATCTCCGGATCGGCTCAACCGATTTTAAATATTTTTTCTTTAATGTTTCCAATCTGTTTCACGTCTCATTTACCACATAAATCTTTTTTTTTCTAATCTCAATTTAAAATTTTTTTAGCTAATACTCAATAACGGCTTGACCGATTTTCAAAATTTTTTCTTTTCTTTATTCTATCGGATATAGTGTTTATTTATATAGAACAAAACATTTTCTAAACTCTCAATTTGATCATATATTAGCTAAAGAAATTTAGCTACCATATAAATTGTAGTCAGTAGAGATCACTGGTATTCTAACTGAAATGTTCCTGTAGGGAAGACAACAACCAAAATGTTTGATTGTGATTATAGATTTTTATTCCGTAATTTTTCCAAATGGTGAATTCCTTTTCGCTACTTTGGCGAATGTTGAAAAAGTGAATACAACAACCAAAAGCTTTGATTGTAAATATACATAGGTTGTTGATTGTGAATATAGGTTGTTATTCATCATGGTGAAGAAGTTTTAATCTATATATATAAAAATGAATTGGCGTTCGTATATACCGTAAGATCTCCGTATCGGCTCAACCGATTTTAAATATTTTTTCTTTAATGTTTCCAATCTGTTTCAGGTCTCATTTACCACATAAATTTTTTTTTCTAATCTCAATTTACATTTTTTTTAGCTAATACTCAATAACGGCCTAACCGATTTTCAAAAATTTGTTTTTCTTTATTCTATCGGACATAGTGTTTATTTATATAGAACAAACCATTTTCTAAATCCTCAATTTAATCATATATTAGCTGAAGAAGTTTAGCTACCATATAAATTGTAGTCAGTTGAGATCACTGGTATTCTAACTGAAATGTTCCTGTAGGGAACTTAATTGTCATACAGATTTTTTCCGTTTTATATTTAAATACAAATGGTGAATTCCTTTTTGCTAATTTGGCTAATGTTGAAAAAGTGAATGCAACAACCACAAGTTTTGATTGTGAATATATGTAGGTTGTTATTCCGTCCTTTTTCATAATCTATGTTATGGTGAAGAAGTTGTAATCTATATATATAAAAATGAAATGGTGTTCAGTTGTCACGCTAAAACTCGAAAAGGGCTGAACCAAATTACATACATATATACTTCCTTTGGAGGGTTTCTTAGTTATTACCACGCGCAGGTCATGTATTAAAATCAAAACAAAATATTAGGGGGGCGTGGTACCTCCCATACAATTTTATTAATTTGGCTGTTATATTTTGTGGCTATGTATGATACAATTGCTATGTATGATACAATTGCTATGTATGATAAAATTGGATCTATTTATGCGAATATTGGTTGTTGTCTTTGTCGTCTATGTTTATCTTCACTGCTGCGCTGTAGATGGCCGGAACGTCAGATGACGCTAGATGGTGCACATCAACACACACACACGCTGTACATAATTGCCTTTGTTGCTGTTTACATTAGTACAGCAATCTATATCTATATCTATATCTATACTAATTACACTGTGCAACAAGATTCTACGTAATTGATGAAACCAATTGGAAATTAAACTTTATCACTCCCATATCACAACCTCACACTGGGTTTTTGGCCTATAGGTCTGGTTTTTTTTTTTATTCGTATTTGAAGTTGGCAACCCTGTGTATGGGAAAAATTTACTAAAACTTGATCAAATAAAGCAATTTTAGGTGGTTTTTTTGTATATAACTATTTTTAGGTAGAGGAACTCAATTTTTAACATTAGTTTTTACCTAAATTGCACTGTAGAAGGCGCTGTCATACAATTTTTCAAAATTTTCATGGAAAAGTAAGGTTTTTGGTTTGTTTAAGTAAAAATACTTGCATTTTATCGGTTTTATTGTCGAAATGGTCATATATCCCTCGTTCCACTGTAAACAGGGTTAACTCAAAATTCTAATTTTTTGGGAAAACGCAAATAAAGTTTTGTCTATTCAAACAGTTAACTTTTACGACTAATCTAGTTGCTACTAAAAGGGTCACGTCAATTTATAAGGTATGACGGCAAATTACAAATACTAAGCTAGTATACTCATAAGCAAAATATTTATATTAATGTGAGGAAGATGCTAAATTAAATCCAAACTTTTTTCATTCTCAGATAATTCACTTTACAATAATTTCCCTTTATTCATATAGATTTACAGGTGTGAAAAGTGTTGTAATAAAAAATTAAGTAAACGTATTTTTATAGGAAAAAAAGCAAAGTAATCTTTTTGTTAAAATTTGAATTATTTTCTGACAATTTGAAAAACGTATGCCATGAAAAAGCATACAAGAATAACGGTAATAAAAAACTAAAACTTGAACATTTTTAAAGGCGGTAAGTTTACTTCCTCCTCTTCCTCATAGTAATTACATAAATCTTAAAAAATATTTTGTATATGTAAATATGTAATACCTTCTTTTACTTTGCTTGCACTAAGTCGTGGAAATATTGACCTTAATGTAATAAAAGCTGGTCCATCTGCAGGAAGTGCTTTAACAAAATTTTTAAAAATACCTAATTTGATATGTAGTGGAGGTAGCAAGACTTTTTCAATTGGAACAAGGGGCATGTATATTATATTATCTGATCCAACAACGAAATCTTCTCTGAACTCCCAATCATGTTTTTGGTATTGGTTCCCTTTATAACATGTATTCCACAAACATAAATATAAAACACGTATTCTTCGTATATCCACCTTGTGGTCCACAAAGAAGAGCTACCATTTTCAAATCGCAACATATACGCCATTTATGGCTTCCATAGTTTACTGCTTCTAGTAGATACTTCACAGATTCGTACGTTTCCTTTTTAAATTTACTATTATTACTATTTTTGGATGAGAAACTACCAAGAATTTGAAAAATTGTATACAAAAATAGTTGTATACAAAAAAAAACCCACCTAAAATTGCTTATTTGATCAAGTTTTAGTCAATTTTTCCCATACACAGGGTTGCCAACTTCAAATACGAATAAAAAAAAACCAGACCTATAGGCCAAAAACCCAGTATGAGGTTTTGATATGGGAGTGATCAAGTTTCACTTCCAATTAGTTTCATCAATTACGGAGAGATGAACCCTCATTTTGCGTCACAGTGTTATATAAAATTGCTTATATAAAAATATTCGTAACGGCTAATCTCGAAAAGTGATGGCCCAATTTTTATGAAATTTTTTTAAGAAGCAAGTTTTCCCAAAAATAAACCAAGTGGCGTTTTCATTTTTTCCATTTTCAAAACTTAAAGCCCCTTATTTCTAGGATGAAATTTATAAAAGCTTCAAACAATCCAAGCATACGAATTTTCATAGATCAAACTCAAGCTACAGCGGAACAAAAATGTATGTGCGTGTGTGTATGAACTCAACGTAGAGAAAATGTATTTTTACTCAGAGATGCATAAGCCTTCGACAAAAGAGAAGAAATACATATAAAGAGATTTTTTGGTGATTCCCCAAATTATAATAACAAACCCATCTTATAAATAAAAATGAATGTGTGTCTGTGTGTCCTTTATGGGCTATATAAAACTACAATTCTTCATAACTCTGAACATATTTGGTCTAAATTAATGATTTTTGGATATTTGTGTCCTTTGGTCAAGATTTATGTAATTTTAGAAAAGTGGGCGGTACCACGCCCACATTTTTTGTGTTTTGTTTGTACTTCAATAATGTCCAAAGTTTATGGTCGATCTCTTTTAAACTTTCAAGATTGGTTCAGAAGATTGTTGTGTACGATTTAGGCTATATCAATTTTTGGAAAAGTAGCCAGTGCCACGCCCCCAGGCTATATAAAACTTAAATTCTTCATAACTCTGAACATATTGGGTCTAAATTAAAGATTTTTGGATATGTGTGTCCCTTGGTCAAGAATTATATAATTTGTATTCAAAGCTTTTGTTGTACTTCAATAATGTCCAAAGTTTATGGTTGATCTGTTTTAAACTTTTCCAATACGTTAAAATCTTCGTTGTGTACGACATACATAGGCTACATTTGTAAATTCTTTGGAAAAGTGGGCAGTTCCAAGACCACAAGCTAAGTAATATATCAATTCGTTATATCCCTGAATGTATTTGCTTTATTGACATTTTAACGTTCTTAAATCTTAATCAAAGCACTTAATTTTTTTTGTTTGTTATTGCCGTTCATACATATCCAGATTATTATAGGTAGATATAGGACTAGTACTAACTATACATCTGCTCAGCAGCGCATAATGGTTTTTGTCATACCCATTGAGTTCAAAAGATCCGTTTTTGAGTTGGACATCCAAAAAATTTATTTGTTTATACCAAAGACTTTAAAGCCAGAAACATTGTATATCCTAAAGCACTGCAATAAATGGAATGTTAAAAGTTAAAGAAAAATATTTGAAAATGTATTTCTAGGGAAGTCACTGGTCAGGCAGAACAACGTCTGCAGGGTCTGCTAGTATGTATATAAAAATGAAATGGTGTTCAGTTGTAACGCTAAAACTCGAAAACGGCTGAAGCACATTATATACTCACCACCAGATGGCGCGTTGGTCCATTGATATACATACATACATATCTTAATAATATACAAAAACGTAAGTGTGTGAGTGACTGAATTTTTGTGACTCTTTCACGTCTAAACTAATGCCTCGAACTTTACGAAATTTTGCACACTAATTCTTTGGAGTACAGAATAGAAACACGCATAATTATATTTCGATATATTTATCAATAACAGAGTTATCGGTCAAAATGTAGTTTTACGCAAGCTTTGGATTATTCGCAGAAAATTGGTATCAAACGGAAGTGGAGGAACACCGTTTTCATTTGGATGTTGGTTCACTTCGATATATTTATCGATAACAGAGTTATCGGTCAAAATGTGGTTTCGGGTAAACTTTGGAATATCCGCACACAATTGATATCAAACGAAAGGGAAAGACGGCAGCTTTCATTCGGACTTTGGTTCATTTCGATATATTAATATTCGCACAAAATTGGTATAAAAGGAAAGGGGAAGGCCACAGGTTTCATTTGGACTTTGCTTCATTTATGGAAACATCTATTTTGAGAACGGCTGGACCTAATACACATATCTAAATTTGGAAGGTAGATTTTGTATCCGCTCGAGATGGTTATACGCGAAAAATAAAAGCCATTTGGAAAGGTTTTGGAGATGTCCCTAAAAATGTTGACCAGGGTAACCTTACAAAGTGTTCTTTCAATATGAGCCCGTTTTCGAGATATTGGTCAAAATGTCAATCAAATGAAAGGTGTTGACAAATGATTTAACATGTTTTAGCTATTTTCCCATATAAAACGAAGGTTTTTAGATATTTACGAAAACGTGGAGCAAAATTGGAGCTAGAAAGTTTTTGTGAGCAAATGGGTATAAAATGAAAGGTCTGCATGAGAGTTTTAAAATGGAGTAATTTTAAGTCCTTTTGGGATTGGGATTGAGAAAGGGATAGGTATATGGATGACAATTAAAAAGCAATATGAAAAGACAAAAGCATATGAAGAGGATGGACGGAGAGAAAGATGTGGAGCTGAAATTAGGAGGGCGACTCACATATTTTAAATGCAAACAAGTTAATGTTTGGGCAGGACAACGTCTGCCGGGTCTGCTAGTTTTAAATAAAACTAACTCTAGAACTTTTCTACCTTAATAAATTTTCTTCAACTTACATACCCTTATATTTGGAATAATATTAGATTTTGCATAAACTATAGCCCCTCTCTTTTTTCTACTTCCTATTTCAGTGCTATCTATCCTTGGTTCATTTAATGCGGTAAACCCAGGAATTTCAAAATGGTCAGAGGGGTAACTCCAAGTTTCAACGAAACAAAGAATGCCCGAGGTCAGCATGAGATAGTCGTTTCTGATATCATTTATGTGAGCATTGAGGCTTTGAACATTATGAAATACTAATTGTATATCTGAAGTGCGATGAAGCATAAAACTAAACCTTGGAATTAAGGCTTTTGTGTTATTTAATGCAATCAATTCCCTGAAAACTGGATCTGAATCAGAAAATGGGTTGGGTGGGTTGAACGTTCCTAATATGAAGAGGCCTTCTGCATGGGTAGCTCTACTGCAAGCAACATACAAAGAGGCCCTAGGCATCCTAGGTCGATTATGAACGACGACTTGGCTATATGTAGCACCCTGACTTTTATGGATAGTTATTCCCTCTGCAGGAAGAATTGGGAATTGTTTTCTGTCAATAATTAGCTGCTCATTCCTTTTGTACTGAAAGGTTCTAACTGTCTTTTGAATAGGTGTCCAAGAGGCTTCGAGGGGATGTGGCTTCTGTGACCTCGCGATCAAACCAACTGATGGTTCTGAAAACTTAAGCCATAAAGTTGACGGAATGGATGCTTCTAAGCTAATCTGCATAAGCTGCCCATTGGCGCTATTCACCAAACCATCACCTGTGTTGACGTTTACAGTCATCATATACTTTGCAGTATTTTTTCGCGTTAAGATATATGGAAGTCCTTGTGTTTCTGAGATTTTAAAAAGTTTCACCCTCTCTAAAATATTGTAATTTTGCCCTTCTACTGATATCCCCTTTACCACATCCTTTGCGGTTGAATAAAAGGTTGGAGTTGCTATTTGATTAAGCTCAAGTATATTGTAGTTGTTAGTCTCTTCATTCGACCAAAAAAGTGTATTGCCTCATCGGGAACTTGACTTGAGCTAACAATCCGACCTTCAATTAATGATATGTCCTCGTTCGTCATTGTACCGGAAGCCATGTTATTTAAAGCAATAGCAAAAGGCTGATCTCCCCTCTGTCTCATTATCTCAGTGAGCTCAAAATATTTAAACTGCTCCCACAAAGGTGAGCCAACTAAAACGCTATAGTTGTCATTAGAATTCGGAGAAAATATCCACCTATCTCCAACTGGAGGTAGCTGCTTTAAATCGCCAAAAACAATAACAGACATTCCCCCAAAAGGCGAAGTACTTTTAAATCAATCTGGCATCAATAAAGCTAAACAATCGAGCACCAGAGATACTTCATCGATAATGATTAACTTCAAATCGCTCAGTTTAGTATATATTGAATTAACAATGTCGCTGCTAAGAGGCCGTAAGTCTCTATTAGACTGATTTACGGGTAATGAAAATATAGAATGCAGTGTGACTCCACCTATGCCAAAAGCTGCTTTTCCCGTAGGAGCCTGGGTTAGACCCAGGTACAAAATTGAATCTATGATTGAGAGCTTGGTATATTGCTGATATCAACCGACTTTTTCCAACGCCTGCCCCACCACCCTCAAATTCATAAAATGGTTCATTTATTTTAAAGTGATGCAGCATATGAGACAAGTAGATCGCTGTCTTATATTAAGCGTTTGAATGGCAGAAAGAAGATCTTCAACAGGAATTAAAGAAGGTAATTTAATGATCCTCATATTGCTGTTTGAGTCAGTATCATTATTTACTAATTCTTCCTCGTGAAGATTTAGCAAATTCAAATTTGGGCTTATTTCAGGAAGTGCGAGAACCCTAAACTCGTCGTCAGCAGCTATTATGGGTGCATCGATCTCAGTTGTAGCGAAATCTTCTTTTAACCTACTCAGCACATTCTCAAGCTCTCGTTGCTCGAACACATCATATTTCTTTCGATTTTCTTCAATTAAAATTCGACTAACTACACACGTTTGCTCATTGTCGTTCTCGATTAACTCTCGGTGCTCATCCCGCCATGGTTTATAAAGCATTACCATTTCTCTGAAATAATCAGCTCTATGTGTGTCTGGACTATACCTCCTGGAACGAATCACACACGATTTGGTACGTTTTTTGACGAAACCGCCATTGTCTATCAATGGAATTGGAACCCCACTTACAGTGGAAGTGTCACCTTCTACATCTTCGTCTTAAATTTCATTATCCCGTGCTGTTATAACTGACTTTAAAAACTTATACGTTGAGGCAAAATCAGCGAGATAAACTGTTTCCAGCTGAAGAGGTCTCTGTACATAGTGGTCTAGCAAACCCGGTACATATATATCTGTAGAATCAGAGGGAAGACTTTGTAGTTGTGCTCTTGCTTCACAATTCGCACTCGTTCCCCAGGACGAGAGGTGTTAATAAAAACATCTGCATTGCTTGCTTTTGAAAGATGAAGTCCAATGCAACAATAAACCGCCTCTTGAGCAGAATTTCCGTTCCAGATACAAATGTATGCCCTATGTGCTGAAGCCTCTGCTGTACTCTCTTACTGTATAGTTTCCAGCGCTAACTTCAGCCATAGCTTCATTCAATAGTCTGGAAATACCTCTATTCGACTTATTTATATAGTTAACTAGCAGACCCGGCAGACGTTGTCCTGCCCAAACCTTAACTTGTTTGCATTTAAAATATGTGAGTCGCCCTCCTAATTTCAGCTCCACATCTTTCTCTCCGTTCATCCTCTTCATATGTTTTTGTCTTTTCATATTGCTTTTTAATTGTCATCCATATTCCTATCCCTTTCTCAATCCCAATCCCAAAAGGACTTAAAATTACTCCATTTTAAAACTCTCATGCAGACCTTTCATTTTAGACCCATTTGCTCACAAAAACCTTCTAGCTCCAATTTTGGTCCACGTTCTCGTTAATATCTAAAAACCTTCGTTTTATATGGGAAAATAGCTAAAACATGTTAAATCATTTGTCAACACCTTTCATTTGATTGAGTGCCCCTCCTGGTTGACATTTTGACCAATATCTCGAAAACGGGCTCATATTGAAAGAACAAGAATAAGGTTACCCTGGTAAACATTTTTAGGGACATCTCTCTTGTGCGAATATTAATATATCGAAATGAACCAAAGTCCGAATGAACGATGCCGTCTTTCCCTTTCGTTTGATATCAATTGTGTGCGGATATTCCAAAGTTTACCCGAAACCACATTTTGACCGATAACTCTGTTATCGATAAATATATCGAAGTGAACCAACGTCCAAATGAAAACGGTGTTCTTCCACTTCCGTTTGATACCAATTTTCTGCGAATAATCCAAAGCTTACGTAAAACTACATTTTGACCGATAACTCTGTTATCGATAAATATATCGAAATATAATTATGCGTGTTTCTATTCTGTACTCCAAAGAATTAGTGTGCAAAATTTCGTAAAGTTCGAGGCATTAGTTTAGACGTGAAAGAGTCACAAAAATTCAGTCACTCACACACTTACGTTTTTGTATATTAGTAAGATATGTATGTATGTATATCAATGGACCAACGCGCATGAAATTTTGCATGTTCGATTTCAACACGAAGAGTAACATCAAAGCAAGACTTCAATTGACAATGGAAAAATTCAAAAAATTCGCATTTTTTACCGTGAAAAGCTTTGAAATAAAGAATTTTTCGTTCAATTAACTTTGTACCAATTCATGACTAACACCGCCATCTGGTGGTGAGTATATAATTTCGTTCAGGCGTTTTCGAGTTTTAGCGTTACAACTGAACACCATTTCGTTTTTATAGAATAGATATAGATATAGATTGCTGTACTAATGTAAACAGCAACAAAGGCAATTATGTACAGCGTGTGTGTCTGTTGATGTGCACCATCTAGCGTCATCTGACGTTCTGGCCATCTACAGCGCAGTAGTGAAGATAAACATAGACGACAAAGACAACAACCAATATTCGCATAAATAGATTAAATTTTATCATACATAGCAATTGTATCATACATAGCCACAAAATATAACAGCCAAATTAATAAAATTGTATGGGTGGTACCACGCCCCCCTAATATTTTGTTTTGATTTTAATACATGACCTGCGCGTGGTAATAACAAAGAAACCCTCCAAAGGAAGTATATATAGTTTAGTTCAGCCGTTTTCGAGTTTTAGCGTGACAACTGAACACCATTTCATTTTTATATATATAGATATAGAATAGATAAAGATATAGATTACTGTACTAATCTAAACAGCAACAAACGCAATTATGTACAGCGTATGTGTGTTGGTGTGCAGCATCTAGCGTCATCTGACGTTCTGGCCATCTACAGCGCAGTAGTGAAGATAAACATAGACGACAAAGACAACAACCAATATTCGCATAAATAGATTCAATTTTATCATACATAGCAATTGTATCATACATAGCCACAAAATATACCAGCCAAATTAATAAAATTGTATGGGAGGTACCACGCCCCCCTAATATTTTGTTTTGATTTTAATACATGACCTGCGCGTGGTAATAACAAAGAAACCCTCCAAAGGAAGTATATAATTTGGTTCAGCCGTTTTCGAGTTTTAGCGTGGTAACTGAACACCATTTCATTTTTATATACCTACTAGCAGACCCGGCAGACGTTGTTCTGCCTGACCAGTGACTTCCCTAGAAATACATTTTCAACTATTTTTCTATTAATTTTTAACATTCCATTTATTGCAGTGCTTTAGTATATGCAATGTTTCCGGTTTTAACGTATTTGGTATAAACAAATAAATTTGTTGGATGTCCAACTCAAAAAACGAATCTTTTGAACGCAATGGCTATGACACAAACCATTATGCGCTGCTGAGCAGATGTGTAGTTAGTATTTATTTAATTATATCCTATATCTACCACTTAACGCCACTATTATGATTTTATGGAAATCCTATAATACTCTGGATGTGTATAAACGGCAATAACAAACAAAAAAATTAAGTGCTTTGATTAAGATTTAAGAACATTAAAATGTCACTAAAGCAAATACATTCAGGGATATAACGAATTGAAATATTACTTAGCTGTGGTCTTAGAACTGACCACTTTTCCAAAAAATTTACAAATGTATGTATGTCGTACCCCACGAAGATTTTCACGTATTAAAACAGATCAACCATAAACTTTGGACATTATGGAAGTACAAACAAAGTACTGAATACAAAAAATGTGGGCGTGGCACCGCCCACTTTTCCAAAATTACATAAATCTTGAAAAGAAGAACTGAAAAAAAAACTTGAGTCAAATCTGTCCAGCCGTTCTCATTTTTTTCCTATCATTTTTGAATTGATTAATATGAAATAAGAAATTAATAATATAATTATGTGATAATACTTACATGTACATATGTATATATTTTAATTAAATATTTTTGAATCATGAAGCAATTGTATAAAATACGAATAACGGGGTTTCACAAAATGCGTTCACTACAAAATATGTACATATATGGATTTGATTTTTACTTATCCCTCAGCAACACGAAAACGTACATATGTACATAAGAATGTTAATTTTGTTTTTATTTAAAGCGTCATACATACATACATATGTATGTATGTATGTACGAAGCGAAGTACCGCTACCGAGCGCTCGCTTAACTTAAATCGATTCATTTGGTTGACACCGAACAAACACACAAACAGCTTTTTTTAGAAAAGGTGCTCCTATTGTTTAAACAATTTTGGTTAAATAATATATGAATCAACTATTTTTTTTGATGCAGAACGAAAGTAAATATTTCAAAGTTTAACTTCAAGTAAGTTTCATTCTAATCGGTGGATCCGTTTATGATTTGTGGCTGTGTAAACAAAAAAATTTATGGTTTTTTACCGATTTCCACTCCCCCTTGAGATATAAGGTATCCTATCTTTCAAGTTGGATCAAACTGTAGATGCTGTGCAAATTTCATTAAAATCGGTTGAGTAGTTTAGGAGCTCACCCTGATTGAACATGTGACACGTGATTTTTATATATTAAGATATATGGGCAAGTCTCAGATAAGGTCCCCCTACAACAAAAATTTAAATGGTTACAAATAAGAGCTTTTTACTAAAATTATTTAGAAAAACTAACACAATAATATAGTCTATAGTAATTACAGCTAGATTATGTGGTTTTTATGAAGCTGGTGACGGCATGCTGAGAGATAAGGAGAAAAATGATAAAAATACGAAAAATAAGTTGCGAAACATAAGTTGCAAACAAAATGGTTCCAAACGAAGCAATAAATATTATATTAGATGATTTTGACAGTTAATATGTTCTTGTGTTGGAATTACTATATGCAATCTTTATTACAAAACTGGTGGAAAAATTTGTCGCGTCCGTTACGTCGCGTCCGTTACAGGACTTTCGCTTATTATCCGATGTTCTGAAAACATATTTCAGATTTCGTAAATCTTCGAAGAAAGGGTCTTCTTTGACCTTTAATCTCTCATTTAAGGAATAAAAATGTTCCTCTAAACTTCGCTAAGTTTTACGTACTTTCACAAGCATTAAAAAATTACTTCCATTTCTTGTCGCGTCCGAACAGCATTATATATGGATATAAATAAGTTGTTAAATGTTAAAGGTCCAAAAAATGTTTATGGAATGAAGCATTGTGGTTGTGCCTTGAAAACATTATGATATCCCCTAATTCTGCTGCTTATGATTCATTTTATCCAGGGATAAATGCGTACGAATGTCGCGTCCGTTACACAGGACTTACCCATATGGGCAAATCCTGCGTTACGAACGCCACATTCGTACGCGTTTTCGGATTGAAATATAACAATTTTTTAGTCTTTCAAAAGACATACCTTCAAGTTATGCACAGTGTTTAGTGGGATTTGAGTGTAGTTTCGAATGTCATCAAAATATTTTTTGTAACAGGTTTAAGCTGCGAAAAATTTGATCTCAAAGTATTGTTACGCACGCTACAAAAAATGGAAGTAGCTTTGAAGGTTGAGGTATATTTTCTTTTTTAGCAAATTTGGATAACAAAGCACACCAAATGAAATACCCTAAAGAAAGATGAATATAGGAGAATTCTAAAATAACTTACTTGCAGCCAAAAAATTGTGTAGTTTTTTAACGATGGCCGTGAACCCAACGTTACGCACGCTACGTTACGCACGCTACATTTTTTCCAGTAGTATATAAATAAAAACAATTGTATTTATTTTAACAAAACAATTTGTACTCTTTTTTAATAAGATTATTTAATTCATAATTTATGTTTATAAATTAATTTATTGATGTATATATGTTTATAAATTAGTTTTATGTTTTGCTGAATCTGCCGTTAGTGCTATTTCGAGCTCATTTTCATTAAGTACGGAAAAATAATGGTTGCTTTTTATTCCCGGAATGTTCTTAACGTTAGCCCATCTCTCCGAAAGAAATGCAGTTGTATTTTTTATATATGTACTGCTTACATATAAAATAGAAATACCATTTATATTAATTTTTGCACATTTAAAAAAATAATCGCCAATCGGTACGCTTATAGAGGCTAAGAATAGTAGGCGAAGAACAGATTTAAGCGAAGTGATAAGAACACAGAATAAAAATTGCAAAGGTTTCTATTGTAATTTTTGTGAGAACTCAAATCGTTACGCACGCTACAGAAATGAATAGGTATGCTGTAATTTTTTGGTTTTTAATTGTAGAATGAAAATTGTTTTTTTTTCTTAAAAGCAGGATATTTATTTAAATTAAAATTATAGATGATTTGTGAAAAAAAAAGTTTTTCTACTCACAATATAAAAAAAAACCGATTTTCCGTTACGCACGCTACAACGCTTTTACCTGGCATTTCATACCGAATTTTAATGTTTCCAGAAAAGTAAACGAAATTTTTTTTTACAAATTTTAAGGAGAATTGAGTGAATAACAATATAGCTTTCGATTGGACCATCTACGTTAATACTAAAGCAATGATATGAACACGTAAAAAATTTCACTTTTTTTGTATAACATTAAAAGACCTGAGGTAGGGTAGGATTTGGTTATAATTTTTTTATTAATGATCATCGAAATAATTTTTGTTTTATAAATTTATAAAATTAGATATCTATTCTAATGCTCCATTAAAAAAAAAATTAGGTTGGATTAAGTTCAAATATTTTTGGTTGGTAGACAGTTTCTGGGATATGCCCATATGTAGATTACAACTTCTTCACCATAACATAGATTATGAAAAAGGACGGAATAACAACCTATATTCACAATCAAAACTTTTGGTTGTTGCATTAACTTTTTCAACATTCGCCAAAGTAGCGAAAAGGAATTCACCATTTGTATTTAAATATAAAACGGAAAAAATCTGTAAGGCATTAAGTTCCCTACAGGAACATTTCAGTTAGAATACCAGTGATCTCAACTGACTACAATTTATATGGTAGCTAAACTTCTTTAGATAATATATGATTAAATTGAGGATTTAGAAAATGTTTTGTTCTATATAAATAAACACTATGTCCGATAGAATAAAGGCAAGAAAAAATTTTGAAAATCGGTTAAGCCGTTATTGAGTATTAGCTAAAAAAATTTTAAATTGAGCTTAGAAAAAAAAAAAATTGATGCGGTAAATAAGACCTGAAAGAGATTGGAAACATTAAAGAAAAAATATTTAAAATCAGTTGGGCCGATACGGAGATCTTACGGTATATACGAACGCCAATTCATTTTTATATATGTAGATTACAACTTCTTCACCATAACATAGATTATGAAAAAGGACGGAATAACAACCTATATTCACAATCAACAACCTATATTCACAATCAAAACTTTTGGTTGTTGCATTCACTTTTTCAACATTAGCCAAAGTAGCGAAAAGGAATTCACCATTTGTATTTAAATATGAAACGGAAAAAATCTGTATGGCATTAAAATCTCTACAGGAACATTTCAGTTAGAACACCAGTGATCTCAACTGACTACATTTTATATGGTAGCTAAACTTCTTTAGTGGTTTGGCAAACTCTCCGAGTGTATTTCTGCCATGAAAGGCTTCTCAGCAAAAATTCATCTGCTTTGTAGATGCCGTTCGGAGTCGGCGAAAAACCGTAGGTCCCGCCAATTTGTAGGAAAAATTTCAAAGCGGCACACCACAAATTGGAAGAGAAGCTCGGCGCAAAAATCTCCTAGGAGGTTGATGATATAACTGTTGTATATCGCGCCATATATATATATATATAAACTTCTTTAGCTAATATATGATTAAATTGAGGATTTAGAAAATGTTTTGTTCTATATAAATAAACACTATGTCCGATAGAATAAAGAAAAGAAAAAATTTTGACAATCGGTTAAGCCACTATTGAGTATTAACTAAAACAACTTTAAATTGAGATTAGAAAAAAAAATATATGTGGTAAAAGAGACCTGAAACAGATTGGAAATATTAAAGAAATAATATTTAAAATCGGTTGAGCCCATACGGAGATCTTACGGTATATACGAACGCCAATTCATTTATATATATATAGATTACAACTTCTTCACCATGACATAGATTATGAAAAAGGACTGAATAACAACCTATATTCACAATCAAAACTTTTGGTTGTTGCATTCACTTTTTCACCATTCGCCAAAGTAGCGAAAAGGAATTCACCATTTGTATTTAAATATAAAACGGAAAAAATCTGTATGGCATTAAGTTCCCTACAGGAACATTTCAGTTAGAATACCAGTGATCTCAACTGACTACAATTTATATGGTACCTAAACTTCTTTAGCTAATATATGATTAAATTGAGGATTTAGAAAATTTTTTGTTCTATACAAATAAACACTATGTCCGATAGAATAAAGGAAAGAAAACATTTTGAAAATCGGTTAAGCCGTTATTGAGTATTAGATAAAAAAAATTTAAATTGAGATTAGAAAAAAAAAATGTATGTGGTAAATGAGACCTGAAACAGATTGGAAACATTAAAGAAAAAATTATTAAAATCGGTTGAGCCGATACGGAGATCTTACGGTATATACGAACGCCAATTCATTTTTGTATATATAGATTATATATGAACATCAAGCATGCGCATCCAAAATGAATTGGATGTCCATATTAGCTCTGTGGAGTTCTAATATTGTCGGATTGTACACATTAATAAAACGATCTTTAAATTGTCTTTCAAAAAAATTTTGGGGTTCAATAGATTAGATCTAAGTGCAAGTATGTATTCATCGAAAGACATATTTATTTCCCCATAATATAGAAACGATTCAAAATTGCCTAAATTAGAAATTTCGGACACGGTTAAATTGGAATTCAACAGCCTGTAAACTTTAGAGTAATTTTCTTTATGAATAGCCACATTTTCTGCGTCGTCTGGTAGTGGTAATAAAATTAGTGTGGCAGGCATAGGAGGGTAGGGAATACCAAAACGGCAAACCTGCTGTCCCCTTGTTTCTCGCATACAAGATCGGCTATGATTATGTCGTTGATATTCTATATAGCTTTCTAAGTTTACAGTAGAACCTTCCGTTGAAATATACTTATCTATAAACTCTATAGCTTGGGGGAATGATTGGGGATCCTGAAGATCGACTTGTGGAGCATTTTGAAGCCAGTACATTCCGTGAACAAGAGGTGAGCCTAGTTGCTGAAATTCAACCCTCCAGTAAAAGTTTTCGACAAAGTGCTCATCAAAAATACCCGCATTTTCCTTGAACAACTTCAGGATTTGCCTGTACCGATAGTCAAAAAAACGTGCACATGTAACCGCATCTGACCTAATTAAACGGTATCGGTCTTGAGTCGACATATTATTGGCATCGCTTTCAGATATTACCCTAGAATCAACTGTTTTGGATAAAATAACTAAAAGCTCGATTCA
This sequence comes from Sphenella marginata, assembly GCA_951509765.1. Classification (NCBI taxonomy): domain Eukaryota; kingdom Metazoa; phylum Arthropoda; class Insecta; order Diptera; family Tephritidae; genus Sphenella; species Sphenella marginata. Next base: position 17,636,244 of record OX608078.1, read on the forward strand.
TTGAGACTCTGCTGCTGATAAAGTTCCAAAGAAAGTGGGAAGCCCAAATTGGCGAATCATGGCAATAACTTTTTTTTCTCCGCCTCACAGTGAGCTGGTGAAGATCTTACACCTTTGAGGACCCTGTAGCCATCAGACTTTGGACATAATTTTCATTTAAAATATTATCGGCTGTGACTCGGTTGCTTCCAGAAAATTTCCTAAGGCAAATTGACGTGCTATTTTTAACTTGTAGTAGTTCCAACTTTTTATAGTTGTAAAAGAGTTTGGGTATAGTACAAGCTCTTCTATCAAAGCGGCGAATTTCAGAACGCACAATTTTGCTGTAAGTCTCTGAAGAAGCACGTTTCTGTCCAGCATAAATTGTGGGAAAAGACAACTCTTCTGAATTGATATCTTGAATTATATCAAGTGGCCGTTGGCCTTCGCCGGGTGCAATAACTAAACGGCTTATGTCGATGTTCTCTACTGGAATATTATCAAGTAAAGTTTCTTGCCCGCCCGGGTTTAACTCTTCAATCATCTCTTGCATTGGGACCTGAATACCTCGAGCAGTATTATGGAAATTATTTTGTCCTCCCTAATATTTTGAATTAATGTAGCATCTTCAATAGTTGCAATAAAAGGAACCTCTTCTTGATTAGAAAAATTAGATACCCATTCTTCATTAGTTTCAATGTTATGCTCGCGATATAAGGGCGTATTTACAAAAATCGCAATGCTTCCATGATCTTTGAGGGCCGTATTGTGTCCGTCATATAATCATGATTATATTCCATACACCTTTTTAAGTGAATTTAGATAACATGCGATTGGTCGAATGACCTCGGCAATGAAGTAACAATATCATTTACCGATATGGGAACATTAACAACGGCTCCTCTTAACAAACTCTGACCCTGATAACCCAAGGGACGAATTGTCATAAAAGGCAACCTGGGTGTAATGAGACGCTCTTCTACCGGTGTGAGATCTTTTAGACATTCAGGAGCTTCAGGAAAGTCTAATCCATTAGCTAGACATATTTTTGGAAGATTATTTCTTTTGATGGAATTTCTACAAGTTGCGCAGAAGTTATAATTTCCTTCTTCAGATGGGAATTTACGGGATAAATAAAATGCAGATTCCACATTTGGATGCCTTTCTGAAATGTCTTCAAAATTCAAAGTGTGAACTTGATATTTGAACCAGAGCCCACCACAGCAAATACAAACTTCAGTTGGCCCGTTTTTGATATTTCGAAAATAGGTTTGTCGAAACCCTATCATTCCCGAATTTTCAGGTTCAAAGTTCCGATTTTCCCTAGTTAATCTATTTCTATCGGAATTTCGTTCGTTTTCTGCCTGCCTATTTTCCAAATGTTCCCTATGGAGATGAACCCTGCTGTGAATTCTACGCCTTGAATCAACATTTGCCGCCCTAGCCCTTTCCCTAAGAACTCTGCGAGATCGAGTGTTTGCTGATTGTTCCAGGGCCCTATCGACATTATTATGTCTATGTTGCCGAGTATTTCTTGTTTGTTCCGTTGACCTAGCGGTTGAACTAACTTGCTCTATTGCACGAATTAGTGGGTTTTCCCTTCGGGATCTACGCTGCCGTGTATTTCCTGCTTGTTCCGTTGAGCGAACTAAGGGATTTACACGGCGCAACCTACGTTCCTGGGTATTTCTAATTTGCTCCGCAGACCGAAGTTGGGAGTTTTATCGCCGTGATCTATGCCGCCGTGTATTTCCAGCTTGCTCCGTTGAGCGAACTAATGGATTTACACGGCGCAACCTACGTTCCTGGGTATTTCTAATTTGCTCCGCAGACCGAAGTTGGGAGTTTTCACGTCGGGATCTATGCTGCCGTGTATTTCCAGCTTGCTCCGTTGAGCGAACTAAGGGATTTACACGGCGCAACCTACGTTCCTGGGTATTTCTAATTTGCTCCGCAGACCGAAGTTGGGAGTTTTATCGCCGTGATCTATGCCGCCGTGTATTTCCAGCTTGCTCCGTTGAGCGAACTAAGGGATTTACACGGCGCAACCTACGTTCCTGGGTATTTCTAATTTGCTCCGCAGACCGAAGTTGGAAGTTTTCACGCCGGGATCTACGTTGTCGTGTATTTATGGTTTGTTCAAGATTGCGAATCACCGGATTTTCGCGAGGAAGTCTACGTTGGCGAGTATTATCATTTTGCTCAGCCAAGTGAACCTGGGTGTTCCTATTTTGCTCTAACAGCCGAGCTTCCGGGTGCAACCTACTACTAGAACGGTTCAAAGTGTCTTGGGATTGTTCATCTAATCTATATTCACTGTTTTCCCTAAGATTCCTCACACCTCTTCTAACATTTCTACTTCTTATAGCTATAGGTTGCCTACTTAGCCTAGGCATTGTACAAAATACTTATATTGATTAAACCTGTTTAAATGTTTCTTGAATTGAACCCTCGCTGGTGGCGCTCTTCTTCATGTTCGGAACTTTCTCCTTTTAAAATCAAGTTTATACAAATTGCTCGGTGCCGGATTCTCCTTGTAACAAATTTACTTGCGTGAAATTGTGTTCTCGCTGGTGGCGCTCTTCTTCCTGTTCGGTGATTCGTCCTTTTAAAATCAATTTATTGCAGCTTCTTCAATTGTACACTTTGTTTTTAAAAAAAACGTTCTAAATATGCACTTACACAAATGCATATAATAAAGGCCAGAATGAATGCACAAATATGCTACAAGGGCACACACAAATGTGTAGCCCATTTCAAGATGATTATTTTGAGCTACCTAGTATGGAAGTTTAAACAGAAAAATAAAATAGTACCTGCGACTTTTTAACAAAGATAATATTTAACCAACCCCTTTCTTTAAAAATCTGCATAAAATCTTTACTTCTTAACGGGCTTTAGGTAGGCACTTATGTCTCCATAACGGATGAGCCTCAAGTAGGCGTGTACGAGTATACATATGTACATACATCCCGCAAATTAGTGGTAATTGTGGATAAATACACACATGTGTATAATATTTGTTAACATATGTATGTGTGTATGTATATGAAAATCTCGTTAAGTATGGGAAATTCCGAATAATATCATGCGTACATATCCTTTGTATCGAAATTGTTTTCATATTTAACGAATCTTTACACCCATCTTACTTAGTATAGTACAGAGCAGGGCCGTGCGCAGGAATTGGCCTTGGGGGGGGTTTTAATTTAGATTTGCATTCACATACATTTTTCACTAAGATAAACATATTTGCTGAAACAGATACCTAGAACCATACATCATAAATTTAAATGTTCTTTAACTTTTCTGAAACTGCATACTCTGATACCTAAAACTATACCCAAGAAAATTTTTTTGGTTGTACACATTTTTCTGTATTTGATAGAGAATTGGTGATGTGAAAGTGCAAAAAAAGACTCCTTTCGGACCATAAAACGCTCATTTCTCAGAGCTTTACTCTCCAAAATGAGCTTCTTTCGGAGCACAAATGGAGCGAAAAATCAGTCTACGCGGGAACTCCAACGGAGTCATAAAAAAGAGTCCGAAATTAGTCCGATTTCGATGAATTTGAAGCGTTTTTTGACTATTTTTAAATGAACTGCGGAGCCTTTTATTGGTGCTTTTCTGAACCTTTTTCGGAGCCTTTTATTCCTCCATTCTGAGCGGTTTTGGAGGCTTTTCAGACGCCTTTCGGATCCCTTTAATTGGTGCTTTTCTTTTATTCATCCATTCAGAGGGTTTTTGGGCTCTTTTCGGAGCCTTTTATTGGTGTTTTTCTGAAGCTTATTTGGGGTCGTTTTTTACTTCTTTTGGGTCATAATTTCTTTGCGCAATTTTTCCCTTCTAACTATTCTGCCGTCACCAATTCTGACTTTCTAAATTATCCCTATGAGCTACATGGGAACAATTTAATTAATTGTCCAACTATATGCGCAAATGATGTTCTTATTTATCTGAAAACTTTGAAGGAATCTTTTAAATGCTGTCCTGATAGGATTCCTACATGCTTCTTGAAAAAGTGTGCTAACAATATTTACCAACCCCTTACCAATTTGTTCAATCTGTCACTAAAGTGTGGTGTTTTTCCAAAAGCATGGAAAGAGTCGTTTCTTCTACCGCTTCATAAAAGCGGAAGCAAGGCTTCTATAGAGAACTATCGTGGCATAGCAAAGCTTTCTGCCATCCCAAAAGTGTGTGAAGCTATTGTTACCAATCAGCTTACGAATCCTATCTCTACCTTGATTTCCGACTGTCAACACGGGTTCTGTAAGGGAAAGTCCACCGTTACAAACTTACTTGAATTTACTTTGATTTCATTAAAGCTTTCGATAAAGTGTGTCACGCCTTACTTATTCATAAACTGGATCAGTTGGGTTGCAAGCCGGATCTCAATCGCTAGATCTCTTCTTGCCTTAGCGACAGAGCACAAAAAGTAGTGTTTAAAAATTGTGAATCCGATGTTATTTATGTCTCCTCAGGAGTTCCTCAAGGAAGCCATCTTGGCCCGATTCTGTTCTTGTTGTTTATAAATGATATTTCTACAGTAATATAATTTTCGAAAATTTTAATGTATGCCGACGATGTAAAGCTTTGTCATTCGAAGAAGCTTCAATCAGATCTAAATACACTAGTTACTTGGTGCGATTTAAATTATATGCCGCTTAATCTAAAGAAATGTAAGTACATGGGTTTTTCGAGAGGAATATCACAGCCAGCTTCCTATACAATTAACAGTTATAGTCTTGAGCAAATGTATGATTTTGTTGACCTTGGGGTTACTATGGACTAAAAACTCGGTTTTAACTGCCACATTAACTTAACAGTCAATAAAGCTAGAGGCTTTCTAGCATTTGTTAAACGATGGTCTAAAGAATTTATGTAACTAAAACTCTTTACTACATTAGACGGTTGTATAATTTGAAACCCACGTTACCAGGTCCTCGTGGATCGCTTAGAATCAGTTCAAAAACAATTTTTAATATTTGCCTTAAGAGATCTTCACTGGGATCCCTTGTATAATTTGCCATCGTATACGAGTCGCTTAAAACTAATTAATGTTCACAGCCTTTCTAGTCGGAGGGAAATGCTTGGAATTGTCTTCATGATTAAATTACTAAATGGTTCAATCGTAATCCCGTTTCTTTTGAGCGAAGTGAACTTCAATGTACCTTCTCGTCCATCAAGACATTTTAAACCACTTATCTTGAAACAGTGCCGAACTAATTTTGAATTAAATGAGCCTTTTCGTTGTTTGTGTCAAGATTATAATTCTCATTCTGGTACGTTTGATATTTCAGACTCACTATGCAGCATAAAAAAGTCAATTCTTTCCATCGTAAATACATAGCAACAATTTGCTTTCATATCCTTTGATTCTTATCTTTATTCTTTACAATAACTATTCGCTGTCAACTAATTATTTATTAATTGTGTCATCTATTTTTTATCTACCTTACTTAGCTGATGAGGTTTTCTCTGTAGCTGAGCAGTTTTAGATCTCGACGATTAACAAACCAAAGCCAGACTATTGATAAACGTCCATGAAACATGCGATCTTTACCTTCTGTTAGGTGAAATAAAAAAAAACCTCAGACAATGTTTGAAAACATTCAAATATTTGAACGGTGTCGCTCATCTGCTCTCCAACGTTCATTTTCTCACAATTCTCTTTACGCCTACAACAAAAAGGGTCAGAAAACACTCGAAATCTTTCATATAATTGAGCCTTGCAGTTCATTCGCTCTGTTAATTGAAACTGCTCACTGTTTTCATCAGTAAAATTAAAAAAAAAAAAAATGCCCATACGCTACACAACTTTGTAATTTCGGAAAGCTCCAAGTGCAATTCAAAGTGCCGGACTTATCGTCGCTACCGACGAAGAAGGCGCATTCAACAAATTGTCAACGAAAAAAGGCGCATTAAAAATATTGCGGGAAATAAGGACGCATTAAAAAATATTTTGACGAAAAAAGGGGCATTAAAAAATATTTTGACGAAGAAAGGCGCATAAAAAAATATTTCGAGGAAGAAAGGCGCAGTGTATACATTTACAGTAAACTTCACAAGGGATTTGGTGCTGGATTGAAAAAAATTGGGCCAGCCCAAGTACCCATTATACGTATGTATTTTTATTTAGTATTACGTTTTTTGAATAACTTATATTGCAGCTAATTATCGAAGCGCGTCTTTCTTTCCTAAAAAATATTTTAAAGCGCCTTTCTTTCTTACAAATTATTTTAATGCGCCTTTCTTTCCCAAGATATTTATAATGCTTCTTTCTTCAAACTTCGTCGACAAACAGCTTTGCGCCCTTTTTCGTCGATAGGAACGTTGTGTATTGGCCAACCTTATTCTTTGCAACTTTCACCAATTTCTTCTTCCGTAAAATTATTTTAACTAATTTTGTCAAAAATTATTAGTCAAGATTCAATATAAGATTTATAAACCGTATTTTGAAAACTTTTGCAAAATCAATGCAACTTAGATTTGGCCATGGGGGGGGTTTAGCCCCCAAAACCCCCCCGTGCGCACGGGCCTGGTACAGAGATTGATTAAATTGGCTCGATGTTTGTCTTATACAAATCAATGCGTTTAGGAGGAGAACAGAAATATGTTACTTGACAAATGCAATAATTGTAACCAAAATTTATTTGTCATAATACAACTTGGTGAACTTCTTTAATGTTGTAAGAAAACCTATGTCGCAACATTCCAGCAAATCACTTACAGTTTCCAAGCAAAATCACTTTTTTTCTTTGGAATAAGGGTAAAGCTGCTACTTTCCTTCAAGGCAAATTTTCAGAAGAATAAAAAAAAAACAATTGCTCTAAATTTTTTTGGCAGAAATCTCACACCTTTCTAGCACTATGAAAGTCAATTGAAATACACGAAAAATAAGTTTATTATTTTATATGTTTCATTTAAAATACTTATACATATTTTAATTGCAATAAAATTTCTGGAACCAACTCGATGAGCTCCGATGAGATTAAATTTGTTATGGAAACGCGTCAAAATTGGAGCAGTAAGGAAGGCGGTCGGCATGATATTGATGTCGCACTGTGGCTAGTCATTGTCGGCTGGGGTGGGCTCTTGCCAACCTTACCGTCCTGCGCCATAAACAGAGAAATTTGAATCATGCCTTTGAACGCGGGGAAAAACGCAAAAACCGCGTCAAAACAACTTTTAAAACAACATCCAGTTCAACCCGGATGCCACGGACAGACCGTTGACAGTTCAAATTCAAAAAAATTGATGAATTAATATAAGTTACCCAATGATATACGTTAATTTCCCCTACAAGAAATAAATGATATTTACTTATGTAAAATTCCCATTTAATTCACTGTCATTTTTCGGGCAATCTGGTTTACCCTACTATTTATTTCTGGCCACACCGAGAACACACCAAGCACTTGTTTGTCTGGATATTAAAAGTTCCGTTATTGGTGCCTTTTTCCATTTTATGGAACATTTGGTGCTGCCACCTCGGCAAAAATCACGCCACTTCCCAGAATCTATCGATTTATGTCAAACCGCTGGGTGAACCTAAATTGTCACCTATCCAACCGCAGTGAGTCATACCAATCAAACTCAATAAAAGAAAAATGACTATAAGTTGGAAGTAGACCATAAAAGACCTGCTTCGCTTCGAAGACCGGTCAATGAAGCGAACAGGAAAAAGGTATACTTGCAAGAAAGCCATTTCGAAATAAAAAAAGGAAACGTGGGGCACGACTCACCCCTAGATAAGAGTCTCTAGTTCTACCACAAGCTAGCCGGGCACAGAAGATCCGCCAGTAAGGAGATAAATTTGAAATATTTTGTTTCGTAGTTCAAAACGCATTGCGGCGAAGGGAAATTTTTATAGTGGTTTGGCCCCCACAGAAGTTAGGCTTGAGAAAAACGGAGAATTTAATTTTGTTTCTTAGTTAACATGCTTCGCGGCGGTAGACATTTGTTATTGGAGAACTCGTCAAAACTCCGAAAGAGATAGTTCCAGTGGTTTCACCCCCACGGAAGGTTAAAGAAAAAGAACCGGAGAAGCGGGTTTCATATTCGATAAGTATTCATCCGGTAGGCATTTTGATTATGGAGAACTCGTCAAAACTCCGAAAGACAATCCGGTTATCAGGATTGCCAGGTTATCCACTGCTCCCGGTGGAAGCACATGTGGACTCCCTTCTGGGTCAATGCTCGGGGAGAATACTGGGCGAGTTGTCCCCGACTGCCAAAACGCCCAGATGGAAATGCAAGGTAGAAAAAAAAATAAATAAAAAAAATGTCAAAATTGTGGCTATTGTGGACGAATGTCCGAAGCATGGAAACGCCCTATCAATTTTCCCGTCAGATCTTCCAAGTCATACAACGCATTGCCTATTTTTCGACGGACTCGACACTTAAGATATTTCGGCAGGAATTTGGCGTTTATGCCTTGTTTAAAGTTACTCAAAGCAAAATTTTTCCTGAAAAGCTCCTGGCCTTCCTTATAGTTCACTAGTCTAGAGCGTTTGTTATATACTCTTACTGCCCTACCTTTTGCTGCATCTAAATTTCTACGAATTTTCTCGCGAACATTTGACAATTTATCAGCCCTAGCTACTATTGGGATTTCATCTTGCGCCAGAGCGCCGAGTTTATCTAATATGTTGTATGCCGATGCGTGCTGAATCATGTTCTGACCGTATAATGCAAAGTATGGAGAGCACTGAATTGAGGTATGAAAATCACTTCTTAAAACTGATAGTATTTCGGGTATATGCCTATCCCAGTCAGTATGATCCTGCTTATCCTTCAGAAAAACTCTTATTTTTGAAACAATCTCCCTATTTACGCGTTCAGACGCGTTAGCCTGCGGTGAGTATAGCCCTGTCTTAATGTGGGTTACCCCGTAGTTCTCTAAAAATTGCTTCATATCCTTTGAGATAAACTGTTTACCGTTGTCGCTGTGGATATACTGAGGGACCCCTACAGTTGGAAAAATTTCAGAAGTGAAGTAATTCATAACGTTCACCGTCGTCGCTCTCTGCATGGGCTTCAACCAAACATACTTTGAAAAATGGTCCAATAAAATGAAAAGGAATTGATTTCGACGCTTCGATCTCGGATATGGCCCCAGGAAATCGCAGTAGAACCGCTGAAATGGTCTTTCCGAAGTAAAAGCATTCGCTATGGGTGGCCTGGCTTGTTGGTTTGTTGCTTTTACCGCTTTGCAAATGTCGCACTTGCGTACATACTCCCGGACGTCCTTAGCTTGGCTTGGCCAGAAGTATTTCTGCCGAACGCGCTCCAACGTTTTCTGCCACCCTCCGTGGTAGCTCCTGTTCGCATCGTGCGCAAGTCGTATTGCCTCCTTCATCAACCCAGTCGGTAACCATAACCGCCATAGCGAATGCTCCTCATCCTCCACACCCTTACGAAATTTAACCCTTTTGAAAACTACGCCCTCGTTTACACGTAAATCCGGTAGTGCCTCTTTGTTATCTAAAATGGTTCGGACTAGATCCGAGTATGCGGCACTTGCAAATTCTGGCGACTCTAAATCTATTTCGTGAGGTGTGTTCGGATAGGTCAGCGCGTCTACATCGAAGCGCGATAAGGCATCCGGTACAATATTCAGGGTTCCCTTGCGATGTTCCATTCGAAAGTCATATCTTTGAAGCAGAAGCGACCACCTAGCCAACCTACCACTCAAATCCTTTTGAGTCATCAACCACTTGAGGCTCGAATGGTCTGTAATAATACGAAAAGGCAGACCCTCAATGTATGGACGAAAGCGTTTGACACTGACTATGGCTGCTAGGCATTCCAGCTCGGTCACGGTATAATTGCGCTGAGCATTGTTTAGCTTTTTTGAAACGAACGCTATTGGATGCTCAGCGCCCTCGTCGTCGACCTGGAATAGCACACCACCCACACCTATTTTGGACGCATCGTACTGAATAACAAATTCCTTCGAGAAATCGGGTTGGGCCAGGACAGGAGCGGAGCTCAAGGCTACCGTCAGCTTTTCGAAAGCCTCTATTGCCTCAGGGGTACGTTTGAATGGACCTAGCTTTTTTCGAAGGCAATCGGTCAAAGGGCCTGCTAAATCAGCAAAATTTGTAATAAACGCCCTATACCAGTTCGCCATACCTACAAACCTACGCACCTGCCGCGGAGACTTCGGGATCGGAAAACTTTTAACTGCTTCAATCTTCCCTGGGTCTACCTTCCGCTACCTATCAAGTACCCTAAATATCGAATTTCATTTTGACAAAATTTGATCTTCTTTACGTTAATAGTGAGGCCCGCGTCCCTCAAACACTTTGCTACCTCTGCCAATAAGCTCAAGTGGTCCTCAAAGTTGGTGCTGCATACCATCAGGTCATCCAAGTAAACAAAGACATTCTCCCGTAAACGCGAAGGAATGGCCTTGTCCATCAGCCTGCTCATCGTCTGCGGTCCGTTACATAACCCAAATGGCATCACTTTGAAGTGGTAGAGAGGCTTCCCCGGAACTGCGAACGTCGTCTTTTCCTTCGATGATTCCGTCAATTTGATTTGGAAAAACGCGTCCTTCAGGTCGATACCACTGATGAAATGGGTATCCTTCAACCTACTCAATAGCCCATTAATATGCGGCAACGGGTATGAGTCCTTCTTCGTAACCGCGTTGACTTTTCTGGAATCAATACAAAGCCGGACCTTCCCTGGTTTCCGGACCAACACCACAGGACTACACCATGGCGATTTCGATTCCTCGATAACTCCCATTTCGAGCAGCCTATCGATCTCACTTCGGTAAGCTTCGGCTTGCCTCGGTGGCGAAAGAGGGAAATGCTTGCTCTTTATTGGAACCGCGTCGCCCGTGTCAATATGATGTTCGACTAGCTTTGTTTGACCCAGACCTAACTTCTCAAATGACGGAAACGTCTCTACTACGTTCTGCAGCTCGACCTTCTGCTTTGTTGTTAAATCATGAAAATTATGTTCTTGTTCCTTCTCTTCGCTAATCTCTAGACATGCTACACTGGGAAAAATATCCGGCGCTAACGCGAAAGCTCTCCAAAAATCAACTCCGAAATACGCTTCTTGAAGAAGCGAAGGATCAAGGTAAAAGCGTATGGTTTTGGTAATATTTTTAAAAGTCACAGGTGAGGAAACAGAACCTAGTATTTTCTGCTTGGCGCCACCCGCCGTGTATACAAAAGGCTGTAGTGGGTGGTACTTAAGCCCAATCGAATCCAAAAACTCTTCACAGTCCTTCCCGAGGATAGAGACATTAGCACCCGAGTCCAGCAAGCCTACTATAAAACTGTTTTCTATTTTTACCCGCACCAGAGGCCTTTCATCCTCTGTGAGAACTAAGGTGGTGCTTTGCAAAAGTTTACGCTCCTGTACTCGATTATTATATCTCTTCCTACATCTTACAATATCGTCCGATACGAATGACTCTGGATTGTTTCCGAAAATTCTTGACCTAACTAGCTCGTAACTGGTAACCCTCTGTTCCAAACTAGGTGAAAAATGCGCTTGACAAGCAACATCTCTGCTATGACTTTTCAAAATGTGAACTTGCTTTGTAATATGAGAGGACGCAGCTGGACTATCTGAATCTGAACTGTTGGCGCTATCTGAACTATCAGGAAAAGTTACTAAAACGCTGGGTTGTTCCGTCGCAAGAGTGCTACTACTCCTCGAAAGTTCACCACTTGCATGGAACTTACTTCTCGCGAAGGACCTATCACTTGGTTCAGCGCTCGAGGCGACTCCTCGGGCACTGCCTGAAATGGGGGCTATGGCACCGAACGAGTCTCCCCCATCTTCTCGCTCGAATATTGGTTTCCCTGCCGGCGATGGTCCTTCGGACACTTTGGGGTATACACGCCCCTATGGCCGCACTTAAAGCAAAAAGGGTTCCTAATGGGTTCCTCACAATACATATACGAATGCCCCATGGCTTGACAGTTCCAACACTGGATTCCTGAATAGTCCGGTTTCCTATTGCGCCGATACTCCAACGCCTCGATCTGCGGGTCAGTTTCGCAATCCTCGCCTTCCATCCTCCTATCCGGTGTCATAGCTCGGGCTTCATTGACATGTCGTCCAGTAAAAGTTGTTCCAAGAATCTTGCTCTCCCTCAGCACTTGTTCACCTTTTCGTGCTATATCGCGTCGATCATGCAATGTCCTCGCCTCCGCGTTGAAAAGCATAAGCTTCAAGCTACTGTTGACGTTTCGTTTTATTATGTCAATCAGTAGGGCTTCCGACATTGGCTCTCGAAGACGCGCGTTTAGTGCTACTATGTCAGTGTGGAACACATCGTATGACTCGCTCAGCTTCTGCTTCCGCATTGAGATCTCCATCATGATCTCGTGGTCACTTTTCTATGTTCCAAACTCACGCTTCAAAGAATAACACAAAAAGGGATAATTTGCATTTGGGTTCTGTTTGGTGAACAGCCAGTACCATTCCTCGGCCCGCCCTGACAGAAATAGATGAAAACTTGCCATAAGCTGGTCATCAGAACACTGAGTCCGCTCACATAAGGTGTCTAATTTAAACAAAAAATCCGCAACGCTCCCAGTTCCATCGAAGGAGACCTTCCACTCCTGTGGTTTCACCGCCATGTTGGTTGAAACGATGTTGGCTTGGTTACTAACAAAGGTCTGGGCCCGGTTCCTTTCATCCTCCTTTCGTTCCTCGTATAGGTCGCACCGCCCTGCGACGATGTTACTGCAGCGTTAAGTAGGTCCATGTTTTCCCTGATCGTCCTCATTTCGTTACGCATCTCCTCCTGAGAAGTCCTGAACAGCTGATGTAGCACGTTCACCCACGAGTCTTCAGGAGGGGCCTCGACAATATTCCGAGAAGTATTCCTGCCGCCTAAAGTGTTAAGAGGTATAGAGTTTTGTAGCAAAACTCCAGCTTCTTCCTGTATACCTGTCAACACGTTCGTGGAAGGGTCAAAAATATTATGCATTGGATCTGCGGCCATGGACGAATCAAGGATATTGGTACTAGCCGGTCTATCCATCTTATGGTTGGAAGCAGGGTTCAATACTGTCCCGGTCGAATCTCCTCTACCCGGACTACCTATTGGAATGCATCACTAAAGGCCGATTTGTGGGCTGTTTCGGAAATGCCCCTCTACCCTGACCTCTAGGTTTACCCCCACTTCCTCGGTTAGAATTTCTAGTAGTCATGCGTTCAGCTGACTGATCCATGTCTACTTGGACTGTGTCTATCGAAAAAAAAATCGGTCAATAAAAAAAATGGTTAAGTATTGGTTTCGGTTACAAGGGGCGGTTGGAAGGCACAAAATAAAAATTCACCCTCCCTACCCTATAATACCGACGATTCGCGTAAAAAAAAGAAAAGTAATAATTATGTCTATCAAATCTTAAGTCGCTAATCGTAACGACTTTTCCGAAAAAAAAATATAATAAAGTTTTCAAAAAAAAAAATATATATATACGTTTGAAAATCAAAAACCAATGAAATACGTTATGTAGTTTCAAAAATGTATGTGTATGTATTTAAATATTCAATGGGAATGCTGACATCCCATCACTAGAAGGCATAGGTATGATTGAGAAAAAAAAAATAAACATAAAACATTTGACAAGGACATATCCAGGTACACCTACCGCAATGCAGGGATGGTCTTAAGGACACCTCGCCCTGAGACATGTGAGTTTACCATGGCGAAAATTTTGAAAAAGTTAAACTTATTTGAACTACAGTGCTCCCGACCGCAATGCAGGGGCTGCTAAAGGCTGCCGCCTGAGACTTGCCGAGGCACTGTAGACCGAAAATGACCAAAAAGAAACTGAAAATTTATTTTACTCGACACCTCTTCAGCTGCGCCGCAATGAAAGGATTCGGTTAGGTACCGCATTTCCCCAGACTTGCGCAGTTGAAAAAGTTTAAACTTATTTAGACTCCAGCACTCCCGACCGCAATGCGGGGGCCGCTAAAGGCTGCCGCCTGAGACTTGCCGGGGTGCTTTAGACCGAAAATGACAAAAAAAACTGAAAATCTAAGTTCTACCCCTCCTCTATTTTAATTGGAATTTCATTTTATTCATTAAGGGTATTTAAACAATCTTAGTTTAGTTGTGTTTATGTATATATATAGGTATATTTTCTTCCTATTGTTTATATTGTTCTTTTCTATCTCCTATTCCTACATTTCAGCAATGTTTTTCTTTTCTTTTTTTTTTGTTATTTGGATCAAAATTAAATTTTATTGTTTTCTTTGCTTACGTTAGATAAATCTGTCAATTTAGTTTTATTTAATTTAAATCCTCCTATCCTTCCTTTAGTTACTATAATTTTAAAATAAAAATTTTTTTATACATAATTATACTACATAAACTACATATGTCCAAAATAGGTAGGTCTCACCCGGTTGCTGCAGTAGGCCGTTGGTGGGGCGCTACTGTTGTTGTTGTTGGTACAATTTGTGCGGCGGGCCTATAACAGGTAGGCCCTCGCTGTTGTCGTTGCTGGTGTATATATGCAGCGGGCCTACATTAGGGCGCCCCTGCTGTTGTCACGCTGGTATTGTTGTTGCCGGTGTTACAACCGGTTGCTGTTGTTGTTAATGTTTGTGCGGCGGGCCTATAATAGGTCGGCCCCCGCTGTTGTTATTGCTGGTGTTGCAGTAGCCCGTTCACTTGGGCGCTATGGTTGTTGTTAGTGCTGGTTGGACGGCGGGCCTATATGAGGGCGGCCCCCGTTATTGTCACTGTTGGTGGTTACGCTGGTTGTTGGTGTTGGGCGGCGGCCTATATGAGGGCGGCCCCGCTGTTGTTGTTAGTTTAATGCGGCGGGCCTATATGAGGTCGGCCCCCGCTGTTGTCACGCTGGTGGTTTGTGTTGTTGTCGCCGGTGTTGCAACCGGTCGTCGCTGCTGCTAGTTCAATACGGTGGGCCTATAAGAGGTCGGCCCCCGCTGTTGTCACTTTGGTGTTGGTTTTGTTGTCGGTGTTACAACCGGTTGCTGTTGTTGTTACAGGTTGTTATGACCGGTTGCTACTGGTTGTGCGGCGGGCCTATATGAGGTCGGCCCCCGCTGTTCTCACTGCTGGTGATGTTGTCTATGCTGGTAATGTTGTCGTACCTTGGCGCCCGCTGGCGCGCGAAACAAGTCTTGCCGAACGACTTGATTTAAAAAATTTACTTCTTTATTTATTAACGTTCATACATTCATTCATTTACAAAAGTTCTTACAAGCTAATTTATAACATTTTTATGTTTAGTCATCAAAATTGTATTATGTACAATATGTATCGAAATATTGATTTCATAAGTGCCAATGCATTTCTTTTGTTGTGAGCTAATTGCTTAATTTCTCTAAATACTATTTGTTTACTTTATTGTGCAATACGATAATACAATGCACTGAAGTATTTTGTTAGGTGTAGCGTTACGCTGACCAGTAAACCTCAATTTGCTTTGCTATTGGAGTGGAATGGCCAGGTGACGTAACTCCCCCTTCCCTTGATTGAAAACACTCCTGGGTTTTTGTATTTATGTTTAATTCAATTGCTTTATGTTTGTTTGTAAAATGAATAAAAAATACAAGCAAAATTAAAGCAATTACTGCAATGAATGAAATTATCAGCCAAATGTTAATTTGATATTTTTTCTTGTGGTAGGTAAGTTCTTCGATTTTCTGAGCGTTTTCAATTTGGGTGATGATTGTGGGTTGAAGTTGTGTGAAATGTGGGTTGAAGTTGTGTATAATTGATATTTGATTCGAGATTGCGTATTACATATTTTTGTTCAAATGCTTTATTTAAGTTTTTATAAGTTTCGTTTCTGACTTTAAGTTCACAATCATTAAATGAAATAAGATGAGTTCCTACTAAATACAAAATTCTTTCGTTACATGTACTGCTTATCTCGATTCCTTTCGTATTCTTTACAATAATTAAGCCTTTTTCAATTTCTTCGATTTCTTCTTTACTGTTTTTTATTTTTTTACAGTATTTCCTGATTATACATGAATTTTGAATTTTCAGATTTTTCTGGTATAAATTTTTTGAGAAAAGGTATCTTGTATTATTAATCTCTAAAACATGTTCGCTTTTAAATTGTAGCTCCTCCGAATTTTTGTTTGTACAAGGTGTTATAAATATATGCTTTGCTGTAGTTACTTCAGTTGGAATCTTTAGTGAAAATATAATATTACCTGCTGAGGCGGCTGCACCTAGTTCGATATTCTCTAACTTAAATATATCTATATTGTATCTATTTATCTCCTCAGGGGTTAGAATGTTGCTGGATATTAAGTTTAGTCTAGCTGATGCTAAATTATTTTGTATGTTTTCTATGTTACTACTAAGTGTCCTAATTCTAAGTAGAATGTCGAGGTATATGATCTGTCTGTGTATGTCTCTATTCTCATTTTGTATTGAATTTAATTTAAGAGAAATCTGTTTTCTATCTGACTCTATAGCTTTTTTGATGCTTTGGAAAGTTTTATTAAAGTTGTCGTTAATTTTTATGTTTTTATTTATAGTTTCTATAGCATTATGGTTGTTCACATCGATAACCTTGAGATGCTCTTCTATATTCTGTCTGTCGTCGTCGTCCATGGTTCCATACAACCATTTCATTGTTGTACCTAAGATGTTAACTAATCCTCTTTTTTGCTTATGTGGTAATAGTGTGTAGAGTTTACTTCTTAACATTGTGAATTCCTGTGTCAAGATTTGTTCCTTTTCAGTCAGTTTAGCGTCCCTAACTAGATTTTCTAGTGCGTCAATTATATTTCCTATTTCCTGCGGTCTGATTATATGTAGAATAATGTCGAAATCTGTAATGACTTGTAAGTTGCTGAGTTTTATTTCGGTGAATCCGTCTTCGCTCTTGATTTCCTCAATTGTCATCGTTGCGGTTGTTCCTATTATCAGCAGTGTGAACATCATAAGCATTGGTGTCGACAGTACCTGCAAATTTTCCAGGTCTTTTAATATTACTGACATGGATGTTTTGAAGTGGTAACTTCCTATATCTGGATTCATGCTTATGCCTAAGTGCTCGATAATTTTTTACGTATCCTGCGCTTCTGTTTTCATTATAATTTTCCCTTTTCGTGTTAATCTTGTTGATGATTCTTTCCTTAGTATCCCTTATCCTGTCATGAATTACCTTTTTGTCAATTTTCCCTGCTGCTACGTCTGAAGGCGTTGCTTTCAAGGTTGAATGAATGTTGTTATTGTAGGTCTGAATACACTTGTACATTTTCTCTCTGGTTGATAAGGCAGGATACTCTATTTCTGTGATTCTAAATTTTTCTCCTATCGTGTTGTGAAACCTTTCGATGTCTGAGTTGCCCGTGTGACTATTGGGCTTAGTAAAGTGAACTTCGACACCTTCTTCTCTTAAAAAGTCCCTCACATTTACGGAATTGAATTCATTATCAGTTATAAATAGTCTAGGCTTCCCTCTCATAGCGAAGTACATTCGCAAAGTTTCGACAAATGTTATGCTATTTTTGTCTTCTAAAAAGAGTGCTACTGCGAATTTAGAAAATTTATCGATGAAGGTCATGAAGTTGTGTTTTTTAATCGTGTAAGTATCTAGGTGTACTACTTCGTTAGTATCCTTGGGCGTTTCTGTTAAATTGAATTTCGGTTTTATTGGTTTCCGATCGTATTTAGTTTGGCAACATATATCGCAATTGTTTATAAATTTGTGAATAAGCTGTTTTAGATTTTTATGATATATGAGCCTTTTTAATCCTTCATAGTTTTCATTGATGCCTGAATGGCCACTTTCTGTGAAGTGATAATTTTTAATGTACCTAAAGGCTTCATCTTCATCTCGCATATCTTTAGCATGATGTGAGCATTTGAAGAATTTTATTCCTCCATTAAATAATTCTATCAATTTTTGTTGTACGGCATTATATTGGCTATCAGGGAGCTCAGAAAAAATTCCTACCTTTCCTGATTTGAGGAATCTTCGGAAGATATCTGACATAAAACCGCTATTTATATCATCTAGGCTAATAAATATCTTCCTTTTCCCATCAACTATTTCTATCTCTCTGTTCTTATGGTCGGTTAAGATTATTTGGGTATGGAACCGATTGACTACTGTACCTAAAATTGGAAAGTGATTGTTGAGTTCCTCTTCTTCGGAATGTATTGTTGCACAAGTGCTTATGTTGTCTATGTTATCCGACCTTGCTAAGTAGATTTCGCCTGTGTCATTATTTATTCTACTTAGAAAATCAGCTAGGGTATTTTCTTTACCTTTAATGTAGCCGATATTAATGTCGTATTCTCCTAGTTTTAGTATCCATCTCTGTAATCTAGGGTTAATGTCTTTCCCTTTATATTTAGTTTGTAGCCACTTTAGTGGTTGGTGGTCAGTTAATAAGTCGAAGTTCCTACCATAAACATAAGGCCTAAAATAGTTAACTGCCCATACTATGGCAAGAAGTTCTTTTTCTGTGGTTGAATATTTTTTTTCATGCTCATTCAAAGTTCTGCTTGCATAGCAGATTGGATGTCCTGTTTGCATTAGTGCACCTCCTATGGCGTAATCACTTGCATCAGTGACAATCTCAAACTTCTTTTTAAAGCCGGGTACTTTAGCACCGGTGGGGAGATTAGTAACCTTTTTAGTTTATAAAAGGCATCCATATACTGTGTATCATGAACGTTAACCTTTACATCCTTTTTCAGATACTTTGTCATAGCCTGAGCTATCTTGGCGTAATTCTTTATGAATTTACGATAGTATCCAGTTGCTCCTAGAAAGGATTTTATTTGTTTTGCTGTTCGCGGCAGCTTGAGTTTTTGAATTGCCTCCACTTTGGTGGGGTTTGGCTTCACTCCTTCTGTGGTCAAGATGTGTCCTAAATATTCTGTAGTGGTGGCGAAAAAGTTACATTTGTCAATCTGAATTCGAAGATTGTGTTGCCTTAGCCTATTGAAAATTTTTCTGATGTTATCCATGTGTTCCTGGGCTGTGGTGCTGAACACAAGGATATCGTCTAGGTAGACTACACATATTTTATTAATGTAATCCCTTAATACTGAGTTCATAAGCCTTTGGAAAGTGGCTGGGGCATTTTTTAGGCCAAAAGGCATACGAACAAACTCGTAATGTCCTAGTGGAGTAGAAAATGCGGTTCGCCCTGTCTTCTTCTTTAATAAGAATCTGGTGAAAACCCTTCGCCAGGTCTAATGTGGTGAAATACTGGGCTCTTCCTAATTTCTCCAGTATGTTTTCAATATTGGGAATAGGAAATTTGTCGCTTACAGTAATATCGTTCAAGGATCTATAGTCTATAACGATACGCCATTTCTTTTTCCCGGATTTGTCCACTTTTTTTGGGACGATCCATAGTGGTGAGTTATAAGGTGAACAGCTTTCTTTAATGATACCATGTTCTATCATTTCCTTCATTTGTTTATGTATTTCCTCCTCGTGGATTTGAGGGTAGCGATAAATTTTAGAATATACGGGCCTATCAGTTGTTGTCACGATTTCGTGTTTTACCTCATGTGTGTGGGAAAGTATTTGTCCTTCTTGAAAAAATAAGTCAGAATTGTCGTTTACAATTACCTGTAGTAGACCTTTTACTTCTTCATTCATGTCCTCCCGCAATAACTTTTGCATAATGGTGCTATCTACCTGTGTGGCCTCGAGTGTATGTATATCCTCGAACTTATGTGGACATGCATCAATGAATCTTGTTCTAACATTATGAATTTCGATATATCCATCCTTAAGGTTTATGATTGCTTCCATAGGTTGCAGAATATTTTGTCCTAATATTGCGTCGAACTTTTTATTTACAATGCACTGAAGTATTTTGTTAGGTGTAGCGTTACGCTGACCAGTCAACCTCAATTTGCTTTGCTATTGGAGTGGAATGGCCAGGTGACGTAACTCCCCCTTCCCTTGATTGAAAACACTCCTGGGTTTTTGTATTTATGTTTAATTCAATTGCTTTATGTTTGTTTGTAAAATGAATAAAAAATACAAGCAAAATTAAAGCAATTACTGCAATGAATGAAATTATCAGCCAAATGTTAATTTGATATTTTTTCTTGTGGTAGGTAAGTTCTTCGATTTTCTGAGCGTTTTCAATTTGGGTGATGATTAGTTCATCAAATGTTCGTTGAAGTTGTGTATAATTGATATTTGATTCGAGATAGCGTATTACATATTTTTGTTCAAATGCTTTATTTAAGTTTTTATAAGTTTCGTTTCTGACTTTAAGTTCACAATCATTAAATGAAATAAGATGAGTTCCTACTAAATACAAAATTCTTTCGTTACATGTACTGCTTATCTCGATTCCTTTCGTATTCTTTACAATAATTAAGCCTTTTTCAATTTCTTCGATTTCTTCTTTACTGTTTTTTATTTTTTTACAGTATTTCCTGATTATACATGAATTTTGAATTTTCAGATTTTTCTGGTATAAATTTTTTGAGAAAAGGTATCTTGTATTATTAATCTCTAAAACATGTTCGCTTTTAAATTGTAGCTCCTCCGAATTTTTGTTTGTACAAGGTGTTATAAATATATGTTTTGCTGTAGTTAGGTTAGGTTAGGTTAGGTTAGGGTGGCTGCCCCTCTGCCTCACAGAGGGGCGCACTTAGGCCGGATGGCCCATTGTGATACCACTGAGGGGGGTTTAGTCTCTGCTTCCCTTATACACTCATGAGATTGAGCCACCCTGTCCGCTTGATAAAGCGCAGAATGTCTCCGGTTTCGACGGAGCTTAGGTCAGCTAAGCTGGTAAATTGAAAAGCCCCTAGGCACTCCAGCCGGGTCCTGGCTAGAGCGGGGCAGCTGCAGATGAAGTGCTCGACATTTTCTATCTCTTCCTCGTCTCTGCAACTGCGACAGAAGTCGTTTGAGGGGACCCCCATGCGTTTGGCATGTGTTCCCATTAGGCAGTGCCCTGTGAGCACCCCAATCAGGGGGCCTAGGGATGGTCGTCTAAGATTGAGTATGGACTCGGTCCGTTTCTTACAGATGTAGGGCCAGGTTTGCCTGGACACCTCGCAAGTCGTCTCCCGTGTCCATCTAGAGTTCGCTTTTCCTTCGAATTCGCGTAGGAGCCAGAGCTTAGTCGTGGCTAGAGGGGGGGAGGTGTTCCTAGTTCGGTTCACCTCAGATTGCTCCGTGGCCTTCCTAGCTAGCTCGTCAGCAGCGCAGTTTCCAGGAATGTCGCTGTGGCCTGGAACCCATATCACTGCTGTGGAGCATTCCGAGGCATTGTAAAGATCTACAAGTAAGATATGTCGGCATCTCTTTCTCTTCCCTCTCTTTCTAACTCATGGGAGTTTGACACTCACTCAGATGTGTCAAACAAGCGTTTGACACTCACTCGTGGCTGGGTTGCTAGTCGATTAAAATGAAGGGATGCAACAGCTTAGTGGTAAATTGGACTGAATGTTGCAGATGGGTTGCTATGTTAGTTAATTTCTTTTACTGAATTTAGTATCAAAATGGATTTAGAAATTTGGGAAATGACTAATAATAAGCCTCAGCCGAATAAAAATAAACATATTTTGCACATTAACAATAATAAAATGTTGTTTTCATTGTTAATACAGTTATTTCCATCATATTATATGATTAACCAGTTAGAAAATATCGGATTATTTGCAATAAATTGTCTTATACGAATATTTTCGATTCGATTCTTTTCGAAATACTTTGGATTGCGTTATTTTTTTTTCGCGCGGCCGCCAACGCGGAAAGGAGCTCTGCTCATAAATACCACGGAACAGGCCCCCGATTTTGGAGTGATGTAGGATACATTTTTTTGTTTTTTGCCGATAACTTTTCACAGCAATAAAAATTTTAATTTCCGCATTCTGATTATAGATGCTGGGGTCAATACGCGTCTTTTGACATCCCACTGGGCAAAATCCGATAAATATTAGGCATTTAACAGTACCATATTTTTTTAAATAGTGATTCTGGTGGATTCCTAGCGTGTCTAAAAGATGTCTGACAAGAATGAGGTGACTTCCTAACATGAAAACCCATCCTTCACTATTAATCCTTTTAGTTTTTCTAAAATATCAATAAAAAGATAGTTTTGTTTAACATTTTTTAAAAAGTAAGGCTACATAAAAGTACAGCGCCCAAGCAGCGCGGATGTTCACGTAAACGCACCCTTATTTGTACGCTTGGTACGCACCATGTAAACACAACACGAAAAACAAGAAATAAGCATGCGTATTTTAGACAACCCACTTTAATTTGCAGGGAAGTTCATTTAGATACACCCTAAAAACGAAAAACACTGTTATCGGTGAAATATTTAGAGAAAATTATAAAATTGGCACGTGCATTTCTTTGTAATCAAAGAAGAACAAGAAAATTGTCATGACAACATGAACTACATGGTTGCTTTTATAGGTAGCACAGATATTTTTTATTAAGATTTCAAAGATATCAAAAAGTGGTAATTAAATAAGTAGAACTATTGCAAAAATAATTCTAATTGAGTTGATCCGCTCTAAACAATAATTTGCGGCATCTAATTTCTCTTATTTATTTATTTATGATGTATATTCCAATAGCATCAGTACTTTTTTTTCTGCTTCCAATGAGTACGACTCTGCGTTGAGCAGCTTCTGAATAGCAAGCTTTTTACATGGGCAAGCACAGCTGTGGACGAACAGCTGATACATAACTTACTTGTAAAGTTATACAATGTTCCGAGGCCAGTTCATTTAGTGAGTGCCTACAGTCGAGTGCTACCTTCGAAGAGGTGTTGCTGCTCTGAAGGGCTTTGATCGCTGCTTGGCTGTCGCAGTATATGGATACTGACGTGCAGTTCTTCGAGAGCAGCCAGCGTGCAGCTTCCTCTATGGCTGTAAGTTCAGCCTGGAATACGCTGCAGTGGCTAGGTAGCCCTATGCATAGGGAAAGTGAAAGATCTTCCGAGTAGACTCCGCTGCCGACCTTGCCGTCGAGCTTTGAGCCGTCTGTGAAGATTGAGGTTGAATGTGGGTTTAGAATATTCACGTTATCCCATTCGTGCCTCTCGGGGATTCTGATGGAGAACAACGTGTTTGGGTCATAGCCGATAGGTGTGGTGTAATCTACTACCTTCAGTTTATTTGGTATGGTCTCCAGGATGCTAGCGTGTCCAAATCTGGTGTCGCTCCAGCGCTGAACTGCGTTCATTCGTACAGCGCTATGGCTCGCCTGGAGTTTTCCATACAGGTCAACCGGCAAGAGGTTGAGCATGACCTCCAAGGCTTTTGTGGGCGTTGATGGAAGCGCCCCCGTGATAAGCATCGCCGCTGACCGCTGTACTCTGCCCATCCTGCTTATGTTGTTGTTGCGCTCGAGTGCTGGCCACCACACAGCAACGCCATAGAAAAGGATGGGTCTGACTACAGCGATGTACAGCCAGTGCATAATTCTAGGGCTTAGGCCCCATCTCTTCCCTACCGCCGCCTTGGATGAATATAGGGCCGTGATAGCCTTCTTCGATCTGTCCTCAACATGCTTATTCCAGTTGAGTTTGCTATCTAAGATCACGCCGAGGTACTTGACCTCTTGAGAAAGTGTGAGCCTGACTCGATTCAGGCGTGGTGGTACAAAAGTTGGTATTTTGTACTTCCTAGTGAACAGAATCATTTCCGTTTTAGAGGGGTTAACACTAAGGCCGCTCTCCAGGGCCCAGTCCTCCACGAGGTTCAAGGCAGTCTGGAGTAGTTCACTTAGAGACTGGAGATGCTTGCCAGTCGCCGTCAGAGCGATGTCATCGGCGTAGGCAATAATTTGACAGCCAGTGTTTTCAAGCTTCAGAAGTAGTGTGTTAACTGTTAGGTTCCACAGAAGAGGTGATAGAACTCCTCCTTGAGGAGTGCCCCTGGATGCGTAACGCACTATTGAGGCCTCTCCTAGATTTGCTTGAATAGTTCTCCTTGACAGTAGCTGTCTAACGAATTCTACTAGCGGTGGGTCTAGTCCCATTCTCCGAAGGGACTCGATGACCGCTAGAGGATGTACGTTATTAAAGGCTCCTTCAATGTCGAGAAAAATGCCCAGGGTGTATTCCTTGAGGGCAAGTCCT
This sequence comes from Sphenella marginata, assembly GCA_951509765.1. Taxonomy (NCBI): domain Eukaryota; kingdom Metazoa; phylum Arthropoda; class Insecta; order Diptera; family Tephritidae; genus Sphenella; species Sphenella marginata. Next base: position 17,660,295 of record OX608078.1, read on the forward strand.
TTTTCTATCTTTGTGGTGATAGCATGGAGTGCAGTTTCCACGGACTTGCCCTTAGAGTATGCATGCTGAGCTGTCGATAGGCTTGGTAAACGCAGATTATTCCTTATGTGTGCGTCCAGTATTCTTTCCAAAACCTTGAGAAGAAAAGATGTTAGGCTTATAGGCCTGAGGTCTTGTGGCTTCGAGTGTGAAGCTCTGCCTCCTTTGGGAATGAAGACTATCTTCGCCTCGGTCCATCTTTGTGGAACGTAGCATAGCCTTAGACATGCTGTGTAGATTTTAGACAGCATGGGCGAGAGAATCTCGCTCGCCATTTGAAGTTCGGCGGGAAATATGTTATCGGGTCCCGGAGATTTAAAGGGGTCGAAAGTTTTGATAGCCCATTCGACTTCTTGAGGATTAATCAGCTTCCATGTGGAGTGATAGTATCCGTCGTTGTTGTCGGCTGATGGTGGCTCCTTGGAACAGCCAGGAAAGTGCGTGTCCATTAGGAGTTCGACCATTTCGCTACTAGATGTTGTCCAATCTCCATCTGGTTTTTGAATATAACCTGGGACGTTAGGACTTTTCGAGAGAACTTTACGCAATCTATTGGCCTCCGAGTTTGATTCGATGTTGGTGCAGAAGTCCCGCCACGAATCTCTCTGGGCTTGGTTGACTGCTTTCTTGAAAGTTTTTAAAGCTTGTTTATATTCTTGCCAAGAACCGGTCCGCTTAGCTTGATTAAAAAGCCTCCTGCTGTCTTTCCTTAGCTGAGAAATCTCAGAGCTCCACCATGGTGGTCTCTTCTTATTTCTTGGTCTGGTAAGAGGACAGGAGGCGTTGAAAGCAGCATTACAGGACTCTGTGATCAAGTCTACTGCTTCATCAATTTTAGACGATGAGTCGAGCTCACCGATCGAAGCTAACTCGTCATCAGAGAATAAGTGCGCTTCATCAGATCTTAGCGGTAGGCTGAACTTACCGTGAGAAGCTTTATTGTGGAGCGAATGCGATAGAGCGATCTTAAAGACCTCCCAGTTTGTTCGCTTCCTATTTCTGTAAGCTGCAGTAGTGGGCGGTCTCACGAGGAGACAGAAACATATGTACCTATGGTCAGAGAGGGAATTGTCTCTTGACACGTGCCAGTTCTCAATTTGGCCCACTAGCGGGTCGGAGACCAGCGTAATGTCAAGTACTTCTTCCCTATTTGCGGTGACGAAAGTTGGTTCGTTTCCAGAGTTACTTATATTTAAATTATTGGATAGAATAAAGTCTAAAAGGCACTCACCTCTAGGGTTAGTGTCCGTAGAACCCCATACTTCATGATGTGAATTGGCGTCAGCTCCTATTATAATCGGCAGCCTCCGTTGGTTTGCCTCCTTCACTGCGTTGCTTAAGCAGTTAGTTGGAAATTGTTGGGCCTCATGCGCCATGTAGGCAGCAATTAGCCAGATTCGCTTGCCTTCCAGTTCTAGGCTGATGCTCACAGTATCTGCGTCACTGAAATTTGATAACAAAAAGTAAGAGAGAGTCTTCTTTATAAGAATACATGCTCTGGTCCTACCTGTAGCTGGGGCCTTGACCACCTGGTAGGCATCAGAGTGTAGTCCACAGACCTTGTTCTGAACGATCCAAGGTTCCTGGATAAGTACGAGTTCCTCTGCTTTTTCGCTGAGGCGCAGAAGAAGGGCAGCCGAAGCTGCCTTGGAGTGATGCAGGTTAATTTGCAAAACCCTCATCATCAAAAATTTAAAGTTGTGTGTCTGAGCCCTCGTCCATTGCTACTGCCTCTTCGCGTTCGGGAGCGGCTATGACCGTAACGTCAAGTGCCGCGTCCTCCGCATCAGAGTCCAGTAGCTGGCTCTCGGACTGGTGCACCCATTGGCCGAAGGTCGACCCGATGAGGCCCGACACCGAAGCACTATCGCTCTCGGTGTCGTTCGCTGTATCGTATCCGACCAGTGAGTGCGCCCTCCCAGCAGGTTCACTCGAGGTGCTGCCTGTGAGACCATCACCGCCTGCAGCGGTTTGCGATGCTATCGAGGTTTCATCCGCTCCGCTCAAGGCGTTGTCGGACGATATATCCTAATCGCTGGATTTTATGGAGGTCCCTGGTCCACTCAAGGTGTTGCCCGGTTCCTCCATTTCAGGTTCGTCCGCGGTGGCGTCATCCTTCTTTTGGATCCGCAGGGTGATGGAGTAGAAGCAGTAGCTAATGACTCCACCACATACTTCGAGTGCAGGGAGAGAATCCTCGCTTATGATCAAGGTCACGTAGCGTTGTTTCTCCCTGACCTCACTCACCCTTACTACCCTCCATTCACTGGTGGGTAGTCCTGCATTTCCTGCCTGAATGATTTTCAGGATGGCCTCTGGCGTCGACGGCTCGGCTGCTGGTATCCAGGCCCAGGCTCGTAGCCTGCGAGGAATCTCGTTCCTGTGCACGGCTACCAAGTCTGCCCCAGACCACAGCTCGCCCAACGCGGAAATTGCTTCCTTATAGAGCATAACCGAGCGCTCGTCGGCGCAAGATACCAACTTTATCCGCCTTTGATGCCAACCGGCATCTCTTATGACAGGTGCAGGGCCCGGATGTTTCTCAAGGACTTCACCGTAGACCCTGCACAAACCTATCAACACCGACTTCCAGTTGTCCGGAGTGATGTTGCCGTCTGGGTGTCCCTCGTCCAGTACCGCGAGTGTGAGGTGCTCTTTGGCCACTTCACTGAAAGGCCTGGACGGGTTCGCCGCAGAAGTTCTGGGAGCTGACGCCAAGGGTCTATGCCTCTTGGATTCACTCGTGGTGCCTTCCTGAGAGCGTTGTCTCTTAGAGGCTAGTGCCCTTGGCTGGGCTCTGGCGTGGGTGTTCTTCTCGCCGCTTTTCCCTACGGTGCGCTCCTGTCTCGCGGCGAGAAGGCTGGTTGCCCAGGCTAAAGAGGATTTTTGGTCCTCCGTCATGACGCTGGGAGACACGTTTTCCAGTCGCGCAATAATCCTGGCCGCGGATCTGTAGTTACTTCAGTTGGAATCTTTAGTGAAAATATAATATCACCTGCTGAGGCGGCTGCACCTAGTTCGATATTCTCTAACTTAAATATATCTATATTGTATCTATTTATCTCCTCAGGGGTTAGAATGTTGCTGGATATTAAGTTTAGTCTAGCTGATGCTAAATTATTTTGTATGTTTTCTATATTACTACTAAGTGTCCTAATTCTAAGTAGAATGTCGAGGTATATGATCTGTCTGTGTATGTCTCTATTCTCATTTTGTATTGAATTTAATTTAAGAGAAATCTGTTTTCTATCTGACTCTATAGCTTTTTTGATGCTTTGGAAAGTTTTATTAAAGTTGTCGTTAATTTTTATGTTTTTATTTATAGTTTCTATAGCATTATGGTTGTTCACATCGATAACCTTGAGATGCTCTTCTATATTCTGTCTGTCGTCGTCGTCCATGGTTCCATACAACCATTTCATTGTTGTACCTAAGATGTTAACTAATCCTCTTTTTTGCTTATGTGGTAATAGTGTGTAGAGTTTACTTCTTAACATTGTGAATTCCTGTGTCAAGATTTGTTCCTTTTCAGTCAGTTTAGCGTCCCTAACTAGATTTTCTAGTGCGTCAATTATATTTCCTATTTCCTGCGGTCTGATTATATGTAGAATAATGTCGAAATCTGTAATGACTTGTACGTTGCTGAGTTTTATTTCGGTGAATCCGTCTTCGCTCTTGATTTCCTCAATTGTCATCGTTGCGGTTGTTCCTATTATCAGCAGTGTGAACATCATAAGCATTGGTGTCGACAGTACCTGCAAATTTTCCAGGTCTTTTAATATTACTGACATGGATGTTTTGAAGTATTAACTTCCTATATCTGGATTCATGCTTATGCCTAAGTGCTCGATAATTTTTTACGTATCCTGCGCTTCTGTTTTCATTATAATTTTCCCTTTTCGTGTTAATCTTGTTGATGATTCTTTCCTTAGTATCCCTTATCCTGTCATGAATTACCTTTTTGTCAATTTTCCCTGCTGCTACGTCTAAAGGCGTTGCTTTCAAGGTTGAATGAATGTTGTTATTGTAGGTCTGAGTACACTTGTACATTTTCTCTCTGGTTGATAAGGCAGGATACTCTATTTCTGTGATTCTAAATTTTTCTCCTATCGTGTTGTGAAACCTTTCGATGTCTGAGTTGCCCGTGTGACTATTGGGCTTAGTAAAGTGAACTTCGACACCTTCTTCTCTTAAAAAGTCCCTCACATTTAGGGAATTGAATTCATTATCAGTTATAAATAGTCTAGGCTTCCCTCTCATAGCGAAGTACATTCGCAAAGTTTCGACAAATGTTATGCTATTTTTGTCTTCTAAAAAGAGTGCTACTGGGAATTTAGAAAATTTATCGATGAAGGTCATGAAGTTGTGTTTTTAATCGTGTAAGTATCTAGGTGTACTACTTCGTTAGTATCCTTGGGCGTTTCTGTTAAATTGAATTTCGGTTTTATTGGTTTCCGATCGTATTTAGTTTGGCAACATATATCGCAATTGTTTATAAATTTGTGAATAAGCTGTTTTAGATTTTTATGATATATGAGCCTTTTTAATCCTTCATAGTTTTCATTGATGCCTGAATGGCCACTTTCTGTGAAGTGATAATTTTTAATGTACCTAAAGGCTTCATCTTCATCTCGCATATCTTTAGCATGATGTGAGCATTTGAAGAATTTTATTCCTCCATTAAATAATTCTATCAATTTTTGTTGTACGGCATTATATTGGCTATCAGGGAGCTCAGAAAAAATTCCTACCTTTCCTGATTTGAGGAATCTTCGGAAGATATCTGACATAAAACCGCTATTTATATCATCTAGGCTAATAAATATCTTCCTTTTCCCATCAACTATTTCTATCTCTCTGTTCCTATGGTCGGTTAAGATTATTTGGGTATGGAACCGATTGACTACTGTACCTAAAATTGGAAAGTGATTGTTGAGTTCCTCTTCTTCGGAATGTATTGTTGCACAAGTGCTTATGTTGTCTATGTTATCCGACCTTGCTAAGTAGATTTCGCCTGTGTCATTATTTATTCTACTTAGAAAATCAGCTAGGGTATTTTCTTTACCTTTAATGTAGCCGATATTAATGTCGTATTCTCCTAGTTTTAGTATCCATCTCTGTAATCTAGGGTTAATGTCTTTCCCTTTATATTTAGTTTGTAGCCACTTTAGTGGTTGGTGGTCAGTTAATAAGTCGAAGTTCCTACCATAAACATAAGGCCTAAAATAGTTAACTGCCCATACTATGGCAAGAAGTTCTTTTTCTGTGGTTGAATATTTTTTTTCATGCTCATTCAAAGTTCTGCTTGCATAGCAGATTGGATGTCCTGTTTGCATTAGTGCACCTCCTATGGCGTAATCACTTGCATCAGTGACAATCTCAAACTTCTTTTTAAAGTCCGGGTACTTTAGCACCGGTGGGGAGATTAGTAACCTTTTTAGTTTATAAAAGGCATCCATATACTGTGTATCATGAACGTTAACCTTTACATCCTTTTTCAGATACTTTGTCATAGCCTGAGCTATCTTGGCGTAATTCTTTATGAATTTACGATAGTATCCAGTTGCTCCTAGAAAGGATTTTATTTGTTTTGCTGTTTGCGGCAGCTTGAGTTTTTGAATTGCCTCCACTTTGGTGGGGTTTGGCTTCACTCCTTCTGTGGTCAAGATGTGTCCTAAATATTCTGTAGTGGTGGCGAAAAAGTTACATTTGTCAATCTGAATTCGAAGATTGTGTTGCCTTAGCCTATTGAAAATTTTTCTGATGTTATCCATGTGTTCCTGGGCTGTGGTGCTGAACACAAGGATATCGTCTAGGTAGACTACACATATTTTATTAATGTAATCCCTTAATACTGAGTTCATAAGCCTTTGGAAAGTGGCTGGGGCATTTTTTAGGCCAAAAGGCATACGAACAAACTCGTAATGTCCTAGTGGAGTAGAAAATGCGGTTTTCGCCCTGTCTTCTTCTTTAATAAGAATCTGGTGAAAACCCTTCGCCAGGTCTAATGTGGTGAAATACTGGGCTCTTCCTAATTTCTCCAGTATGTTTTCAATATTGGGAATAGGAAATTTGTCGCTTACAGTAATATCGTTCAAGGATCTATAGTCTATAACGATACGCCATTTCTTTTTCCCGGATTTGTCCACTTTTTTTGGGACGATCCATAGTGGTGAGTTATAAGGTGAACAGCTTTCTTTAATGATACCATGTTCTATCATTTCCTTCATTTGTTTATTTATTTCCTCCTCGTGGATTTGAGGGTAGCGATAAATTTTAGAATATACGGGCCTATCAGTTGTTGTCACGATTTCGTGTTTTACCTCATGTGTGTGGGAAAGTATTTGTCCTTCTTGAAAAAATAAGTCAGAATTGTCGTTTACAATTACCTGTAGTAGACCTTTTACTTCTTCATTCATGTCCTCCCGCAATAACTTTTGCATAATGGTGCTATCTACCTGTGTGGCCTCGAGTGTATGTATAATTTCAGTACTTACCCCCACGTTTCCATCTAATGTCCTAAAAGTCATGGGTTTTGTTAGTTTGGTTCGTTTGTATTTGAGGAGCTTGTCTTCTCCAATCAGAGATGTATTTGAGCCTGTGTCGATAAGGCATGTTATCTCGTCCTCACCGATATTTAATTTAACTAACGGTAGATTATGGGGTCGGCCGGAGACCGAAAATTTTCGACCTCTTCGTGAGCAGCTTCTATATTGTCGACTTCCATAGGTTCAGTTCGGTTGTTTTTGTAATGCCCTGAGTTCGTGGAATTATTTTGGAATCGCCTACTCTGTTGAGAGCGGTGATTAAATTGGGCAGAGTTTACTGTTGGTGAAAATTCTACAGGTTTATTAGTGTCCTGATCATATTTTGTATTGAGTTTGTCTAAAATATTTCTTAAAATGTTAAAATAGTCACTTACGTTGTTGTTCTTTGCGGTGATCGCCTGATGGTAAAGGTTATGGTATGTTTCCTTAACTCCAAAGTTTCTTATGAGCTCACTTTTTATGCTATCCCAGGTTGGCGTGGACCCCAAAGTTCGGATTGTATTTAGAGCTGCTCCCTGAATCTTTGTCCTAATGTAGCGTTGGGATATGAATTCTTTGAGAGCCGCATTTTCGTTGAATAGGGGTAGTACTAATTCTACTTCTCTGATGAAGGCGGATAGGTCATGTGATCGGTCGCCCCGGAATTCTTTTATCCTTGATGCTTCCTTGATAAGTTCCGTCACGCGAATTGCCAGTTGTTGCTGTTGATTTTCCATAATTGCTTTGAGTAGTAAGGTCCTTCGGGATTAGTATTATTGTTCGATTGTTCGGAGTTTTCGATCCGTGGTGATATTTATATTTATCGGTTCGATTGTTTTACTTGTGGTCAAATATATAAATTTTTGTCCCACTTTATTTAAACTTTCATTGATTTTCGCAATGTCACTTTCAAAGCTCTTTAGAGTTTGTTTTATTTTGTGGTAAAATCTTTGGATTTTTGTTTCACTTTAATGATTCAACGTCGGTTGATTTGCACAAAGTCACTTGCAAAGTTCTTTAGAGTTTGCTTTATTTTGTGGTAAAATCTTTGGGTTTTTGCTTCACTTTAATGATTCAACGTCGGCTGATTTGCACAAAGCCACTTGCAAAATTCTTTAGAATTTGCTATGTTTCGCGATCAAATCTTCAGATTTGTATTAACCGAAACTTTGGTTCTGTCAATTCTTGGGAATTGATCTCCGTAGACTGCGCCAAACAAGTCTTGCCGAACGACTTGATTTAAAAAATTTACTTCTTTATTTATTAACGTTCATACATTCATTCATTTACAAAAGTTCTTACAAGCTAATTTATAACATTTTTATGTTTAGTCATCAAAATTGTATTATGTACAATATGTATCGAAATATTGATTTCATAAGTGCCAATGCACTTCTTTTGTTGTGAGCTAATTGCTTAATTTCTCTAAATACTATTTGTTTACTTTATTGTGCAATACGATGGTACAATGCACTGAAGTATTTTGTTAGGTGTAGCGTTACGCTGACCAGTCAACCTCAATTTGCTTTGCTATTGGAGTGGAATGGCCAGGTGACGTAACTCGCGCGATTGTAGTGGCGCGCGATGGTGATGCAATGCTAGCGCGCGCAATGGTGCCACTGAATGGTCGCGCTGTTGTAGTGGCGCGCGCGATGGTGATGCAATGCTCGAGGTGGGCGCGTGCTATGGTAGCGCGCGCGATGATGGTGCGCTGGTATAGTGGCCCGCACGATGGTGGAGCGCTATTACAATGGCGCGCGCGATTGTGGAGCGGTGGTAACGCGCGCAATGATGGTGCGCAATTAAGGTGGCGCGTCAAAGGGTGGCGCGTGATGGTGGTAGCGCGCGCAGTGATGGTGCGCGAGGTGGGCGCGTGGCTATGGTAGTCCGTGAAGGTGGTAGGTGATGTTGGCGCTGTTTTGGTGGTGCGTTGTCGTAGTGGCTTTCTGAAAAATTCTGAAAGGAGATTTTAAGCAAAATTAAATCAAACATCGAAGATCTTTGTAGGCAGAATGCTATGGTTAAATAATGTAATGCAACTTGCCTCTATTTAAGAGATATTTATAAAATGAAATAAAGGTGATGGTTACAAACGTAAAATATGGCCTAATAATGACTATGTTGACAAAGGTTTCTTTATTGCGGAGGAATGTTAAATTAGGCACATTTTTTTCTTTACCGACACAATAAGCAATAGAATCATTCACTCTTATAAAAACTTTCTTATTTATGGCAAACTACAAAAAAAAAACCCAATGTGCAATAGAAAAACTTGAGTTAATATCGGTCATTCTAATAGCAACAATATTGTAACTGAAACCTTCTTAAGCATACTTTGCCTATCGTAAGCTTAGCTATATGAGCGCAAGTATATCTGTACCGTGCAACATTTTCCGCCACGCGTATATAAGGGGGAATTTCCGAATTCTCGAAATTTGGACCCCACACGTGGTTAAAACCCTTACCCGCCTGAACAAAACTAGCCACTTCCTGCACTATTTGAGAAATTAATGAAACCCATTGTCTATTTAAACTACTACTGGTATGTGGTTTGCAGTAAAATATAATAAATACACTAAAATATAATAAGATATTGGGTACTTACATGCGCATCGAATTTTCTGAGCCCACCAAGGAATTATCTCGGAACCTTTGAGTTTAATTGCTGTTTACTTGACGTGCGTACGATTTAGGCAATTATTTAACTATCATCATCGTGTTCTGTTAATTCATTTTCAAAATGCACTTTATTTAGTTGCACAAAGTTAAAGCAGGAACACACGAGGCTTTAAAAAAAAAAAACTACGACTGCTTTGTAGTTGGCAAAATTTTCCACTTTACATATGACACACACACAGATTTTTCCCTTGCAAAGTGTAATAATAACGTATGTATGACACTTTGACTGTAACACAGCCAAAGGTGAAGGCTAAACTCACTGAAGTTTTTTTTTTTTTTTTTTAACACTTTTTAATTGCTGTTGCAATAACTGAATAATTGTTCTTTAAAGAAGACACATCACCACGACCGTTTGCACCGAAAATTTTTCACATTTGAATAGTCGAATGCCGGTGACGCCGCTATGGAAAAGTTCCGTTGACCAGTCTGATATGGCGTGATCGTTGCCAGGTGGGACACTACGATTGGTGGTTGCCATCAGGGTTCGGACTTTTATTACTATTTTAAGGACCCTATTGCACTACTAAATTTAGTAAAAGTACAGTACTCATTCCGAAACAAAAAAACCAGGCCTTATGCTATTGAAATTAACGTAGAAGATATGATTTTACAACTGTTTAGTAGATTTTATGATAGTTAATCTGTAGACATTACTTAAAGGGAAAGTTCGGTAATTACACTTTTATTTTAAGGCTTTAAAGAAAAAGGAATTTAGTACTTTTATTTTTACTACTTTTTGCTCTTTAGTTAGTTTTAGGAAAAGTGAATTTTCACGTATGGGACAAGAGTTGAAATTACAGAAGGTTAAAAATGAATAATTATCTTACGGGAAAGTTTGAAGTCAGAGAAAAATTTAACTTATCAACAAAAAAATCATATTATGGTAATATTAAATGGGAACATAAAGCGTAGTAGATTTGTGTAAAGTGCATTTAGTATTGAAATTACTACAATTTTAACTAAGTCCGAACCCTAAAGGCACGCTTTCGTTGGCGCGCGAAAAAGGAAGGTTCTAGAACTTGTGTTTGGTGTGTTCCCTTGGTGGTCAGCGGAACCCGACGTTACTGGGTTTCAGGATAGGAGACACATGAAACTCCTTACCCGACCATGCCATGGATAATACTATAATCCACGAATATTGCCGACGCTAAAATGGTTAAACTTCCACCTTACAAAGGCTTTTTACCTATTACTAATGCTTATTGCCCCTTTGGTTGCACCTTGTTTTGGCGATATGATGAGTTATTCATCGAGTCAAGGTCAGGAATCAGGACGGGATTCCATGTGTCTCCCACCCTTCTAATTGATGAATTAATATAAGTTACCCAATGATATACGTTAATGTCCCCTACAAGAAATAAATGATATTTACTTATGTCAAATGCCCATTTAATTCACTGTCATATTTCGGGCAATCTGGTTTACCCTACTATTTATTTCTGGCCACACCGAGAACACACCAACCACTTGTTTGTCTGGAAATTAAAAGTTCCGTTATTGGTGCCTTTTTCCATTTCATGGAACATTTGGTGCTGCCACCTCGGCAAAAATCACGCCACTTCTCAGAATCTATCGATTTATGTCAAACCGCAGGGTGAACCTAAACTGTCACCTATCCAACCGCAGTGAGTCAAACCAATCAAACTCCATAAAAGAAAAATGACTATAAGTTGGAAGTAGACCATAACAGACCTGCTTCGCTTCGAAGACCGGTCAATGAAGCGAACAGGAAAAAGGTATACTCGCAAGAAAGCCATTTCGAAATAAAAAAAAGATACGTGGGGCACGACTCACCCCTAGATAAGAGTCTCTAGTTCTACCACAAGCTAGCCGGGCACAGAAGATCCACCAGTAGGGAGATAAATTTGAAGTATTTTGTTTCGTAGTTCAAAACGCATTGCGGCGAAGGGAAGTTTTTATAGTGGTTTGGCCCCCACAGAAGTTAGGCTTGAGAAAAACGGAGAATTTAATTTTTTTTCTTAGTTAACATGCTTCGCGGCGGTAGACATTTGTTATTGGAGAACTCGTCAAAACTCCGAAAGAGATAGTTCCAGTGGTTTCACCCCCACGGAAGGTTAAAGAAAAGAACCGGAGAAGCGGGTTTCATATTCGATAAATATTCATCCGGTAGACATTTTGATTATGGAGAACTCGTCAAAACTCCGAAAGACAATCAGACGAAGGAATGGCCTTGTCCATCAGCCTGCTCATCGTCTGCGGTCCGTTACATAACCCAAATGGCATCACTTTGAAGTGGTAGAGAGGCTTCCCCGGAACTGCGAACGCTGTCTTCTCCTTCGATGATTCCGTCAACTTGATTTGAAAGAACGCTTCCTTCAGGTCGATACCACTGATGAAGTGGGTATCCTTCAACCTGCATAATAGCCCATTAATATGTGGCAACGGGTATGAGTCCTTTTTCGTAACCGCGTTGACTTTTCTGGAATCAATACAAAGCCGGACCTTCCCTGGTTTCCGGACCAACACCACAGGACTACACCACGGCGAGTTCGATTCCTCGATAACTCCAATTTCGAGCAGCCTATCTATCTCACTAAAAGCTTCGGCTTGCCTCGGTGGCGAAAGAGGGAAATGCTTGCTCTCTATTGGAACCGCGTCGCCCGTGTCAATATGATGTTCGACTAGCTTTGTTTGACCCAGACCTAACTTCTCAAATGACGGAAACGTCTCTACTACGTTCTGCAGCTCGACCTTCTGCTTTGTTGTTAAATCATGGAAATTATGTTCTTGATCCTTTTCTTCGCTAATCTCTAGACATGCTACACTGGGAAATATATCCGGCGCTAACGCGAAAGCTCTCCATAAATCAACTCCGAAATACGCCTCTTGAAGAAGCGAAGGAACAAGGTAAAAGCGTATGGTTTTGGTAATATTTTTGAAAGTCACAGGTAAGGAAACAGAACCTAGTATTTTCTGCTTAGCGCCACCCGCCGTGTATACGAAAGCCTGTAGTTGGTGGTACTTAAGCCCAATCGAATCCAAAAACTCTTCACAGTCCTTCCCAAGGATAGAGACATTAGCACCCGAGTCCAGCAAGCCTACTATAAAACTGTTTTCTATTTTTATCCGCACCAGAGGCCTTTCATCCTCTGTGAGAACTAAGGTGGCGCTTTGCAAAAGTTTACGCTCCTGTACTCGATTATTATATCTCTTCCTACATCTTACAATATCGTCCGATACGAATGACTCTGGATTGTTTCCGAAAATTCTTGACCTAACTAGCTCGTAACTGGTAACCCTCTGATCCAAACTAGGTGGAAAATGCGCTTGACAAGCAACATCTCTACTATGACTTTTCAAAATGTGAACTGGCTTTGAAATATGAACTGACGGCCCTGGACTATCTGACTCTGACCGATTGGAGCTATCTGAACTATCAGGAAAATTTACTATAACGTTGGGTTGTTTCGTCGCAAGAGTGCCACTACTCCTCGAAAGTTCACCACTTCCATGGCGCTCACTGCTCGCGAAGGTTTCAGCACTCGAGGCAACTCCTCGGGCACTGGCTGACATGGGGGCTATGGCACCGAACGAGTTTCCCCCATCTTCTCGATCGGACCCCGGCGATGGTCCTTTGGACACTTAGGGGTGTACACGCCTCTATGCCCGCACTTAAAGCAAAAAGGGTTCCTAATAGGCTCCTCACAATAAATATACGAATGCCCCATGGCTTGACAATTCCAGCACTGTATTCCTGAATAGTCCGGTTTTCTATTGCGCCGATACTCCAACGCCTCGATCTGCGGGTCAGCTTCGCAATCCTCGCCTTCCATCCTCCTATCAGGTGTCATCGCTCGAGCCTCATTAACATGTCGTCCGGTATAAGTTGTTCCAAGAATCTTGCTCTCCCTCAGCACTTGTTCACCTTTTCGTGCTATATCGCGTAGATCATGCAATGTCCTCGCCTCCGCGTTGAACAGCATAAGATTCAAGCTACTGTTGACGTTTCGTTTTATTATGTCAATCAGTAGGGCTTCGGACATCGGTTCTCTAAGGCGCGCGTTAAGTGCTACTATGTCAGTGTGGAACACATCGTATGACTCACTCAGCTTCTGCTTTCGCATTGAGATCTCCATCATGATCTCGTGGTCACTTTTCAATGTTCCAAACTCACGCTTCAAAGAATAACACAAAAAGGGATAATTTGCATTTGGGTTCTGATTAGTGAACAGCCAGTACCATTCTTCAGCCCGCCCTGACAAAAATATATGAAAACTTGCAATAAGCTGGTCATCAGAGCACTGAGTCCGCTCACATAAGGTGTCTAATTTAAACAAAAAATCCGCTACGCTCCCTGTTCCATCGAAGGAGACCTTCCACTCTTGTGGTTTCACCGCCATGTTGTTCGAAACGATGTTGGCTTGGTTACTAACAAAGGTCTGGGCTCTTGCCTATTGGTGTTCCTGGTATAGGTCGCACCGCCCTGCGACGATGTTACTGCAGCGTTAAGTAGGTCCATGTTGTCCCTGATCGTCCTCATTACGTTACGCATCTCCTCCTGAGAAGTCCTGAACAGCTGATGTAGCACGTTCACCCACGAATCTTCAGGAGGGGCCTCGACAATATTCCGCGGAGTATTCCTATCACCTAAAGTGTTAAGAGGTACAGAGTTTTGTAGCAAAACTCCAGCTTCCTCCTGTATACCTGTCAACACGTTAGTGGAAGGGTCAAAAATATTATGCATAGGATCTGCGACCATGGACGAGTCAAGGATATCAGTACTAGCCGGTCTATCCATCTTATGGTTGGAAGCAGGGTTCAATACTGTCCCGGTCAGATCTCCTCTACCCGGACTACCTACCGGAGAATGCATCACTAAAGGCCGATTTGTGGGCTGTTTCGGAAATGCCCCTCTACCCTGACCTCTAGGTTTACCCCCACTTCCTCGCGTAGAATTCCTAGTAGTCATGCGTTCAGCTGACTGTTCCATGTCTACTAGGAATGTGTCTATATATAAAAAAAATAGGTCAATAAAAAAATATTGGTTTCGGTTACAAGGGGCGGTTGGAAGGCACAAAGTCAAACTTCACCCTCCCTACCCTATAATACCGACGATTCACGTAAAATAAAATTTATGTTTAATTAAGTCAACGTTTATCAAGTCGCTAATCGTAACGACTTTTCCGTAAACAAAAGTATAATAAAGTGTTCAAAAAAAAGATATGTATATATATGTGTACAATATACGCTGAAAGAAAGTTGGATTAGTAAATATACGTTTAAAAGTCAAAAGCAATGAAATACGATATGTTGTTTGAAAAATGTATTTATATGTATTTAAATATTCAATGGGAATGCTGACATCCCATCATTAGAAGGCATAAGTATAATTGGAAAAAAATAAACATAAAACATTTGACAAGGACATATCCAGGTACACCTACCGCAATGCAGGGATGGTCTTAAGGACACCTCGCCCTGAGACATGTGGGTGTACCACGGCGAAAATTTTGAAAAAGTTAAACTTATTTGGACTACATTACTCCCGACCGCAATGCAGGGGCTGCTAAAGGCTGCCACCTGAGACTTGCCGAGGCACTGTAGACCGAAAATGACAAAAGAAACTGAAATTTTATTTTACTCTACACCTCTTCAGCTGCGCCGCAATGAAAGGATTCGGTTAGGTACCGCATTTTCCCAGACTTGCGCAGTTGAAAAAAGTTCAAACTTATTTGGACTCCAGCACTCCCGACCGCAATGCAGGGGCTGCTAAAGGCTGCCGCCTGAGACTTGCCGAGGTGCTGTAGATCGAAAATGACAAAAAAAAAACTAACTGAAAATCTAAGTTCTACCCCTCCTCAGCTGCGCGGCAATGAAAGGATGCAGCTAGGTGCCGCATTTCCCCAGACTTGCGCAATTGAAAGGGGGTTATTCGGTTCCCCACTCCTCCTTCCGCAATGCTGGGGCTGCTGAAGGCTGCCACCTGAGACTGGTTAGAGGAGTGGAGATACCTACAAGAAAAAAAAGTGCATAAAAAAAAACGAAGACAAAACAATGCAACACGTTCGGCAAAACGAAAAGTTAAAAAAAATCCCTAAAACAAACTAAACCCCACTTAGCGGATATATATATTTTTCCGAAGCCGACATCGGACAACAGACCCGGGACGAAAAAAAATATGTATATTAAAAAAAACTAAGTGCGTTTAGCACTACTTCACCGGGTGAAATGCAAAACTTCCGGTGGACCTGACGTGAAGTCGCGTGGAGCCCTCAGCTACTGAGCCCGAAGACCCATCTGGACAACCTGATCAGTCCCACCATCCCGTCGCAACGCAGGTGGCGGCTCCTGGGCTTGCCTACCTGGGACATACGAGATGGTGAAGCCTCACAAACTGACCAGAAAAGTCATCGAGGCCAGCGCCTCAGGTACCACGTTGGGCGCCATCTGTTATGGAAACGCGTCAAAATTGGAGCAGTAAGGAAGGCGGTCGGCATGATATTGATGTCGCACTGTGGCTAGTCATTGTCGGCTGGGGTGGGCTCTTACCAACCTTACCGTCCTGCGCCATAAACAGAGAAATTTGAATCATGCCTTTGAACGCGGGGAAAAACGCAAAAACCGCGTCAAAACAACTTTTAAAACAACATCCGGTTCAACCCGGATGCCACGGACAGACCGTTGACAGTTCAAATTCAAAAATTCAAAAAAAAAACCAAAAAAAAGCAACTAAAATTCAAATCAACGAAACGAACGAAACTGTTAAAACGAAATTGGAAAAGTCAAATAGGTATTTAAATAAAACGAACAACAAAAAAAACTAGTAAATTCAAATAGAAAAAACCCTGAAAATCAAAACGAATCGGAAACGACCGATTACAATCTGAAAAATAAAAGTACATAAACAATAAACCAAAATAATAAGGCCGAACATAAAAGGGGGCGCTGCGGGTGTTGTTGCGACGCCCGGTGCTTGGTCCACCCTCATCCATGGCCATCGACGCACTTGGGTTTCGATGGCCCCTTTGGTTGCACCTTGTTTTGGCGATATGATGAGTTATTCATCGAGTCAAGGTCGGGAATCAGGACGGGATTCCATGTGTCTCCCACCCTACTAATTGATGAATTAATATAAGTTACCCAATGATATACGTTAATTTCCCCTACAAGAAATAAATCATATTTACTTATGTCAAATGCCCATTTAATTCACTGTCATTTTTGGGGCAATCTGGTTTACCCTACTATTTATTTCTGGCCACACCGAGAACACACCAAGCACTTGTTTGTCTGGAAATTAAAAGTTCCGTTATTGGTGCCTTTTTCCATTTCATGGAACATTTGGTGCTGCCACCTCGGCAAAAATCACGCCACTTCACAGAATCTATCGATTTATGTCAAACCGCAGGGTGAACCCAAACTGTCACCTATCCAACCGGAGTGAGTCATACCAATCAAACTCAATAAAAGAAAAATGACTATAAGTTGGAAGTAGACCATAACAAATAAATAAATATGTGGAAAAATGTTCCAACATAAAATGTGCATGGATTGGTATTTTGAGCAAATGGTGCTAGCATTGATGGGGAAAGCTACACGGCTAAAAATTTTAGGCTAAATTTGAATCTTTTTTGGGGCTACATATGTATATGACCAAAACAAATTTGATTTAGAATTAAATTTACACAGCCTTACAATCCTCTCCCTACTGAGCTGCGGCGCATTCATGAATGTTGAGAGAAAAGTCCACATATTCGCTGTCCATACGACTTTTGTTGTTATCCCAGATAAGTTTTAAATCCAAACCGCGGAAAATTGAGAATTTTTGTAGGTAATTGCAAGGTTTGGAATTTATTACAAAAAAGTTTTAAAAATTGCTTAAACCAATGAACGGTTTAAAATTTAGGCTCAAATTTTTAGCCGTGTAGAAAGAGGAAAATTTCAAATAAATAAAAGTATAAATATGTAATACGTAAAAATATAAGTATGTGTGTATTTACAGGTAATTCTTATTACTGACACTTTGGCCAAAACCCCCACCGAAATTTTTTTCTGGCTACGCGCCTGGCTTAAACCATTGAATGGCTAAAATTTAAGCTCAAATTTTTAGCCGTGTATTAATATTTCGTTAGTTAGTGATAATTTAATTTACCACTCACAACAGAAGTGTTTTCTATCGAAAACAATCAGTTGCCTTTATAAAAACTTTTCAGGTTTTAAAATAGACCTGGGTAAATTATGATACCACAACAGATCACTACTAGTTATTTAATGTTCGGTTCCACCCGAACTTAGACTTCCTTACCTGTTATTTTGTAATTCAATGTTCGTGTTGCCGGCATTACCATCGGCGGGCGCCTTAGGACTTGCCAGTCCCAAGGGGTTTAAAGTTTTATTTCATTTAGGCCTTTTTCCCTTATTTATGTTTTTAACTTTTAAATTTAATTTGCCGGTATTACCATCGGCGGGCGCCTTAGGACTTGCATGTCCCAAGGGGTTTAAAGTTTCATTTGATTCACTTTGAAAGTTAATATTAATGCTTTTTTGAGATTTTTCCTCTCCAATCCTAACTTTGTAAATTCTTTTTCCGTTGCGCAAATCAATGCGCGTTTCAATATTTTTCAAAAAATTATACCCCAGGAGTAGGTCTGATTATAAATTATCTATTTCGTAGAAAATTTGTCCTACTCCAAATAAATTAATAATGTGGTTGTAGAGACAAATAGGCGGCGACTTCCAAAAAATGAATATGGCAAATATTACGTATTACTTGTCATTATTATTATTAATTGAAGGGCTCAGAACCAAAAGGATCTAAGTGACATTTTTTTTAAAATTGAGTTATACCCATATTTGTACAGTAAAATATGGTGTTTATTTGGTGGCAAAGAGATCCGAGTCATTTCGGATATTGTAGTGCCATCTATTTCCCATACAATAAATGCCCTACCCAGAATTTACATAGAATTTTTAAAAGGCAGTAAACTTTAAACTTAAATATCTCAAATCATTTTCGGAGTCACTTAGATCCTTTTGGTTCTGAGCCCTTCAATTATAACAAGAAATTTGGTTATCTTACTAATATATAAAAACGTAAGTTTGTGAGTGACTGCGGATGTTTGTGGTTCTTTATCGTCTGAACAAATGGCCCGATCATTACGAAATTTTGCAGACAGCTTCTTAGGAGTGTAGAATAGGTAACAGGCATGATGAAATTTCGATATATTTATCGATAACAGAGTTATCGGTCAAAATGTGGTTTCGGGTAAACTTTGGAATATTCGCACAAAATTGGTATCAAACGAAAGGGGAAGACCACAGCTTGCATTTGGACTTTGGTTCAATTCGATATATTTATCGATAACAAAGTTATCGATCAAAATGTGGTTTCGGGTAAACTTTGGAATATTCGCACAAAATTTGTATCAAACGAAAGGGGAAGACCACAGCTTTCATTTGGACTTTGGTTCAATTCGATATATTTATCGATAACGGAGTTATCGGTCAAAATGTGGTTTCGGGTAAACTTTGGAATATTCGCACAAAATTGTTATCAAACGAAAGGGGAAGACCACAGCTTGCATTTGGACTTTGGTTCAATTCGATATATTTATCGATAACAAAGTTATCGATCAAAATGTGGTTTCGGGTAAACTTTGGAATATTCGCACAAAATTTGTATCAAACGAAAGGGGAAGACCACAGCTTTCATTTGGACTTTGGCTCATTTCGATATATTTATCGATAACAGAGTTATCGGTCAAAATGTGGTTTCGGGTAAACTTTGGAATATTCGCACAAAATTTGTATCAAACGAAAGGGGAAGACCACAACTTTCATTTGGACTTTGGTTCAATTCGATATATTTATCGATAACAAAGTTATCGATCAAAATGTGGTTTCGGGTAAACTTTGGAATATTCGCACAAAATTTGTATCAAACGAAAGAGGAAGACCACAGCTTTCATTTGGACTTTGGTTCAATTCGATATATTTATCGATAACAGAGTTATCGGTCAAAATGTGGTTTCGGGTAAACTTTGGAGTATTCGCACAAAATTGGTATCAAACGAAAGGGGAAGACCACAACTTTCATTTGGACTTTGGTTCAATTCGATATATTTATCGATAACGGAGTTATCGGTCAAAATGTGGTTTCGGGTAAACTTTGGAATATTCGCACAAAATTTGTATCAAACGAAAGGGGAAGACCACAACTTTCATTTGGACTTTGGTTCAATTCGATATATTTATCGATAACAGAGTTATCGGTCAAAATGTGGTTTCGGGTAAACTTTGGAGTATTCGCACAAAATTGGTATCAAACGAAAGGGGAAGACCACAGCTTTCATTTGGACTTTGGCTCATTTCGATATATTTATCGATAACAGAGTTATCGGTCAAAATGTGGTTTCGGGTAAACTTTTGAATATTCGCACAAAATTTGTATCAAACGAAAGGGGAAGACCACAACTTTCATTTGGACTTTGGTTCAATTCGATATATTTATCGATAACAAAGTTATCGATCAAAATGTGGTTTCGGGTAAACTTTGGAATATTCTCACAAAATTTGTATCAAACGAAAGAGGAAGACCACAGCTTTCATTTGGACTTTGGTTCAATTCGATATATTTATCGATAACAGAGTTATCGGTCAAAATGTGGTTTCGGGTAAACTTTGGAGTATTCGCACAAAATTGGTATCAAACGAAAGGGGAAGACCACAGCTTTCATTTGGACTTTGGCTCATTTCGATATATTTATCGATAACAGAGTTATCGGTCAAAATGTGGTTTCGGGTAAACTTTGGAATATTCGCACAAAATTTGTATCAAACGAAAGGGGAAGACCACAACTTTCATTTGGACTTTGGTTCAATTCGATATATTTATCGATAACAAAGTTATCGATCAAAATGTGGTTTCGGGTAAACTTTGGAATATTCGCACAAAATTTGTATCAAACGAAAGAGGAAGACCACAGCTTTCATTTGGACTTTGGTTCAATTCGATATATTTATCGATAACAGAGTTATCGGTCAAAATGTGGTTCGGGTAAACTTTGGAGTATTCGCACAAAATTGGTATCAAACGAAAGGGGAAGACCACAACTTTCATTTGGACTTTGGCTCAATTCGATATATTTATCGATAACGGAGTTATCGGTCAAAATGTGGTTTCGGGTAAACTTTGGAATATTCGCACAAAATTGGTATCAAACGAAAGAGGAAGACCACAGCTTTCATTTGGACTTTGGTTCAATTCGATATATTTATCGATAACGGAGTTATCGGTCAAAATGTGGTTTCGGGTAAACTTTGGAATATTCGCACAAAATTGGTATCAAACGAAAGAGGAAGACCACAGCTTTCATTTGGACTTTGGTTCAATTCGATATATTTATCGATAACGGAGTTATCGGTCAAAATGTGGTTTCGGGTAAACTTTGGAATATTCGCACAAAATTGGTATCAAACGAAAGAGGAAGACCACAGCTTTCATTTGGACTTTGGTTCAATTCGATATATTTATCGATAACGGAGTTATCGGTCAAAATGTGGTTTCGGGTAAACTTTGGAATATTCGCACAAAATTGGTATCAAACGAAAGGGGAAGACCACAGCTTTCATTTGGACTTTGGTTCAATTCGATATATTTATCGATAACGGAGTTATCGGTCAAAATGTGGTTTCGGGTAAACTTTGGAATATTCGCACAAAATTTGTATCAAACGAAAGGGGAAGACCACAGCTTTCATTTGGACTTTGGTTCAATTCGATATACTTATCGATAACGGAGTTATCGGTCAAAATGTGGTTTCGGGTAAACCTTGGAATATTCGCACAAAATTGGTATAAAAAGAAAGGGGAAGGCCACAGGATTCATTTGGACTTTGCTTCATTTATGGAAACATCTATTTTGAGAACGGCTGGACCTTATACACATAACTAAATTTGGAAGGTAAATTTTGTATCCGCTCGAGATGGTTATACGCTAAAAAAATAAAGGTATTTGGAAAGGTTTTGGAGATTTCCCTAAAAATAATGACCAGGATAACATTATAAAGTGTTCTTTCAATTTGAGCCCGTTTTCGAGATATTGGTCAAAATGTCAACCAGGAAGGGCCCTCGATGGTATTGGTATGATATGGGTATCAAATGAAAGGTGTTGACAAATGATTTAACATGTTTTAGCTATTTTCCAATATCAAACGAAGGTTTTTAGATATTAACCAAAACGTAGACCAAAATTGGAGCTAGAAGGTTTTTGTGAAAAAATGGGGCAAAATGAAAGGTCTTGATGCGATTTTTAAAATGGATGACAATTAAAAAGCAATATGAAAAGACAAAAGCATATGAAGAGGATGGACGGAGAGAAGGATGTGGAGCTGAAATTAGGAGGGCGAATCACATATTTTAAATGCAAACAAGTTAGTGTTTGGGCAGGACAACGTCTGCCGGGTTTGCTAGTTACAAATAAAAACGTATGAACAAATGATACTTCACAAAAATATATTTATATAAATGTTGTTGTTTCCAAATTGTGCGATTGGACTTGTTTCCAAATTGTGTTTGCTCGTGATTTGACTGCTGCTTTTGACAATGATTTTGCCTCTGCCTTTGAAGAATATTGCATAGGCAGAGGATAGCGAAAATGTGTGTTTTATATGTATTAGTAAATGCATTCGAACCAATAAATTGCAGAGTTTGTGGATTGCTGGAATGCATGGTATTGAACTAAAGGCACAGGGTGCCTCTACACCCCGCCCCACCGTGAATCACCTAGGGATTCACCATCGAAATGTAGCACTGCTAGCTTTGTAGCTGGACGACGTAGTAGCTCTGTAGGGGTTTTAACTTCGGCGAAACGAATTTGACCGTCTTTGGCCGGAAATACCCTTGTTACTCTTCCCTTCTGCCACTGGCTGCGCGGCTGCGTTGCATCACATATTAGCACCAGATCATTTATCTTTAATGGCTCGACCTCTTCATGCCACTTTTGACGCAACAGTAATTGTGGTAAATAATGCTGCATCCACTGTTTCCAAAATCTATCTTTTAGGCTTTGCGATATGCGCCACTGTTTTTTGAGTCACAACTTTTCTTGCACTGGCGTTTGCGTCCAGTTGGAACATCCCAGAAGCAAATGATTTAGCGTTATCGGATCATCCTCCTCTGATGACAATGGTACTTCAGTTAGCGGCCGCGAGTTAAGTATATTTTCGATTTCAATGAGAACGCTACGTAGAGTTTCTTCTTTTGGCGCTTCTTCACGTATGGTTTTTGACAAAATACGTTTTATTATTTGGATGAGGCGCTCACAGCAGGCTCCAGAACTAGGGTTGGAAGGGCAGTTGAACTTCCACTCTATGCAGCGTTGTGAGACCTCATTACCAATGCGTTCGAAATCTAAAATACGGTCTGACTCCTTCGGCTCCCTCTGAGCGCCTATAAAATTCGTACCATTGTCACTTCTTATACGTACCGGAGTTCCACGACGGTTAACGAAATTACGTAAGCATATCAGAAAGGCATCTGTTGACAAGTCGTGCGCCAACTCTAAGTGCGTTGCCCTGGTCGTGAGGCACGTGAATATTACTGCCCACCTCTTCTCTCGGCGCCGCCCTATCGCCACGTTGAAAGGGCCAAATAGATCCACGCCTGTATGCGAAAAAGGCCTGACATATGGTGTGATACGGTCTTCGGGGAACTCTGACCCATTAACGGCGGTTTAGGCATGGCTTTGTCGATACGGCATTTTGCGCAACTACGTTGCACTACTTTCAATGATGATCGGGCGTGTAGAACCCAATATTTTTAGCGAACTTCATTCAAAATGACTGCAGGCTGCAGCAGTGATGATAATGTGTGTGGTACTGGCGCATAATAAGCTGTGAGACGATGTGTTTGTACGGCATCAAAATCGGTCTTCTTGCTTCTTTCGGCAGACATGTTGCCTCGTCTATGCGCCCATGTAACCTCAAAATACCTTCGTTGTCTATGTATGGCGATAATGCACCCATCGATCTCTTCTTACTAACGCGCTTAGATTTCTCAAGTTCGAACTTGTTCGTAGCTCGATATACCCATGCCACCACTCGTCTTAACTTGAAAAAGGAAGAAAACCGATTAAATTGTATTAATGACTCTTTTACCTCGATGCAACCAAACACGGCAAGACTTCTTCTTCTTGCTGGGCTGGCATAGAGCAATAGAGCGTACTTGGCCAATTCTCAGCTGGGCCTCGTAAGAACTCTGGACCTCGTAACCATGGACCGCACTTATCCGCCTTAGGTGGCCATTTTGGTCGCGTTGCGATGTCAGTGGTGGTCTTGTCTGTTGGTATCCACCGCCATTGTGAAGACTTTGATGATGACAAATTTCGGTCCTTTGAATTGACCCATTGTAATAATGTTTGCGAATCCGACCAGAACGTAATATCCTCGGGTCGGATACTATGACCTTGGCATATGACTTTGGCGATGCGAACACCCAGTACGGCTGCTTGCAATTCCAATCTGGGTACCGAAAGGAGCTTCTGAGGTGCGCCTCTGGTTTTGCCGGCAACGAAAGTAACGTCGACATCTTGCGCTTCAGCAACTCGAAAATACCCAGTTGCAGCAAACGCGACTTGGCTGGCATCTACTACTATGTGTAGCTGAATCGATGTTGGTGACTGTAGTAAGCGTGAATAGTAGCGGCTAACCTTAACCTCGTTGACACGTTTGAACTCTGCCCACCAGGCGAACCATTTATGGTGTAGTTCGTCTGGGAGTAGGTCGTCCCACTCGATCTGGCTCTTCCATAAATCCTGGATCAATATTTTGGCGAATAGCAGAGAATCAAAGACAGACATCACAATGCTTCACAGTTCGCGTTTTGTAGGTACGCGCGCTCCCTCGAGCACTGTATTTGGAATGCGATGAAATTTAAACGTAAACTCAAAGGAATCGGTGGTTGTGTTCCAGTACATTCCTAGTACTTTTTCGCAACTGCTTTGGCATTCTAAATTTACATTTTCTGATACCACTTAATTTTTGGCATTCAGGCGTACTTCGAGTTCCTTGACATTGGAGACGAAGGACCGGAGCTCGAACCCTCCTTCGGCGTGGACAAACTCGACCTCATTGCAGATGCGTTCTGCTTCTTCTTTGATGTGAAAGCTGGCTACTAAGTCATCTACATAATGGCTACCGGTGATTGCTGCAGTTGCGTCGGGGAATTGTAGGCAAAAATCCTCGGCGTTTTTGTTTTTAATATACTCTGCGATGCAGGGTGAGCAGATTGGTCCAAAAACTGATGCGTGTTACCATCGCGCCATAAAAATCTCTACTGATCTGGTTTCTTTACTGTCACCTGCGAGAACATCTCGCGGATGTCTGCAGCTACAGATACTGCAACTTCTCGAAACTTGAATAATATGTCTAATTTTGACGTGTTCTGGACCTTTGAGTAGCATACACTTCAGGGATACCCTGTTCACCTTCGCAGCTGCATCGAACACGATCCTCATTTTGCCAGGTTTGTGTGGGTTTTCGGCCTCTGAAAGTTGTCTGGCATAACCCTTATTTATGTATTTGGCAATCTCTTTTATATACTTGGCGGCAAAATCAATGTTGGAAGCCATTTTCTTTTCGATACCCAAAAGTCGTTTGTAGGCCATAGCATAACTGGACGGAAGTGCTGGTGGAACGTTTTTCCACAATAGACTGGTTTCGAAACGTTTACCTATGCGGCGTGTATTGGCTTCCAACATCTGGCGGGCTTGTTCGTTATCTTCGGATTCTAGTGGCTTGGTTGACCCATTGCTGATACCAAAGTTGTCGGCGGCGAAATATTCGGTGACCAGCTCATGTAGCGACGATAGGCTCTGTTTTTGACGAATATGCATTACCCAAGGTGTTGTATTTGACAAGTGAATTGAACCATAGGCTATCCAACCCAACTTCCTGTCGATGGCTACCGGGCTTCCACTGGCGGCAAATCGAGGCTACGTAAAGTGCAGACATTTCGAAGGTTGTACGTGGCAGATGTACCCTTGCCCTTTATATCCACACTCACTTTGGAAGACTGCTCTGTCGTGCACTTTTCACAGTACCACTGCAACGTTAGCGGCTGCTTACGACCCTTGAGGCATAGTCTACTAGCTACGCTGTCTTCTAGTAAGGATATGGCTGACCCCTCGTCGACCATGGCGTATATGTCTTCTTTACCATTTGGCCCAAATAGCGACACTGGCAGCTATTTAAAAAATTGTCTATTACGCTGATCTGCAGTTAAGTACCGGCTGGGATGGAACTTGGCTGTGTAGAACTTGAGCTGCGTGGTTCATGTAAACTTCAATGGTCATAACGGCGGCAGGCGTCAATATTACAAAATTTCTTACATCGGCAATTAGAAGTATTGCGCCCTTTGCGCAGGCACGAGAAGCAAAGTTGCAAGGACTTTACCTTTTCCCAACGCTCGCGCACATTCACGGACTCGTTGAAAGTTCGACAATCGTTGATCGAGTGCGTGCCATCGCACACAAAACATTTTTGGCTGCCTGCTTGTTCTTGTTGACGATCACTGTCCACTACACACCGCTCTGCTGGCAAGAATAGGTTCAACAAAAATGGGCAAGGGCGGATTTAGGGGTGGGGCACGGGGGCACGTGCCCCCCCAGACGGGTTTTTTTGTACTGTTAATACTCCATCACAGGGCATTTTTAGTCGAAAAAGACTACAAATAATTGAATTTAGCAACATTTTCGGAATCGTGCCCCCCAGACGGTATTTTTGTACACTAGGTATGGAAATTCCATTAAATAGATGAAGAATCACTGAATTTTCGAAATCTATTGCATATTGGTTCAGATATATATAAAACTCTGTGTAACGCAAACATCAAACTACATATTTTGATTATTCGTTTGGTTTGTACTGTGTGGTTGCCTTGGTGCATGTGTAGGTACCCACCAAAAATTTCATTTCTTTTAGTTAGAAACCTTACATCGCTTGATTATACGGCTTACATAATTTAACCCTATTCATCAAAAATGAAATGGGTTTATAAAGCTTTTTACAATGACATTTTCATACAAATTTTGAATTATAACAGCTAATTAAAATATATATGTATAATATATAATATATATGTATATATATGTATAAGAGGGTTAGGCTACGTTCAATTTAGGCCATACACTCCATTTAAAAGGAAATTTTTTTTGTTAATTCATATTGTTGTTGTCAATAAACTCGAGTTTATGGCTCAACGTGAACGTAATATAAGGCCTTAAATTTGTAACGAATTCCGTTGTATGCAAAATTACTAATATATAAATTTTTTTCTTTACTTATGTCATCAAGTAAGTCTTAAATGAAGATTAATTAAAAGAATCTCTCTCTGTGTGACAACCTTACGCATAAGGCCTGATAGAACATGTAAGTTAGGCAATATTATAAAAAGAAAAGTGAATATAATGAACTTATTATACGAATTGTTGTAAGGCCATAGAGGAACTAACTATGATAGACTTATTATAATGTGATGCAGCCGTATACCTTATTCCTTATAATCCCTTATACGAATTTTTTGTGGGTATTGGCAATATTTGTTAACGGCTCATGCGACATCTGACTGAAACAACAACGGTTTGTGTATGAGGTTTGCTAAGTTTGCCCACAAGAACCCTTAAGGTTTTAAATTGCAACTATTTTTTGCAATGCTGTTAAAATTTCAAATTCGAGTCTACGCGACCTCCGCACGATGGGACATTTTGGAAAAACTTGCCTCAATTATTATTATTATTATTAACTTGCCTCAAAGTCAAATTTTTAGGGAACTTTTTAGAATCCATTTTCATACAAAGTTTTCCGAGCGTAAAACGCAGCATAATTTTGGCAAATGGTCAAAAACGAGTTGTCAAAGTTCAGTTTTGAAGTTTTTTGCAAAATTAATTTTTTTTTTTGGGATTTCTGTAGTTTACTATGAATAACACTACTTTATAAGGTTCCTCATATGTAGACATATACATATGAAAGGCTGGGGTAGTTAAATGAAAAACGTATATTTAAAGTAAAAGTGTAAAAAAATATTGTATCTACAGTAAAATTCAGACAAATTGCTTTTTTCATTTAAAGTCGGAAATATGGTTGGAAAAATAAAACATATCTCTTACTTTTTATGAAAAAACGATTAGCCTGACTTTTACTGTACAATCTTTATTTATGTGATTGTATCAAACATTTTATAAGGTTTGCTTCACTTGCATTAAACATATTTTTTACTTTTACTCCCAACCTTTCATACATATATATGTATAGGTATTTCGACTCATTTATTAACCTTAATTTTAGTTACATATCTCCCATTTTGTAAAGCATAAAAAGGGTTACTGCCAGGCCTATTTCCGAGGGGTTGATCATCGCGAAATCGTTTGAGCAAATATTCATAGCAATAGCTATAACACTCTACTGAAATAAAAATTCCAAACGAAAATTTTTTGGCACCATGCATAATGCTTTACATAAATCTACTCTTTTGATTTGCGAAAAATTTATTTTTGAGACAAGTTTTATTAAGAATTCCCATAGTGCGATGCATAAAAATTCATATGAATTTGTACCGCAACGCCTACTACCTTTGTGCCGCAGGAGTGCTTTATTTTCTTATTTTATTGCGCTACAAGTTAACAAAAGTGATTAATTATTCGATTGGTCAAATAGTCCATGAAAAGTTGTGAAAAGTGATTATTGTTAGTGCTATCGTGTTTAAGTGATTTTGTTAAAAAAATGAGTGCCAGAAAAAGACAACAAAACTTAAGCGCGTTCTTCCATCCGAAGAAGCAAAGGTGTAATGATGTACTTCCTGATAAAGTGAGCGGTCCAATTACACTCCGCGGAGCCGGCGAGTACATCAGTGGCAACAGCCTCAACGAGCAACACACTACAGGAACGGGATATAGGTGAGTAGTGTAATCCTTGTGGGTTTAGAAATTTTGTTTAGGTTCGATGGTCGTCTTTCCTTGTCCCGTCCATCGTATTTCCTGCAGGGCGGTGATGTCAGCCTTTGCGTTCGTGGGGACATCAACCAGTCGGGCAGCGGATCCTTCTCCGGAAAGGGGTTTTGGTTTCATTGGTTTTGGTTTTTACGTGGCTGGGCACAACCCTTTTTCGGGGTTTTGAAGTAAATTTACACATTTATATAGCGAGCCGCTTGATCCAAGACAGACGCCCGCTTGCAACCGCACCTCCTGGTGTACAGACGCTGCGAAAAAGACCTCGGTGAGCCCTTAAGCCAAATACGTCAGAGTGGCCCCACCGGGGCTCCCTCTCTTTCTGCCGCGAGCCTAGGAAGCCCACGTTGCCTAGAGTGTACGAAAGAGGACGCAAGAGTCGGGATTGAGCAAGGTCACTCAGCAACTAAAAATCGGCACAGGTTACCGTTATCACATGTTATTTTAGGTTGAAACGCACCATTGTACTATATGCCAAGATTTACCTTTCTCTCCTTTTTATAAATTACGTACAATTTTGCTGCATTGTCTAATCCATTTATGATTTTAGGTTCTCTACTCGACAGGCAAGGCGGGCTTTCTGATGAGGAACGGTACCAGTGGTTGAAGTGTACCTGGCAACCTACTGCAGAATTTAACTTTTCACTGAAGAGAGAGGGAAAAAAGAACCGGTCTTTTCAAAAAAGCTAGTTAAGGGACCATGAATGGCTAGCATATAGTAAAATTGCTGGCGGCGGATTATGCAAAGTGTGTGTGCTCTTTGGTCGACGTGAAGCGGGTACAAATGATGTGAAGCTGGGAAGACTGGTGTCGGAACCACTAGTAAAATATAAAAAGGCAATTGAGACGATCGCACACCATGAGAACGCGAATTACCACAAAGCGAACATGGTAGCATCCCAAAAATTGTTGATGGTGATGGAGGGAAAATCGTTAGATATAGTTGACCAAATGAGATCCCAGGAAAGGGAAATAATCGAAAATAATCGTAAAAAACTGATTCCCATTATAAAGACAGTGATATTTTGTGGTAGGCAAAACATACCTTTGAGAGGTCACAGAGATGACGGCGAATTAGACTTGCAAAGCTCTTCTAAACATGGGGAAGGAAACTTTAGAGCTTTGCTCAAATTTCGAATCGATGCTGGGGATGAAATACTTAAGGAACATATAAGACAAAGCGCTAAAAATGCTTCGTATATAAGTAAGTCAACACAAAATGACTTAATTGAATGCTGTGTCGAGTTGATCAGCAATAAAATTAAAAAATCCAAATATTTTACCATTATGGCTGATGAGACCACAGATGTTTCCGTTTGTGAACAGTTATCAATTGGATGAAATCAAAATAAAGGAAGATTTTCTTATGTTCATTGAAGTTGTCGAAACCACTGGTGAAAGCATTGCACAAACTATTCTGAATGCATTAGAAAAGCATGACCTTGACATTAAAATGTGCCGTGGTCAAGTTTATGATGGAGGAGCAAGCATGAGCAGCAAACTAAAAGGTGTTCAGGCACGTATATTAAATGTTCAGCCCTTAGCCTTTTTTACCCACTGCGCAAGCCACCGGCTTAACTTGGCTATTAGCTCAGCCTGCACCGTACCCAGTGTACGAAATGCAGTAGGGGTTATAGCAAGTACTGCCACTTTCTTCCGTGAATCGGCCAAACGAATACATCTTCTTAGAGAAGAAATACAATCTAATCTGCCACAAGACAAACAAAATATGATGGGTTGAGAGGCATGAAGCGGTTTTGACCTTTATGGACGTGTTGGCATGTCTCCCTCCAATATTACAAAAAATGGCTGATCAGCAATATGGGAGCAGAACAAATTCTGTACTGCCATTTTCTTTGCTACAATCCATAACTTCGTCAGAATTCCTAATAAGCTTGGTGATCCTATCAGATATTTTAGGAATAACCCTGTCCTTATCTCAATCGCTTCAAGCCAAAGATATTGACATACTTTCTGCAGTTCAGCTTATTACTACGACCACAGCAAGTTTGCAGAGGCAGCGTGAATCTAGCAATGACACATTTAAAAACTGTTCGACCAGGCTGAGGCCATTGCAAATGAACTTGGTACAGAAATCACAGTCCGTAGAACCACCGGTCGTCAAATCAATCGATCAAACATTCAGACTGAATCAGTTGAAGAATATTACCGACTTTCAGTTTATATTCCATTTCTAGACTTCATGTTGAGTGAAATGTCAACCAGGTTCCCTAGCGCTCCTATACAAAGAATCGGACAGTTGCAAAAGTTGCTGTCGCATAACTTTAACGGCGAAGGTTTAGATAATGTTTTGCAAGGTGCTGAAGTTTATAAAGAAGATCTTCCTTGTTTTTTAGCTTTAAAGGGAGAGCTAAAAACTTGGCAACAGATGACTGAAAATATTGTTCAAATTATAGTAATTTTGGGGTCTGAAAACATTTTTTCTCAGAAACGGGAAATGATGGAAATTTTTGGACCACGGATTCGTGTTCCGCTTAAAAAAAAATCATAAGGAGTGGTTTTGTTGTTTTTTTGCATTACAAAAGCGGGGTGCTGTAACTAGTGCCCTAAAAACGAATAATTAATTTTATTTAATAGTAGTTTTGCAATTTTTTTTTAAAAGTGTGACTTTTGTCAATTTATGTGAGTAATGGAAACCACCTACACGAACAAACATACAGAAGCTATTTTTGAAAAGATTTTTTGGTCAAATGTATATTTTTGAAGCTCATAAAGGGTTAAAGTGGGATATTTCGCGAAAACGAGCAGCTCCGATTTTACTGAAAACGTAGTTCGACATTTAGGATGGTTCGAGAAAAGACCTCATTCACAGTTTTTGTGCCCATTTTTGTTGAACCTATTCTTGCCAGCAGAGCGGTGTGACTAGCATTATAAGTCGAGATGACCGTTGATGTGTCGCTGGGTGTTGGTTTCTCATAACTGCGGTTGATGGCGGCATTAGGCATACAACCGGGGAAGATCACTCAACCATTGCGAGAACTCCTTCATTGTTGCATACGGCTTTATGTTTACTGCATGTCTCTTATTACTACGACCACAGCAAGTTTGCAGAGGCAGCGTGAATCTAGCAATGACACATTTAAAAACTGTTCGACCAGGCTGAGGCCATTGCAAATGAACTTGGTACAGAAATCACAGTCCGTAGAACCACCGGTCGTCAAATCAATCGATCAAACATTCAGACTGAATCAGTTGAAGAATATTACCGACTTTCAGTTTATATTCCATTTCTAGACTTCATGTTGAGTGAAATGTCAACCAGGTTCCCTAGCGCTCCTATACAAAGAATCGGACAGTTGCAAAAGTTGCTGTCGCATAACTTTAACGACGAAGGTTTAGATAATGTTTTGCAAGGTGCTGAAGTTTATAAAGAAGATCTTCCTTGTTTTTTAGCTTTAAAGGGAGAGCTAAAAACTTGGCAACAGATGACTGAAAATATTGTTCAAATTATAGTAATTTTGGGGTCTGAAAACATTTTTTCTCAGAAACGGGAAATGATGGAAATTTTTGGACCACGGATTCGTGTTCCGCTTAAAAAAAAATCATAAGGAGTGGTTTTGTTGTTTTTTTGCATTACAAAAGCGGGGTGCTGTAACTAGTGCCCTAAAAACGAATAATTAATTTTATTTAATAGTAGTTTTGCAATTTTTTTTTAAAAGTGTGACTTTTGTCAATTTATGTGAGTAATGGAAATCACCTACACGAACAAACATACAGAAGCTATTTTTGAAAAGATTTTTTGGTCAAATGTATATTTTTGAAGCTCATAAAGGGTTAAAGTGGGATATTTCGCGAAAACGAGCAGCTCCGATTTTACTGAAAACGTAGTTCGACATTTAGGATGGTTCGAGAAAAGACCTCATTCACAGTTTTTGTGCCCATTTTTGTTGAACCTATTCTTGCCAGCAGAGCGGTGTGACTAGCATTATAAGTCGAGATGACCGTTGATGTGTCGCTGGGTGTTGGTTTCTCATAACTGCGGTTGATGGCGGCATTAGGCATACAACCGGGGAAGATCACTCAACCATTGCGAGAACTCCTTCATTGTTGCATACGGATTTATGTTTACTGCATGTCTCGTCATTTCGTACTGTTTGCTGGGTGGTAGCTTTGTTAAAAGTTGCTCTAAAAGTGTAGTATTATGAAGATGGTGCTCACATTTTGCTGATGTTAGAAACGCAACAACATTACGGGTTTTTGTAGAAAACGATACTATTTGATCAACCTTGTTTTCGGTAATGTTCGAGAATTGCTGAATTTTAGTTAACTGGCTTCTGACTAAGAGGTCTGGCCGACCAAATTGAAACTCTAGTTCGGCAATGGCATTCGGAACGTCTTCGGGGTATATAAGCATCGAAGCTACCGCTTCTTTTGCACGACCTACCAAGCACTTGTGGAGCCGCATTAAATTTTGGCGGTTGCTATAGCGGAACGCTTCAGTTCTGTCTTTATAATTCGCCAAAAAGAGAGGCCACTCCTCCGTATTACCCGAAAATGTAGGCAAGTCATATAGCTTTTTAACTGACACATTCGCTACGACCAATTCATCGGCGTTGGGTTCTGGCGTAATGGATGCGTTTTGACTCACCGGCTGAACTGGATTTATTTCGCGTGCAATGTTTTGTCTTAGACGCTCCATATCCCGCTGTCTCTCCACTGTAACAACCTTTAACTGGGCCACGGCATCAGTTAGCGCATTAAGGCTGGCTGCAATCGCTGCAAAATGTACGTTCTGAGCACCACCACTATCCTCACCATCTGTTTTCATTTGATCACCTCCGCTTCTTAAATTGTAATTGCTACCACCCGGCATTAATCGCAAAAAATTATCCAATCACCAAATAGCACTTCACGCAACAATATTTTTTGAACCTTCGCCGGTCCCCCCTCGCGAAATGTGATTTTTTATTTTGTTGCGGTCGCCTTAGTTCTAGTCAAACGTTTTTCTACGCTGATGCGACTCTGCGCCCACTTTCCAGACGTTTCCTACCTGACTGACATTTGACACTTATTTTGACACTTCTTTTAACTCCTGCACGGACATCGTATGACTCGTTGCATTTCCGGTCTTTTTCGGACAGACGTCGCTAAGAGTGGTCACGTAAATTTAGCAGAATTCATCGGCGTGACCAAAAATTTATTATTTCCAATAGTCAACGACTTACTATTTGTAGGTACACAGTCACCTATTTCCAGTGGTCACCTTTCAAGAGCGGGGTAAGTTAGAACGCGACGCACAGTCAAGTTATAAAGAGAGGGACTCTACATAATTTAATTTGCAGTGTCTGGCATATTCCAGCATTCACTTGGTTGAAAGTTTACGCGAGGGGAATAAGAATATTTGCACCCGTCAGCTAGCAGCAAACTGCTTATCAATTGCAAAGCATACAATTCGAGTTGGGAGAACGTTCCGGCGGGGAGTGCTACAGCCGGCGTGGCTGAACGCGGTGCATCGCCACTGCACACCCAAGCAATCGTATTAGAGAGCACCCAAGCAGAGCAGCGGCGAGCAAGCCGCGCTAATATTCGTTTTTTTGGCATACCTACGTGCAAAACCATTTTCTCTTGGCTGGAAGCAACACAGCTGAAGTGACCGTGCGATTGATGGCAGCGCTGCCCATGTTCATCGTGTAGAAAAAGCAGCGCGCGCATATTCCAAAATATCCAGGTTTTAGTTTAAGTTATGTGTATTTGTAATTGATATTTAGTTGGGGATGTGAGGCGGTTGCAGTCGGTGCATGTTCGCGGGTGAATCGCCCGCTTATCACAACGTAAAATTAAGCCTTCATTTGAACAGTAGGTTAGGGCGCAAGACACCCCGCAGAGGGGTATGTAACTGAGCGATCTCATTTCGCGTATCATCA
The DNA here is from genome assembly GCA_951509765.1 of Sphenella marginata. Taxonomy (NCBI): domain Eukaryota; kingdom Metazoa; phylum Arthropoda; class Insecta; order Diptera; family Tephritidae; genus Sphenella; species Sphenella marginata. Next base: position 17,694,386 of record OX608078.1, read on the forward strand.
TGTTCATACATATGCTATTTTTTCCTATTGCACAGCAGTAGTGCGTGGGTGGGAGTTGTACGGCGAGCGAGCGGTGCAGATAGCATGACACATTCCATTCAAGACGTCTTGTAGGGTTGTAGGTATGCGCGTATTTATTGCGGCCGGGAGCCTTACAAATCTCCTCCAACACAAATCATGAAATTCGTTATTATAATCATTTTTAGTTTTTTTACGTTCACCGATTTGGTGTACATATTGTGAGATCAAACGGATCTTAGCGCTCAACATTAGGGCAACCACTGTAACGACGTAAAATTTGGTAAAGTACTTTTATTAAGGCGGGCCGCCTGAATGGGCCAAGTTAGTTTAAGGTAATATGTTTAAATACTGCGCTCATATATTTACGAGGGCGGATGAATTAGTCGTACGCTTGTGCGCATTGGCATAGAAACACATTGATATGCTTACACACACTTTTCTACACACTTTTCTTTGATTATTTGAATAAAAATAATAATGTATTGTTAATTTTGAAGCAGAGGCCATTCATTTCGGATGTGGTGCGGACGGACGGACGTAATGACAAGGACGGGGAATAAAGAAGAGCCGTAAAAGGGTTCAGGGCAGCGTTTTGGGGTCGGCGACAAAAGGGCCAGCGTCCACCATGGCAGGGTGGGATTAAGAGGGCCGGCCATGTAACATCGTTGGCATAGAAAGAGGAAGAAGCGTTGAGGGAAGTTGCGTTTGTGTCCCCATCAAAAGGTAATGGAGAGAGGGGGTACGAATTTTTGTATGGTGCGGTCGTGTATCGGTGTCACAAGAACCCACGTCCGGCGAGCTAGCTCGCGCTTAACGCAATCGTACCCCGTGACAGACCGGGCATGGAGTGTTGAGGGTCTGAGAGCAAGGAGGATAGGCAGCAGGCGCGTCAACCCGAGACCCGTGCGTAACAAAATGGCGCCCAACGTGGGGCCCACGACAAAGTGGTGCTCCTTTGAAAACATCTACGGACAACGGGGGGCACTACGCAATCAACTTCATCTTCAATATATTAGTTGGTATTAGACATCTTGATAGGGTACAGGTGTCACTCTTCAATTGTGTCAATACAGGGGAGAATTCGGTGGGAAATAGCAGGACGGATATCTTGCCTGGCAGGGTTATAGCCAAGCAATTGTGTTAGTCGCTGTGCTTCACCGAGGCTTTGCAGGCAGCTCGTTTAGCCAATATTAGAGCGGACGAAAGTGTCGCGAAGCATACGATAGGTGAGAGCTGTTAGGCATCTTAGTTGGACGCAGGTGAGCTAGCTAAATGTGTCAGCAGCATATAATAATTTTTTTTTATACTTACCGATAGCCAGTTTAAACAGTCATCTTGTCAGACTGTTGTGTCGAGGTTAGGATTGTCGCGGTAACAATTACTATTAGCTTGGACAGTTAACGAACGACGTTAGGCGGACAGACATCACATCCGATAATCGAAGGCCACTCGATAACATAAAACCTCCAACAAATTTCAGAATTTTTTCAGCACATGGTTTTTAATTTGTGTGCACTCGTTTATGACCACGTATATATATCAATACCCTACTAGACAATGTTGAGTACTTTGGGCAAAAAGTTTAGCTCATTTGTGCAATCCCCCCTTATTTTCCAACACATTCACATTTCCAAAATAAATTTTGTTTTTGGAATTTCTAATGCACGAAAGAGATAATATCGACGGAACTATCTATATTTAAAAATGCTTAAGATAGAAGGGCATAGATGTACATATCATTTTGTGTCATGTTTTCTGTTTGATTGACTTTTAGAATTTGATAGATGTCAGCAAAATAAAAAGTCAAAATGAAAAAAAAAAATTAACATATAAAAATTTTTCAAATTTGAAAAAACAATTCGTGCGGTAAAAATATATATTAAATTGAATTGTATGCTGCTACCCGCTAAATTGTGAATTGAAACAATCGTACCCTTCAACAGTCCGCCAACAAACCTCTACAGTTGCGTGAACGGATCTAGGTTCGTTTTTCAAGGGAATCGGCCACAATGGACACCATTCCGTAGTTTCAGCTGCCGGGAATTTGTTTAGGGAAAATATGTAAAATGTATATTCAAATGTATATTTTTAAGATAGTTTTTGCAATTTAGCATATACATAAATATTTTATAAAATATAATACAATTTGTAGTTTTTTCATAAATTCAAAATAAAATTTCTTCAAATGTCATATGTATGAAAAAACAAAAATTTGAATCTTCTTCTTTCTTATAAGTAGTTTGGAGAGATAATGTGAGTAGTTTGGAGAGAAAATATAAGGGGTTTGAGCATTTGCTGTGAATAGTTTGTGAGGCCATATATAAGTAGTTCGAATGAATAGTTTGTAAGGCCATTTTTAAGTACTTTGAGCATTAGGAATGAGGTTATTATTCAGTACATTGAATTTTAGTTCTAAGGTGTTGAAGATGTAAATATTGAGCAGTTTGGTTGATTTTTCAAAGTGATTTGTAAGCAATTGAATGAATAGTTTGATTCTTTGTTAGAGCAAAGAAGATATATTTTTTCATTTAATACAATACCATTAGTAAAAACGAGATATCATATCAGATCCATGAGGGGAAGTGTTCAAATTCTTCACACGGCCTGAACAAAATTGAACACATTATTAAGGGCATTCGTCATTAATGAAAATGCTTTTGTAAGTACTTATAGAAGGCTCAACTGTCTAGTAGGGTAGGTTTAGGTTCAGGCACACATACCAAATCCCACTTTGACTTACCTTTACATTTTAAACCAACAAACTTTATACCAAAGCGACATGACGAAGTCAGCCAGGAAAAGGAGGGGTAATCGTAAGGATCCTCCATCGGAGGAGGAAGCCGACGGGGAGAACCTTGGGCGGATTGAACAAGACGATCAGGGGGGAAACTCGGAAAACGAAAGTGGAGCGGAAATGCCCACAGGGAGCGGTGGAAAGCGTCAGACGCCGAGCCCTAAGACCGTGGCGTTGGGCGCAGTAGGAGAGGAGCTCCTAAAGAAGTTCGAGCTCATGTTCGTCCAATATCAGCTCGAGGTAAGCCGCTCAACGACGGACGCGGTCAAAGGGGTCGTGCAAACCCTGCGCAAGGATATGAATGGTCTTGCAGCCAGGCTGTCTAGTCTGGAGGAGGGGAGTATTGAGGCCCATACACCAATAGGGCGTATGAGGGTTGCATCGGAAAGAGAGGTGGATGATGATTCCTCGGTAAGAGATGAAGGTAGCCCCCAGGGAGCCGATATCAAAAAAGCATCTCCCCTTTCGCTTTCGCGAACTCCTTTGGATAGGAGACAAGGAGCCGGCTATAAGCACGAAAGAAGTGCGACTAAAGTCATTAGGGACTGGAACCTCAAATTTGATGGGGGGCCAAAGTCAATTTATGTGGAACGATTCTTGTTTAGGATAGAGACGCTTCGCAAGAAGCATAGTATTTCGCCCCAGGATTTATATGCGAATTTTCATTTAGTTTTGGATGGACAGGCCCGTGAATGGTATTGGTTGTTCATGGAGGAGCATTCCGAGGGAACTGCGGGAGATTACCAGTCGTTTAGGTCTGCGATCGTCGAACACTTCCGAAAGGCGGATTGTGACGAGGAAATCCGTCAAGCAATGAACGACCGGAAACAGGACTTCAGCGAAAAGTTTGAAGAATACTCAGACCCAGAATGAAGAACCTCATTTTCGGATGCAAGATAGAGACCCTGGAGGAGCTTCGATCCGAATGCCGTCGAGCCGAGAAGCATCTCGCGGAATTTGAGCAGAAGATCTTTCGCAGAAAAGCAGTTGAGGAATTGGAAACCGAGCTTGCGGAAGAGGAACCGAATGCCGTGGAGGCCCTATACCGACCAACGAAGGACAAGTTTAACCGGCGAAACCAACAGAGGGACGCGGGATCCGAGAAGGCGGTCGTTGGGGAGAACGGCCGAGGACTCCCAACTGTGATGGAAAACTACACCAGATGGTCTGCTACAAATGCAATAGGCCCAGTATGCAGTGCGCGTGGTGTGAAGAACGCAAATCGGAAAACCGGGAGACGGGCGGGAAGACGGGGGAGCCATGCCAACGTCGACAAACCCCGGAAGCGTAAAATGCTACCAGACTTACAAGGGCGCGGGCGAATCGAAGGCGAACTCCAGGGTGCGACCAATAATCTCGCTGCAGGAGAGACAGCGGAGGTACGATGCCGCCAGGGCACGCATTTTTGGAAACGAGGATGGTGCGCGCCAAGACGAACCAAAGTCAACAAATACTAGGATTTGGAAGAAGATTTCGAAGGTTAGGAAACTGGGAAAGGAGAGAAGGAAAGAGGTGAAGGCGATCGCGGAGACTGTTATAAGGGACGTAACAGACAAGCGCCCATACGTCAAGGTGGAGATAGATGGCGTGCCGTTGGAGGGTTTGTTAGACAGCGGAGCCTCTATAAGTTGTCTGGGGTCGATTTCCAGAGCCTGGGAGAGCAGGTTGAAGAGTCGGCTGCAGAGCATGAACAGCAGCCTAAAGACGGCGGACGGAAGATCCCAGTCGGTAGTGGGAAGGTTCAGCGCTAACGTCACTTGGCGTGGGAAGACGGTGGAAATGATGATGTATCTAGTTCCGAGTCTCCAACAGGAGCTATACTTGAGTATCGATTTTTGGGACGCTTTTGGCGTTGCTCCCACAGTGGTCTCAGGACTCGCAACGACGGACGTGAACCAAATTAATCTCTCAGCCACAGACTTCCGAAAGCTGGAACGGGTGAAAAAACTCTTTCCGTCATTCGCGGAACTCGGCTTAGGCAGAACCCACATGATGGAACATACCATAGAGGTTTCCGACGATACGGTGCCGGTAAAGCAGAGGCATTACCCAATGTCTCCCGTAAAACAAAAGTATGCCTATGACGAAATAGACAGGATGCTAAAGCTCGATGTAATAGAGGAGAGCAACAGCTCGTGGAGCTCTCCAATCGTCCTAGTCGAAAAGCCAGGGAAAAAGCGCCTCTGCGTGGACATGCGCAAGTTGAATGAGAGGACTAAAAAGGGTGCGTATCCTACGCAACACGTAGAGGGAATCCTGTCGCGTCTTCGAGAAACCTACTTTATCTCCGGGATAGACTTGAAGGATGCCCTTTGGCAGATCCCTCTGGAGAGTTCGTCCCGAGAGAAAACCGCATTCACAGTCCCTGGCAAGCCGTTGTACCAGTTTAAGGTCATGCCTTTCGGGCTGTGCAACGCCAGCCAGAGACTGTGCAGGTTGATGGATAAAGTCATCCCCTCTCGGCTAAGAGAAAACGTTTTTGTTTATATTGATGACCTTTTGATCTGCTCACCTGATTTCGATACCCACTTGGAACATTTGGCAGATGTCGCTGAGTGTCTTGCAGGTGCGGGGTTGACGATCAATTTGGAAAAATCAAAGTTCTGCCAGAGGGAATTGAAATATCTTGGGTTCATAGTTGGACAGGGGCAGTTGAAAACCGACCCCGCCAAGATTAAAGCAATGCTAGAGTTTCCAGTACCGACCACCATTAAGCAGCTCCGACCGGCGATTCATACCAAACTTCGCCACAACTGCAGCGCCGATGACAGATTGCCTTCGGAAGAGAAAGGAGTTCTCATTAACCCAGGAGGCTGTGGAAGCTTTCGAAGACCTGAAACGGGCGTTGGTATCCACAGATGTCCTGGTCAACCATGATTTTAACAAGCATTTTTTCATTCAGTGCGACGCCTCAACTCAAGGCATCGGCGGCGTACTGTTCCAGAAGGACGATGAAGGTAATGAGAGGCCCATCGCCTTCATGTAGCAAAAGTTAAATTCCGCACAGCGGAATTATACCATTACCGAATTGGAGTGTCTCGCGGCAGTCGTCAGCGTACAGAAATTTCGCGCCTATGTCGAAGGCCTCCCTTTCACGCTCCTCACCGATCATATGAGCCTCAAGTGGCTCATGGGGCAGAAGGATTTGGCTGGCCGTCTCGCTCGATGGAGCCAGAAGCTGCAGTCATTCGATTTTAAAATCGAGCATCGGAAGGGGGTTCAAAATGTGGTGCCAGATGCGTTGAGCCGCATGAACATGGAGCAAATCCTACAGGAGGAGCTACTCGCGGCGCTGGACTTTGGTTCGGCGGAATTTTCGAGTGGAGAGTACACAGCGCTAAAGGAGAATATCCAGGGCAGTAACGGCAGACTACCAGACTTGAAAGTAGTTGATGGAGTGGTCTACAAAAGGACACTTCCCAGGAGAGCGGACGAAACCGAGGAGTCTGTGTGGAGGATTTGCGTACCCATAGCCCTCAGGCCAGCGATCCTTCGAGAGGCGCACTGTGACAGGTCGGCGGGTCATGGAGGGATCGCCAAGACTCTCCACAGGTTGAGAACGCGGTACCTTTGGCCTGGCATGGTCGGCGATGTGAAAAGGCTGATCTCCGCGTGCGATCTTTGCAAATGTACAAAATCCCCAAACGTGACGTCACGACCACCTATTTTGGATCGTTTTTACACGGAGAGAGTATTTCAGAGGCTCTATATAGATTTTTGTGGGCCATACCCACGGTCGAGGTCCGGGAATGCTTATGTTTTCGTGGTGCTTGACCATCTTTCGAAGTTTATCTTCCTTAAGCCGATGCGGCACGCAACAGCACAAGAGGTCGTCAGATACATGGAGGAGGTTGTGTTCCATACCTTTGGTATTCCGGAGTTTGTGCACTCGGATAATGGGAGACAGTTTACATCAGAGTGTTTTGCGAAGTTTCTGCAGGGCTACGGGGTCGAGCATGTCAGGACTGCCCCTTACGCTCCTCAAGCTAATGCTTCGGAACGTGTGAATCGATCCTTGCTTGCCATTATTAGAACGTATCTGTCTGCGGAAGACCAACGGGACTGGGATCGACATGTCTCACACGCCGCCCTTGCGCTGCGCAGTGCAGTGCATGACACGATTGGCATGGAACCGTACAAAGCCGTTGTTGGTCAGACCATGGTGCAGCATGGAAGCGATTACGAGATACTTCGAAGAATAGGTTCACTGGGCGAGGCCAACACAGACGTGGTTTCCGCCTCGGACAGACTCGCCTTGATAAGGAACAGGCTGGTTCAGGGGCTGGAGGAGGCACATATAAAGGGGCAAAGGGCATATAACACCAGGGCCCGTCCCGTCAGCTATAGGGTTGGACAAACCGTGTATAGGAGGAATTTCAAATTAAGCAACGCAGCGGAAGGCTACAATGCAAAGCTTGCCGCCAAATACCTAAAATCAGTGATTCTCGCCGTACGAGGCAACTCACTGTATGAGGTTGGGGACGTAGCAGGACGTACGGTAGGTATCTACCACGCGAAGGATCTCCGCGTGTGACATCACCCAAGTCAGGCGAGTAAGACCAGCATTTCGAGCGTTTAATCCTCGCGGGCTCATCTGAACCGCTCGCCCTGTTGCGGTCGCCTTAGTTCTAGTCAAACGTTTTTCTACGCTGATGCGACTCTGCGCCCACTTTCCAGACGTTTCCTACCTGACTGACATTTGACACTTATTTTGACACTTCTTTTAACTCCTGAACGGACATCGTATGACTCGTTGCATTTCTGGTCTTTTTCGGACAGACGGCGCTAAGAGTGGTCACGTAAACTTAGCAGAATTCATAGGCGTGACCAAAAATTTATTATTTCCAATAGTCAACGACTTACTATTTGCAGGTGCACAGTCACCTATTTCCAGTGGTCACCTTTCAAGAGCGGGGTAAGTTAGAACGCGACGCACAGTCAAGTTATAAAGAGAGGGACTCTACATAATTTAATTTGCAGTGTCTGGCATATTCCAGCATTCACTTGGTTGGAAGTTTACGCGAGGGGAATAAGAATATTTGCACCCGTCAGCTAGCAGCAAACTGCTTATCAATTGCAAAGCATACAATTCGAGTTGGGAGAACGTTCCGGCGGGGAGTGCTACAGCCGGCGTGGCTGAACGCGGTGCATCGCCACTGCACACCCAAGCAATCGTATTAGAGAGCACCCAAGCAGAGCAGCGGCGAGCAAGCCGCGCTAATATTCGTTTTTTTGGCATACCTACGTGCAAAACCATTTTCTCTTGGCTGGAAGCAACACAGCTGAAGTGACCGTGCGATTGATGTCAGCGCTGCCCATGTTCATCGTGTAGAAAAAGCAGCGCGCGCATATTCCAAAATATCCAGGTTTTAGTTTAAGTTATGTGTATTTGTAATTGATATTTAGTTGGGGATGTGAGGCGGTTGCAGTCGGTGCATGTTCGCGGGTGAATCGCCCGCTTATCACAACGTAAAATTAAGCCTTCATTTGAACAGTAGGTTAGGGCGCAAGACACCCCGCAGAGGGGTATGTAACTGAGCGATCTCATTTCGCGTATCATCATATTCATACATATGCTATTTTTTCCTATTGCACAGCAGTAGTGCGTGGGTGGGAGTTGTACGGCGAGCGAGCGGTGCAGATAGCATGACACATTCCATTCAAGACGTCTTGTAGGGTTGTAGGTATGCGCGTATTTATTGCGGCCGGGAGCCTTACAAATCTCCTCCAACACAAATCATGAAATTCGTTATTATTATCATTTTTAGTTTTTTTACGTTCACCGATTTGGTGTACATATTGTGAGATCAAACGGATCTTAGCGCTCAACATTAGGGCAACCACTGTAACGACGTAAAATTTGGTAAAGTACTTTTATTAAGGCGGGCCGCCTGAATGGGCCAAGTTAGATTAAGGTAATATGTTTAAATACTGCGCTCATATATTTACGAGGGCGGATGAATTAGTCGTACGCTTGTGCGCATTGGGATAGAAACACATTGATATGCTTACACACACTTTTCTATACACTTTTCTTTGATTATTTGAATAAAAATAATAATGTATTGTTAATTTTGAAGCAGCGGCCATTCATTTCGGATGTGGTGCGGACGGACGGACGTAATGACAAGGACGGGGAATAAAGAAGAGCCGTAAAAGGGTTCAGGGCAGCGTCGACCATGGCAGGGTGGGTTAAGAGGGCCGGCCATGTAACATCGTTGGCATAGAAAGAGGAAGAAGCGTTGAGGGAAGTTGCGTTTGTGTCCCCATCAAAAGGTAATGGAGAGAGGGGGTACGAATTTTTGTATGGTGCGGTCGTGTATCGGTGTCACAAGAACCCACGTCCGGCGAGCTAGCTCGCGCTTAACGCAAGCGTACCCCGTGACAGACCGGGCATGGAGTGTTGAGGGTCTGAGAGCAAGGAGGATAGGCAGCAGGCGCGTCAACCCGAGACCCGTGCGTAACAATTTTTTCACAGCAAACTTGCAATTTCAAATAACTGTGGTGCCTTACCGCTTTATGAGACCAACAACTTCTTGCAAAGACAACGACTTTGACGATGACCGACACTTATACAAGGACTGGAAACTTCTATGCTTTTTATTTACAGCTAGCCGAAATCACTTTTTATTTGTAGAACAGCAAAATTTGGAAAGAAATGTAGAGACAAATAGGCGGCGACTTCCAAAAAATGAATATGGCAAATTTTAGGTATTACTTGTCCTTAATTATAACAAGAAATTTGATTATTACAAATAAAAACGTGTGAGCAAATGATACTTCACAAAAATAAATGTTGTTGTCACAAATTGTGCGATTGGACTTGTTTCCAAATTGTGTTTGCTCGTGATTTGACTGCTGCCTTTGACGATGATTTTGCCTCTGCCTTTGAAGAAAATTGCATAGGCAGAGGATAGCGAAAATGTGTGTTTTATATGTATTAGTAAATGCATTCGAACCAATAAATTGCAGAGTTTGTGGATTGCTGGAATGCATGGTATTGAACTAAAGGCACAGGGTGCCTCTACAGTGGTAATATTTTATGATCGAATAGCCGTTCACCGTTCTAATTCATTTGTAAATGGCTAATTCATTCTTATTTTCTAAAACTGATGTCTTTATATAACAAGAGGTAGCTCCGTTGTCAATAAGATCTTTTGGCTTCCTACTTAATTTTCCGTCATAGACATGGATGTAGGGGCACACTCCCCTCCTCCTCTAAAAAGTGATTCTCTCGAATGTTGTTTACTCGTTGTGTTTTTTCTTGTGGGCGGAAGCTGTCTCTTGGGCGTTTTGGAGCATGAGCGTCTCGAGTTTGAAAACTCGAATTTGGTTAAGCTCTGTTAAGGTTAAAATTTGGTGCGGTCATTTGTGGTTTTGCACCAGAAAAATTACCAGTTTGTTGCCCTCCGACGTGGTAATTTTTATTGTAAAGTCTGGAGACAGATGGGTCAACATCCATTGGCTCCACCTTTTGTTGGTTTATCCTTGAAGGGAAACTCTATCATTTGTTTTGGGATTTGGTCTTATCCCTGAAGGAAACCGTAAATTATTTGTTATGGGATTTGGTCTTATCTTTGTGTTGTCATTCGCGAAACTCTGAGCGAACCGAGCTCTTTCATTATTTGACTCTAATTCCTGAGCCCTAGCTAATGCATCCGGAAGATCTTGAGGCCGTAAAGAGACTATTATGTCCCTCAACGGAGCATTCAATCCCGTAATAAATATGCGGAGGGCATGATCCCTATTTTTCTTGTTTAATTGTTTGGTAATTTCCGCATCACCACCACGAGTCATGATTGTTTTATTTATTTATAATTAATGTCAACTTCTTGTTGACCAGGTTATAATACTCTACAACCGACATTTGACCCTGGCGAATTACACTTAATTCTTGCTCAATAATATGTATTGGGCGTTTATCTGAATATGCAAAATCGAGCCTCGCGATTATTGAATCAAAGTTTAACACTGTACCGCGGTTGGTTAGAGGGTCATTAGCATCGTGAGTAATTTTGTTTCGCATGATTGTGAGTGCCTCAAAGTACTTTATTACCTCTAAGGACTCCTGACATTGCATACTTTCATCTATTACTTCCTTTGAATAGTCTGTGGTCCTACAAGTGAATTTCCTGTCGCAGGCCAATTGTGGCGTCTGCGATTAGTCGCGAAATTAAATCTACACTGAGTGCGTCTGTCATTTTTACAGTTTTACTAACCGATAATTTTCCGAACTGATTTCCTAAATCAGAAAGGTCCATGTTCATGAATTTTTTTAAGGTCCTTTCACCGAACAACTGCTACGTACTGAAAAGTTTTCGATCTCTTTCCTTTTTATCATACATAGTGTGTTTCATAGCGTGTCTTTTTTCTTTTTTCCGAATTCAACTTTCGGTCACTTTATGTTTATTATTTTTTTTTAGTTCTTCAAGCCCAGTTTTTATTAAGATCTAAGGACACTTTTTACTTTCTCCTTAATTAGATCCCTTGGTTGCGCGGGTCCCTGCTCGGGCGCCAGTTAAGCTTTTGTCTAAAGACAAAGGCTTTTTAAAATGATAGCCGATTTATTACTTCGCGGCAAGTGAAGGAGTCAATGTCACAACGATTGTGCTGCTTATCAAAAACTAACTCTTCATTTCCATTTTGGTCTTACTTATAGTGTTTACATTATTTACTTAAGAACTAAGTTCAGCTTTGAAATTGCAAAGATGTATGTTGAAATGGCTTGGCCTTGGAATGAAGATATCGATTCCTTATTAATGGAAACTTCCATCAATAACGGAAAAAGCAGATTATAAACAAAAGACAGTTTTGTTATTCTAAGGCTGCGTTTCGATTTAATTAAAAGACGGTTTGTTGTTCCATAGCTCGCAGTATGAAGAATCCAAATTTTGTTTACAGTTACCATAAGGTTGATGTGTGGAGGCTGCCGTTAACTTGTACACATGTTTGTCTGCTGATTTAGCGGGACACAAGCAAAATATTTCGAGTTGCAACGAACATACACACATATATACAAATACTCCCCGATATTGCTAGCTGGACCGCATCTATCGAAACAGTCGTAGTGAGTATCAATTATATGCTAAACGTAGCGAGTTTACTACGCTCGACGAGCTGGTGAGTCTAGTCGAAGATCTCGAGAATATCATTACAGATAGAGAACAACAACGACCAGTGGTGAGACCAAATCCACCACGACGCACTGAAGAACGCTATCCCCACACAAGGAATACCGAGGCTACCAGAAGAGATGCGCACTTACGGCAATTACAAGAAACTGAACCACCGGGAGCCCAGCAAAGTTACATAGATCCAAGGAACGCATGTAGACGATGTGGTGAGACAGGACATTTTGCGTACGAATGTGGGAATGATCATCGATTATTTTGTTGGGAATGTGGTAAATGCGATGTACTCACACGAAATTGCTGTCGCAGGTCGATAGGAAACGACCGGGGACCGTACCAAAACCGAGGGATAGGGTCTCAGGCAGTACAACCTCGGTAAGCTTAAATATTTTGAAACACACAGAAGGACGGGTTTTGGCAGAGGCAATAGTAAACGGCGAAGGTGTAATGGCAACCATAGATACAGGAGCAACCAGAAGTTTCGTGAGCGAGGCATGGGCAAGGAACCTACATACGAGGAATGTAAAAAGGGTACAGACGCACGTGGTAATGGGGATGGTAGACCGAGGACTATCATGGAGGCCGTGGACGTAGAGGTAGGGACACGAATTTCGATACGATACGATACCATATCGATACTTTTGCCCTTCGATACCGATATTTTGTACTCGATGCTTTTTTAACGATACTTTTCGGCATCGAGTATCTAGACCCCGGTATCGTATCGAATTTTTTAAAAAATATGGAACTAATAGAGCAAAAATACCGCTCTGCTGGTTGTCTCTCTCTAACTTGTGACGCGAATCGAAGGAAAATCAGAACCAAATAATAACAGTTAATTTAGCCGGAAAAGGCAGACGCCAGAAAAGTAAGAGTTGCCATTGATCTGTTGCAATATGCACTTAATACGTCCAAAAAGGTTACAACAAACTTGAAGTACTAACTTATTGTGATATTGTTTTGCCTTTATACTGAAAAAAAGGTAATACTATCCATCCAACGTCAACTGTTAATACACGTCCAAAAAGAGCGGGAGAGGTATCAAACGACGCGTCTTGACCGCTGTAACAATGATCCTAAGGGGGAAATCCGATATTTTATTTCGTTCAAGCGATTTTTGCAATTAAAGTAGAAAATTGCCTGTCATTTTCATGTGGTTGTTGTAGACACAGATATAAGGTGTTATAAAATGTTTTTGATTTGTGGGGTGTTTTAGAAACAAGCTTCAAAAATATTGCATTTTCTGATGCCTGCGCTTATTCCCTATGTATGTCTTGGCTACGTGATATGATCAGTCGGGAAGAAGCCGCACATGCAATCCAAGAATTTGTGTTCCGACAAAAATGAATTTTGGAATCACATAGAAACTTTAGCATCTGGCCGAGGAAGTGAAAGTGCAATCCGACAAAGCGAAAACATCAATGAATATATTCGTTGCAAACTACTTCCTTTAAGTGGCTATCTTTTGCATTTTTGGAAGGAAAATAAGCATAAATATCCTCATTTGTCGAAAATTGCTTTACGATATCTAGAAGTACCAGCAACTTCTGTCCCATAAGAGCGCCTATTTTCAAAGGCAGGTTTAACAATGACGAAAACACGTAACAGGTTGAAGGGGAAGAGGTTGGATAAATTACTATTCATGGCAGATTGCACAGAGGAAGAGTGGGGCTTTTGATCTTCGTTTCTTGAAGTAAAATCTATCAAATTAAAAAAAATCAAATTTGCTCATATTAAACTAGTTTATGTTATTATTTATTTTATTGAAGTTTATACGAACCTATGGTAATCATTTACAAAACGTATGAATTTGCTTGCAGCGAACCATTCGGTTATTGAAGTGCTTGTTTGTCATGTACATTTAGCATCGATATTTTGACTATCGAGTCTTTTTGTTTCGATATTATCGGGTACCCGATATATTTGAAGCGATACTTCAAATGAGTACAGAATCGATGCTTTGCATTCGATATCGTGTCCCTACGTAGAGGTGAGAATTGGTGATAAGACCCACAAAGGAGAGGTAATTGCATACGCTAGCCGCCGACTCAATAAGGCAGAACAAAACTATTCACCCACGGAAAAGGAATGTCTGGCCATTGTATGGGCCATTCGGAAGATGAGACCGTACTTAGAGGGATATAGATTTACAGTAGCTACCAACCACTAGTCACTGAAGTGGTTAAATGCGATTGAGAGTCCGTCGGGACGGATAGCAAGATGGGCTTTGGAATTACAGCAACACTCGTTTGACATTCAGTATCGCAGGGGCAAACTGAACGCAGTCGCAGATGCGCTTTCACGCCAACCACAGGACGCGCAACTCTGTGTACTGGGGCAAACAAAGGAAATACCAATATGCAAATGGCTTTAATCCAAGAGAGAAGACGTACAAAGGAATCCGGAGAAGTTCCCGGATTACATGATCGAGAATGGTGAGTTATATCGTCATTTCACACTGCAGGTAGACGAAGATGACGCAATCCCATGGAAGCTATGTGTGGGAAAACCCATGAGAAACAGAGTACTCAAAAAAGTTCACAACAGTCCAACGGCCGGACATATGGGAGTCTGGAAGACGATTATGCGAGCAGCTAATCGATATTATTATTGGCCTGGGATGTTTAGGGACATAAAAAGGTATGTACGACAATGCCCGACTTGCCAGATATATAAACCTAGTCAACAACAAGCCGCTGGAAAGATGCTAACACAAATTGCAGAAGAACCTTGGGCTATAGTATGCGCAGATTTCATTGGACCACTACCACGATCGAAGCACGGAAACACCATGGTACTTGTTTTCCTCGACCGTTTTTCAAAGTAGGTAGAAATTATTCCTCTCCGCAAGGCGACGGCAAATAGCCTTAACAAAGCATTTAGAGAAAGGATATTGTGCAGATTTGGTATACCGAAGGTTATAATCACGGATAACGGAGCGCAATTCACAAGTAAACAGTTCAAAGGGCTCTTAGAGGATTACGGAGTAAAACACCAGCTAACCGCACCTTACACACCGCAAGAAAATCCAACAGAAAGGGCAAATCTTAATATAAAGAGAATTATGGCACAACTCACAGGAAAAGAGCAGCGAAATTGGTACGATTTATTGCATGAAATCATGCTGGCTCTGAACTCTAGCGTATGCGATGCAACCGGGTATAGCCCCGCTTATGTAGTACAAGGACGCGAACCGCGAATACCGAGCACACTCTATGACGAAAAAACGTTTGGAACAGGTGAGAAAATAACAACCCCAAACGAGAAGGCTTCGAAAATGAGGGAAATATTCAAAATGGTACGACGAAACCAACAGCGAGCGTCCACAGAACAAGCGGGGTATTATAATTTGCGCAGAAGGAGATGGAATCCAGTGATCGGTGATAAAGTTTTGGTAAAGGAGCACAATTTGTCCAAAGCTGTGGATAACTTTGCAGCTAAACTCGCGCCAAGATTCAGTGGGCCTTATCGAGTCACAAACTTCGTATCATCAGTAATCGTCGAACTGGATAAAACGTATCAAGGTAAAAGAAAAAAATACAGAGGACGACGCATCAAAGGACCAAGGCGAGACCCTACCTGAGCATCAATCAGAGCCTAATCTACCGCAAAGCGGAGAGAGGTAAACTTCGGCTTAGCCCGAAGTGTGACAACCCGGCGACCGCCAAGAGGGAGCACTCGCCAACCAACAAAACATCGAGTAAGAAGAATGAAGACAATGCAGAGGAAGGAAACGCATGAAGAAATACAGAGGAAAACAGAAGAAGAAGGAGAAGCACGAAGTCTTTTGAGAAAAATAGTAAGGAAAGGAATCAAAAAACAAACCCAATTGAATAAAACATCTACATATGCACACGCTAATGCTATGAAAATTTTATACGCACACCCTAACGTTAATGCCATTAAATACTATAAAATTGAATGAAATTTTACATACCCTAATATTATTTTTCTCCACACGTTGATGAAATTAAAATACTATAAAATATTTACATATATGTATATATGCACACCCTAATGTTATCTTCCACAGAGGAAAAAAAAATAATAATAACGCCAAAAACGCCAACCAGTTGTCTAACAGGCTAATGACATGTGACACAATGATATTTCACAGAAGGAAAAATCGACAAATCATCCCCAAATATGCTACCTACAAAATATTGTACACAACAAAAACGCCGGCAATGATAACAGCGACGATGACAAGAAAACGAAAACAAAAGCGAAGGGAAACCAACAAGCATAGTTAACAAGTACACAACAGCAACTAACTAAGCAACACAAGTTAAGCACAACCGAAAATTGTTCTTGGGAAATTACGGTTTTAGAAAAAATGACTACTGCAACGATGGAGAGTCAACCTGAGTTTGCTGCTGATAACGCGACTGATGGTAATTTTCGCATACTGCTGCGCCGCATCAACAGCGAAGAATTCGAGTCATATGCGTACAATGACGAGCGGAAATCGGGCAGTGAAGAAGGAAGTGCAGCAAGTGAGGGCGAATTTGGCCGTTTCGTAGAAACCACAAGCGACGCCGCCACCGAGGAGCTCCAAGAGGAAGTAATAAGTATCCAGTCAGACGAAAGTGACACAGAAGAGTTCGCATCCGAGAACACACCAATAAGTATCGACGAAAGTGACAACGAAGAGACCGAAGAAGTAGTAAGAGCCGAAGCGCGTCAAGAAGAAGAGGAGCCAAAGAAGCGGGGTAGAGTGAAGGTGCGGGAGGTTCAAGACACACGTGCTGGTGATGGATACATCGAGTACTCCAAACAAGTAGACGTACGTATACGAATATACAACGACGAGTTGAGACCAGAGACCCCGCCCCCACCAAAACTATACATACGCGATGTACCCGAGGAGAACGGCGAAACAGTAGTGGCAGAGAAATCCGAAGGTGGCGACACGGCCGAAAGAGGGCCAACAGACGGCGGCGACGCACTTAGTCTTTGTGCCGACGATCAATGGTTGGATAGCTGGCTCGACGAAGTCATCAATACCGAGCCAGAGCCGATCAGTCCCGAAGTTGTGGAAGAAATTGGAAAGTGGCTATTCCAAGGGGTGAGTACAGCCGAACCAACAGCCGAAGGACGGAATTTTAGCGGAGTCGATCCGCTGCCAGAGGAAGTGACGAACGCGATACGAGGGCAACAACATGCAGGAACCCGCAAAACGTTCCAGGTGCATTCCGGAGAGCTGGTATACAGAGTCCGTATAAATCGAGGTGGAGCAGTGACAGTCACACTCCGGGGAAATAACGGGGGGATGTGAAGACCCCAAACCATAGGCCTTGGGGCCATCACAAATAAGCAGCTATTTTTTTGTAAATATGTATATAATGAAATAATGAATTTTGAATTTTTATATATATACGAGTAAAATGAATTTCTTATAAGTACACATAAACATATATGTAAACTCATAAATAGGTATAACCTGAATATACATACCTACATACATACACGCCTTTATAAATTTTTACATAAATACCTGAAATACATACTTAGAGTAGAAATGTAACATAAAATAAAATTTTTCCTAAAATAAGGCGAATACTTTTGGCACAGCCTATACGAAACTTCGTATGAAGATACATATGGACATACATACATACAAACATACGTATATAAGCAAAGCTTAGAAATTGCAAATTGTAAGAAATGAAATAGAAAGAAGATTGTGCGTGGTTGTTGTAAAACTAGGATAATATTAAGTCCATAGTTTATTATTGTAAATAACGGTAGGCTAGCCGGCAAATTGTATAAAAGCGGCAGCAATTAGTACAGAAGATCAATTAGGGGCTGACAGCCAACTGGATAGGTATACAGTGGGACGCGACAAGCGACCACTACAGAGCAACCGGCGGTGAACACTCCAGTTGTATAAGTAGCTAGAAGGGTTGAGGCGTGCAAACGATCAACCTAGTGAAGGGTAGTGAACACTTCCTTCAAGGGAATCAGAGACAGAAAGGCTAAGTTAAGTAGATAAGTAGCTAGGAAGGTTGAGGCGTGCCAAACGATCAACCAGCGAAGGGCAGTGAACACTTCCTTCAGGAAACCAAATCTACAGGCTAAGGCTTAGATTAAGAGTTTTTATTTTGTTTTAATAAAATTTTACGGAGATTTACGCTAATCACCCGAGTTATTATTTTACTTTGTAAGGGAACCCATCGACCGAGTTATACCCTGGCTATAGATCCGGAAGACCGGGGTTCGTTACAATCTCAAATATTTTTTCCGGTCAGTTGCTTTGAAACTCAAAAGTGTACAAATATGTCTACCGAAAAACCAATTATGGCAGATTTCATTTTCGATTCAAACAATCTTGTGAATTTTTGTTCACAATTGGAATCAAACGACCCGGAAGATAACACGGATACCCTACTCGAAGTCAAGCTTCAACATCTTATCGCGCTGAGAGAGACGATGCAAAGCGCTTATAGAAAGTTGTGTTTGGCAGATGATAAGGCCGGTTCCAAATGATTTTAAAAAAGAACAGCTTTGCACGGACAGCTTTCATATCTGTAAGTCCCATCTTTTAGATCAACTTAAAATTCTTCAAGGTAACACTTCAACCCAAACAAATCCGTCCCGAGCTTCAACGTCTTTCAATGACAATTCTATCCCTTTTATTAAAGTCCCACCTTGCGATACTCAAACCTTTTATGGGCAGCTTTTCGTGATATGTTCACAGCCGTTTACCTTAACCACCCCTCGGTTTCGAAACTTTTTGACCCCGCATTGTGGCTATAGCCTATTATAAATCAGGCAAAAATACTGTTGCAGCAAATATGGTTAGAGGGAACTGATTGGGACGAAGGTGTCAAACCAACCGCTTTGCAAAAGTGGAACCAATTCCTGTCAGACCTTCCGAGTATCCAACAAATACAAACTCCAAGGTGGGTCGAATTTACGCCAAATCAAAGGGTTCAGATTCTAAGGTTTTGTGACGGCTCTGAAAAGTCATTCTGTGCATCCATTTACTGAAATTTGCAAACAGTCAGGATTCCGCGGCTGGAGCTGTGTGGTGCCGTACTACTGTCAAAATGTATAAAAAATGTTATAAATCAACTAGCGTTGGGAAAAATAGATATCGTCTTGTGGTCGGATTCTTCAATAGTCCTTGCCTGTTTAGAAAAACCCCCATGTTCTTGGAAGGTATATGTTGCCAACCGCGCTTCACAAATCATCCAAAATGTCGGAAATAGTAAATGGCGGCACGTACCTACGACCCACAACCCCGCTGAGTTGGGAACACATGGCTGCAAACCACAAGACCTGGCTAACCAAACACTTTGGTGGCACGGACCTGATTGGCTTTTAAAGCCACCAGAAAAGTGGCCATTATCACTCCCAAAGAAGGTCCCTCCTCTTGAAGAACGCAAGGTAGAAGCTCTTCTTACATCCGAAATTGACTTTGATATTCTTGAACGGTTTTACTCTTGGCCAAAGGCCTTGCGCGTTATAGCCTATATGTTTCGCTTCATACATCGCACCCAACCAAATCGAATACAGTCCACTTCAGAAAAGAAATCTGATATCATAGCTCCTAGTCAAAAGGAAATTAATTTTGTAGAAACTCGGTTAATAAAGCTCGCCCAAGGAAGACATTACCGGAATGAATGCATAAATTTAAAGAATAAAGAACCCATATCCAAGAAGAGCGCGCTGCTAACTCTAAATCCCTTCATTGACCCGAATCACATTCTCGAGTCAACGGCCGGTTGGCCAATTCCTTCATCTCTTACAGTGAAAGACATCCCATCATCATACCAGAAGCTTCGCGGCTCTGTTACCTCTCTTTACAGTTTTTGCACAACTTGTTGATGCACGCACAACATCAGCTAATGGTTAGAACCGTCAGGCAGGAATATTTTACCCCCATACTGAAGTCCAAAGTGAAGGGCTGCGTACGGAATTGTAAGACTTGTACTATATATAAACAAAATGCGCATTCGCAGATCATGGCAGCTCTACCGCCAGAGCGCTGCAACTTCTCGCTTCCGTTCACCTACACAGGCATCGACTTTGCAGGTCCTTTCGATGTTAAGTCATCACCATTGCGAAAATCACCTATTTTCAAGGGATATGTTTGCGTGTTCGTCTGTTTTTCCACCAAAGCCGTCCACCTAGAACCCTGCTCTGATCTATCTACGAAAGCGTTTTAACCCTGCTTTCATAACGTACGTCTGCGAGGCGTATAAAATTCGTGTTGAATTAAGGGCTACGAAATAGCGTTATGAAGGCAGGGTTAAGCTACCTTCGCCCGATTTGTAGGAAGACGCGGGTTACCACAATGTGTATTTTCGGATAATGGGAAAAACTTTGTTGGCGTAAGGTCCCTGTATTCCATACATGGATTCGACTGGAAATTTTTGCCACCTAATGCCCCTCATATGGGCGACCTGTGGGAACAACAGGGAAAGTCACAAGTTCACTTTCGAAGAGCTGGCAACAATCCTGGCACGAATCGAAGCCGTCCTAAATTCTCGACCCCTCTCACCCATGTCTAGCGATCCTCAAGAGCTTTTAGCTTTAACTCCCGGTCATTTTTTACGTGGGGCACCGCTCCTTGCTATACCCGAACCCCATGCGGACAGTCTGTCAATGCAAAATAGTTGGGGAAAACTTAAGTTAATACATCAGCAATTTAGTCAACGCTGGAAAGAAGAGTATCTCAAAGAGCTATACCAGAGGTATAAGTGGAAAACCCCGCAACAGAATTTATCGATTGGGGAGTTTGTCGTGATTAAAATCGAATTATTACCACCAAACGAATGGCGGTTAGGTCGTATAGAAAAGGTTTATCAGGGTTCGGATGGTAAAATAAGAATGGCAGATGTCCGAACGCAACATGGCATGCTTACCAGGCCTATCGTCAAACTTTGCCCACTTCCAATTCAACCAGATATACCGAGTCCTCAAAACTAATTGCTTAACACAGATCTTCTCTTTACCCACTAGTCATAAGTTTGTCATTATCATTTACTAAAGTCCAGATTATTTACAGGCATCGAGTTGGCGGCTCACCACGAGGAGGCTTATCCCCACGAACATTGCGTTTACTAACTCAATGTCGTACGTCAAGTGACCCTTTGCGACCTAGCCGAAGACTTGGACGTTCACCTACGCTTACTATGCTACCGGTTCCACGCGCTACGATTTTGCAAAAAGTTTGCGGCAATGGATCTAAACGAAAAGTGGAGGCAAATACGATTTTATGGATATTGCCCTAACTGTTTGGCTCGTACACATAGTCAAGTACGAGAGTGCCACTCAACATTTAAATGCAAGATCTGCAACCAATGGCACCACACCTTGTTACATCGCCCGACTATTGCAGAAGAAGAGGAAGCTCAGCAGGCACCAAGAACCGTCGACGCAAGAACAATCCTCGATGTGGACTGGGTCATCGCGGCCCTTACTAAGCTGCGATCGGAACTTGCACCAGTACAACGGGGCCGGCGTGTTTAAACGATCTCGGCACTTAAAGTTTTCATGATTTGCATTCATGCATCCCTGTAACACTTCCACCTCACAATCGTCCCTGCGGTGAGTGGAAGTTCGAACACGACACTGGAATTGCTTCCATTGTACGTATAGTATAAAAGGCCTTACGTGGTGTAACTCTTCCTCTTTTATCAACATAAAGTGGCATCGGCGACACCTCGAGACCACGAAGCTCAACATCATCATCATCGAAACAACGTGATCACGGAGAATCAACTTTTACTTGCGCCCCCACCTCTAGCCGACGCCGTGTTAAGTATCATCCGTCCTCAATTGCTTGTTTCCATTAAATTCTCAGTTCATCTCTCGAGAATCAACATCATTTCATTCAGATAGATATATACGCATATATGTACTCATTCATATACATCTATCTCTAAATAACTTTCATTTTATTACACCATTGTAACTCAAGTTCATGAATTCGGACATTTTATTTTGTTAATCACGTTTAATCTTGGAATCGAATCCATTTAATATAAATTACCACCATTTGTTCCTATTAGCTTTAAGACAACCAACGTGTGAAATACATATTGAATTATTGAAACTCAAGTTGTCTTCATTCCACAGGAATGCACCTTTGGTGTAAGTGTTTTCCCTACATAGCATATATGCACACCCCTAGTACATTCGGTGCAGTGAAATAACTCCCAAATGAAATAACTCCCATGAAATAAGTCCCAATAAAAATGAAATAATTCCCAACTTTAATAAATGAAATAACTCCCAAAGAAGGAAATGAAATAACTCCCAATATTTGGCAGTTATTTCACAATGAAACCACAAGTCCCCAAAAAAATGAAATAACTCCCAAACGGAAAAAGTCCCAAAAAAATGAAATAACTCCCAAATGAAATAAGTCCCAAAAAATTAAATAAATCCCAAATCAAAATTTGAAATGGTATATTTTTACAATATAATCAGTTACAATGAAATTTGAAAAATACAGGAGAGCTTTGGACATGCGAATTAATGTCATTGAGGCATTTGGGTTTGAGATTCGACGAAGTAGTGCCGCAGGCGAAAATTTGACTTAGGTCAGATCCCCAATTCGGGGCGTGATCCATGGTATTTATGTGCAGAACTCCTTTCCGCATTGGCGGCCTTCGGCAGCGCTTCAAAAAATAACCCTGGGCTACGCCATTCCAACTCCGGGTGTGTGCCATAGCCGTGGCTACCGCCACGGTGATGTCTTTCCGCGTGCCACGTTTCCCACTTTTTCACTTTTTGGGCTCAGCCTAATGTGCCATTACAACAACCACATGAAAATGACAGAAAATTGTGAACTTTAACTGCAAATAACTTTTGAACGGTTGAAAAAAATCTCATTTCAGATTCTAAATCTAGACGTGGGTAATCGTTTACGTGGGGTACCGAGCGCTAATACACAACCAAAAATGTTGAGATAGGTATCAGGAGACGCGCTTTGGTCCCAGGAGCATGAATATAACTCCGCTGAACCAATATTTTCGTAGTTTGCGAGATATTTGCAGTTAAAGTCATTTTCATGTGGTTGTTGTAATCACATTACCCTGTGAGAAAAGAGTGGCACGCGGAAGGACATCACCGTGGCGGTAGCCACGGCTATGGCAACCACCCGGAGTTGGAATGGCGTAGCCCAGGGTTATTTTTTGAAGCGCGGCCGGAGGCCGCCAATGCGGAAAGGAGTTCTGCACATAAATACCATTGATCACGCCCCGAATTGGGGATCTGACCTAAGCCAATCTCAGATTCATTTTTTAAGTCCCAGATTCATGATATAATGATCATAAGTCGAAGGTGATAATGAAAAATGAAAATTTGGAATATAAAAAAAATGTACTGACTTTAGTTCGCTTTCTTAATGTGAATTAATGTCAATGACGTTAGTTCGCTAAAAATATGCCCAACAAAAATGAAATAACTCCCATTAAAAATGAAATAACTCCCAATTTCCAAAAATTATGAAATAGCTCCCAAAGATATTTTATTGGGGATTATTTCATTTGGGAGTTATTTCATTATGAAATAATTCCCAGTTAAAATTATGAAATAAGTCCCAATGAATTGGGAGCTATTTCATAATGAAATAAGTCCCAACTTGCATGGAAAATATTTGGGAGTTATTTCATTTTTTTGTTGGGAGTTATTTCATTTGGAGTTATTTCACTGCACCGTACATTCAACAAATTGTTTTAATATCATATAGCTCTGTATCAATTTCTAGGTCCCTGCCTTAAATCCTTTTAGAGATATTCAGCTTGAAAAATTAAGTTTGTATGGGAGGTGCCACGCCCACTTTGTAACCCCTTACCAAGTTTCAATGGTCTAACATAAATACTTCCAGAGATATCGACTAAGAAGTGTTTCATTCGTATGGGAGGTGCCACGCCCCCTTTTTCGTTATCCCCAGTTTTTTTGAAGGTGGTAGGGATCGATCACATGCAATCTCTCACCATATTTCAGTTGTCTAACCTAAATACTTCTAGAGATATCGACTAAGAAGTATTGCATTCGTATGGGAGGTGCCACACCCGCTTTTTTGGAGGTGGTCGGGATCGATCCCATACAGCCCCTCACCGAGTTTCAATGGTCTAACATAAATACTTCCGTATCTCTGAATGAATGAAAAATTCCAGTTGTATGGGAGGTGCCACGCCCCCTATATATATCAAAATATTTTTTAGCCTGTGACCATCCCTGGAAGATATCCAGTGGGTGTGTAAAATTTGTTTACGATGGGCTTATTCGTTTAGGAGCCAAGTGTGTCCATAGATAGATACATAATTTGAATTTTATATATATAGATGAAGGGCTATGTATTTGCAACAGGGGTAATGACCCCACTTTTGTAACATCTGTTAGAGAGCAGGTCCTGGACCTCACTCTTGCTTCAGGAGACCTGTTTCCCTTATATCTGACTGGCGTGTTCTTCCGGAACACTCCTTCTCTGATCATAGGTATATTCAGTTCTCTCTTAATAAATCTAGACCCAGTAAAACCATGTTTAGAAATCCTAGATGTACTAACTGGGTCCGGTTCTGTAGCAAATTGGACGAACTTCTCCCAAGAGCACCCGTATCGGGCTCAGAATTATCAGAGACCGCCGATGCTCTGGTGGAGAAATTCGCCCATGCTTGTAACAAAGCCTATAAAATCGCATGCCCACTGAAAACTGTAAGTGGAAAGCGAAAACCACCTTGGTGGAATAATGAAGTAGGCGACGTTAGGCCTTCCGACTGGGAGTTGAGTTAAGTTTGATAGAATTTATCAAGAGTTTACTTTGTGGTAGGATTGTTATGGCGGAGTGGGGAGATGCTGGGGCTCACAGAAGGGTGAGAAGGGGCACGCCGCAAGGAGGTGTTTTTTCTCCACTTCTATGGGTTGTTGTTGTTAACGGCTTGCTCCAGGACCTTGAGCGCAGGAGCTGTCAGGTGATAGCCTATGCTGATGACCTAGCAATCCTTGCCAGGGGAAAGTTCCTTAGTACCGTTAGTGATGTTCTGCAAGGGTTTTTGGGTATCGTGACAGAGTGGCCGAATCCTGTGGACTGGCTGCCAACCCATTGCCACCATTGGACCATTAAGTTTCTAAGTGAGCTGTTCCCCCAGTGGAATAGTAGCCACCTTACCTAACCTAACCTAGAGCCCACAGACCATGTAGATAATTTGTAAGACTGAAAAAAAAAATTAAATCCTTTTCAATATAATTCAGAAGATGACCCGTAGAATTTAGATGAAATCTTGTTAATTAAAATATAAAAAATAACCTATAAAAAAAAAGAAAACCTCTTATACGAAATTAAGAAGGTGACCTCTAAAATTTAGATGAAAACTTTTTCAAAACAATTTAGTCGGTACCTACGAAATTAAGATGAGACCCTCTTTAATATAATTAAGAGGATAATCTTTATTTTTATTAAACGCTCTTCTTAATTGTAACAAGGCGATGATATTATCAATTTAAAATGAATGCCACCTAATTTGAGTACATTGCTTTCTGAAAAAAAACCACACAGTTTATTTAATTTTTTTTTATTAAATTGTACAAGTTTAACTTATTAAAAGAATAAACATAACATATTTGCTTATAGCTTTTTATAATACATACATGTTCTTTAGAATCGCATAACGCTTATCTCTACTCTAACAGCAAATTAGGCGTCTTTTTTATAATATATCTGAGTATTACAGGTTTTGCTATATTTTAATTAAAATTATAAAAAATATAGATATTTTGGTATTTTCATTTTTATATTTCATATTGTTTTAAAAGCAAATTAAGCATGTTTTTTCAATATTTTTTACTCTTATAACTTTAAGGTCGGTTTTCTCGACCTCCAGTTAGAGGAAGGATCAGCAGATAAATTTGTCGGCAAATTAAATTCTACTTCATTTTCTCATTTTTTTTTTTTGAAAATATGGCAGCACTGCTACCGAAAGGAAACGGAATGCCAATAACAGCTCACAGTGTGCTTGAAGCGAATTATTTTGGTGGTAAAATCACGACGAAAACGGTCTTTGGGTTAGTTTTAAGGACATTTTAAGTAACCTTTTCCTGTTGTAACGAAAATCCTAGCTGATTCCCTTCCCGAGAAAAATCGAGTTTTTCATTTTTTATGGGCATTTTGTTATTTACCCATTGAAATTTTTTATTAATCCTGAAATATCACATAATTTTCAAAATACTGTGCTGGGAAAGGAGAAAAATCACTCTCTAGATTCGGTCAACTTGAACATTAACAAATTATATCACCTATATATGAGAATTTGCAAAAAAAAAAAAAGAATCTCTTTTAAATTAGCTTATTAATTCATTTATTTAGCAACTATGAATTAAAATATACCAAAATATTTTTTTACAAGTTACACTGTGCAACAAGATTCTACGTAATTGATGAAACCAATTGGAAATGAAACTTTATCACTCCCATATCAAAACCTCATACTGGGTTTTTGGCCTATAGGTCTGGTTTTTTTTTTATTCGTATTTGAAGTTGGCAACCCTGTGTATGGGAAAAATTTACTAAAAATAAAGCAATTTTAGGTGGGTTTTTTTGTATTAAACTATTTTTGGGTCGAGGAACTCATTTTTAAAATTAGTTTTTACCTAAATCGCACGGTAGGGGGCGCTGTCATACAATTTTTCAAATTCTTGATAGTTTTCCATCCAAAAATAGTATTAATATAGTTTTTAAAAAGGAAAGAAGTCCCTCTTCCACTCCCCCTCCCAGCAGGCGGTATTTGAATGTACTGTGGATATTATTTTATTTCTATCCGTTGTTGATATTTTTGCCTGTTCGATCTTTGCGCCCCCTCCCCATCCCCAGGAAAAAAAAATTCGAAGTAGGTTAGTTTTTCACGCAAAGAATGAACCATGTAGTCTTCCAAAAAATATCTGGAAGAAAACTGTTATATTTGTGAAAAAAAAAAAATTTTTAACATTCACTATTTCTGTGATTTTTGTGTCAGCTCTCTTGCAATACGACAGCAAAATAAATTCTAAAGATTTTGGTAGCGTAAAGCGTGTTATAAAATAAATTTAAAAAAATGAATAAATGTTTGCGAAAGTTAGCGCTTTACTGCTATGTTTGCGGTAAATTTAGCATAGCAACCAATCTGATTGGTATAAGTGTCAGTGCGAAAGAGTGGTATGAACATTATTTTGGGATGCCACTTATTCAAGACGTAAATTGGGCTCCCAAAGATATATGTAGAACCTGCTACGATGACTTGCGTCTCTGGGCTAAAGGAATAAAAAAATCGCTGAAGTTTGGTGTTCCGATGATTTGGACTGATCCAGGTAAGTTTATTTTATTTAATGCGTTAAATGTATGTACTCTTTCTGAATGGGTGTACATGCAGGTGAGCATAGTGAAACGAGTTGTTATGCGTGTTTGAATGATATAAATGGAAAAACTAAAAGATCGCGAAGATCAATGAAATATATTGGAACAGACTATGTAAGCCTGCCATTGTCGCATTCAGATGCTATTCCTGTACCGCCGCCACCAAGCCCTATGACGATTTCTATATGGACTGCGAACTTGGAAAACCAGTTGCTGGATCCTGATTATGAAATATCTGAAGCTTCCAAAAATATGATACCAGTATCACAAAATTGGATGGATGACGTAGTAAAACATATGAATTTATCAAAACGTGATGCAGAATATTTAGCACACAAGTTAAAACAAAACAATTTACTGACACCTGATGTTAAAGTTACTGGTTACCGTCATCGCCAAGCAAAATTTCAGCCATTTTTCTCGACCAATGAAGAGAATACATTCGTTTACTGTAACGATATTGAAAAACTGGTTGCAGAAATGGGTATGACTTATATTCCCCACGAATGGAGGTTATTTATTGATTCATCCAAAACTAGTATGAAAGCAGTTTTGCTGTACTACAATAATAAAAACCCTAGCGTTCCGATAGCATACAATTTGAACACTAAGGAAACGTACGAATCTGTGAAGTATCTACTAGAAGCAGTAAACTATGAAAGCCATAAATAAGGTAAATGTCCATAATTTCGTGGTACTAAGGAATTTTCTGACTTTCTACCTCTCTTGCGTAAAAAAGGATGAAGGAAAACTAAAAAAGTAAATTTTTCCCATTGAGTTGATCTCTTAAGATAGCTTTCCATTTAACTTCAAACAAAACTAACAAATGTTTTATTTTATATAAAAAAAAATGTGTGAGTACCTCAAATGTCCCTAATTTCGTGGCAAAAATTTTCTGATGTACCTAACTTCGTGGTAAAGTGTCCCTAATTTCGTGGTATTTGGTTAAACTCTAATTTTATGGAAAATTAAAGTTGTTTTAAACGCAAATTCCTAAAATTTATTTATTAAAATTTATGTTCAAAAATTTAAAATTTTAAATAATTTTTTTATTGTTATTGTATTTATGAAAAGAAAGCGTTTTAAGACCAAGTAAGTATTAATTTGTTTAGTACTTAGTAATCAATTGATTAGACGGATTTTTTAATTGTTAATGATTACTTCAATTGGTTTTTGAGCAAAGGCAATTTGTAATTGATTGCGATTGAAAAAATCAAAAAAAAAACCAATAAAAAAAATTTATTTAACAGATGTAATTTGTTACTTTTCTCAAAATTTCTTTTATTTATTATTACTAAAAATGTTTTTTTTTTAATTGTGTTTTTTTGGTCTTTTCAGTTTTTTTTATTTTTAAACAAAATAAATAATTAAAAAAAAAGTTTTAAAAAAAATTAGTTCAATTGATGTAGCTAATTATTTTTTATTATTTCAAAAAATGTTTTTTTTTTTAATTTTTTTGGTATATTTTTAATTTATTTGTATTTTTTTAATTTTTGATTTTTTTTAAATTTAATTTGGTTTTTTATTCTTTTTTTTAATTTTTTGGTTTCTTGTTAACAATGTATCTAAATGCGCAGTATACCACGAAATTAGGGGCATGCGATAAAATTGATGTACGTAATTTCGTGGTATCGCTTTAAGCGGTAATATGAGTTTTATATTTAAATTTTTTTGTTTATTATTGCTATTCATTCATAACAAAAGCAAAAAAGTATAAATCTTGGCATATTTTTTTAAATTAAATGAAAAATTATTGAATAAACAAAAGTTCTATAATGCCATTATTTCGTTAAAACACAAGCACAAGCAGAGCTTTTCGATTAAAATATTAACGAATGTGTTAATAAAAGTGTACCACGAAATTACGTCAAAATCTTCCTCAGGGGTTTGTATAATAATTAAAATACTTAAAATAATAGGGTATCTTATGAAATGTGAAAGAAAATAAGGAAAACATAAACTATTATATTCCCATAATTTCGTGGGTACCACGAAATTAGGTACATCACAAAAAACATGTGTCCCTAATTTCGTGGTATTTAAATATTAAATAAAATGTAAATGAAAAGTTATTGAAATAAGTTTTGCAGTATTAAAAACGTTTAAGAAATGTTAAAAAAAACCAAAAAAATTATCATCAAAAAAAAAAATTTAAAGATACAATTTTTACAGGCTTAACAAATTCTACTGGTCTCCTTAACAGTTTCCTTAAGAGGCCTCCCTACAAAAGGCTCATTTTCTGAGCTTCCAACTTTATAACGATTGTTATTTAATAGGTTCAATTTTAAAAAATTTGTAAAATATCCATTATTACACCCGAAAAGTTAATCTTTATTATATAATTTTCAGTTTTAAAAAAAACTCGCCAAATTTCTTGTTTGAAAGAAAAAATCGAAATACCACGAAATAACGTACTACCACGAAATTATGGACATTTACCTTAGCGTATATGTTGCGATTTGAAAATGGTGGCTCTTCTTTGGCGACTACAAGGTGGATATACCAAGAATATGTGTTTTATATGTTTGTGGAATACACGTTATAAAGGAAACCAATACCAAAAACATGATTGGGAGATCAGAGAAGATTTAGTTGTTGGATCAGATAATATAATACACACGCCCCTTGTTCCAATTGAAAAAGTATTGCTACCTCCACTACACATCAAATTAGGTATTTTTAAAAATTTTGTTAAAGCACTTACTGCAGATGGACCAGCTTTTATTACATTAAGGTCAATATTTCCACGACTTAGTGCAAGCAAAGTAAAAGAAGGTATTACATATTTACATATAAAAAATATTTTTTAAGATTTATGTAATTACTATATCATTTTGCAGGTATGTTTAATGGTCCAGACATTAGAAAATTAATAAAAAGTAATGAGTTTGATAACTCTTTAAATGAAAATGAGCTAAATGCCTGGAATGCTATAAAAGACGTAATAGCTAATGTTCTCGGTAAACATCGTGACAAGAATATCAGAGAAAAAGTATATCATCTCATGAATATGTTTGATAAGCTCGGTGTACATATGAGTTTAAAGGTGCATTTTCTCCATCATCATATGGATTGGTTTGAACATCAACTCTCAACGGAATCGGATGAACAAGGCGAACGTTTTCACCAAGTTGCATTAACAATGGAGACACGGTATAGGGGGAAGAAACTGCAACCAATGTTAGCAGATCTGTGCTGGTGGCTATCGAGAAATGAAGAAGACAATGCCGATGAGGAAGAGGAGGAAGTAAACTTACCGCCTTCAAAAATATTCAAGTTTTAGTTTTTTATTACGTTTTTGAAATTGTCAGAAAATAATTCAAATTTTAACAGAAATATTACTTTGCTTTTTTTCCTATAAAAATACGTTTTACTTAATTTTTTATTACAACACTTTTCACACCTGTAAATATATATGTATGAATACAGGGAAATGTTGCTTTCTATATGTATCATAAATGATCATTTCTACAACAAAACTGATGAAATGCAAGTATTTTTACTTAAAAAAAAACCAAAAAACCTTATTTTTCCATGAGAAATTTGAAATATTGTATGACAGCGCCACCTACCGTGCGATTTAGGTAAAAACTAATGTTAAAAATGAGTTCCTCGACCCAAAAATAGTTAAATACAAAAAAACCCACCTAAAATTGCTTTATTTGATCAAGTTTTAGTAAATTTTTCCCATACACAGGGTTACCAACTTCAAATACGAATAAAAAAAAAACCAGACCTATAGGCCAAAAACCCAGTATGAGGTTTTGATATGGGAGTGATCAAGTTTCACTTTCAATTGGTTTCATCAATTACGGAGAGATGAACCATCATTTTGTGTCACAGTGTTATTAGAAGAAAATTCAATGACAGCTTTTCTTAGTTGTACTGAATAGAATAAATCTTCAATCAGATTAATTCTATACTTATTGCAGTATTTCAGGAACTCACGATGAATTGCTTCTCCTGCTTGTTCGGACATCATGCCTAAGCCATTTCCATTTATAAATTCGATACAATCTTCAATATGATCCAATATCACATGGGTTTGATGGATCTCTGTCGCCCGAAAATTCTTAAATCAACAATTAGCTCGTTTAGTTGCACCTTCTCAATCTTTCGAAGTTCCGAAACAACAATTGCCTACGAGATCCATGGCTTTTAATGCCGAAATGAAGGGTACTTGTAAAAAATATTTTGGTATCTTTTAACTCATAGTTGCTGAATAAACGAATTAATAAGTTCATTTAAAAGAGACTCATTTTTTTTTTTGGGGGATTCTCCAAGTTTACTGACATCTAGAGACTAATTTTTCTCCTTTCCCAGCACAGTATTTTGAAAATTATTTGATATTTCAGGATTAATAAAAAATTTCGTGGGTAAATAAAAAAAGGACCATAAAAAAAGGAAAACTCGATTTTTCTCGGGAAGGGAATCAGCTAGGATTTTCGTTACAACAGGAAAATGTTACTTTAAATGTCCTTAAAACTTCCCAAAGACCGTTTTCGTCATGATTTTACCACCAAAATAATTCTGTGAGCTGTAAAAATATATAAAATAAAAAAATTTACACAATTTCAAAGTTTTTTAAATTTTTTGTCAAAATTCGTATGTGTATTATTCAAGATAAATCCCATCGGTTGGGAGAAGTCCGCTTGGCTATGCTACCTTATTTGTTTTACAATAAATATTAATAATCAATGATATTTAATATATTTTGTTCATACTTTACATTTACAGTTGATATTTTAGGATCTTGGAACATCATACAGACACAAAAATAACGAAAATTAATGTCAATAAACATAATGAACAATATGTATCAGTCAGACCATGAGCACGACCTTACCAGCCTAACATGGCTAATGGAATTACGAAATCAAAATTTCAACCTTCAAAATATAACACATTCTACTTCTTTTCACTATAAAATTCATAACAACCTCGCCTACAGAGACGTCGCGAAAGCAGTTCGGCGAAAAGATGAGCTACGTGTAAAATGTAGGGACGTAAATGGGGCAAGCTCGCAAAGCAGCGAGGGCACAGAAGCTTCCGAAAAAGTTGAAGTAGTTATACAAACCGATGAAGAACGAAAAATTATGGCAGAAACGAATACGGAAAGCCTATTTGGCGGAGGATATATGCAAAGCCAAGACATCAACAAGTCAAATAAAATAACAACGACTGAGTTGCTAAGTCAACAACGAAAGCATCTAACTAAAGGTGCAACTCCAAATGAAAGATATGAATTATTCCTGGAAAAAGTTAAAAGGTAATTAATTATACCAAATTTACATGACTAAGTCTATTGGACCCATGGTTTCCCCGTCATGTTTTTAAAAACAAGGATAGACATTTTCAAAGGTTATCACGACTTTTCGATTATATTGTATTTTTAATTTAAATTTTATTTTTTTAAGCTCGAGACAGCGGTAATCGGTTTGCTGATTTTTGTTTTATGATTTGAAAATTAAATAAAGGGATTCAACACGAAAGTGGCACAGACCATACTTCATCATTTATTTATTTATAAACAAGTATCTAAGACGCAGTCTTTTATAGTGTGATACAAATACAAATACAATTTTTAAACATTAACTTAACCTTACTAAATTTAATAAGCTAGTATTACAAAGATAATGAGGTGTAGGGTAGATACTTAAGACGAAAGCAAGGAGTATACAGCCAATTTGAAGTGTTTAAAATTTGATTAAATTTTTAATTTATTTGGTCAATAACTGTACAGCCCTAAGGATGGTATAATAATGTTGCACGTGCGAGCGGATTGCACAAATTTCTGTTTGGTAAAAAGGTAATCTTGGCATCGTGTATGGATCAATTTAAAGATAAATAGTATAATGCAACTCAGAATTTTAATAGAAAACCGAGGATTGTGATCAAGTTTGTCCTTAGCATATATGTATCTAGCAGCGTTGTTAATTACTAACTGCAACTAAGTGCACCCATCTTTTTAAAATATTAATTTTGATTGACTGTCATTTGCAAACATTTTTTTTCCCCTGATCCAAATACTTGCAAACTCCACCTCCCACTTCGTTAAATAAAAAACAAATGCTTTTTGGTTAATACGGTTGAACAAAATGAAATCATGAACTTGTAACTTTGGTCGGTAGAACGAGTTACTGACTAGTGAATTTAGAGACATTATTACAGGGCTGTGCCTAAGCCTCCATACCTTTCAGGAATACGCATAACTTTTGTTATGGTCTACTTCCAACTTATAGTCATTTTTCTTTTATGGAGTTTGATTGGTTTGACTCACTGCGGTTGGATAGGTGACAGTTTAGGTTCACCCTGCGGTTTGACATAAATCGATAGATTCTGAGAAGTGGCGTGATTTTTGCCGAGGTGGCAGCACCAAATGTTCCATGAAATGGAAAAAGGCACCAATAACGGAACTTTTAATTTCCAGACAAACAAGTGGTTGGTGTGTTCTCGGTGTGGCCAGAAATAAATAGTAGGGTAAACCAGATTGCCCGAAATATGACAGTGAATTAAATGGGCATTTGACATAAGTAAATATCATTTATTTCTTGTAGGGGAAATTAACGTATATCATTGGGTAACTTATATTAATTCATCAATTAGAAGGGTGGGAGACACATGGAATCCCGTCCTGATTCCTGACCTTGACTCGATGAATAACTCATCATATCGCCAAAACAAGGTGCAACCAAAGGGGCAATAAGCATTAGTAATAGGTAAAAAGCCTTTGTAAGGTGGAAGTTTAACCATTTTAGCGTCGGCAATATTCGTGGATTATAGTATTATCCATGGCAGGGTCGGGTAAGGAGTTTCATGTGTCTCCTATCCTGAAACCCAGTAACGTCGGGTTCCGCTGACTACCAAGGGAACACACCAAACACAAGTTCTAGAACCTTCCTTTTTCGCGCGCCAACGAAAGCGTGCCTTTAGGGTTCTTACTTAGTTAAAATTGTAGTAATTTCAATACTAAATGCACTTTACACAAATCTACTACGCTTTATGTTCCCATTTAATATTACCATAATATGATTTTTTTGTTGATAAGTTAAATTTTTCTCTGACTTCAAACTTTCCCGTAAGATAATTATTCATTTTTAATCTTCTGTAATTTCAACTCTTGTCCCATGCGTGAAAATTCACTTTTCCTAAAACTAACTAAAGAGCAAAAAGTAGAAAAAATAAAAGTACTAAATTCCTTTTTCTTTAAAGCCTTAAAATAAAAGTGTAATTACCGAACTTTCCCTTTAAGTAATGTCTACAGATTAACTATCATAAAATCTACTAAACAGTTGTAAAATCATATCTTCTACGTTAATTTCAATAGCATAAGGCCTGGTTTTTTTGTTTCGGAATGAGTACTGTACTTTTACTAAATTTAGTAGTGCAATAGGGTCCTTAAAATAGTAATAAAAGTCCGAACCCTGATGGCAGCCACCAATCCTAGTGTCCCACCTGGCAACGATCACGCCATGTCAGACTGGTCAACGGAACTTTTCCATTGCGCAGTCGCAGTTGATTGGAAATTTTCCCTATAGCGGCGTCACCGGCATTCGACCATTCAAATGTGAAAAATTTTCGGTGCAAACGGTCGTGGTGATGTGTCTTCTTTAAAGAACAATTATTCAGTTATTGCAACAGCAATTAAAAAGTGTTAAAAAAAAAAAAAAAAAAAAACCGCGTGTAGCCAGTACACGTGAAAGAAGTTAACTTCTTAAATTCAGAAATAACGAAATATGAATAAGGTGTATTCGAGAATTGTTTAGATGCGCAATTTCTTACTTCCGGGAAGTGGACCAGGGAACCGATCCATTCAAAAATATCTTATGCATTGTGCGTTTTGCTTCAAATTTGGTAAGTGGGTAGAATTATGCCTAAATTAACAGGGGCCAATACGAATGGGATATAGAGGAAGAGGGGCGGGGTAAAAGGAAAGCGGGTAATGAAGAGAAAAAGGGGGGAGATAGAGTGAAGGCGAAGAAACATTGGAAGGAGAGTTGTAAAAGGGGGGACAGTGAGCTCGCATTTAGACAGGACGTCTGCCTCTACTACATATATAATGTATAAGATTGAAATATTGTATGTGTGTATGTATGCATAACTTAAGTTGCGTTCTAAACGGATTGACTGATCATAACCAACTTTAGAATAGAAACTGAAAACCATCGATGAATTAAGAGGGATAGGGGAAAAGGTGCGGCTGACATACAAATGGGATTTTTCATGTTGCATATCTCTGGAAGTATTCATGCTAGGCCGCTAAAATTCAACAGATTTATATCAGGATTATGAAACCACTCGTATAAGGATTTGAAGAACGGGCATAATTGGTATCAGTTCTATCGACTTTATCAAACTTACCTACCTAATTTCGATTTATTCCATGGAATGGAACCAATTTCATCCATTCACGGAATATGTAATTCGACCTAAGGCATGTCTCAATCTCAAGGGGGCGAAAAGAAATTTTTGTCAAATAGCATCCGCGCACGCATTTTTTCTGCGTGCCTGGTAGAACGAATTTATGCGCCGGTATAAAATCAAGCCGTCCGAGTCTGAGGATTGAATTTTATTGATTTGGGGGGACATTCCAGTTCTAATGTACTTGAATTAAATTCTTACAAAATCCGAAGAATTATTTAAAACTATAAAAGATGGTGATGAACACCCTAGGCCAAACTAATTGATTTTTAGATGTTATATGCAGTTGTGGTTTGGACGCATACATAAAGCCACCTTAGGTCCATTTAATATAGCTATTTACTCAACATATTATACTCAACAAGCATGACAAAATCTACCTACTAATGATCCTCCTTAACCAGCCCATTCAATACAAAGAGTTCGCAAATTTCTATGACCATACCTACTTACGTGCATATGCAAGTAGATATAGACATATGAGTATTTAACAAAATATAGAAAGCAGGTAGATAGTATTAGTTTCTTTACGCAAATTAAACTATTTACACATGTGAACATGAAAGATCGGCACGAACCCGTCCTTTTGTTACCATAACCCACAGTATACATAATGAATTTCGGCATCTCTTGCTTGAAGCCCTAGCACAAAACTTACTAAACAAATGTAACTCCAATAAACATATAAATGTACAAATACATATTTATGTATAGTAACTTTATAGTAAATGCCTATTTACAGCTTCAATTATTACCAATAATTGTATTTTATTATTCCCACAACACTGTACAAATAGCTATTTAATTATTAAGATAATAAGCCAAAAACTATTCAACCACCATTAACCGAATAAATACAACTATTCGTTACCACTATTCGAATAATGCAAGAAAAATTGTAACCGCTTGGGCACACATTTGTACACGTAAACATACACATATACATGCAAAACATACAAAACATAAATGCGCGCTCATAGGTACAAGCAAAGAAAACAACGAATATCGTTTTAAAAATCTATTAACAAAAATATTCGAATAGTACTATAACGAATAATAATATTCGAATAAAAGAATAATAATATTCGAATAAACGAATAAAAAAATTCGAATAAATACTATTCGAATTTTTTGTAGCCGCCGAATAAAAGTTTTGTTTATTCGAATAATTTTTATTCGAATAGTCCCATGCCTAGTATTCGGCCTGTTCCTAACACCTTTTCAAGTTTGGCGTTTCTAGTGCCATCTACGCAGCAGTAGTGAGGATTTCAAAGACAACAACCAATATTCTATTTCCGTTGCATAGTTCCCGTTATATCATCTATTACAATACAATTTTCTCAATTTTACTCTCAATAAAAACTTCATATCGCCGCCTAAGAAGTTAACTTCAAAAATTTAGTGAGTTTAGCCTTCACCTTTGGCTGTATTACAGTGAAAGTGTCATACATACGTTATTATTACACTTTGCAAGGGAAAAATCAGTGTGTGTGTCATATGTAAAGTGGAAAATTTTGCCAACTACAAAAGCAGTCGTAGTTTTTTTTTTTAAAGCCTCGTGTGTTCCTGCTTTAACTTTGTGCAACTAAATAAAGTGCATTTTGAAAATGAATTAACAGAACACGATGATGATAGTTAAATAATTGCCTAAATCGTACGCACGTCAAGTAAACAGCAATTAAACTCAAAGGTTCCGAGATAAATCCTTGGTGGGCTCAGAAAATTCGATGCGCATGTAAGTACCCAATATCTTATTATATTTTAGTGTATTTATTATATTTTACTGCAAACCACATACCAGTAGTAGTTTAAATAGACAATGGGTTTCATTAATTTCTCAAATAATGCAGGAAGTGGCTAGTTTTGTTCAGCCGGGTAAGGGTTTTAACCACGTGTGGGGTCCAAATTTCGAGAATTCGGAAATTCCCCCTTATATACGCGTTGCGGAAAATGTTGCACGGTACAGATATACTTGCGCTCATATAGCTAAGCTTACGATAGGCAAAGTATGCTTAAGAAGGTTTCAGTTACAATATTGTTGCTATTAGAATGACCGATATTAACTCAAGTTTTTCTATTGCACATTGGGTTTTTTTTTGTAGTTTGCCATAAATAAGAAAGTTTCTATAAGAGTGAATGATTCTATTGCTTATTGTGTCGGTAAAAAAAAAATGTGCCTAATTTAACATTCCTCCGCAATAAAGAAACCTTTGTCAACATAGTCATTATTAGGCCATATTTTACGTTTGTAACTATCACCTTTATTTCATTTTATAAATATCTCTTAAATAGAGGCAAGTTGCATTACATTATTTAACCATAGCATTCTGAATACAAAGATCTTCGATGTTTGATTTAATTTTGCTTAAAATCTCCTTTCAGAATTTTCCAGAAAGCCACTACGACAACGCACCACCAAAACAGCGCCAACATCACCTACCACCATCACGGACTACCATAGCCACGCGCCCACCTCGCGCACCATCATTGCGCGCGCTACCACCATCACGCGCTACCCTTTGACGCGCCACCTTAATTGCGCACCAACATTGCGCGCGCTACCACCGCTCCACAATCGCGCGCGCCATTGTAATAGCGCTCCACCATCGAGCGCGCCACTATACCAGCGCACCATCATCGCGAGCGCTACCATAGCACGCGCCCACCTCGAGCATTGCATCACCATCGCGCGCAACTACAATAGCGCTCCACAATCGCGCTCGCCAGCGGGCGCCAAGGTACGACAACATTACCAGCATAGACAACATCACCAGCAGTGAGAACAGCGGGGGCCGACCTCATATAGGCCCGCCGCACAACCAGTAGCAACCGGTCATAACAACCTGTAACAACAACAGCAACCGGTTGTAACACCGGCAACAAAACCAACACCAAAGTGACAACAGCGGGGTCCGACCTCTTATAGGCCCACCGTATTGAACCAGCAGCAGCGACGACCGGTTGCAACACCGGCGACAACAACACAAACCACCAGCGTGACAACAGCGGGGGCCGACCTCATATAGGCCCGCCGCATTAAACTAACAACAACAGCGGGGCCGCCCTCATATAGGCCGCCGCCCAACCAGCACTAACAACAACCGTAGCGCCCAAGTGAACGGGCTACTGCAACACCAGCAATAACAACAGCGGGGGCCGACCTATTATAGGCCCGCCGCACAAACATTAACAACAACAGCAACCGGTTGTAACACCGGCAACAACAATACCAGCGTGACAACAGCAGGGGCGCCCTAATGTAGGCCCGCTGCATATATACACCAGCAACGACAACAGCGAGGGCCTACCTGTAATGTAGGCCCGCCGCACAAATAGTACCAACAACAACAACAGTAGCGCCCCACCAACGGCCTACTGCAGCAACCGGGTGAGACCTACCTATTTTGGACATATGTAGTTTATGTAGTATAATTATGTATAAAAAAATTTATATTTTAAAATTATAGTAACTAAAGGAAGGATAGGAGGATTTAAATTAAATAAAACTAAATTGACAGATTTATCTAACGTAAGCAAAGAAAATAATAAAATTTAATTTTGATCCAAATAACAAAAAAAAAAGAAAAGAAAAACATTGCTGAAATGTAGGAATAGGAGATAGAAAAGAACAATATAAACAATAGGAAGAAAATATACATATATATATATATAAACACAACTAAACTAAGATTGTTTAAATACCCTTAATGAATAAAATGGAATTCCAATTAAAATAAATAAAATAAAATATAATTAAAATGCATAAAATTAGATAACATAATATACATAAAATAAAATAAAATGAATTACATTAATACATAAATACATAAAATAAAAATAAATTTAAATACATAAAATAAAATAAATTCCATTAAATACATAAACTAAATACCTAAAAATATAT
This sequence comes from Sphenella marginata, assembly GCA_951509765.1. NCBI lineage: Eukaryota > Metazoa > Arthropoda > Insecta > Diptera > Tephritidae > Sphenella > Sphenella marginata. The sequence continues at coordinate 17,734,003 of OX608078.1, forward strand.
TTTAATACAACTAATCAAATAATTAAGTAAACAAACTACAATTATAACAAATTAAAGGCCGCTAATAAAATAACATAATCCTACTAATATTATAAATGTGAATGTAGCGATGTTTGGATGTTTGGATGTTTGGATGTCCAGACGTTTGCTTTTGTTCCCTAAAACGTGAGAATGGCTGGACGGATTTTGTTGAAATTTGGCACGCCTACAGGTTATAGTCTGCAAGGAGCTATAGGCTACCATAGCACGCGCCCACCTCGAGCATTGCATCACCATCGCGCGCGCCACTACAACAGCGCGACCATTCAGCGCCACCATTGCGCGCGCTAGCATTGCATCACCATCGCGCGCCACTACAATAGCGCTCCACAATCGCGCGCGCCAGCGGGCGCCAAGGTACGACAACATTACCAGCATAGACAACATCACCAGCAGTGAGAACAGCGGGGGCCGACCTCATATAGGCCCGCCGCACAACCAGTAGCAACCGGCCTTATAGGCCCACCGTATTGAACTAGCAGCAGCGACGACCGGTTGCAACACCGGCGACAACAACACAAACCACCAGCGTGACAACAGCGGGGGCCGACCTCATATAGGCCGCCGCCCAACACCAACAACCAGCGTAACCACCAACAGTGACGATAACGGGGGCCGCCCTCATATAGGCCCGCCGTCCAACCAGCACTAACAACAACCGTAGCGCCCAAGTGAACGGGCTACTGCAACACCAGCAATAACAACAGCGGGGCCGACCTATTATAGGCCCGCCGCACAAACATTAACAACAACAGCAACCGGTTGTAACACCGGCAACAACAATACCAGCGTGACAACAGCAGGGGCGCCCTAATGTAGGCCCTCTGCATATATACACCAGCAACGACAACAGCGAGGGCCGACCTGTTATAGGCCCGCCGCACAAATAGTACCAACAACAACAACAGTAGCGCCCCACCAACGGCCTACTGCAGCAACCGGGTGAGACCTACCTATTTTGGACATATGTAGTTTATGTAGTATAATTATGTATAAAAAAATTTATATTTTAAAATTATAGTAACTAAAGGAAGGATAGGAGGATTTAAATTAAATAAAACTAAATTGACAGATTTATCTAACGTAAGCAAAGAAAACAATAAAATTTAATTTTGATCCAAATAACAAAAAAAAAAGAAAAGAAAAACATTGCTGAAATGTAGGAATAGGAGATAGAAAAGAACAATATAAACAATAGGAAGAAAATATACCTATATATATATATATAAACACAACTAAACTAAGATTGTTTAAATACCCTTAATGAATAAAATGGAATTCCAATTAAAATAAATAAAATAAAATATAATTAAAATGCATAAAATTAGATAACATAATATACATAAAATAAAATAAAATGAATTACATTAATACATAAATACATAAAATAAAAATAAATTTAAATACATAAAATAAAATAAATTCCATTAAATACATAAACTAAATACCTAAAAATATATTTTAATACAACTAATCAAATACATAAATAATTAAGTAAACAAACTACAATTATAACAAATTAAAGGCCGCTAATAAAATAACATAATCCTACTAATATTATAAATGTGAATGTAGCGATGTTTGGATGTTTGGATGTTTGGATGTCCAGACGTTTGCTTTTGTTCCCTAAAAACGTGAGAATGGCTGGACGGATTTTGTTGAAATTTGGCACGCCTACAGGCTATAGTCTGCAAGGAGCTATAGGCTATTTTTTTTTTTAATTTTGGGGGTTCCGACCCTGCCAGGGACCGTTTCTTTTCGAAATTTTTTTTATTCCATATAACTCTAAGTATATTGAACCTATACTTATGATATTTCGCATATAGGTATAGAAATATCGTACAATATGGGTATCAAACGAAAGGGGAGGGCCCCAGGTTTCATTTTGGCTTCGATATATTTCGATAAATTGATCGATAACTAAGTTATCGGTCAAAATTCGATTGCCCAAAAAACTTAATATTAACCTACAATATGGGTATCAAACGAAAGGAGATGGCCCCAGGTTTCATTTGGGCTTCGATATATTTCGATAAATTTATCGATAACTGAGTTATCGGTGAAAATGTTATTGCACAAAAACCTTAAAATTGCCCTACAATATGGGTATCAAACGAAAGGAGATGGCCCCAGGTTTCATTTGGGCTTCGATATATTTCGATAAATTTATCGATAACTGAGTTATCGGTGAAAATGTTATTCCACAAAAACCATAAAATTGCCCTACAATATGGGTATCAAACGAAAGGGGATAGCTCCAGGTTACATTTGGACTTTGATATATTTCGATAAATTTATCGATAACTGAGTTATCGGTGACTGCCCAAAAAACTTAACATTACCCTATAATATGGGTATCAAACGAAAGGGGATGGCGCCAGGTTTCATTTGGGCTTCGATATATTTCGATAAATTTATCGATAACTGAGTTATCGGTGAAAATGTTATTGCCCAAAAACCTTAATATTACCCTACAATATGGGTATCAAACGAAAGGGGATGGCGCCAGGTTTCATTTGGGCTTCGATATATTTCGATAAATTTATCGATAACTGAGTTATCGGTGAAAATGTTATTGCCCAAAAACCTTAATATTACCCTACAATATGGGTATCAAACGAAAGGGGATAGTTCCAGGTTACATTTGGACTTCGATATATTTCGATAAATTTATCGATAACTGAGTTATCGGTGATTGCCCAAAAAACTTAACATTGCCCTATAATATGGGTATCAAACGAAAGGGAGGGCCCCAGGTTTCATTTTGGCTTCGATATATTTCTATAAATTGATCGATAACTAAGTTATCGGTCAAAATTCGATTGCCCAAAAACCTTAATATTACCCTACAATATGGGTATCAAACGAAAGGGGATGGCGCCAGGTTTCATTTGGGCTTCGATATATTTCGATAAATTGATCGATAACTGAGTTATCGGTGAAATTGTGATTGCCCAAAAACCTTAATATTACCCTACAATATGGGTATCAAACGAAAGGAGATAGCTCCAGGTTTCATTTGGACTTCGATATATTTCGATAAGTTTATCGATAACTGAGTTATCGGTGATTGCCCAAAAAACTTATCATTACCCTATAATATGGGTGTAAAACGAAAGGAGAAGGCAGCAGGTTTCATTTGGACTACGATAGGTTTCGATAAATTGATCGATAACTGAGTTATCGGTGAAATTGTGATTGCCCAAAAATCTTAAACTTGACCTACAATATGGGTATCAAACGAAAGGGGAGGCCCCAGGTTTCAATTTAGCTTTGATATTTTTCGATAAATTGATCGATAACTAAGTTATCGGTCAAAATTCGATTGCCCGAAAACCTTAATATTACCCGGCAATATGGGTATCAAACGAAAGGGGATAGCTCCAGGTTTCATTTGGACTTCAATAGGTTTCGATAAATTGATCAATAACTAAGTTATCGGTGAAAATGTTATTGCACAAAAACCTTAAAATTGCCCTACAATATGGGCATCAAACGAAAGAGGGAAGGCCCCAGGTTTCATTTGTACTTTAATATATTTCGATAAATTTATCGATAACTAAGTTATCGGTGAAAATGTTATTGCACAAAAACCTTAATATGACCCTACAATATGGGTATCAAACGAAAGAAGATAGCTCCAGGTTTATTTTGGACTTCGATATATTTCGATAAATTTATCGATAACTGAGTTATCGGTGATTGCCCAAAAAACTTAACATTGCCCTATAATATGGGTATCAAACGAAAGGGAGGGCCCCAGGTTTCATTTTGGCTTCGATATATTTCGATAAATTGATCGATAACTAAGTTATCGGTCAAAATTCGATTGCCCAAAAACCTTAATATTACCCTACAATATGGGTATCAAACGAAAGGGGATGGCGCCAGGTTTCATTTGGGCTTCGATATATTTCGATAAATTGATCGATAACTGAGTCATCTGTCAAAATGCGATTGCCCGAAAACCTCTATATTACCCTACAATATGGGTATCAAACGAAAGGAGATAGCTCCAGGTTTCATTTGGACTTCGATATATTTCGATAAGTTTATCGATAACTGAGTTATCGGTGATTGCCCAAAAAACTTATCATTACCCTATAATATGGGTATCAAACAAAAGGGGAGGCCCCAGGTTTCAATTTAGCTTTGATATTTTTCGATAAATTGATCGATAACTAAGTTATCGGTCAAATTTCGATTGCCCGAAAACCTTAATATTACCCGGCAATATGGGTATCAAACGAAAGGGGATAGCTCCAGGTTTCATTTGGACTTCAATAGGTTTCGATAAATTGATCAATAACTAAGTTATCGGTGAAAATGTTATTGCACAAAAACCTTAAAATTGCCCTACAATATGGGCATCAAACGAAAGAGGGAAGGCCCCAGGTTTCATTTGTACTTTAATATATTTCGATAAATTTATCGATAACTAAGTTATCGGTGAAAATGTTATTGCACAAAAACCTTAATATGACCCTACAATATGGGTATCAAACGAAAGAAGATAGCTCCAGGTTTATTTTGGACTTCGATATATTTCGATAAATCTATCGATAACTAAGTTATCGGTGAAAATGTTATTGCACAAAAACCTTAAAATTGCCCTTCAATATGGGCATCAAACGAAAGGGGAAGGTCCCAGGTTTCATTTGTACTTCAATATATTTCGATAAATTGATGGATAACTGATTCATCGGTCAAAATACGATTGCCCGAAAACCTCTATTTTACCCTACAATATGGGTATCAAACGAAAGGAGATAGCTCCAGGTTTCATTTGGATTTCGATATATTTCGATAAATTTATCGATAACTGAGTTATCGGTGATTGCCCAAAAAACTTAACATTAACCTATAATATGGGTATAAAACGAAAGGAGAAGGCAGCAGGTTTCATTTGAACTACGACAGGTTTCGATAAATTGATCGATAACTGAGTTATCGGTGAAAATGTGATTGCCCAAAAACCTTAAACTTGACCTACAATATGGGTATCAAACGAAAGGAGATAGCTTCAGGTTTTATTTGGACTTCGATATATTTCGATAAAATTATCGATAACTGAGTTATCGGTGATTGCCCAAAAAACTTAACATTACTCTATAATATGGGTATAAAACGAAAGGAGAAGGCCGCAGGTTTCATTTGGACTTCGATAGGTTTCTGTAAATTGATCGATAACTGAGTTATCGGTGAAAATGTGATTGCCCAAAAACCTTAAACTTGCCCTACAATATGGGTATCAAACGAAAGGGGAAGGCCCCAGGTTTCATTTGTACTTCGACATATTTCGATAAATTTATCTATAACTGAGTTATCGGTAAAAATGCGATTTAAGAAAAACCTTAATATTACCCTACAATATTGTATCAAATCAACATTTGAAGTTGAATTCATCCTGGCACAATTTGTCAAAATTGAATTCTTGAAAGGCCCCCTAACGTTACCACCGAATACCGCAAAAGAAAATTTTTGAAACCCGGTTTTCAATACTCTTTTTTCATAATTTTCAAAATATTCGAATTTGGTAAATTCTTCAGTAGGCAATAATCCTACTAATATTATAAATGTGAATGTAGCGATGTTTGGATGTTTGGATGTCCAGACGTTTGCTTTTGTTCCCTAAAAACGTGAGAATGGCTGGACGGATTTTGTTGAAATTTGGCACGCCTACAGGTTATAGTCTGCAAGGAGCTATAGGCTACCATAGCCACGCGCCCACCTCGCGCACCATCATTGCGCCCGCTACCACCATCACGCGCTACCCTTTGACGCGCTACCTTAATTGCGCACCATCATTGCGCGCGCTACCACCGCTCCACAATCGCGCGCGCCATTGTATTAGCGCTCCACCATCGTGCGCGCCACTATACCAGCGCACTATCATCGCGCGCGCTACCATAGCACGCGCCCACCTCGAGCATTGCATCACCATCGCGCGCGCCACTACAACAGCGCGACCATTCAGCGCCACCATTGCGCGCGCTAGCATTGCATCACCATCGCGCGCCACTACAATAGCGCTCCACAATCGCGCGCGCCAGCGGGCGCCAAGGTACGACAACATTACCAGCATAGACAACATCACCAGCAGTGAGAACAGCGGGGGCCGACCTCATATAGGCCCGCCGCACAACCAGTAGCAACCGGTCATAACAACGTGTAACAACAACAGCAACCGGTTGTAACACCGGCAACAAAACCAACACCAAAGTGACAACAGCGGGGGCCGACCCCTTATAGGCCCACCGTATTGAACTAGCAGCAGCGACGACCGGTTGCAACCCCGCGACAACAACACAAACCACCAGCGTGACAACAGCGGGGGCCGACCTCATATAGGCCCGCCGCATTAAACTAACAACAACAGCGGGGCCACCCTCATATAGGCCGCCGCCCAACACCAACAACCAGCGTAACCACCAACAGTGACGATAACGGGGGCCGCCCTCATATAGGCCCGCCGTCCAACCAGCACTAACAACAACCGTAGCGCCCAAGTGAACGGGCTACTGCAACACCAGCAATAACAACAGCGGGGCCGACCTATTATAGGCCCGCCGCACAAACATTAACAACAACAGCAACCGGTTGTAACACCGGCAACAACAATACCAGCGTGACAACAGCAGGGGCGCTCTAATGTAGGCCCTCTGCATATATACACCAGCAACGACAACAGCGAGGGCCGACCTGTTATAGGCCCGCCGCACAAATAGTACCAACAACAACAACAGTAGCGCCCCACCAACGGCCTACTGCAGCAACCGGGTGAGACCTACCTATTTTGGACATATGTAGTTTATGTAGTATAATTATGTATACAAAAATTTATATTTTAAAATTATAGTAACTAAAGGAAGGATAGGAGGATTTAAATTAAATAAAACTAAATTGACAGAATTATCTAACGTAAGCAAAGAAAACAATAAAATTTAATTTTGATCCAAATAACAAAAAAAAAAGAAAAGAAAAACATTGCTGAAATGTAGGAATAGGAGATAGAAAAGAACAATATAAACAATAGGAAGAAAATATACCTATATATATATATATAAACACAACTAAACTAAGATTGTTAATGAATAAAATGGAATTCCAATTAAAATAAATAAAATAAAATATAATTAAAATGCATAAAATTAGATAACATAATATACATAAAATAAAATAAAATGAATTACATTAATACATAAATACATAAAATAAAAATAAATTTAAACACATAAAATAAAATAAATTCCATTAAATACATAAACTAAATACCTAAAAATATATTTTAATACAACTAATCAAATACATAAATAATTAAGTAAACAAACTACAATTATAACAAATTAGAGGCCGCTAATAAAATAACATAATCCTACTAATATTATAAATGTGAATGTAGCGATGTTTGGATGTTTGGATGTTTGGATGTTTGGATGTCCAGACGTTTGCTTTTGTTCCCTAAAAACGTGAGAATGGCTGGACGGATTTTGTTGAAATTTGGCACGCCTACAGGTTATAGTCTGCAAGGAGCTATAGGCTATTTTTTTTTTTAATTTTCGGGGTTCCGACCCTGCCAGGGACCGTTTCTTTTCGAAATTTTTTTTATTCCATATAACTCTAAGTATATTGAACCTATACTTATGATATTTCGCATATAGGTATAGAAATATCGTATAATATGGGTATCAAACGAAAGGGGAGGGCCCCAGGTTTCATTTTGGCTTCGATATATTTCGATAAATTGATCGATAACTAAGTTATCGGTCAAAATTCGATTGCCCAAAAAACTTAATATTAACCTACAATATGGGTATCAAACGAAAGGAGATGGCCCCAGGTTTCATTTGGGCTTCGATATATTTCGATAAATTTATCGATAACTGGGTTATCGGTGAAAATGTTATTGCACAAAAACCTTAAAATTGCCCTACAATATGGGTATCAAACGAAAGGAGATGGCCCCAGGTTTCATTTGGGCTTCGATATATTTCGATAAATTTATCGATAACTGAGTTATCGGTGAAAATGTTATTCCACAAAAATCATAAAATTGCCCTACAATATGGGTATCAAACGAAAGGAGATGGCCCCAGGTTTCATTTGGACTTTGATATATTTCGATAAATTTATCGATAACTGAGTTATCGGTGACTGCCCAAAAAACTTAACATTACCCTATAATATGGGTATCAAACGAAAGGGGAGGGCCCCAGGTTTCATTTTGGCTTCGATATATTTCGACAAATTGATCGATAACTAAGTTATCGGTCAAAATTCGATTGCCCAAAAACCTTAATATTACCCTACAATATGGGTATAAAACGAAAGGGGATGGCGCCAGGTTACATTTGGACTTCGATATATTTCGATAAATTTATCGATAACTGAGTTATCGGTGACTGCCCAAAAAACTTAACATTACCCTATAATATGGGTATCAAACGAAAGGGGAGGGCCCCAGGTTTCATTTTGGCTTCGATATATTTCGATAAATTGATCGATAACTAAGTTATCGGTCAAAATTCGAGTGCCCAAAAACCTTAATATTACCCTACAATATGGGTATCAAACGAAAGGGGATGGCGCCAGGTTTCATTTGGGCTTCGATATATTTCGATAAATTTATCGATAACTGAGTTATCGGTGAAAATGTTATTGCCCAAAAACCTTAATATTACCCTACAATATGGGTATCAAACGAAAGAGGATAGTTCCAGGTTACATTTGGACTTCGATATATTTCGATAAATTTATCGATAACTGAGTTATCGGTGACTGCCCAAAAAACTTAACATTACCCTATAATATGGGTATCAAACGAAAGGGGAGGGCCCCAGGTTTAATTTTGGCTTCGATATATTTCGATAAATTGATCGATAACTAAGTTATCGGTCAAAATTCGAGTGCCCAAAAACCTTAATATTACCCTACAATATGGGTATCAAACGAAAGGGGATGGCGCCAGGTTTCATTTGGGCTTCGATATATTTCGATAAATTTATCGATAACTGAGTTATCGGTGAAAATGTTATTGCCCAAAAACCTTAATATTACCCTACAATATGGGTATCAAACGAAAGGGGATGGCGCCAGGTTTCATTTGGGCTTCGATATATTTCGATAAATTTATCGATAACTGAGTTATCGGTGAAAATGTTATTGCCCAAAAACCTTAATATTACCCTACAATATGGGTATCAAACGAAAGGGGATAGTTCCAGGTTACATTTGGACTTCGATATATTTCGATAAATTTATCGATAACTGAGTTATCGGTGATTGCCCAAAAAACTTAACATTACCCTATAATATGGGTATCAAACGAAAGGGAGGGCCCCAGGTTTCATTTTGGCTTCGATATATTTCGATAAATTGATCGATAACTAACTTATCGGTCAAAATTCGATTGCCCAAAAACCTTAATATTACCCTACAATATGGGTATCAAACGAAAGGGGATGGCGCCAGGTTTCATTTGGGCTTACATATATTTCGATAAATTGATCGATAACTGAGTCATCTGTCAAAATGCGATTGCCCGAAAACCTCTATATTACCCTACAATATGGGTATCAAACGAAAGGAGATAGCTCCAGGTTTCATTTGGACTTCGATATATTTCGATAAGTTTATCGATAACTGAGTTATCGGTGATTGCCCAAAAAACTTATCATTACCCTATAATATGGGTATAAAACGAAAGGAGAAGGCAGCAGGTTTCATTTGGACTACGATAGGTTTCGATAAATTGATCGATAACTGAGTTATCGGTGAAATTGTGATTGCCCAAAAACCTTAAACTTGACCTACAATATGGGTATCAAACGAAAGGGGAGGCCCCAGGTTTCAATTTAGCTTTGATATTTTTCGATAAATTGATCGATAACTAAGTTATCGGTCAAAATTCGATTGCCCGAAAACCTTAATATTACCCGGCAATATGGGTATCAAACAAAAGGGGATAGCTCCAGGTTTCATTTGGACTTCAATAGGTTTCGATAAATTGATCAATAACTAAGTTATCGGTGAAAATGTTATTGCACAAAAACCTTAAAATTGCCCTACAATATGGGCATCAAACGAAAGAGGGAAGGCCCCAGGTTTCATTTGTACTTTAATATATTTCGATAAATTTATCGATAACTAAGTTATCGGTGAAAATGTTATTGCACAAAAACCTTAATATGACCCTACAATATGGGTATCAAACGAAAGAAGATAGCTCCAGGTTTATTTTGGACTTCGATATATTTCGATAAATTTATCGATAACTAAGTTATCGGTGAAAATGTTATTGCACAAAAACCTTAAAATTGCCCTACAATGTGGGCATCAAACGAAAGGGGAAGGTCCCAGGTTTCATTTGTACTTCAATATATTTCGATAAATTGATGGATAACTGAGTCATCGGTCAAAATGCGATTGCCCGAAAACCTCTATTTTACCCTACAATATGGGTATCAAACGAAAGGAGATAGCTCCAGGTTTCATTTGGATTTCGATATATTTCGATAAATTTATCGATAACTGAGTTATCGGTGATTGCCCAAAAAACTTAACATTAACCTATAATATGGGTATAAAACGAAAGGAGAAGGCAGCAGGTTTCATTTGAACTACGACAGGTTTCGATAAATTGATCGATAACTGAGTTATCGGTGAAAATGTGATTGCCCAAAAACCTTAAACTTGACCTACAATATGGGTATCAAACGAAAGGAGATAGCTTCAGGTTTTATTTGGACTTCGATATATTTCGATAAAATTATCGATAACTGAGTTATCGGTGATTGCCCAAAAAACTTAACATTACTCTATAATATGGGTATAAAACGAAAGGAGAAGGCCGCAGGTTTCATTTGGACTTCGATAGGTTTCTGTAAATTGATCGATAACTGAGTTATCGGTGAAAATGTGATTGCCCAAAAACCTTAAACTTGCCCTACAATATGGGTATCAAACGAAAGGGGAAGGCCCCAGGTTTCATTTGTACTTCGACATATTTCGATAAATTTATCTATAACTGAGTTATCGGTAAAAATGCGATTTCAGAAAAACCTTAATTTTACCCTACAATATTGTATCAAATCAACATTTGAAGTTGAATTCATCCTGGCACAATTTGTCAAAATTGAATTCTTGAAAGGCCCCCTAACGTTACCAACGAATACCGCAAAAGAAAATTTTTGAAAACCGGTTTTCAATACTCTTTTTTCATAATTTTCAAAATATTCGAATTTGGTAAATTCTTCAGTAGGCAATAATATATTATATAAATATGAAATCTTAAAGTATATTATTGATTTTGAAAGCCTTACTACTTACATCCCGAGCAACGCCGGGTACCCTGCTAGTATATTATATAAATATGAAATCTTATAGTATATTATTGATTTTGAAAGCCCCCCTTACTACTTACATCCCGAGCAACGCCGGGTACCCTGCTAGTGATAAATAAATCTCTACATATAATAAAATTGTAACAGGTCGATGTCTGTACATGGCAGATATCAACAAAAAATTGATTGGGGGAAGCATTATTAAAAAAGTAGAATCCAAATCAACCATTTTTTTAATTTTTGTGTGTCTGTCTGTCTGTCTGTCCGTATGTTTGTGGCCGTATCACTCTGAAAGCACTGAATGGAAATGAATGAAACTTTTTTCGTTGGATTGCTAGATACTCAACTTAAAATTTAGGATATTACTTTTTTCGATATCTCAACCGGTTTTGGAGTTATCGACCAATATGTGGACCAGGGGTGACCAAAAATGTCTTAGTACAATATGGATGTCAAACGAAAGGTGTCAATGAGTGCTGTAATATGCGATGTGATCAATTGAAATATCCCAAATGGTTTCGGAGATATCTTGAAGTTATCGACGAATATTTGCAAAAAAATGTGTTAGTACAATATGGGTATCAAACGAATGGTGCCAATGGGTACTGTTATATGCGATGGGCTTAATTTAAATATCTCAAATGGTTTCAATTATATATCTTAAAAAATTTCGGACGAAAAAAGAGAAGGGTGGGTAGATGCATTTAAATACGGACAAAAAATAAAACGTTTATTATTTAAGAAAAAATCGTATATTATGAGTTTTTTGTTTAATTCTGACGCTAACCATATTTATTTATATTGGTGTTACTATTTCCACTTCAATCCAATCAAAGTTTAAAGTAAAAGCAAAATAGAAAACTGTGTTGTTGTTTTCACTTTACGATTACGCAAACCGGAATTGACTTTTGCTCAAACAGGTACTTCACTTGGTTGGATTTTATCTTGCAATAGTATGCATTGACCATTCTTATAAAAAAAAAAGTTAGATTCTCAAAAAATAATAAGAAAAGATATTGTATTCCTTTAACTCTGTTTGCGTATAATATTACAATTTTCATAAAAATAAAAAGTTCTCAATTTGAATTATTATGCAAAAAGCATATGTATGTACATATGTATACCTCTTATGTATATATTTTTAAAAAGTGAAACATAAAAAAGACAAGGCGTACAATAATTAATGTTCTACCTACCTGCTTAGGGATGATTTGGTATATTGAGATTTGTACCAATAAAAGGTAAATATGTTTTGCTAATGCCGGCGACTCTGTATGTGAATAATATGTATATATTTATGTTTGCAGCTCGGACTTGGAATAGGTAGATTAAAAGTATTGGGTAAGATTTTTTAAAACGGATTACCTAAAATTGAGAAAATTTATTTTTCATCAGCATTGGTATTATTAAGTGGCGAATGACAAATAGTGTTGCCTCTTTTGGTACTTTCGTAGCAAATCTGGTACTGTAAGAATGATTTAGTACATTATCAATTCATATCTATAAATTTCATAAAACTTTTATTTCGATGTATCCAATTCAAATTTTTTTCAAAAAACCGGTTACAAACAAAATTCCCGCGAGTACTTTCTTCTTCATGATTTTCAATTCAGAATTCCATATAAATCTTAAATTTAGACGCAAAGTAAGAACCGATTAAAATAACGTCCCGGTCTCTGTTTCGGTTTTGTAAGGTGTTTTACTTTCGGTTCATCAGTTACCAACTTTTTATGGTGTAAAACCCCAAAAAACCAAATTTTTTTTTCATTTACATCAGGATTTTGAAAAAGCAGGATTTTAAAAGAGCAGGGTTTAAAAACCCCCGATTGTGAAAAGCAGGATTTTGCTTTTGGGATTTTGCAAGAACAGGATTTCGTTACGAATGCATATTGGCAGTTATTCGACTATACACAGTACCATTATTGCCTATAATATATATTTACAATTTTAAGTAATCCGTTTGGGGAATTCTAACCCTACTATAACTTTTTGGAAAATGAACGACTTACAACTTGGAAACTTTATGTCGAGCCATGTTTTTATGTTCTATTCAAATCTCTGTTCGTAGGCGCAAAGTAATTTTCCAATTTGTGAAGGCGAAAGTCCAACGAGAATAGCTTTAGAGAAACCAAAAATCGTCAAAGTATCTCAAGTTGTATATTACGCGATACGCAATCTTGGAAAAGTAGGTAAAATCTTCTCTTCCCTCTTCTGCAATTTTACATACAACTATTTATTTTTTAACCATAGAATTAAAAATCCACAATGCCTTCGCGAAAACGATCTAACTTATCGTCAGCTTCAATTCGAAACTCCGGAAGAACGTGATAATCGGTTACATTATGAGCGTAGGCGCAGGGAGATTTCCCGGTCTCTAGAAACGAGTTCCCAACGAGAACAGCGTTTAAATAATGACCGTAACCGGCACGAAGTCTCACGTTTTCTGGAGTCACGTGAAGAAGAAATATTCCGTTTGTCTGCTAACCGTGTTCGCCATGCAATTTCACGTTCCACAGAAACACGTGAGGAACAAGTGTCACGTTTGTCTGCTGACCGAGCACGCCACGAAATCGCACGTTCTCGAGAAACTAATGCAGAACGAGAGTTACGCCTGTCTGATGATCGTTTGCGCCACCAAATGTTACGCTCAATAGAAACGGATGAGGAACAACTGTCACGTTTGTCTGCTGACCGAGCACGCCACGAAATCGCACGTTCTCGAGAAACTAATGTAGAACGAGAGTTACGCCTGTCTGATGATCGTTTGCGCCACCAAATGTTACGCTCAATAGAAACTGATGAGGAACAAGTGTCACGTTTGTCTGCTTACCGAGCACGCCACAAAATCGCACGTTCTCGAGAAACTAATGTAGAACGAGAGTTACGCCTGTCTGATGATCGTTTGCGCCCCCAAATGTTACGCTCAATAGAAACGGATGAGGAACAAGTGTCACGTTTGTCTGCTGACCGAGCACGCCACGAAATCGCACGTTCTCTAGAAACGAATGAAGAGAGAGATTTACGTTTGTCTGCTGATCGCGAGCGGCAAGAAATATTACGTTGTATAGAAAGCGACGAGCAACGAGCTATGCGTTTGTCTGTCGATCGCTCGCAACATCAAATCATACGATCTCTGGAAACAGTGCAGCAAAGAGAATTGCGTTTGTCAGTTAACCGTAACCGACAACAAATATCGCGAATATTGGAAACAAGTGAGGAGCGTGACTCACGCTTATCGGCTGCCCGCAGTCGCTACAATGGTAACCAGGAAGTTATCGCTAATCTCCTCGACGAAGAGAGGAGTCGCATCCACGAATTACGTCAAACACAATCCCCTTATATCCGACGGATACAGTTAGAAGAAGACCAACTGCGTCATGCTGTTCTAAGGCTACCGGTTAGTGACCATGATGATTCAATGGTATTTGAGCAAGAAGAGTTGACGTGGGCGGACAAGGCGAAAAGTGGATTTTGTTACAACCCGGCAGTAAATTACGCTGATTATACTGATCTTGGCTCAATGAATCAAATATGTTCGTATTGCAGTGCTATGAAATGGCACGGTGAATCACAGGGAATGTGTTGTTCATCTGGAAAAGTTCACTTAGAGAGCATGCAAGAACCACCAGAGCCATTAAAAGGATTGATAAACGGAGATCACCCAAAGTCTAGACATTTTTTGGCTAATATACAGGCTTATAACAGCGCATACCAAATGACTTCCTTTGGGGCAAATCAAAAAGTTGAGGGGCCTTTCATGCCTACTTTCAAAATACAAGGCCAAGTCTACCATCGTATTGGCTCGCTGTTACCCACGGATGCTCCAAAGTTTTTACAAATATATTTCGTCGATAATTACCACGAACAAGCAAATATTAGGCAACAACATATCCCAAATTTGGACCCGACTTTGGTACGCAGCCTGCAAGATATGCTTCATAATGTCAATCCGTACATAGGAAGTTTTAAAGCTGCTCTTGACTCCATTCCAGCTGACGATCGCAGTATTTACAAATTTGTAATTGCTGCTGATAAAAGGCCAACAGGATCTCATCCAGGTCGTTATAATGCACCAACCACAAACGAAGTCGCTGTCCTCTTAGTCGACCAAGAGTGTGACCGGAGGGACATTGTGATACGAACGCATGACAACCAACTCCAGAGAATTAGTGAAACTCATCGCGCTTATGATTCTTTGCAATACCCTTTAATGTTTTGCCGACGTGAAGACGGATATAATTTTGCGGTCTATAACGTTAATCCCACTACCAGAGCTCTGAATTTGAATAAGAAAACTTCAGCAATGCAGTTCTACAGTTTCCTAATTCAACTTCGACAGAACGAGCATATCTATATACATCGCTTTCGGGGCCTTTTTAACCAGTTTTGGTGGATATGTATGCTAAGATTGAAACTGAACGGCTGATTTACTTCCGAACTAATCAGAGGAAGCTACGTGCGGAAACATTCACTTTAGGGATGCCTTACAACAAGATGGTGATGCAGAAAATATGGGTAAGATGGTGATTCTGCCTTCCACATTCACAGGTAGTCCTAGATACATGGCAGAGCGTACACAAGATGCCTTTTGTTATGTAAGGAAATATGGAGGCGCAGATTTGTTTATAACCATGACAACTAACCCTAAGTGGATTGAAATAGAGCAGAACCTACTCCCTGGCCAGGCCTCCCATGACAGACACGACTTAATTGCTCGAGTGTTTCATTTAAAGCAGAAACTTTTAATAGACCTTCTTACAAAAGAAAAGATTTTTGGAGCAGTACGCTGCTATATGTATTCAATCGAATGGCAGAAACGTGGGCTGCCTCATTCGCACAATCTGTTGTGGCTGGAAGAAAAGATTAGGCCGAATGAAAACGACAAAATTATTAGTGCGGAAATCCCTAATCCAGATACAGAACCTATTCTGCACAGATTGGTCAAAGCGAACATGATTCACGGCCCATGTGGATCATTCAATGCCAGCTCACCCTGCATGAAAGAAGGCAACTGTACAAAGAGATTTCCGAAAAGGTTCGTTAACGAAACTTCTACTGCTGAAAATGGATATCCATCGTACCGGCGTCGATCGCCTGAAAATGGTGGATTCACTGCTGATGTTAACCTGCGTGGACAATGAATTACAGTTGACAATCGATGGGTGGTGCCGTATTCACCAGTACTTTAACGTGCATTTGAAACCCATTTAAATGTAGAGTATTGTGCTAGCGTGGAGTCCATAAAGTATATCTGCAAGTATGTGAATAAGGGGAGCGATCAGGCGACATTTGGTTTGCGGAGTGGCGATTGTGACGAGGTAACCAAATATCAATCAGGTCGGTATATTACTACCTCAGAAGCGGTGTGGCGGATATTTAGATTTCCAATTCATGAACGACACCCTCCTGTAATGCATTTGGATGTACATTTGGAAAATGGCCAGCGGGTGTATTTTAGCTCTGAAAACGCAATTGAACGTATGGAAAATCCACGGCAAACTACACTATTGGCATATTTTCGTCTATGTCAAGAAGACACTTTTGCACGGACACTTCTATATAATGATTTACCAGCATACTACACCTATAATAAGCAAAGAGGAGTATTTTACAGACGAAAACGGGGGCAGCCTGTGGAAGGCTTTCCAGGTGTCTTTCGCGAAAAGTCACTAGGGCGAGTGTACACGATTCATCCAAGTAACAGCGAGTGCTACTATTTGCGTCTTTTACTGCACACAGTCAGAGGAGCCACTTCGTTTACATATTTGAAGACTGTTGCTGGTGTTGAGCATTCTACATTTCAGGGAGCTTGCGCCGCGTTACGTCTGCTAGATGACGATCGCAATTGGATCGAAACTCTTGAAGAGGCCGTAATTAGTGAATCTCCCAGTCGACTAAGGCATTTATTTGCAGTGATGTTAGTGTTCTGCGGGCTATCGTATCCTGTTCAGCTATGGGACAAGTTTCAACGGCATTTATTAGAAGATTTCCTTTTTGCAGCTAGGCGCGTTGAAGGAAATAGTGTGTCAGAATCTGATGAACGTGTTGTTAACCGTTGTCTTTACTCGCTTGAAGATATCGTTACTTCAATGAGTGGCAATCGCTTAAGTCATTATAGGCTTCCAGAGCCGCGCCTAACTACTGAATGTCAGCGTGTTAACAGAGAGTATGCTGCAGAAACAAATTATAGTTCCTCTGATATGGCCGAAATTGTAAGCAATAACATTGGAAAGCTTACAGATGAGCAAAAGTCAGTATACGAAAAGGTACTACGAAGTGTTAGTCAACAGGATGGAGAAACTTTTTTTTTGGACGCACCTGGTGGAACAGGCAAAACTCTTTTGACTCGCCTCCTACTGGCTGAAGTAAGAAGGCAAGGTAAAATAGCAATAGCAGTCGCTTCTTCGGGTATTGCTGCGACTCTTCTTCCTGGAGGAAAAACCGCTCATACTATGTTTAAAATACCATTGAACCTCGAAACAAATGAGACCCCAGTTTGTGCCATATCGCGAAACAGTGAAAAGGCAAAGATTCTAGCAGAGTGCAGCCTAATAGTTTGGGATGAGTGCACGATGGCACATAAGAAGGCCGTGGAAGCAGTAGATCGCACTCTTCAAGACATTCGACGTAACGATCACATCATGGGAAAAGTGACGGTTTTATTTTGTGGTGACTTCCGCCAAACTCTTCCCGTCGTAACTCGCGGAACTAGGGCTGATGAGGTGGCGGCATGTCTGAAACGGTCTGTTCTCTGGCCACGGGTACAGAAACTGAGTCTAACGCGTAATATGAGAGCGCACGTAGGTGGAAACCCCAGGGCGCAGGAGTTTTCGGACGTTTTACTCAAAATCGGGCAGGGTTCCATTCCCGAATCAAATGGATAAGTAACATTGCCAGAGAATCTCTGTACTATTGTTCCATCAATGGAGGAGCTTATTACTTCAGTTTATGGTGAGGTATCTCAAATAACGCGTAAGAACAATACTTGGCTTTGTGAGCGAGCAATACTTACACCAAAAAATGATCAAGCAGCGGCCATAAATCAAAGTGTCTTACAAAAAATTGATGGAGAAGAATTCTCATACACATCAATCAACATTGTTTTAGACAGAACTGATACTACCAGTTACCTAGTAGAGTTTCTTAACTCTCTTTCAGCACCCGGACTACCAGCGCATAACATCGTTTTGAAAGTTGGTATTCCGATTATGTTGCTTCGAAACCTAACCCCACCAAAGTTATGTAATGGAACCCGACTTAAAGTTAAATCGCTTCGAAATAATGTGATAGAAGCGGAAATTCTAACGGGTTGTGGAGCAGGTGAAGTAGTTTTCATACCACGAATACCCATAATACCAAACAATTATCCCTTTCAATTCAAACGTGTTCAGTTTCCCGTCAGCGTATGTTTCGCAATGACAATAAATAAGTCACCGGGTCAGACACTCCGAGCAGCTGGTATCGACCTTAGGACTAATTACTTTTCACACGGGCAGCTTTATGTAGCTTGCTCGCGAGTAACTTGCTCGGAAAATTTGTTTATAATTTGTAATTTGGGTAGAACTGTAAATATTGTGTACAAAGAAATTCTTTAATATATGTTCTTCATATTGGTTATAAATGGTTTTAGAGTCGTTTTTTATTCAACTTTAAGCTTTATCAGTCCGATGAAAACATTTTTTGTGACCGAAATTTTGGTTTATCGAGCAGACAAACTTTAAAGCTTACATGACAATACCACACTTAAGTCCTGAACTGCAGCATTTTTGTTGGATTTTATTCTTTGCTAACTCAGCTGCAAAAAAAAAGAAGAAATTATACGCATGCGAAGTCGCGGGCTCCAGCTAGTAATAAATAAGATAACATAACAATAAATAAATAACTTAATAATATAACAATAATAATGAAAGAAAATTAATCTAAGCAAACCGAACAAAATACGTATATGTAAATAAGCAAAGAAAGGTAATGAAATACATGGGAAAAAAATTTTTTTTAAATTTTCGGAATTAGCAACAAAATATAGATATGATACATTAACAAAACCTTAAAAAAATAGGAATGTAATTTATAGGGAGAAAGGATAGGGGAGGAGAAAGAAAGGGAAATAGTTAACTAAGTAATTGTTTCTTTAAAATAAATATTTCTAAAATTAAAGTGTAATAAAATGAACTTTAAATAAAAAAATTTGTAATTATAATGGGAATGCTGATGTGTACCATTATTTAGAAGGCATAGGATTTATAGGTAAGGGGCCATCGAATAGTAGGTGCGTCGATGGCCATGGATGAGGGTGGGCCAAGCACCGGGCGTCGCAACCCCACCCGCGGCGCCCCCTTTTATGTTCGGCCTTGTTTTTTTTGATTTATTGTTTGTTTCTTTCTTTTTCAGCTGTGGTAATCGGTCGTTTCCGATTCGTTTGTTTTTTCAGGTTTTTTTTTGTTTATTTAAATTTACCTGGCTTTTCGGTTGCCAGGCGTTTCATTTAAATTTTGATTTGCTTTAGTTTTGCGGTTGTTTATTTTGAATTTATTTTTAAATTTTGTTCCCCGGTTTCTTTTTAAATTTTTTGTTTTATTTTGGTTTTTTTTTTGAATTTTCGAATGGTTGAATGTCAACGGTCTGTCCGTGGCATCCGGGTTTAACCGGATGTTGTTTTAAAAGTTGTTTTGACGCGGTTTTTGCGTTTTTCCCCGCGTTTTCAAAGGCATGATTTGACCTTTTCTCTGATTATGGCGCAGGACGGTAAGGTTGGCAAGAGCCCACCCCAGCCGACAATGACTAGCCACAGTGCACCATTGATATCATGCCGACCGCCTTCCTTACTGCTCCATTTTAACGCGTTTCCATAACACTTTGGTAAATGTGCGATCCTTACTTAAAATTGGTCCAAACTCTTTAAAACTCTTAATTTAAAGATACAAAGACCAAACTACATTTTTGGGAAGCTACATATATCGATAGTATGGGAGCTAAATATGTATCATGTAGGTCCGCTCTGTCTGATTTTCACTACAGACATTGCATATAAAATAAGTAACAAACCTGCAATATTTTACGTTTCTAGCATTTTAACTGGAAAATTTATAACCCAAAACCCATTCATCGAAACTATCGATTATATGTTATGTTGGTCCGATTTGGGTGATTTTCATTACAGAAATTACATATATAAGTTAAGTTATGCCTTTCCCAGTAGGCCACCGAAGGTGGAAATCATGAATACTTTCAGCCTTACTCTTCACCAGCGGAGCATAACAACTTCCATGTCTTTCCCCTATGACTAACGCACTGCGATGGCCGCCTTCGCATGAATGACTTTGTATAGTACAAAAAGGAATGAAGAGTGATCGTTCGGAAATAATCGTGCGTACATCCCTGCTAAAACGCTCCACGTCATTTGACTAGTCATTTTACGGTCATCGTGACCACCGGCCAGCGGTCATTTCTTTGGTAAAATTTGTTCGGGCAGACGAACTTTTGTGACCAGTATTTCGACAGCCACACTGCAAAACCCTGTATGTTCAAAACCAAAAAGTTTTCAGGAGAGGGAAAAAACTGTAATAATTATAACGTATGTATATGAGCGACGGTTATTTCATTTCACCACTGGAAAGAAAGGGGAAGTTGTAACCCGATTTTGACTGGATTTTGGGAACGGCTCAGAACCTTATTTTTGGAAAAATAGTGACTTACGGGGTTTTGCAGTGTGGCTATCGATTTTCGTTTCGTTCCTATTTATGTTATTGTGCACACCGCTCCCACTTATGAGCTATGAGCATATCACTGTCCCGCTCGCTCACGTTGAATCCCGGTCTTTTGACGTAAACTTTCTGGTCATTTTCCCAACATTTTTATCATACTTTTAAGTCATCATGACCGTATATTTACTATTCTTATGACCGTCATTTTGACCGTTGTTTTACTTAAATCTTACCTGTGAATTTACCGAAGCTGCCACATTAAAAAACATAGTAATTAAATTCAATTTCATTTATTTAATTTGATATAACAGGTTGCTTTTTCGTTTAACAAATTGTTTAATACTTTTAGTTGCTATTTATCGTCGCGTTCTTAAAGGCAATATATACATACATTTACATATCGCACACTAAATCAAAAACAGTCACAACTCACAACTCAAAATCCGAGTAACTTTAAAGAGTAACGATAATAGTCAAAAAGAAAAATATTGTATGCATTGGCTGCACTACTTTTTATTAGGCAATCTATGCCAAGAAACCGACCTAAAAAAATTTTCAGTTGTGACTGTTTTTGATTTAGGGTGCGATATGTAAAACCTATCTAACAGGTTGCTTTTTCGTTTAACAAATTGTTTAATACTTTTAGTTGCTATTTTTCTGAGCCCATTGAATAACGAAATCCTTACTAAATAAAGCATACTTCACCACTTTTAGCTCGGAGAGTGCTTTTGCCATTGGTGCCACCATAATTGAAGAAATCCATCACTTCGTCGGTGAAAACACATCTAACCACGCTGGCTAGATTTCCAGATGAGCCCTTTAGGGCGAAAAGATATGTAATCTGTAAATATTTTAAATATCTGAAACTAGGCACAAATAAAAAAAGTCACACACTCACTACTGCGTCTTTGAAATCTGTGCCTGACAACTTCTCCTCAAAATCAATAATAGCATCAAGGGACTGCAGCGGCATAATTGTGGCTAGATCTGAGTGGAGATCGCTTCCAGTTTCACCACATATGCGACACATCATTTTGTGAACGCTCTTTATAAGAACCTTTGATTCCCGCTACACCAAGCACGTGCACGATCAACAACACGTCCATCGGAGGCAGTAGCTTGATCAACAAGCAAATTACCTAAGAAAAAATATTTTAGAGAAGACAGTTACTCTATAGTTAGCACAAAGAGAAACAGCGTGTTTTGATACTAACCAATTGTTGAAATACCATATGCTAGTTTCGCAGTATCCCATATGCTTTCCGGGCGGAATACATCAATATCTTTTAGTGCAGTTACTGGTATAAGGCCAGTGCCCAAAGACACTACAACTGATACCTGTGAAAATAAAAATCATGTGAATAATTCAAATAAATCAAGCTAAAAGCATATTTAGTTAGAAACCAGAAAGCTCTACAAAGAATTGTATTCTATTACTGACCCAGACCTAAATCTAGGTGTTGCTTAGTAAGAGAAATGCTAGAGTTTATCTGGTACGGGATGACAGCATACGTTCCGTGATTAATAAAAGCTTCTTAAAGTCACAATAAATGTGAAACTATGGTGCATCGGGAAATGTACTGACCTACAGTACCCCAAGAAATGTCGTTGAAAGCAACAATTTGTGAAATAATATTTAGAGCGGTATCTTTATCCATGGAGACAGAACTTTACGTTTCACTCCTTTAAGTTTTTGGAAAAATACTCGGGTGACATTACTTTCATTTTAGCGGCGCTCACTACAGTAGCAAAGTCCCTTATTTGTAATTTTAAGCAATGGCACAACACTCTGTTATGCAAACAAATCCTGAAGTTGGGTTCTAAAGCTTAGTAATATCTGGTAATGAATGAAGTGGTGGTTAAAAAGCATGATCATTTTGGTGTTCTGAAGACAACCACAGAGTTTCTAAACGAGGTCCACATTTTTGTTGCAACACAAGGTTGTGTTTTACAATTAAATGATGGGTTCTTATTTTATAACTTTAAAATGTCTTTAAACCAACGTCTCCAGCTCTGTCAAAATCCTAGGTATTTCTTATTGTGTCAATAAAGAAGTTATAAAAGCATTGAATTTACCGGTACTGCTTCCTTCTCGCGACCAACACTACGCAATGCCATATTATATTCATGAATTTCTGTCATGGCGTCCAAAGTTGGATTATTGGCGATCAGTCCGCCATCGAGGAATCGGCCGAAAGCACTAAAATAATGTAAAAAGCAATAATTTATAATTAAATGTGTAAAGCTTTACATTAAAATTATTTAAGTAAAAAGAAAACAACGTCATAAAAACTAAAAAAGATGTTTAAAGGAAAATAAAGAGATGTTATACGTCAGTTTAATCATAACTTTCTTTTAACTCACGAACTAAGCAATGAAGAGAATATATTATCAAAGTAAGCATTTGAAAATAGAACACAAACGTTATAATTCTCAATTTTAAGAAAGCACATTTAATTGCTTAAAATATTATTGGTTCATTATAATATTTTTTAAAATCAATACAGAAATTTTACTAACCGGAAATACGATGGTGCAGCACCAGTAGCTCTGGCTGCACGCCAAACGAGTTGCTCTTCCGTTGGGGGAGGTGGAACCCGGAGATTGCCTGATAAATGATAAAAAGAAGGCTTGTACTAGTGAAAATATACCAGTTACAGCAAAGATATAACTCACTTATTGGTGTAACAATTCCAAGAATGTCACTGGCGCTATGATAGTTTCTAAAGAGATGCAAATCTACAGGCTTACGATCAGCCATTACAGTTGTTATCATAACTTTTGGGTGTTTAATATCAGTCATTACTGTATATTCGCCTAAATTATATTTTAATATATTTTCAAAGAATTCACTTGGATATGGACGTGAGCCAATAAAGCATTGTTCTTTCATATTCAAATATAAGCCCATACATTGACGCATCGTTTTACCACAACCAAGGCCGAGTGCCAATATACCACCTGTGCTGGTACCAGCGATCCAATCAAACATGTGTACAATTGGTGTTTGAGATATTTTTTCTATTTCTAGTAGCATTTGTACAAGCACAAGCCCACGGATACCACCTCCATCTAAACACAATAAGCGGCCACGTCCATAGGGTTTTTCGTCTTTATTACTAGATTCACTTGTCGCAGAACCTGGTGTTTTCGGTGTTGCTGTACCACTGCCAGCACCAGCATCTCCACTGCCACCTTCACGCTCCACGGTATCGATAATTACTGTCGGTCTGTAATATAAAAATTATAAAATATGATAATTTATATTGTATACGAATGATTGGGATTTTCCTCAAGTAAGTTTTTCAAAATCGGCAGTCAGTATTTTCCAATGTTTGGCGCAGGCCTTAACTCTCATATTTATTGTAAAAACGATTGAGAAATGGACCAAAAAACTACTCGCGTAAAGGGAGCCTTAGGTTTATTCAACATATTATTTGTTCACATGGTCATGAGCTTTAATCAAAGAATATTTATTATTAATTGTTTTATTTTAAAACTTACTCTGGTGGTAATTGGCCATTATTAAATGAAGTTCCAAAAAGCCCATCCATAGCTTGTCGACTAGTTGCTGCCAGCATGTTTTCGATATGTTCCCTCTTCTCCACCGGTTCAGGCGATTCTGGTGGTATACCATTAAATGAGCCTTTTGCATTACATCCATCTGGACAGCTTGTATTTGTTTCAGGACAACTATACATTTATGGAATTAAAAAAAATGCATGAGGGAAAGTTTGCATCGTATATGAACATTTAGTTCACTAACCGTTTAGCTCCAACTGAATGCAAAATGTACAAAATTTCACTTTCTTTGCCGCTATTTGAATCATTACCAACCATATGACGCGGTGTTTTGCCTTCTTTATTTTTGATATTTAAATCGCAACCAAAAACAGCCAGACATTGCACAATTGGTACCGATTTTTTTTCAATAGCTATATGTAATGCTGTACTTCCATCTTTATCAAAAACATCTATATCCGCATCATGAGCCAACAGTGTAACAACACATTCAAAGCGATTTCGAGCAACCTTTTAAATATATTAAGGAATTAGATTTAAATAAGGAAAACCAATTAGTAAGTCCTCTCACCATGACATGCAAAGAGGTGCGTCCGTCAAAATTTGTAGCATTTACATCACATCCTTGCATAATTAGCGCATGTAAAGTTTCCCGCGATGAGCACCAATGCAACGGAGTGCCACCAAATTTCATGTCCTGGGCATAAAGTTTATTGGCATTGGTTTTAAGAAATTCAGCTACTGAAGTTGGTGTACGTGTTCCACAAACTTTACTCATATTTTTGGCATTTAAATTAACATCTGCGCCTGCTAACAATAAAGCTTTGACACAGTCCGGTTTATCAGACAAACAGGCTAAATGTAATGGTGGATACCCATCCGAGTTAATGTGATTGAGATTTGCGGTACTTTTTGAAGCTAACAACTGTAAAGAAAGCAAGAAATGAGCCATATGTGTTTAAAAATAATAACAATTTGGAGCGGTATATGTACATTAGGCTGGAGCGTCAACATATGGAAAAATTTTTTTTCAAGTTTCCGAGTTCCCATAGGGGGGGATAGGTGCCTTATAATAACAAAAAAATAACGTATTTTTTTAATAAAATCGGTCAATGTCTTCTGCCTCCGCAATGCCTTCAAAATTTATAAGAACGCTAAAATGTATATGGCGAAATATTCATATAATACATAATATAATACATAATAAATATAATACTTCATTGCTTGTAATCCAGGCATTGGGAGTTATTTCATTTTTAATGGGAGTTATTTCATTTTTGTTGGGGAATATTTTTAGCGAACTAACGTCATTGACATTAATTCGCATTAAGAAACCGAACTAAAGTCAGTACATTTTTTTTATATTCCAAATTTTCATTTTTCATTATCACCTTCGACTTATGATCATTATATCATGAATCTGGGATTTAAAAAACGAATCTGAGATTGGCTTAGGTCAGATCCCCAATTCGGGGCGTGATCAATGGTATTTATGTGCAGAACTCCTTTCCGCATTGGCGGCCTTCGGCCGCGCTTCAAAAAATAACCCTGGGCTACGCCATTCCAACTCCGGGTGGTTGCCATAGCCGTGGCTACCGCCACGGTGATGTCCTTCCGCGTGCCACTCTTTTCTCACAGGGTAATGTGATTACAACAACCACATGAAAATGACTTTAACTGCAAATATCTCGCAAACTACTAAAAATATTGGTTCAGCGGAGTTGTATTCATGCTCCTGGGACCAAAGCGCGTCTCGTGATACATATCTCAACATTTTTGGTTATGTATTAGCGCTCGGTACCCCCCGTACCAAAGCGCGTCTCCTGATACAAATAAGTGGTAATTGTTTTCGACCGGGGCCGAGTGCTAATACGCGTCCAAAAATGTTGAGATATGTATCAGGAGACGCGCTTTGCTCCCAGGAGCATGAATATAACACCGCTGAACAAATTCCACAACTGTAAACTACTTGTGGTTGATCAATTTTCAACTTACCAATAGTCCAAACTTTTTAATTGCCAATTGCTTCTTATTTTGTAAAAAATTTTATTTTGGTTTGTCCACCGCTTCCAAATTATCTTCAAATGGCGAACTCAATTCGCAAAATTCCGCGCTTCACAAATGAAGCGCTGCCATATCGACAAAAGAGATGATTTCGTATGGAAAATTTTTTCGATTTCATCTGTTTTACCAATATGATAGCATTATTTGGTTTCATTATATCCATTTCATTCCGAATTCTCACATGTACAATGGATGTGTTCGTAAACGTCAAGAATTCGTTTGAAAGTATGCGAGTTTCGGTCATTCGATTTTGGCAGGGATGCTAACATATATGCCTTTTTCATTTGGTTGTTATGATACATACGCTAGGTGGAAGGAAGGTAAGATAGTGAGTATACGAACCAGCTCAGTATATAACTCCTTCATACCTGAAAATAGCAGCAGACCTCACTTCACAGCTGCCAGTTTCATGTACTCGTCAGTAGCTCTGCTTTTTATGTAGTTTCAATCAGGGTCCGTAATTGTTTTAATTTCTATTATAAAATACCCATTTTGGTAACAAAATTTTTAAGTTTTTAAGAGTAGAAAAATTATTACTTTTTAAAAAAAATTATAAAACGTGCGCAATATGGCGCTCATGCCCAAATTGCTTAGGTACAACTTATCAGGGTTTATCGTAGGCGTTTGAAATTTGGGCAGATGATGCATTAACATACATATCTATGTATATAGTAAGATTTTTTATTTTTATTTTTTATAAAACTATATACAAAATGAAATTGAGTTCAGACTTCTTAAACAAAAATTTGCTCCAGGCTTGTCTTAAAGTAAAACTTATTTCTGAAAGTTACAATGCAAAAACTTAAAAATTTTCAGAAAAAATGGTTATTTTGTGTAAATACTTGTTTTGACAGTGTAGTTATATAGCATCAAATAATTAAAATCAACTTTTTACGTCTTTCTTTTTTGCTTCATAGGTTCTTTTGTAAAATAAATTCTTATACAATTTGGAAGCATTTCTAATGTCGCGTTCATATTCTTTATTTGTATAACCATCCGTTCGTATTGCTTCTGCAAAATATAGGAGAAAGAAACATTGACTAAATTTATATGGATTTATTTGCAAGGCAAGCAGTAATAAGAGATACATCCTACTAATATTATAAATGTGAATGTAGCGATGTTTGGATGTTTGGATGTTTGGATGTCCAGACGTTTGCTTTTGTTCCCTAAAAACGTGAGAATGGCTCCACGGATTTTGTTGAAATTTGGCACGCCTACAGGTTATAGTCTGGAAGGAGCTATAGGCTATTTTTTTTTTAATTTTGGGGGTTCCGACCCTGCTAGGGACCGTTTCTTTTCGAAATTTTTTTTATTCCATATAACTCTAAGTATATTGAACCTATACTTATGATATTTCGCATATAGGTATAGAAATATCGTACAATAAGGGTATCAAACGAAAGGGGAGGGCCCCAGGTTTCATTTTGGCTTCGATATATTTCGATAAATTGATCGATAACTAAGTTATCGGCCAAAATTCGATTGCCCAAAAAACTTAATATTAACCTACAATATGGGTATCAAACGAAAGGAGATGGCCCCAGGTTTCATTTGGGCTTCGATATATTTCGATAAATTTATCGATAACTGAGTTATCGGTGAAAATGTTATTGCACAAAAACCTTAAAATTGCCCTACAATATGGGTATCAAACGAAAGGAGATGGCCCCAGGTTTCATTTGGGCTTCGATATATTTCGATAAATTTATCGATAACTGAGTTATCGGTGAAAATGTTATTGCACAAAAACCTTAAAATTGCCCTGCAATATGGGTATCAAACGAAAGGAGATGGCCCCAGGTTTCATTTGGGCTTCGATATATTTCGATAAATTTATCGATAACTGAGTTATCGGTGAAAATGTTATTGCACAAAAACCTTAAAATTGCCCTACAATATGGGTATCAAACGAAAGGAGATGGCCCCAGGTTTCATTTGGGCTTCGATATATTTCGATAAATTTATCGATAACTGAGTTATCGGTGAAAATGTTATTGCACAAAAACCTTAAAATTGCCCTACAATATGGGTATCAAACGAAAGGGGATAGCTCCAGGTTACATTTGGACTTCGATATATTTCGATAAATTTATCGATAACTGAGTTATCGGTGATTGCCCAAAAAACTTAACATTACCCTATAATATGGGTATCAAACGAAAGGGGAGGGCCCCAGGTTTCATTTTGTCTTCGATATATTTCGATAAATTGATCGATAACTAAGTTATCGGTCAAAATTCGATTGCCCAAAAACCTTAATATTACCCTACAATATATGTTAACGCAAACGTCAAGCTGTGTAGTTGTGTTTTTATTTTCTCTGTGATTTTCTTTAACAATTAAATAATTTCTTGATATTCTAAAAATCAAAAGTTACATTTAAAGTTAAAAAAGAGTTAAATATTTAATGTGCTTCACAACTTGGTGTGAAAAAGTTTACTTAAAGCTTTGAATAGTGATAAATTATCTAAATTCATTACACTGATTTTGTGTGTGCCGAGTTTCTTTTTTTTTGCATATTTTATTTGTTGCATTTGAAAGGCTCGTACTTTACATTGCAATTGTTGTTGTGTGCTGATTTGCTTTTTTAATATCTCTTTTGTTACAGCTGTTTGCGTGGTTTATTAAACGTCAATTACAGTGTGTCTAAAACTGCTCGCTCAGTTCTGTGCCCTTCAAACTGTCAGGGTTGCTTTTTCTTGTGATTTGATAACATTAATTTTCACTTTCATTTTCATAAAACTAAATTTTTTATCTCTTAATTTTTTATATTTCTTTTAATTAACTTTTTAAAAAAAAATGTCGTGTTTGTCTGAAAATTGTCAGATTAAAAGCGAGTCCGAACGCTTTGTAGCGTGCTGGCTGTGCGATGGACTTGTCCACGCAAAATGCGCCGGGTTAACTGGTAGGATAGCTGACTTAATCAACGACGGCAAAGGCCTGCGCTGGTCCTGTGCTAAATGTCGATCGTCGGAAGTTGAGCTATGTAAAACCTTTAGGCACATTAGAAACGGGTTTTCTGAAATCGCCAAAGATTTTTCACTGCTGACTGAAAAGTTCAAGAAGTATGAAAATATTTTCAAGACTTTAAAGCCTGTAGTTTTAGATTTGGAATGCCCTGAAAATCGCGAAGCCAATCGCGAAAACACGAGCAGACGTACGGTTGATCTGCCTACTAAGTACATCAACGGCGCTGAACTTGCCTCCAGCCATTGAACTTATAGATTTGGCATCTCCAGTACCTAGTACGGTTGTTCGGGCAACGTCCAAAAACGCCCCCCCAAGGTCAACAAATAAAAAAACTCTGGAACCTCCAACTATTGCGATGGAGTCTGAACCGATTGTTAGAAAGCTGGTTGTGGTCCCTCAAAAAAAATCGATTTTTGTGTCTCGGTTCCATCCAGACACTACTGAAGATGATTTGAGGTACCATATTTCTTCTAAGATTAAAGATAAAACCTTCACTGTTAGAAAATTTAATTTCGGTTACCAACGGAATATGTCTTCGTTTAAAATTGACGTATCCGGAAAAGATTTTGACTCTCTTTTGGACAGTTCTTTTTGGCCTCCCGGGGCTCTTGTGCGGGAATTTGAGTACAGGCCGAACAGAAATGTTGACAACGTAGCTAAAATCTCTCGTAATGTTGAGTCAAAAAACTGAGTTCTAAGTCCGTGAATATCTTCTACCAAAATGTCAGAGGTTTAAATACCAAATTAAATGATCTGTATTTGAAATCTTCCATTGCAGTTATAACGTTATTGCTTTTACCGAAACTTGGCTAAAACCGCATGTTTTCAATTCCGAGTTTTTTTGTAACGAATATCAAGTTTATAGACATGATCGCTTGAACAAGGTCGGAGGCGGTGTTCTAATTGCCGTTCATTCCTCCATTCCTTCAGAGGAGGGTAATGTACCTAACACGGATTCCATTGAGTTTAAATGCGTCCGCATCCAGCTAGAGAACGTGTATATGTACTTATCTGTTTGCTACATCCCTCCAGCATCTGATCTTTCAATCTACAGGCAGCATGTCTCTCTGCTCAAAACTGTTAACTTATTGACTAAAGCTTCTGACTCGATGATTGTTTTAGGTGATTTCAACCTACCGCATATATCGTGGAACATATCTGATGGAAACATTATTCCAAATCCATCCAAACTGGGCTTCAATGACTTTTTGGATGGAATTTCCGATCTCTGCCTTAGTCAAATAAATGTTAACGCTAACAAGTTTGGTAAAATCTTAGATTTAATTTATGTTGATGATAAAAACAAATTTTCTGTAAATCGTTGTGATCCGTGGGCTTTACCCGAAGACGTCTACCACCCTTCTATGGAAATATTGCACGAAACCTTAAGTAATAGCCAATGTACACAATGCTGCTCAATTAGTAACTTTGATTTTAACTTCTCAAAAGCCAACTATAAGAAATTAAATAGAGAACTGTCTAAATTAACTTGGCCTGAGCTTTGTGGCGATATCGATTCAAATGTTTTACACTTTAATCAAACTATTTACTACTTATTTGAGAAGTTTGTTCCTAAACGTAAAATAACATATGATCATCCAACGCAAGCTTGGTTTACTAAAGAGCTTATGATGTTGAAAAATAGAAAAACGCGTTCTTTCAAATTATTTAAGAAATCGGGGTTAAACAAACATTACTTGTTGTATTCTGTTCTACGTAAGAGGTACATCGACTTGCATAAAAAGTGCTATAAAGCCTATATCGCTAAAACAAAAAGAGACATTATTCGCAATCCGAAGTCATTTTATGATTTCGTAAATTCTAAACGAAAAGTAGTGGGATTTCCCTCAGCAATGAAATATAAAGACATTTTATCTAGCGATAATCAAGATATCGCAAATTTCTTTGCGCAATTTTTCACTTCTAACTATTCTGCCGTCACCAATTCTGACTTTGTAAATTATCCCTATGAGCTACATGGCAACAATTTAATTAATTGCCCAACTATATGCGCCAATGATGTTCTTGTTTATCTGAAAACCTTGAAAGAATCTTTTAAATGTGGTCCTGATAGGATTCCTACATGCTTCTTGAAGAAGTGCGCTAACAATATTTACAAACCCCTTGCCAATTTGTTCAATCTGTCACTAAAGTGTGGTGTTTTTCCAACAGCATGGAAAGAGTCGTTTCTTCTACCGCTTCATAAAAGCGGAAGCAGGGCTTCTATAGAGAACTATCGTGGCATAGCGAAGCTGTCTGCCATCCCAAAAATGTTTGAAGCTATTGTTACCAATCAGCTTACGAATCCTATCTCTACCTTGATTTCTGACTGTCAACACGGGTTCTGTAAGGGAAAGTCCACCGTTACAAATTTACTTGAATTTACAAATCATGTCTCAAATGGCTTTAGAAAAAATCTGCACACCGACGTTATTTATACTGATTTCAGCAAAGCTTTCGATAAAGTGTGTCACTCGTTACTTATTTATAAACTACATCAGTTGGGTTTCCAGCCGGGTCTCAATCGCTGGATCTCTTCTTACCTTAGCGACAGAATACAAAAAGTAGTGTTTAAAAATTGTGAATCCAATGTTATTTATGTCTCCTCTGGAGTTCCTCAAGGAAGCCATCTGGGCCCGATTCTGTTCTTATTGTTTATAAATGATATTTCTACAGTAATAGAATTTTCGAAAATGTTAATGTATGCCGACGATGTAAAGCTTTTATTGTCTTTTGCATCACCCGAAGATAGCAATAAGCTTCAATCAGATCTAAATACACTAGTTACTTGCTGCGATTTAAATTATATGCCGCTTAATCTAAAGAAATGTAAATACATGCGTTTTTTGAGAGGAATTTCACAGCCAGCTTCCTATACAATTAACAATTACAATCTTGAGCAAATATATGATTTTGTTGACCTTGGGGTTACTATGGATTACAAACTCAGTTTCAACTGCCACATTAACGTAACAGTCAATAAAGCTAGAGGCGTTCTAGCATTTGTTAAACGATGGTCTAAAGAATTTAGCGACCCTTATGTAACTAAAACTCTCTTTACTACATTAGTCAGACCGATACTTGAATACGGTTCCATTGTTTGGAACCCGCGTTACCAGGTCCACGTGGATCGCTTAGAATCAGTTCAAAAACAATTTTTACTATTTGCCTTAAGAGATCTTCACTGGGATCCCTTGTATAATTTGCCATCGTATACGAGTCGCTTAAAACTAATTAATCTTCACAGCCTTTCTAGTCGGAGAGAAATGCTTGGAATTGTCTTCATGATTAAATTACTAAATGGTTCAATCGTAAGCCCGTTTCTTTTGAGCGAAGTGAACTTCAATGTACCTTCTCGCATATCAAGACATTTTAAACCACTTATCTTGAAGCAGTGCCGGACTAATTTTGAATTAAATGAGCCTTTTCGTTGTTTGTGTCAAGATTATAATTCTCATTCTGGTACGTTCGATATCTCAGACTCACTATACAGAATAAAAAAGTCGATTCTTTCTATCCTAAATACATAGCAACAAATTTTTTTTTCATATCCTTTGATTCTTATCTTTATTCTTAACAATAACTTTTCGTTGTCAACTAATTATTTATTAATTGTGTAATCTTTTTTACTTAGCTGATGAGGTTTTCTCTGTAGCTGAGCAGTTTTAGATCTCGACGATTAACAAACCAAAGCCTTTCAAAGACTCGGCACGAGAGAACAATCCAGACGTCATGCGGATGCGCCCCTCGCGCCGGTCGGGCGGGATATGGTGGGTAATCCGTTGGGCATTATTATTATTATTATTATTATTATTATATGGGTATAAAACGAAAGGGGATGGCGCCAGGTTTCATTTGGGCTTCCATATATTTCGATAAATTTATCTATAACTGAGTTATCGGTGAAAATGTTATTGCACAAAAACCTTAAAATTGCCCTACAATATGGGTATCAAACGAAAGGGGATAGTTCCAGGTTACATTTGGACTTCAATATATTTCGATAAATTTATCGATAACTGAGTTATCGGTGATTGCCCAAAAAACTTAACATTACCCTATAATATGGGTATCAAACGAAAGTGAGGGCCCCAGGTTTCATTTTGGCTTCGATATATTTCGATAAATTGATCGATAACTAAGTTATCGGTCAAAATTCGATTGCCCAAAAACCTTAATATTACCCTACAATATGGGTATAAAACGAAAGGGGATGGCGCCAGGTTTCATTTCGGCTTCCATATATTTCGATAAATTTATCTATAACTGAGTTATCGGTGAAAATGTTATTGCACAAAAACCTTAAAATTGCCCTACAATATGGGTATCAAACGAAAGGGGATAGTTCCAGGTTACATTTGGACTTCAATATATTTCGATAAATTTATCGATAACTGAGTTATCGGTGATTGCCCAAAAAACTTAACATTACCCTATAATATGGGTATCAAACGAAAGTGAGGGCCCCAGGTTTCATTTTGGCTTCGATATATTTCGATAAATTGATCGATAACTAAGTTATCGGTCAAAATTCGATTGCCCAAAAACCTTAATATTACCCTACAATATGGGTATAAAACGAAAGGGGATGGCGCCAGGTTTCATTTGGGCTTCCATATATTTCGATAAATTTATCTATAACTGAGTTATCGGTGAAAATGTTATTGCACAAAAACCTTAAAATTGCCCTACAATATGGGTATCAAACGAAAGGGAATAGTTCCAGGTTACATTTGGACTTCGATATATTTCGATAAATTTATCGATAACTGAGTTATCGGTGATTGCCCAAAAAACTTAACATTACCCTATAATATGGGTATCAAACGAAAGGGAGGGCCCCAGGTTTCATTTCGGCTTCGATATATTTCGATAAATTGATCGATAACTAAGTTATCGGTCAAAATTCGATTGCCCAAAAACCTTAATATTACCCTACAATATGGGTATCAAACGAAAGGGGATGGCGCCAGGTTTCATTTGGGCTTCGATATATTTCGATAAATTGATCGATAACTGAGTCATCTGTCAAAATGCGATTGCCCGAAAACCTCTATATTACCCTACAATATGGGTATCAAACGAAAGGAGATAGCTCCAGGTTTCATTTGGACTTCGATATATTTCGATAAGTTTATCGATAACTGAGTTATCGGTGATTGCCCAAAAAACTTATCATTACCCTATAATATGGGTATAAAACGAAAGGAGAAGGCAGCAGGTTTCATTTGGACTACGATAGGTTTCGATAAATTGATCGATAACTGAGTTATCGGTGAAATTGTGATTGCCCAAAAACCTTAAACTTGACCTACAATATGGGTATCAAACGAAAGAGGGAAGGCCCCAGGTTTCATTTGTACTTTAATATATTTCGATAAATTTATCGATAACTAAGTTATCGGTGAAAATGTTATTGCACAAAAACCTTAATATTACCCTACAATATGGGTATCAAACGAAAGAAGATAGCTCCAGGTTTATTTTGGACTTCGATATATTTCGATAAATTTATCGATAACTGAGTTATCGGTGATTAACCAAAAAACTTAACATTACTCTATAATATGGGTATAAAACGAAAGGAGAAGGCAGCAGGTTTCATTTGAACTACGACAGGTTTCGATAAATTGATCGATAACTGAGTTATCGGTGAAATTGTGATTGCCCAAAAACCTTAAACTTGACCTACAATATGGGTATCAAACGAAAGAGGGAAGGCCCCAGGTTTCATTTGTACTTTAATATATTTCGATAAATTTATCGATAACTAAGTTATCGGTGAAAATGTTATTGCACAAAAACCTTAAAATTGCCCTACAATATGGGCATCAAACGAAAGAGGGAAGGCCCCAGGTTTCATTTGTACTTTAATATATTTCGATAAATTTATCGATAACTAAGTTATCGGTGAAAATGTTATTGCACAAAAACCTTAATATTACCCTACAATATGGGTATCAAACGAAAGAAGATAGCTCCAGGTTTATTTTGGACTTCGATATATTTCGATAAATTTATCGATAACTAAGTTATCGGTGAAAATGTTATTGCACAAAAACCTTAAAATTGCCCTACAATATAGGCATCAAACGAAAGGGGAAGGTCCCAGGTTTCATTTGTACTTCAATATATTTCGATAAATTGATGGATAACTGAGTCATCGGTAAAATGCGATTGCCCGAAAACCTCTATTTTACCCTACAATATGGGTATCAAACGAAAGGAGATAGCTCCAGGTTTCATTTGGATTTCGATATATTTCGATAAATTTATCGATAACTGAGTTATCGGTGATTGCCCAAAAAACTTAATATTACTCTATAATATGGGTATAAAACGAAAGGAGAAGGCCGCAGGTTTCATTTGGACTTCGATAGGTTTCTGTAAATTGATCGATAACTGAGTTATCGGTGAAAATGTGATTGCCCAAAAACCTTAAACTTGCCCTACAATATGGGTATCAAACGAAAGGGGAAGGCCCCAGGTTTCATTTGTACTTCGACATATTTAGATAAATTTATCTATAACTGAGTTATCGGTAAAAATGCGATTTCAGAAAAACCTTAATATTACCCTACAATATTGTATCAAATCAACATTTGAAGTTGAATTCATCCTGGCACAATTTGTCAAAATTGAATTCTTGAAAGGCCCCCTAACGTTACCAACGAATACCGCAAAAGAAAATTTTTGAAACCCGGTTTTCAATACTCTTTTTTCATAATTTTCAAAATATTCGAATTTGGTAAATTCTTCAGTAGGCAATAATATATTATATAAATATGAAATCTTAAAGTATATTATTGATTTTGAAAGCCCCCCTTACTACTTACATCCCGAGCAACGCCGGGTACCCTGCTAGTGATAAATAAATCCCTACATATAATAAAATTGTAACAGGTCGATGTCTGTACATGGCAGATATCAACAAAAAATTGATTGGGGGAAGCATTATTAAAAAAGTAGAATCCAAATCAACCATTTTTTTAATTTTTGTGTGTCTGTCTGTCTGTCTGTCCGTATGTTTGTGGCCGTATCACTCTGAAAGCACTGAATGGAAATGAATGAAACTTTTTTCGTTGGATTGCTAGATACTCAACTTAAAATTTAGGATATTACTTTTTTTGATATCTCAACCGGTTTTGGAGTTATCGCCCAGTATGTGGCCCATGTCTGTCCGTATGTTTGTGGCCGTATCACTCTGAAAGTACTAAATGGAAATGAATGAAACTATTTTCGTTGGATTGCTAGATACTCAACTTAAAATTTAAGATATTACTTTTTTCGATATCTCAACCGGTTTTGGAGTTATCGCCCAATATGTGGACCAGGGGTGACCAAAAATGTCTTAGTACAATATGGATGTCAAACGAAAGGTGTCAATGAGTGCTGTAATATGCGATGTGATCAATTGAAATATCCCAAATGGTTTCGGAGATATCTTGAAGTTATCGACGAATATTTGCAAAAAAATGTGTTAGTACAATATGGGTATCAAATGAATGGTGCCAATGGGTACTGTTATATGCGATGGGCTTAATTTAAATATCTCAAATGGTTTCAATTATATATCTTAAAAAATTTCCGACGAAAAAAGAGAAGGTTGGGTAGATGCATTTAAATACGGACAAAAAATAAAACGTTTATTATTTAAGAAAAAATCGTATATTATGAGTTTTTTTTTTAATTCTGACGCTAACCATATTTATTTATATTGGTGTTACTTTTTCCACTTCAATCCAATCAAAGTTTAAAGTAAAAGCAAAATAGAAAACTGTGTTGTTGTTTTCACTTTACGACTACGCAAACCGGAATTGACTTTTGCTCAAACAGGTACTTCACTTGGTTGGATTTTTTCTTGCAATAGTATGCATTGACCATTCTTATAAAAAAAAAAGTTAGATTCTCAAAAAATAATAAGAAAAGATATTGTATTCCTTTAACTCTGTTTGCGTATAATATTACAATTTTCATAAAAATAAAAAGTTCTCAATTTGAATTATTATGTAAAAAGCATATGTATGTACATGTGGCGGCGCAGTTCAAATTTACTTTAATTGTTTTCTCAACAAATAATAAGTTTTGAGTTTTTGGTTAGCAACCTTTGGTTTTGTGGTTGGATAAAATAAATAAATTGAAAAATATAGATTTTCAAAAATAGGAAATATTTTCGTTCCATTTTAAGTTCGGAAATAAATAACCATTTTTATTCCTATATTGGTGACCCCGACTAAACATTCAAACAAAGATGCTTCGAGACGAAGATCAGCTAGTTACCCTGCGAGAGGAAAATGAGCATCTTCAACGGCAAATTGACGAATTACGCCAACAAGCGCAACAACAGCATAGTTATCAATTCGAGATTCAACAGCAGCAGCCACCACCACTGCAACCTCAACAACATCAACAACAACAACAACAGCAGCAGACTCATTATGCCGCTCACGTCGCTGATCATTACCCTGCAGTTCGTCGTGTTGCAGTCAAACTTCCGCCTTTTTATTCTGACAAACCAAGGTTATGGTTTTCTCAAGCTGACTCGCAGTTTACGTTATCGGATATCACAAACGAGGTAACTAAGTTTCATTACGTGGTTTCGCAATTAGATGCTCGGGTCGCATTGGAGATCGAGGACGTTATTGAAAATCCTCCTCCGTTGAACCCATACACATTTTTGCGTACAAAACTGATTGCTCGTTTGTCTGCGTCTGAGGAACAACGAGTCCGTCAACTTATTAGTGAGGAGGAGCTCGGCGAACGCAAACCATCGCAGTTTCTCCGTCATTTACGCTCTCTCGCTGGATCAACCATCGTGCAAGAAAACCTTCTTCGCCAACTTTGGCTTAACCGCCTTCCGTCTAACGTTCAAGCTATCCTTGCGACGCAATCTGAATTGCCGCTCGACAAACTGGCAGAACTTGCTGACAAGATTGTCGAGGTCTCACCGAGCACACCGACTTTCTCTGTAAATGCAACGCTAAGTGATAAAAGTATAGATAGTAACTTACTAAATACTATTGCTGATTTACAAAAGCAAGTGGCAGAATTGTCTACTTTTCGTTCGTGTCCTCATCATTACCATAGTTACTCCAACAGCTCTCGAACTTGTAGAAAATCTCGAAATCGAAGTAACTCTAACCAACAAATTTGTTGGTACCACAAAAAATTTCAAGACAAAGCCAAGAAATGTATAGAGCCGTGTAATTCTTCGGAAAACGGAAAAGCAGTCTGTAAGTGCGGCATCTGACTGCTTGTCAACCAGTAGCCGCCTAATTGTCACTGACAAAATATCTAAACATCGCTTTCTCGTCGATACTGGTTCTGACCTATGTTGCTTTCCTCGACGTCTATTACGAGATCGTCGTTCTCCTGTCAACTACGACTTATGTGCTGCAAACGGAAGCAAGATCAAAACGTACGGTTTTATATCTTTGAATCTCAACTTAGGACTTCGTCGTGATTTTCCTTGGAGATTTATCGTCGCTGACGTCGATCTACCAATAATTGGATCTGATTTTCTCGCTCATTATCATCTTTTACCGGATTGTCGTACCAAACGCATCGTCGACGTAACCACTGGTCTTCATGTACACGGAGTATCTCAGTCTTCCTCGCAGAGCAGTATTAAAGCAGTTCAGGATTCATCTTCATTCGCTTCTCTCATTTCGCAATTTCCTGAAATTACTCGCCCACCAGGTTTACCTCGAAATATTAAACATGAGACTGTCCATCACATACGTACAACTCCTGGACCACCGGTGACGAGCAAAGTACGACGCTTAAATCCTGAAAAATTAAAAATTGCTAAACAAGAGTTCGACGCCATGTTACAAGCTGGTACAACTCGTCCATCAGAGAGCTCTTGGTCATCGCCTTTACATTTGGCACCGAAAAGTGATTCAACTTGGCGTCCATGCGGAGATTTTCGTGCATTGAATGCTCGAACTATCCCAGACCGTTACCCTGTCCGTCACATTCACGATGTCACTCACTTTATTGATGGATGTACACTATTTTCGAAAATTGACCTCGTTAAAGCGTATCAACAAATTCCTGTAGCCGAAGAGGAAATTTCCAAAACAGCGATTATTACTCCATTTGGCCTTTTTGAATTTCAATTCATGACGTTTGGACTTCGAAACGCTGGCCAGACTTTTCAAAGGTTCATGGATGAAGTTTTGCGCAGTTTAGATTTCTGTTTCGTGTATATGGATGATATTCTCGTTTTCTCTCGTTCCAAAGAAGAGCACGAACGTCATCTTAAAATCATTTTTGAACGTCTTACAAAATATGGATTGGTGATCAACGTCAAAAAGTGTACTTTTGGAGTTACTGAAGTTCCGTTTATTGGTTATACCATCTCTGCTGCCGGAATACGAGCTCCAGAAGAGCGCGTCCAGGTTATCAAGGACTTTCCATTACCAAAAACAGCACAGGGCCTTCGACGTTTTCTTGGAATGTTAAATTTTTACCGCAGATTCATTCCTCATGCTTCTGAATACGAGGCTCCACTGAATAATGCAATCAGCAACCCACTCTTGAAAGGATCTCAACCAATCAATTGGACGTCTGAGCTGGAAGAAGCTTTCATAACCTGCAGAAACTGCATCTCTTCTGCTTCACTTCTAGTTCATCCTCGCATTGGTGCGTCTCTTGGATTGTTTACAGATGCCTCAAGCCATTCAGTTGGAGCATGTTTACAACAGCTGGTCGATGGCGTGTGGCAACCTCTTGCGTTCTTTTCGAAGAAAATGTCCTCGAAAGAATGTTCTTGGCCTGCTTTTTATCGTGAACTTCTTGCGATCTACGCTGCAATACAGCATTTTCGTCATTTCTTAGAAGGACATTCATTCACGATTTACACCGATCATAAGCCATTAATCTACGCTTGTCAACAAAAACGTAAAAACTTCCACCAGTTCAACTCAGACAACTTTCATTCATCGCAGAATTTTCAACAGACATCCAACACATCAAAGGAACCGATAATGTCGTTGCTGATACACTGTCGCGAATTGAAGCTGTTTCTGTACCACTGGATTACAAGTTGCTGGTTGAATCTCAGGAGGATGACGAAGAACTTAGGAGAATTATTCAAGAAAATTCTTCTCTCTGTAT
Organism: Sphenella marginata; assembly: GCA_951509765.1. Classification (NCBI taxonomy): domain Eukaryota; kingdom Metazoa; phylum Arthropoda; class Insecta; order Diptera; family Tephritidae; genus Sphenella; species Sphenella marginata. Next base: position 17,774,768 of record OX608078.1, read on the forward strand.
CGAGCGTGTGCCGATTCCTGGTTCCTCTCTTATTGTGTTTTGTGATACATCAACAGGAAAAGCTCGACCCTTCATTACATCACCGTTTCGTCGTTGTGTTTTTGATCAGCTACACAACCTAAGCCATCCAGGTGCCAATGCTTCGCTCAAATTAATCAGTGATCGTTTTGTGTGGCCTTCAATGAAGAAAGACTGCCGAAATTGGGCTCGTGCTTGTGGTGATTGTCAACGGTCAAAAATTTCACGCCATGTTCATGCTCCACTTGGAAAATTTGAAACTCCAACAAAGAGATTTTCCCATATTCATATTGATCTGATTGGTCCACTTCCATTTGCATGTTCTTTTCGATATTGCTTGACTGTCATTGATCGTTTCACTCGATGGCCTGAAGTATATCCTTTACAGAACATAACTGCAGAAACTGTGACTCATGCACTTTTGGATTGTTGGATATCTCGTTTTGGCGTTCCTGAAACTATAACCTCAGATCGTGGAGCTCAATTTTCTTCGCATCTCTTCAAAGATTTTGTTAAACAATTCGGAATTCGGCATAATTTCACTACAAGTTGGCATCCTGCTGCAAATGGTTTAGTCGAACGATTACATCGTCATTTGAAAGCCGCAATCATGGCTCATTCCGACATTGACTGGGTTCAGGCTTTGCCGCTAGTTCTACTCGGAATCCGCTCAGCTTTTAAAGAAGACATCAAGGCTACTTCCTCTGAAATGGTTTATGGTGAAACGATCCGTTTACCATTTGAATTTCTTTCTCCAAGTCTTGGTAACAAAATTTCGGATGATACCAGCAGCTTTCTTTCAGGCTTACGTGAATTTATGTTGCGCCTACGTCCACTTCCAGCATCAAGACATTGTCAACCTGGAGTTTTTGTTTTCAAGGAATTATCGAAATGCAGTCATGCTTTCCTTAAAGTTGGACCATTTCTTAAAGCACTTCAGCCTCCATACACCGGGCCGTATGAAATTATTGATCGCGATGACAAAACAGTCACACTGAAAATTCGAAATGAACCAACTAAAGTCTCAATTGATCGAGTAAAACCAGCTTTCATTGTTCAAGATGATATTGTTCCAACACCTATTCCTACATCTGATCCTGTTTCAACGTTTGCGCCTGTTCCTGTTCCTAAAACTGCACCTGTTCCAGAATACGCTACTCGATCCGGCAGAAAAGTTCAATTTCGAGAAATTTTGGATTTGTAGCCAAATTCTCTGCCAAGGGGGGTAGTGTGGCGGCGCAGTTCAAATTTACTTTAATTGTTTTCTCAACAAATAATAAGTTTTGAGTTTTTGGTTAGCAACCTTTGGTTTTGTGGTTGGATAAAATAAATAAATTGAAAAATATAGATTTTCAAAAATAGGAAATATTTTCGTTCCATTTTAAGTTCGGAAATAAATAACCATTTTTATTCCTATATACATATGTATATCTCTTATGTATATATTTTTAAAAAGTGAAACATAAAAAAGACAAGGCGTACAATAATTAATGTTCTACCTACCTGCTTAGGGATGATTTGGTATATTGAGATTTGTACCAATAAAAGGTAAATATGTTTTGCTAATGCCGGCGACTCTGTATGTGAATAATATGTATATATTTATGTTTGCAGCTCGGACTTGGAATAGGTAGATTAAAAGTATTGGGTAAGATTTTTTAAAACGGATTACCTAAAATTGAGAAAATTTATTTTTCATCAGCATTGGTATTATTAAGTGGCGAATGACAAATAGTGTTGCCTCTTTTGGTACTTTCGTAGCAAATCTGGTACTGTAAGAATGATTTAGTACATTATCAATTCCTATCTATAAATTTCATAAAACTTTTATTTCGATGTATCCAATTCAAATTTTTTTCAAAAAACCGGTTACAAACAAAATTCCCGCGAGTACTTTCTTCTTCATGATTTTCAATTCAGAATTCCATATAAATCTTAAATTTAGACACAAAGTAAGAACCGATTAAAATAACGTCCCGGTCTCTGTTTCGCTTTTGTAAGGTGTTTTACTTTCGGTTCATCAGTTACCAACTTTTTATGGTGTAAAACCCCAAAAAACCAAATTTTTTTTTTCATTTACATCAGGATTTTGAAAAAGCAGGATTTTAAAAGAGCAGGGTTTAAAAACCCCCGATTTTGAAAAGCAGGATTTTGCTTTTGGGATTTTGCAAGAACAGGATTTCGTTACGAACGCATATTGGCAGTTATTCGACTATACACAGTACCATTATTGTCTATAATATATATTTACAATTTTAAGTAATCCGTTTGGAGAATTCTAACCCTACTATAACTTTTTGGAAAATGAACGACTTACAACTTGGAAACTTTATGTCGAGCCATGTTTTTATGTTCTATTCAAATCTCTGTTCGTAGGCGCAAAGTAATTTTCCAATTTGTGAAGGCGAAAGTCCAACGAGAATAGCTTTAGATAAACCAAAAATCGTCAAAGTATCTCAAGTTGTATATTACGCGATACGAAATCTTGGAAAAGTAGGTAAAATCTTCTCTTCCCTCTTCTGCAATTTTACATACAACTATTTATTTTTTAACCATAGAATTAAAAATCCACAAAGCCTTCGCGAAAACGATCTAACTTATCGCCAGCTTCAATTCGAGCCAAGCGACGACGTTTGGAAATTTTAAGACAAAGTGAATCTGCTCGAGAAGAGCGTCTAGCATCGCAGCGTTCTAGAACTGCCGCATATCGGTCTCAAGAGACTTCATCGGAACGCGAATTGCGTCTGATCATAATAGAAACCGCATCGAGGCTTCAAGAACTGCCGAAACTCCAGAAGAACGTGATAATCGGTTACATTATGAGCGTAGGCGCCGGGAGATTTCCCGGTCTCTAGAAACGAGTTCCCAACGAGAACAGCGTTTAAATAATGACGAAGTCTCACGTTTTCTGGAGTCACGTGAAGAAGAAATATTCCGTTTGTCTGCTAACCGTGTTCGCCATGCAATTTCACGTTCCACAGAAATACGTGAGGAACAAGTGTCACGTTTGTCTGCTGACCGAGCACGCCACGAAATCGCACGTTCTCGAGAAACTAATGCAGAACGAGAGTTACGCCTGTCTGATGATCGTTTGCGCCACCAAATGTTACGCTCAATAGAAACGGATGAGGAACAACTGTCACGTTTGTCTGCTGACCGAGCACGCCACGAAATCGCACGTTCTCGAGAAACTAATGCAGAACGAGAGTTACGCCTGTCTGATGATCGTTTGCGCCACCAAATGTTACGCTCAATAGAAACGGATGAGGAACAACTGTCACGTTTGTCTGCTGACCGAGCACGCCACGAAATCGCACGTTCTCGAGAAACTAATGTAGAACGAGAGTTACGCCTGTCTGATGATCGTTTGCGCCACCAAATGTTACGCTCAATAGAAACTGATGAGGAACAAGTGTCACGTTTGTCTGCTGACCGAGCACGCCACGAAATCGCACGTTCTCTAGAAACGAATGAAGAGAGAGATTTACGTTTGTCTGCTGATCGCGAGCGGCAAGAAATATTACGTTGTATAGAAAGCGACGAGCAACGAGCTATGCGTTTGTCTGTCGATCGCTCGCAACATCAAATCATACGATCTCTGGAAACAGTGCAGCAAAGAGAATTGCGTTTGTCAGTTAACCGTAACCGACAACAAATATCGCGAATATTGGAAACAAGTGAGGAGCGTGACTCACGCTTATCGGCTGCCCGCAGTCGCTACAATGGTAACCAGGAAGTTATCGCTAATCTCCTCGACGAAGAGAGGAGTCGCATCCACGAATTACGTCAAACACAATCCCCTTATATCCGACGGATACAGTTAGAAGAAGACCGACTGCGTCATGCTGTTCTAAGGCTACCGGTTAGTGACCATGATGATTCAATGGTATTTGAGCAAGAAGAGTTGACGTGGGCGGACAAGGCGAAAAGTGGATTTTGTTACAACCCGGCAGTAAATTACGCTGATTATACTGATCTTGGCTCAATGAATCAAATATGTTCGTATTGCAGTGCTATGAAATGGCATGGTGAATCACAGGGAATGTGTTGTTCATCTGGAAAAGTTCACTTAGAGAGCATGCAAGAACCACCAGAGCCATTAAAAGGATTGATAAACGGAGATCACCCAAAGTCTAGACATTTTTTGGCTAATATACAGGCTTATAACAGCGCATACCAAATGACTTCCTTTGGGGCAAATCAAATAGTTGAGGGGCCTTTCATGCCTACATTCAAAATACAAGGCCAAGTCTACCATCGTATTGGCTCGCTGTTACCCACGGATGCTCCAAAGTTTTTACAAATATATTTCGTCGATAATTACCACGAACAAGCAAATATTAGGCAACAACATATCCCAAATTTGGACCCGACTTTGGTACGCAGCCTGCAAGATATGCTTCATAATGTCAATCCGTACATAGGAAGTTTTAAAGCTGCTCTTGACTCCATTCCAGCTGACGATCGCAGTATTTACAAATTTGTAATTGCTGCTGATAAAAGGCCAACAGGATCTCATCCAGGTCGTTGTAATGCACCAACCACAAACGAAGTCGCTGTCCTCTTAGTCGACCAAGAGTGTGACCGGAGGGACATTGTGATAGGAACGCATGACAACCAACTCCAGAGAATTAGTGAAACTCATCGCGCTTATGATTCTTTGCAATACCCTTTAATGTTTTGCCGACGTGAAGACGGATATAATTTTGCGGTCTATAACGTTAATCCCACTACCAGAGCTCTGAATTTGAATAAGAAAACTTCAGCAATGCAGTTCTACAGTTTCCTAATTCAACTTCGACAGAACGAGCATATCTATATACATCGCTTTCGGGGCCTTTTTAACCAGTTTTTGGTGGATATGTATGCTAAGATTGAAACTGAACGGCTGATTTACTTCCGAACTAATCAGAGGAAGCTACGTGCGGAAAATTACATTCACTTTAGGGATGCCTTACAACAAGATGGTGATGCAGAAAATATGGGTAGGATGGTGATTCTGCCTTCCACATTCACAGGTAGTCCTAGATACATGGCAGAGCGTACACAAGATGCCTTTTGTTATGTAAGGAAATATGGAGGCGCAGATTTGTTTATAACCATGATAACTAACCCTAAGTGGATTGAAATAGAGCAGAACCTACTCCCTGGCCAAGCCTCCCATGACAGACACGACTTAATTGCTCGAGTGTTTCATTTAAAGCAGAAACTTTTAATAGACCTTCTTACAAAAGAAAAGACTTTTGGAGCAGTACGCTGCTATCAATCGAATGGCAGAAACGTGGGCTGCCTCATTCGCACAATCTGTTGTGGCTGGAAGAAAAGATTAGGCCGAATGAAATAGACAAAATTATTAGTGCGGAAATCCCTAATCCAGATACAGAACCTATTCTGCACAGATTGGTCAAAGCGAACATGATTCACGGCCCATGTGGATCATTCAATGCCAGCTCACCCTGCATGAAAGAAGGCAACTGTACAAAGAGATTTCCGAAAAGGTTCGTTAACGAAACTTCTACTGCTGAAAATGGATATCCATCGTACCGGCGTCGATCGCCTGAAAATGGTGGATTCACTGCTGATGTTAACCTGCGTGGACAATGTATTACAGTTGACAATCGATGGGTGGTGCCGTATTCACCAGTACTTTCACGTGCATTTGAAACCCATTTAAATGTAGAGTATTGTGCTAGCGTGGAGTCCATAAAGTATATCTGCAAGTATGTGAATAAGGGGAGCGATCAGGCGACATTTGGTTTGCGGAGTGGCGATTGTGACGAGGTAACCAAATATCAATCAGGTCGGTATATTACTACCTCAGAAGCGGTGTGGTGGATATTTAGATTTCCAATTCATGAACGACACCCTCCTGTAACGCATTTGGATGTACATTTGGAAAATGGCCAGCGGGTGTATTTTAACTCTGAAAACGCAATTGAACGTATGGAAAATCCACGGCAAACTACACTATTGGCATATTTTCGTCTATGTCAAGAAGACACTTTTGCACGGACACTTCTATATAATGATTTATCAGCATACTACACCTATAATAAGCAAAGAGGAGTATTTTACAGACGAAAACGGGGGCAGCCTGTGGAAGGCTTTCCAGGTGTCTTTCGCGAAAAGTCACTAGGGCGAGTGTACACGATTCATCCAAGTAACAGCGAGTGCTACTATTTGCGTCTTTTACTGCACACAGTCAGAGGAGCCACTTCGTTTACATATTTGAAGACTGTTGCTGGTGTTGAGCATTGTACATTTCAGGGAGCTTGCGCCGCGTTACGTCTGCTAGATGACGATCGCAATTGGATCGAAACTCTTGAAGAGGCCGTAATTAGTGAAACTCCCAGCCGACTAAGGCATTTATTTGCAGTGATGTTAGTGTTCTGCGGGCTATCGTATCCTGTTCAGCTATGGGAAAAGTTTCCACGGCATTTATTAGAAGATTTCCTTTTTGCAGCTAGGCGCGTTGAAGGAAATAGTGTGTCAGAATCTGATGAACGTGTTGTTAACCGTTGTCTTTACTCGCTTGAAGATATCGTTACTTCAATAAGTGGCAATCGCTTAAGTCATTATGGGCTTCCAGAGCCGCGCCTAACTACTGAATGTCAGCGTGTTAACAGAGAGTATGCTGCAGAAACAAATTATAGTTCCTCTGATATGGCCGAAATTGTAAGCAATAACATTGGAAAGCTTACAGATGAGCAAAAGTCAGTATACGAAAAGGTACTACGAAGTGTTAGTCAACAGGATGGAGAAACGTTTTTTTTGGACGCACCTGGTGGAACAGGCAAAGGCTCTTTTGACTCGCCTCCTACTGGCTGAAGTAAGAAGGCAAGGTAAAATAGCAATAGCAGTCGCTTCTTCGGGTATTGCTGCGACTCTTCTTCCTGGAGGAAAAACCGCTCATACTATGTTTAAAATACCATTGAACCTCGAAACAAATGAGACCCCAGTTTGTGCCATATCGCGAAACAGTGAAAAGGCAAAGATTCTAGCAGAGTGTAGCCTAATAGTTTGGGATGAGTGCACGATGGCAGATGCCGAAGAAGGCCGAGGAAGCAGTAGATCGCACTCTTCAAGACATTCGACGTAACGGTCACATCATGGGAAAGGGTGACGGTTTTATTTTGTGGTGACTTCCGCCAAACTCTTCCCGTCGTAACTCGCGGAACTAGGGCTGATGAGGTGGCGGCATGTCTGAAACGGTCTGTTCTCTGGCCACGGGTACAGAAACTGAGTCTAACGCGTAATATGAGAGCGCATGTAGGTGGAAACCCCAGGGCGCAGGAGTTTTCGGACGTTTTACTCAAAATCGGGCAGGGTTCCATTCCCGAATCAAATGGATTAGTAACATTGCCAGAGAATCTCTGTACAATTGTTCCATCAATGGAGGAGCTTATTACTTCAGTTTATGGTGAGGTATCTCAAATAACGCGTAAGAACAATACTTGGCTTTGTGAGCGAGCAATACTTACACCAAAAAATGATCAAGCAGCGGCCATAAATCAAAGTGTCTTACAAAAAATTGATGGAGAAGAATTCTCATACACATCAATCAACATTGTTTTAGACAGAACTGATACTACCAGTTACCTAGTAGAGTTTCTTAACTCTCTTTCAGCACCCGGACTACCAGCGCATAACATCGTTTTGAAAGTTGGTATTCCGATTATGTTGCTTCGAAACCTAACCCCACCAAAGTTATGTAATGGAACCCGACTTAAAGTTAAATCGCTTCGAAATAATGTGATAGAAGCGGAAATTCTAACGGGTTGTGGAGCAGGTGAAGTAGTTTTCATACCACGAATACCCATAATACCAAACAATTATCCCTTTCAATTCAAACGTGTTCAGTTTCCCGTCAGCGTATGTTTCGCAATGACAATAAATAAGTCACCGGGTCAGACACTCCGAGCAGCTGGTATCGACCTTAGGACTAATTGCTTTTCACACGGGCAGCTTTATGTAGCTTGCTCGCGAGTAACTTGCTCGGAAAATTTGTTTATAATTTGTAATTTGGGTAGAACTGTAAATATTGTGTACAAATAAATTCTTTAATATACGTTCTTCATATTGGTTATAAATGGTTTTAGAGTCGTTTTTTATTCAACTTTAAGCTTTATCAGTCCGATGAAAACATTTTTTGTGACCGAAATTTTGGTTTATCGAGCAGACAAACTTTAAAGCTTACATGACAATACCACACTTAAGTCCTGAACTGCAGCATTTTTGTTGGATTTTATTCTTTGCTAACTCAGCTGCAAAAAAAAAAAAAACCGCGTGTAGCCAGTACACGTGAAAGAAGTTAACTTCTTAAATTCAGAAATAACGAAATATGAATAAGGTGTATTCGAGAATTGTTTAGATTCACAATTTCTTACTTCCGGGAAGTGGACCAGGGAACCGATCCATTCAAAAATATCTTATGCATTGTGCGTTTTGCTTCAAATTTGGTAAGTGGGTAGGATTATGCCTAAATTAACAGGGGCCAATACGAATGGGATATAGAGGAAGAGGGGCGGGGTAAAAGGAAAGCGGGTAACGAAGAGAAAAAGGGGGGAGATATAGTGAAGGCAAAGAAAGATTGGAAGGAGAGTTGTAAAAGGGGGGACAGTGAGCTCGCATTTAGACAGGACGTCTGCCTCTACTACATATCGACAGCCACACTGCAAAACCCCGTAAGTCACTATTTTTCCAAAAATAAGGTTCTGAGCCTTTCCCATAGATCGTGATATTTCGCACATTAAAATTTAGTCAAAATCGGGTTACAACTTCCCGTTTCTTTCCAGTGGTGAAATGTAATAGCCGTCGCTCATATATATACGTTATAATTATTACAGGTTTTTCCCTCTCCTGAAAACTTTTTGGTTTTGAACATACAGGGTTTTGCAGTGTGGCTGTCGATATATAATGTATAAGATTGAAATATTGTATGTGTGTATGTATGCATAACTTAAGTTGCGTTCTAAACGGATTGACCGATCATAACCAACTTTAGAACAGAAACCCATCGATGAATTAAGAGGGATAGGGGAAAAGGTGCGGGCACCTGACATACAAATGGGATTTTTCATGTTGCATATCTCTGGAAGTATTCATGCTAGGCCGCCAAAATTCAACAGAGTTATATGAGGATTATGAAACCACTCGTATAAGGATTTGAAGAACGGGCATAATTGGTATCAGTTCTATCGACTTTATCAAACTTACCTACCTAATTTCGATTTATTCCATGGAATGGAACCAATTTCATCCATTCACGGAATATGTAATTCGACCTAAGGCATGTCTCAATCTCAAGGGGGCGAATAGAAATTTTTGTCAAATAGCATCCGCGCACGCATTTTTTCTGCGTGCCTGGTAGAACGAATTTATGCGGCGGTATAAAATCAAGCCGTCCGAGTCTGAGGATTGAATTTTATTGATTTGGGGGGACATTCCAGTTCTAATGTACTTGATTTAAATTCTTACAAAATCCGAAGAATTATTTAAAACTATAAAAGATGGTGATGAACACCCTAGGCCAAACTAATTGATTTTTAGATGTTACTAGCAGACCCGGCAGACGTTGTTCTGCCTGACCAGTGACTTCCCTAGAAATACATTTTCAAATATTTTTCTTTAACTTTTAACATTCCATTTATTGCAGTGCTTTAGGATATACAATGTTTCCGGTTTTAAAGTCTTTCGTATAAACAAATAAATTTTTTGAATGTTCAACTCAAAAAACAGATCATTTGAACTCAATGGGTATGACAAAACCCATTATGCGCTGCTGAGCAGATGTATAGTTAGTACTTATTTAATTATATCCTATATCTACCTATAATACTCTGGATATGTATGAACGGCAATAACAAACAAAAAAAATTAAGTGCTTTGATTAAGATTTAAGAACGTTAAAATGTCACTAAAGCAAATACATTCAGGGATATAACGAATTGAAATATTACTTAGCTTGTGGTCCTGGAACTGCCCACTTTTCCAAAAAATTTACAAATGTAGCCTATGTATGCCAACGAAGATTTTAACGTATTGGAAAAGTTTAAAACAGATCAACCATAAACTTTGGACATTATTGAAGTACAAACAAAGCACTGAATAAAAAAAATGTGGGCGTGGCACGGCCCACATTTCCCAAATTATATAATTTTTGACCATGGGACACACATATCCAAAAACCATTAGTTTAGACCAAAAATATTCAAAGTTATGATGATTTAAATTTTATATAGGCTGGGGGCGTGGCACAACAATCTTCTGAACCAATCTGGAAATTTAGAGAAGATCGACCATAAACTTTGATTTTATTGAAGTACAAACAAAACACAAAAAATGTGGGCGTGGGACCGCCCACTTTTCCCAAATTATATCTATCTTGACTAAAGAACACACATATCCAAAAATCTTTAATTTAGACATAATATGTTCAGAGTTATGAAGAATTTAAATTTTATATAGCCTGGGGGCGTGGCACTGGCTACTTTTCCAAAAATTCATATAGCCTGAATAGTACACAACAATTTTCTTAACCAATCTTGAAAGTTTAAAAGAGATCGACCATAAACTTTGGACATTATTGAAGTACAAACAAAACACAAAAAATGTGGGCGTGGCACCGCCCACTTTTCCAAAATTACATAAATCTTGACCAAAGGACACACATATCCAAAAATCATTAATTTAGACCAAATATGTTCAGAGTTATGAAGAATTGTAGTTTTATATAGCCTGGGGGCGTGGCACCGCCCACTTTTCCAAAAATTAGTATAGCCTATGCTTTAACCCATGATCTCAAGAATATACTGTGAAAATTTCATAAAAATCGGTTGAGTACTTTGGACGCCCATAAAGGACACACAGACACACATTCATTTTTATTTATAAGATATGCAGTTGTGGTTTGGACGCATACATAAAGCCACCTTAGGTCCATTTAATATAGCTATTTACTCAACATATTATACTCAACAAGCATGACAATAACAAATGAGTTGACAATTGCAGCAACAAAAATCAACTATGTACATAATTACTGTACTAATCTAACCAGCACCAAAGGCAATTATGTACAGCGTGTGTGTGTGTTGGTGTGCACCATCTAGCGTCATATGGCGTTTTCAGTGCCATCTAGTTACGCAGCAGTAGTGAGGATTTCAAAGACAACAACCAATATTCTATTTCCGTTGCATAGTTCCCGTTATATCATCTATTACAATACAATTTTCTCAATTTTACTCTCAATAAAAACTTCATATCGCCGCCTAAGAAGTTAACTTCAAAAAGAAATTATACGCATGCGAAGTCGCGGGCTCCAGCTAGTAATAAATAAGATAACATAACAATAAATAAATAACTTAATAATATAACAATAATAATGAAAGAAAATTAAACTAAGCAAACCGAACAAAATACGTATATGTAAATAAGCAAAGAAAGGTAATGAAATACATGGGAAAAAATTTTTTTTTAAATTTTCGGAATTAGCAACAAAATATAGATATGATACATTAACAAAACCTTAAAAAAATAGGAATGTAATTTATAGGGAGAAAGGATAGGGGAGGAGAAAGAAAGGAAAATAGTTAACTAAGTAATTGTTTCTTTAAAATAAATATTTCTAAAATTAAAGTGTAATAAAATGAACTTTAAATAAAACAAGTAAGGAAAGGGCTGTCTTCGGCTGTGCCGAAGGCTTCATACCTTTCATGAATACGCATAACTTTTTTAAGTGTCCGATCCTTACTTACAATTGGTACAAACTCTTCAAAACTGTTAATTTGAAAATACATGGCCCAAACCAGAGTTATCGGAGCAATCGATTATATGGGAGCTATATGTTATGTTAGTCCGATCTGTATGATTTTCACTGCACACATCACATATGTAATAAGTACCAAACCTGCAAAATTTTACGTTCCTAGCTTCTTAACTGCAAAATCTATAGCCCAAAACCCATTTATCGAAACTATCGATTATATGGGAGCTATATGTTTGGTTGGTCCGATTTGAGTCATTTTCACTACACATATTACTTATACAATATGTACGAAAAGTGCAAAATTTTGCGGTCCTAGCTTTTTAATTGCAAGATTTATAGACCAAAACCCGTTTATCGGAACAATCGATTGTATGGGAGCTATGCTTTGTATCGGTCCGATCTAGCTGGTTCCGACAAATGATTAATCCCATGCAAAATGGCGGCCCTATACCAAATTTCATCGAGATAGGTCTAAAATTGAGGGACTAGTTTGCGTTCAAACAGACAGACGGACAGACGGACGGACAGACGGGCATGGCTAAATCAACTCAGCTTATCATCCTGATCATTTCGGTATACTTAATGGTGGGTCTATCTCTTCTTCTTTTCATACTTACAAACATCGGACCAAAGTTATAATACCATTTCATGTTCATGAAAGGTATAAAAATTTGTAATTATAATGGGAATGCTGATGTGTACCATTATTTAGAAGGCATAGGATTTATAGGTAGGGGGCCATCGAATAGTAGGTGCGTCGACGGCCATGGATGAGGGTGGGCCAAGCACCGGGCGTCGCAACACCACCCGCGGCGCCCCCTTTTATATTCGGCCTTGTTTTTTTTGATTTATTGTTTGTTTCTTTCTTTTTCAGCTGTGGTAATCGGTCGTTTCCGATTCGTTTGTTTTTTCAGGTTTTTTTTTGTTTATTTAAATTTACCTGGCTTTTCGGTTGCCAGGCGTTTCATTTAAATTTTGATTTGCTTTAGTTTTTCGGTTGTTTATTTTGAATTTATTTTTAAATTTTGTTCCCCGGTTTCTTTTTAAATTTTTTGTTTTATTTTGGTTTTTTGGTGGCATCCGGGTTTAACCGGATGTTGTTTTAAAAGTTGTTTTGACGCGGTTTTTGCGTTTTTCCCCGCGTTTTCAAAGGCATGATTTGACCTTTTCTCTGATTATGGCGCAGGACGGTAAGGTTGGCAAGAGCCCACCCCAGCCGACAATGACTAGCCACAGTGCACCATTGATATCATGCCGACCGCCTTCCTTACTGCTCCATTTTAACGCGTTTCCATAACACTTTGGTAAATGTGCGATCCTTACTTAAAATTGGTGCAAACTCTTTAAAACTGTTAATTTAAAGATACATAGACCAAACTACATTTTTGGGAAGCTACATATATCGATTGTATGGGAGCTAAATAGTTATCATGTAGGTCCGCTCTGTCTGATTTTCACTACAGACATTGCATATAAAATAAGTAACAAACCTGCAATATTTTACGTTTCTAGCATTTTAACTGGAAAATTTATAACCCAAAACCCATTCATCGAAACTATCGATTATATGTTATGTTGGTCCGATTTGGGTGATTTTCATTACAGAAATTACATATATAAGTTAAGTTATGCCTTTCCCAGTAGGCCACCGAAGGTGGAAATCATGAATACTTTCAGCCTTACTCTTCACCAGCGGAGCATAACAACTTCCATGTCTTTTCCCTATGACTAACGCACTGCGATGGCCGCCTTCGCATGAATGACTTTGTATAGTACAAAAAGGAATGAAGAGTGATCGTTCGGAAATAATCGTGCGTACATGCTAACATAGATGCCTTTTTCATTTGGTTGTTATGATACATACGCTAAGTGGAAGGAAGGTAAGATAGTGAGTATACGAACCAGCTCAGTATATAACTCCTTCATACCTGAAAATAGCAGCAGACCTCACTTCACAGCTGCCAGTTTCATGTACTCGTCAGTAGCTCTGCTTTTTATGTAGTTTCAATCAGGGTCCGTAATTGTTTTAATTTCTATTATAAAATACCCATTTTGGTAACAAAATTTTTAAGTTTTTAAGAGTAGAAAAATTATTACTTTTTAAAAAAAATTATAAAACGTGCGCAATATGGCGCTCATGCCCAAATTGCTTAGGTACAACTTATCAGGGTTTATCGTAGGCGTTTGAAATTTGGGCAGATGATGCATTAACATACATATCTATGTATATAGTAAGATTTTTTATTTTTATTTTTTATGAAACTATATACAAAATGAAATTGAGTTCAGACTTCTTAAACAAAAATTTGCTCCAGGCTTGTCTTAAAGTAAAACTTATTTCTGAAAGTTACAATGCAAAAACTTACAAATTTTCAGAAAAAATGGTTTTTTTGTGTAAATACTTGTTTTGACAGTGTAGTTATATAGCATCAAATAATTAAAATCAACTTTTTACGTCTTTCTTTTTTGCTTCATAGGTTCTTTTGTAAAATAAATTCTTATACAATTTGGAAGCATTTCTAATGTCGCGTTCATATTCTTTATTTGTATAACCATCCGTTCGTATTGCTTCTGCAAAATATAGGAGAAAGAAACATTGACTAAATTTATATGGATTTATTTGCAAGGCAAGCAGTAATAAGAGATACATCCTACTAATATTATAAATGTGAATGTAGCGATGTTTGGATGTTTGGATGTCCAGACGTTTGCTTTTGTTCCCTAAAAACGTGAGAATGGCTGGACGGATTTTGTTGAAATTTGGCACGCCTACAGGTTATAGTCTGGAAGGAGCTATAGGCTATTTTTTTTTTTAATTTTGGGGGTTCCGACCCTGCTAGGGACCGTTTCTTTTCGAAATTTTTTTTATTCCATATAACTCTAAGTATATTGAACCTATACTTATGATATTTCGCATATAGGTATAGAAATATCGTACAATATGGGTATCAAACGAAAGGGGAGGGCCCCAGGTTTCATTTTGGCTTCGATATATTTCGATAAATTGATCGATAACTAAGTTATCGGTCAAAATTCGATTGCCCAAAAAACTTAATATTAACCTACAATATGGGTATCAAACGAAAGGAGATGGCCCCAGGTTTCATTTGGGCTTCGATATATTTCGATAAATTTATCGATAACTGAGTTATCGGTGAAAATGTTATTGCACAAAAACCTTAAAATTGCCCTACAATATGGGTATCAAACGAAAGGAGATGGCCCCAGGTTTCATTTGGGCTTCGATATATTTCGATAAATTTATCGATAACTGAGTTATCGGTGAAAATGTTATTGCACAAAAACCTTAAAATTGCCTTACAATATGGGTATCAAACGAAAGGAGATGGCCCCAGGTTTCATTTGGGCTTCGATATATTTCGATAAATTTATCGATAACTGAGTTATCGGTGAAAATGTTATTGCACAAAAACCTTAAAATTGCCTTACAATATGGGTATCAAACGAAAGGAGATGGCCCCAGGTTTCATTTGGGCTTCGATATATTTCGATAAATTTATCGATAACTGAGTTATCGGTGAAAATGTTATTGCACAAAAACCTTAAAATTGCCTTACAATATGGGTATCAAACGAAAGGAGATGGCCCCAGGTTTCATTTGGGCTTCGATATATTTCGATAAATTTATCGATAACTGAGTTATCGGTGAAAATGTTATTGCACAAAAACCTTAAAATTGCCTTACAATATGGGTATCAAACGAAAGGAGAAGGCAGCAGGTTTCATTTGGACTACGATAGGTTTCGATAAATTGATCGATAACTGAGTTATCGGTGAAATTGTGATTTCCCAAAAACCTTAAAATTGCCCTACAATATGGGCATCAAACGAAAGAGGGAAGGCCCCAGGTTTCATTTGTACTTTAATATATTTCGATAAATTTATCGATAACTAAGTTATCGGTGAAAATGTTATTGCACAAAAACCTTAATATTACCCTACAATATGGGTATCAAACGAAAGAAGATAGCTCCAGGTTTATTTTGGACTTCGATATATTTCGATAAATTTATCGATAACTAAGTTATCGGTGAAAATGTTATTGCACAAAAACCTTAAAATTGCCCTACAATATGGGTATCAAACGAAAGGGGAAGGCCCCAGGTTTCATTTGTACTTCGACATATTTCGATAAATTTATCTATAACTGAGTTATACTAGCAGGGTACCCGGCGGTGCTCGGGATGTAAGTAGTAAGGGGGACTTTCAAAATCAATAATATACTTTAAGATTTCATATTTATATAATATATTATTGCCTACTGAAGAATTTACCAAATTCGAATATTTTGAAAATTATGAAAAAAGAGTATTGAAAACCGGGTTTCAAAAATTTTCTTTTGCGGTATTCGTTGGTAACGTTAGGGGGCCTTTCAAGAATTCAATTTTGACAAATTGTGCCAGGATGAATTCAACTTCAAATGTTGATTTGATACAATATTGTAGGGTAATATTAAGGTTTTTCTGAAATCGCATTTTTACCGATAACTCAGTTATAGATAAATTTATCGAAATATGTCGAAGTACAAATGAAACCTGGGGCCTTCCCCTTTCGTTTGATACCCATATTGTAGGGCAAGTTTAAGGTTTTTGGGCAATCACATTTTCACCGATAACTCAGTTATCGATCAATTTACAGAAACCTATCGAAGTCCAAATGAAACCTGCGGCCTTCTCCTTTCGTTTTATACCCATATTATAGAGTAATGTTAAGTTTTTTGGGCAATCACCGATAACTCAGTTATCGATAAATTTATCGAAATATATCGAAATCCAAATGAAACCTGGAGCTATCTCCTTTCGTTTGATACCCATATTGTCGGGTAAAATAGAGGTTTTCGGGCAATCGCATTTTGACCGATGACTCAGTTATCCATCTATTTATCGAAATATATTGAAGTACAAATGAAACCTGGGACCTTCCCCTTTCGTTTGATGTCCATATTGTAGGGCAATTTTATGGTTTTTGTGCAATAACATTTTCACCGATAACATAGTTATCGATAAATTTATCAAAATATATCGAAGTCCAAAATAAACCTGGAGCTATCTTCTTTCGTTTGATACCCATATTGTAGGGTAATATTAAGGTTTTTGTGCAAGAACATTTTCACCGATAACTTAGTTATCGATAAATTTATCGAAATATATTAAAGTACGAATGAAACCTGGGGCCTTCCCTCTTTCGTTTGATGCCCATATTGTAGGGCAATTTTAAGCTTTTTGTGCAATAACATTTTCACCGATAACTTAGTTATCGATCAATTTATCGAAACCTATTGAAGTCCAAATGAAACCTGGAGCTATCCCCTTTCGTTTGATACCCATATTGCCGGGTAATATTAAGGTTTTCGGGCAATCGAATTTTGACCGATAACTTAGTTATCGATCAATTTATCGAAAAATATCAAAGCTAAATTGAAACCTGGGGCCCTCCCCTTTCGTTTGATACCCATATTGTAGGTCAAGTTTAAGGTTTTTGGGCAATCAGAATTTTACCGATAACTCAGTTATCGATCAATTTATCGAAACCTATCGTAGTCCAAATGAAACCTGCTGCCTTCTCCTTTCGTTTTATACCCATATTATAGGGTAATGATAAGTTTTTTGGGCAATCACCGATAACTCAGTTATCGATAAATTTTTGAAATATATCGAAGTCCAAATGAAACCTGGAGCTATCTCCTTTCGTTTGATACCCATATTGTAGGGTAATATAGAGGTTTTCGGGCAATCGCATTTTGACAGATGACTCAGTTATCGATCAATTTATCGAAATATATCGAAGCCCAAATGAAACCTGGCGCCATCCCCTTTCGTTTGATACCCATATTGTAGGGTAATATTAAGGTTTTTGGGCAATCGAATTTTGACCGATAACTTAGTTATCGATCAATTTATCGAAATATATCGAAGCCAAAATGAAACCTGGGGCCCTCCCTTTCGTTTGATACCCATATTATTATTATTATTATTATTCTTTATTCAGTCAATGATAACAATATCTTACAGACTAGAGGTAAACAAACAAGTTAAATTAGGAGTTAAACTTAACTAAGTAAATGTACTCTGGCAAGGTACTAAATGTAAAAAGAAGTAATTTTATAAGCGAACTCAGGTCTTGGCATAGCAAAGTCCAGATTTAGCTTTTGATAGATATTATTGAGTTCATTAACAGCTCTATTGATGGGGGCAAAATAGAGGTAATTCGATCCAACTGGTATTACATGAAAAGGATACTGGGTACGAAGAATCCTATTTGGGACATTAAAGCATAACTGCTCGAGCAGGAAAGCGCAATCAATTAAGCCATTAACCACATCGTAAATAAACATTAAAGATTGAATTATTCGCCTGCTAGCTAGAGATTTTAAGTTTATAAGCAGACAACGGGCATTGTAAGATGGATAGGGATCAACGAAGTGAAGCGGGAGCAGAGCAAACCGAGTGAAACTACGCTGTATACGCTCTATTCTATCAGAGTGGGAGCTGTACAGAGGGTTCCAGATAATGGACCCATACTCCAACTTGGACCGGACAAGACAATTGAAAAGGGATTTCCGAGTATATGGATCATTAAAATCTTTTGCATAACGCTTTAAAAAACCAAGGTTCGAGAATGCCTTGGGTATAACACTATTAACATGATTTACAAAGGTAAAACTAGAGTCAAACAAAACCCCAAGGTCGGCAAATACTTGTACTGAAGACAGTTGATTGCTAAAGATAGAGTAGCTAGTGTCGATACGATTTCGGATTTTCGACAGGGTCATATGAAAACATTTGCGGATATTAAGCGAAAGTTTGTTTTTGACGCTCCAAGCTGCAAGATTATCAAGTTCGTCTTGAAGAAGAAGAGCGTCAGACGAGCAGTTCACACTACTAAACAGTTTCAAATCATCAGCGTAGAGTAGATAATGGGAATGACTAAAACACGAACCAATGTCGTTTATGAAAAGAACAAAAAGCAGCGGGCCAAGAATACTACCCTGAGGAACACCGGAAGTGGCCACAAAAGAGTAAGACTTAGTCCCAGCAATTTCAACAAAAGATATTCTATTAGTGAGGTAAGAGCGAAGCCACAAAAGAAACACTGAATGGAAACCCAAGCTTTCAAGTTTATATAATAAAATATCATGGGAGACTGTATCGAAGGCTTTACTAAAATCGGTGTAGATCGTATCTACCTGAGATCCACTCCTAAAAGCTGAAATACAGTACTCGGAGAACACAGCGAGATTAGTAACTGTAGAACGACCACCGACAAAACTATGTTGGTTTGGATCAATTAATTCCTTAACTACAAAAAAAAGCTTATCCTTAACCACCTTTTCAAAAAGCTTAGAGAAGGTAGTTAATTTGGAGATTGGTCGGTAGTTTTTAACATCGTTTTTGTTACCTGATTTATGGGTGGGCGTAATTGAACCAACCTTCCATCTGTCAAGAAAATCACCAGAGGAGAGGGAAAGGTTAATTATATGGGATATAGGGTTAGAAAGGGATAAGCTGCATTTCTTGAAAAAGAAGGAGGATAGACCGTCAAGGTCACATTTTAGAGACAGTTTCAGGGAAGAAATACTGATCTGGATATCTGACTCAGTAACAAACAGGCCACCAAAATCTAAATGTTGATCATTAAAAGAATCATTAAATGAATAAGAAGAGTTCAAAGAGCCACGCACAAAGTTAGATTTGAAAAAGTCTGCAAAAAGGTTTACAGTGTCTAACAAACAAGTGGAGGCAACACCGTCAAGTATCATACAGTTAGGGATATTAGCGCACCCTTTCCTAGATCGAACGTAGTTCCAGAAACCTTTTGGATTGGACTTAAGCTCAACTTCGTAGCGGGAAATATAGTTGCTATACAAAATTTTATCAAGCTCGTTGAATTGATGCATAAAGCTCACGTACTTATCCTTAAAGGTGTTATTATTAGTGGACTTGAAAAGCTTAAAATATTTATTTCTTTTATTCTTCAGTCTTTTCAGCCTCTTTGTGTACCAGGGTAACTTATGCTTCCGAGCAGGAATCAAAGATAGATTGGAGTTTAAGACTTCAAATATTTGTACAAGAAAAGCATCAAAGCACTCAGAGACATTACTAGCAAGAAAAATAGAGTTCCAATCAATATCACAAAAAATTTTATTTAAAGAGTCATAATCCGCATCTTTGAAGTTTAAAGATCGAGGATCAAGCATGTAGGTAGCGGGAAAAGTACAGAATTGAAGGGATAAATAAAGAGGGACATGATGCATATCAGAATTGCAGATTGGGAAATCACACTCATGAAGCTGAAAGATGAGGTTCTCATCAATGAATAAAATATCGAGGATTTTACCAAGCATGTTGGGGATATAATTAATTTGGGTAAGATTTATACTGGAAAGACTATCTAAAAAATGTATCTCATGAGGAAAACTTACATTAGAAGCTGTTAAGAGAACATTACTGAGTAAGCTAGACCAAACGAGCTTGTTTAAGTTGAAGTCGCCAAGAACACAAAAATGGTCATCTTCATGGTTTTCATAGATTTTTAAAATATTGTTAGTATGAGCCGCATACAAAGAATCCGAACTATTTGGTGGAATATAAGAAACGCAAATAAACAAATTACCAAGAGTGCCGAAGATGCGTATACAAAGTTGATCGAGAAGAGAATCAGCGTTAACAAGCGTGAAAAGTGACGATCTGAAGGTACGTTTTACCGCAATTAGGACGCCGCCGCCTCTACTACAACCCGTTTTAAGCGCATCTCTGTCCTTACGGTAAATTTGAAAAAGATTCTGATCGAAGAACTCCGCGTCAAAAAAGTCACTGGTTAACCATGTTTCAACCAGGACAAAAACATCAAACTCGCCACGAGACGTAAATAAAAATACTTCTTTCGCCTTAGTTCGCATACCAGAGATATTTTGAAAATACATTTTCAGATTCTTCAGGCTTTCAACATCAGCATGAGAAATTGAATTAGAAAGAAAATTAGAGACAACATTAGAATTAGAGCTAAGACTAAAGCTAGAATTATTAAGTTCTACACTAGTGTTCGGCCTTGTCCCTTGAAAAATTACGAAATGGCTTTACGTTAACCCCAACTGGCCATAAACTTGGATCTAATAGTTTGGCATAAAAAGCTGGAGAGACGCCAAGTTTGAAATTAATATTCCGCAGGTTCTGGAGCGGAGTGTCCTTCTTGACTAACTTGAAGCAAGAAATATCATCCTCAATTCCGGAATGTTTTTTTACATAGGAAATAATATCGGATTCAATGCAAGATGTAGCCATTTTCTCTTCAGGACAACCTCTAACTCTGTGGAGACATTCCGACCTATCACAGTGTTATTAGCACTTTTAGCAATGTTATCAATGTTGGCAGTGTGCACATTCTCATGACGCGCAGTTATTATATTGTTGTGATCACCAGCTGATTTGTTACTTTTACTGGTACGCAGCTGATCAGCAAAACTTCCATCATTGTTTACATCGTTAACAGCATCAGATTTTTGAGAATGCGGCACAGAAGAAACAGACGAAGAATTGTCAGAGAGTGAGAGCGCATTGTTAGGCAGTGTAGGTGGAATGGATAATGTCACTGCAGAAGAATGCGAAGAAGGCGACGATGGCAATAAAACATTGCATTTGCCATTTGGTTCACCCAGAGAACCAGCATGTAGGGCACGAAGTTCAGTGACCTCTTTGTTTAGAGCCGTGATCAAATCGTCTTTTTCGTCGATTTTTCGTTGTAATGAGCCAAACTCAGCAAGCAAACTATCCATCTTGTCAAGCAGGTTTTTGTTGTCAGATTGCAATGTATTGAATAGAGTAAGAATATTTCAATTTTCGTCACGAAGAGCAGCAAGTGAATTAGCAATCGAGGACAAACTCAATTGTTCGTCGTCGACATTAGCGTTGTTACTATCGATGTTGTTGGTAGGCTTATCATCATTTGCTGGATTTTGTTGTAGAGAGCAAATAGACTTTCGCCGAACAGCTGTGCAGCTTTTACAAAAGAACATTTTGTTCTCACTAGCCAAAAACTCGATATCAGCAAGAACAACACCAACACAACGCATGTGGAAAAAGTCATTACATTTACCGCACTGCACTTTGTCTCGTGACAACCGATCGACTCTATAACCACAGATGCAAGGCATTGCTTGTATGTTTGTATATGATATGTGTGTGGATAAAGTAAATTAAAGATCTGTAGTTTTGATTTCAATTATTAAAAATGTTTATTTATATGAAAACTTTCAGTATCGATTGATCAAAATCCACTGAGGAAAACTGTTAATTAAGTAAATTTGTATAGTTAACTATAAACGTTTTATGAATGGTTACCCAATTGAAAAAATATGACAATTAGCGGAGCTTAAGAGACACGTCTGTACCGCACGACAGCTAATGTAATGTTAAGTTTTTCGGGCAATCACCGATAACTCAGTTATCGATAAATTTATCGAAATATATCGAAGTCCAAATGTAACCTGGAACTATCCCCTTTCGTTTGATACCCATATTGTAGGGCAATTTTAAGGTTTTTGTGCAATAACATTTTCACCGATAACTCAGTTATAGATAAATTTATCGAAATATATGGAAGCCCAAATGAAACCTGGCGCCATCCCCTTTCGTTTGATACCCATATTGTAGGGTAATATTAAGGTTTTTGGGCAATAACATTTTCACCGATAACTTAGTTATCGATAAATTTATCGAAATATATCGAAGCCCAAATGAAACCTGGCGCCATCCCCTTTCGTTTTATGCCCATATTGTAGGGTAATATTAAGGTTTTTGGGCAATCGAATTTTGACCGATAACTTAGTTATCAATCAATTTATCGAAAAATATCGAAGCCAAAATGAAACCTGGGGCCCTCCCCTTTCGTTTGATACCCATATTATAGGGTAATGTTAAGTTTTTTGGGCCCTCCCCTTTCGTTTGATACCCATATTGTACGATATTTCTATACCTATATGCGAAATATCATAAGTATAGGTTCAATATACTTAGAGTTATATGGAATAAAAAAAATTTCGAAAAGAAACGGTCCCTAGCAGGGTCGGAACCCCCAAAATTAAAAAAAAAATAGCCTATAGCTCCTTCCAGACTATAACCTGTAGGCGTGCCAAATTTCAACAAAATCCGTCCAGCCATTCTCACGTTTTTAGGGAACAAAAGCAAACGTCTGGACATCCAAACCTCCAAACATCCAAACATCCAAACATCGCTACATTCACAATTATAATATTAGTAGGATAAATATGAAATCTTAAAGTATATTATTGATTTTGAAAGCCCCCCTTACTACTTACATCCCGAGCAACGCCGGGTACCCTGCTAGTATGTATATATTTTGAATAGCAGAAAACATAAGTTGTCTACTACAAAACATACATACCTAAATCTTCATATTTCTGCCAACCATTCATTAACATGTCATGAAGAAATTCCTTGAACGCTACTTTGTTGCTCACTCCCCCATAGTTCATAAATTGTATTAAGTCTCTCTCCACAAGTCGATGGAAATTTTTTTGAATCCCCCCCGGACATTGAAGTAGTTTGATGGATTGAATCTGAAATAACTTCAATAAAATAAAATTCTAACCATTCTTACATAACGGACTCTATCTTTTTGGCACAACTCATCAAATTCTTTCAATTTTTCTATCGACTTGATTGGAAAAATTATATTTCCTTCTATATCTATGTTTTTCTTTTGAAGCTGGTTTAGGATCGCCATGATTTAAATGATTACACTGGTTTACAGCCAAAATGCACCAGAGACGCCATAGTGAAATTCCTATGCAAAATCACCTCCTAATTCCGAAAATCAAGGTTATTTCAAAAAACAAAAAGATGGACACTTAATCGTGTATATCTCAAGAACAAATTGAGCTATTCGAAAACGGTTTGAAAAATTTACTATAATCAGTACATACAACACTTTTTGCTAGGTCCTGCAGATTCAAACATAGTGAACAATCATTACGGATTTTAAAATTTTTTTTTTGTAAAAATATAAAAAAATGTGTACTTTGCGAGGAAGCATCTCGAAAACTTTTTGTCTTTTTGCAGATATTTTCCCCCTCTAAGCTCTGTTTTATTACAAAAAAAACAAGCTGTCATTGAACAAAATCGATGAACTAATACAAAAGTTATAAGCATTCAAGTAAATATATCCATTTAATACTTAAGTACCCTACAAATAATAGAATATGTATGTACATATGGTTCTGTCTTAACTCTATGATCTTATTTTATAATTGAACAAGTAAGGAAAGGGCTGTCTTCGGCTGTGCCGAAGGCTTTATACCTTTCATGAATGCCAAACCACACTTATCGGAACAATCGATTGTATGGGAGCTACCCGTTATGTTGGCCCGATCTGGCTGATTTTGCCTACATATGTTACATATATAATATGTAGCAAACGTGCAAAGTTTAACGTTCCTAGCTCTTTAACTGCAAAATTGATAGCCCAAAACCCATTTATCGAAACTATCGATTATATGGGAGCTATATGTTATGTTGGTGGGTCAATTTCAAAAAAAACGCAATTTTTGTGTCCCCGCACTTTACACTACTATTTTAGGTAAAAAACAAATTTAAAAAAAAAAAACAAAAATGGGACAGTGATCACCGAGAAATATGTAACAAAAAAACATAATTCTCAAATTTGTATATTTGTTTTTTTATTTATTCAGTATGGTGTTTTGTTTCTCCCTCTGACTCCTTTCATACAAAAGCATGTGTCCCCCGTTAGAATTTTTAGTAAACAAAATAAAATAAAATCAAGAAAAAAGTTACTGGGCAACATTTAATAACAGTTTTCGAATTATTGGGTATCTTTCTTTTGTTTTGATTTGATATAGTTGTCAAAAATTAATTAGTGCGAATTTGGCGTTGCAAAGAAAAGTTGTCCCCCCAATTTGCATTGAGCGTCACTTTTTTATAAATCAAGAAATATTAGCAGTTTTCAATTTTCATTTAAATAAAGTAAATAACGTAAGAAAAGTACAAACTTTAATTATTACAATAGTGAAAAAGCGAAAACAAAAACTATTAAAAAAAGTGTGGATTTGCGTAGTTTTTGTGAGCACCATGGTAAGGGCGCGATAAAAATTCTTGAGCGTCACGCTAATTTTTTTAAAAGTGAATATATTAAATGTAAAAAATTAAAGTTGACAATCATTGTTTACATGGTCTCATTTTTTTATAATTTGTGAATTTGGGAAATAAATTGCCTACGGAAAAAACCAAAATAGGCAAACATTTCATGAGCATCACTTTTCATACATATTGCTTCATAGCTTAAAATGCTTAATTTTGATTTTATTTTTTAATTTTCAAGAGTAAAACAACAAAATTAACGGCGGCGGAAGGAGCACGAAAATATCGCGAGAAAATAAAGCTCGATAAAGCGCGTATGTGTATAAGTTTCTTCAAGAATTACTTCCTTTTTTTTAAATTTTGTTAAAAACATCAAAGAATATGTATGTACATGTTTAGTTTGGTATGAAAATTTTTGTTTTTTGAAGAATTTTTGTTTTCTTTTATTTACTTTTTGTAAAAAATAAACTTTTTTTAGTTACACTTTAAATTTGGCATTATTTCTTGTTTACGTGCAACAAAATCTCTTGATCGTCACAAAATATCTTGAGCGTCACACTTAGTTTTTTTTTCCTTAAAACGCTTATATTTGCCGGTTTTTTAAATACATTGTTACAAGACTATTACTTTGCAAGTAACCCCTTAGTTCAAGTCTTTTTTTAACAAAAATTTACATATTTTCATCTTGATCGTCACAAAATATCTTGAGCGTCACACTCAGTTTTTTTCCTTAAAACGCTTATAAATGCAGTTTTTTTAAAATACATTGTTACAAGCCTATTAGTTTGCAACTAACCCCTTAGTTCAAGTCTCTTTTTAACAATAATTTACATATTTTCATCTTAAAATTTGTAAATAACTAGTCACTTAAAAAAAAAAAAAAAATCAAGGTGAATCGTGATTTTGTGTTTATAATCGAAAAGGTGATTTTGGCAAAAGTGAATCTTGAAAAACAAAAGAACAACATAGTAAACTTGAATCTCAAATATTTTTGCATTTTCAGCGATTTTTTATACATATTTGGTGTGTGACGCTCAAGATAGAAATCATAGAAAACCTAAAAAAATACCACAATATTGATTTTTTTGAGAGCCTAAAGGTCCCACCGGATTCTTCATCAATTTCTACATAAATTGGCCACTCTTACAGGCGAATCGGAAAAACTTTAAAAATAAGCAAAAAAAAACTCGTTGTGTTCGTTTTTTTTGAAATTGACCCTGGTCCGATCTAGGTGATTTTCACTACACACATTACTTATACAGCATATACTAAACCTGCGAAATTTCGCTCTAATAGCTTTTTAATTGCAAGAGTTAGAGGCCAAAACCCGTTTATCGGAACAATCGATTGTATGGGAGCTATGCGTTGTATCGGTCCGATCTTGCTGGTTCCGACAAATGATTAATCCTATGCAAAATGGCGCCTGCTTGCAAAATATCATCGAGATATCTCTAAAACTGAGGGACTACTTTGCGTTCAAACAGACGGACGGACAGACGGACAGACGGACGGACGGACGGACGGACAGACGGACATGGCTAAATCAACTCAGCTCGTCGCCCTGATCATTTCGGTATACTTAATGGTGGATCTATCTCTTCTTCTTCTCATACTTACAAACATCGGACCAAAGTTATAATACCATTTCATGCTCATGAAAGGTATAAAAAGTTATGTGTCTTGTTTTGACGCTTATTTAGATTAGGATCGGTTTCTCTTATGAGAAACCAACAGTAGTCGCCCATCATGGTGACATCCCAGAATCCTCGATACCGACTTTCAATCACTTTCATTTGCTGGTGAAACCTTTCGCCATGCTCGTCACTTTCGTCGCCAAGATTTTGCGGGAAAAAATATAAGTGGGAGTGTAAGAAATGAATTTTTAAAGACATATTTACTCCTGAAATAAAATAAAAAAGTAAATTAGATAAATACATAAGTGACACATTAGTATATAATTTTCTTAGGCTGGATTTATCTTTCAATTCAGAACAAATTTTTTGTTTATATTTTTCCCGTTCTTGCTTGTTCGGAACTGGACGATGGAATCAGATTTATGGCTATATATTCTCATGTAAATTTATGTAATATATAATTTATTATAATATGTATTTTTATTTACCCATTTCCGCATAGTTTTTGATTTAGTCGTTCACTATCATCTCGTAGTTAGGACTTTTGTGTTTGCCTAAAACAGAAGTAAAGACCTTTTCAAAAGAATCCCACGCTGCTGCCTCCACTGGTGACAATAGTTCTTTGAAATGGTTATTGGTCATCATTTTCCTTATTTGCGGTCCCACAAAAATGCCTTCCTTTATTTTTCCTTATGAAATCTCTGGGAAGATTGTCTTCAAATGATGAAAAGCTTCGCCTTCTTTGTCCAAAGCCTTCACAAAGCTTTGATAAGGCCAAGCTTGATGTGGAGCGGAGGTAGAATTATTTTTTCCTTCTTTATAAGTGGAGAGTATTTTATGTTATCTACCCCAACTTGAAACTCGATTCGTTCTGGCCAATCCTTTATGATGTAGTGGTCTTGACGAGCTCGGCTATCCCATTTGCATAGAAAGCAACAGTATTTTGTGTATCCACTTTGTAGACCACATAGCATTCCAACGACTTTAAGATCGGCACATATTTTCCAATCATGTTCTTCGTATTTGATTAACTTGAGCAATTTTTGCATTATCTCATATGTTTCCTTCGTATTTACTGCATGCGCGATCGGGATAGATGGCTTTTGGTTGCCAATATGCAATAATACGGCCTTTAAACTTAATTTATTGCCGTCTATGAACAATCGCCACTCTTTTGAATCATATGGTTCACCAAATTGTTTGAATAGACCAGCAATGTCTTTGCAGTAACAAACACTGTCCTCCTTCGT
The DNA here is from genome assembly GCA_951509765.1 of Sphenella marginata. NCBI lineage: Eukaryota > Metazoa > Arthropoda > Insecta > Diptera > Tephritidae > Sphenella > Sphenella marginata. The sequence goes on from OX608078.1 coordinate 17,802,570, forward strand.
ATAGTACTTGGAAAATTATTCGTGACGAGTTCTATAATATGTTACCTTAACATCGGATGAAACAAATTTAAATTGTTGCATTCGAGAGGCGTGTAGTTCGGCCTTTTCCTTTGACAATTCCAAATTCCTTATCCAATCATTGAGTTGTGTTTGTGACAAAGAATTTCTTTCGTTTTCCGTTTGAAATTCAGTACAACATGATGCCGCGTAATCAGATACTACTGTTGACAATGAAACTGGAGCCGGAACTAAAGTTAAATTTGATTCTGGCAATGTCGCTTCTGTTGAAATTAGTTCCGGTAATGACACTGTAGATACGCTCGCATAGGTTACTTTTCTGGACTTTCCAACCCCAAGTACTTTTGTAGTACATATATAGCAGTCCGTTGAATGGCAAGTTGGTTCCCTCCACTTCATTGGTGTAATAAATTTCACACGTCGCCTAAATAGATAGTTTCAGAAATTAGTCAGCTATGCATTAAAAGGGAACAAATTCCTAATTTTTGCAACGTACCTTTTTGTTCCGGTTTCCGAAGAAATCAATTCGACTCGGCATGTGGTGCACACAGTGTTCGGTGTCCATGGTTTTTAGGCTCAATTCCAAAACACTTATAGTATGTAACTTTCAAAGGATTTGAAAACACACGTCTCATACTTATAACAATAAATTGACCGCAGATGAAACAGAACATATCTGGATCATTTGTACACTCAAACTCTCGCGCCCTTTTATTCATTTTTTATTTTTAAGTAAATGACGGGTTATAAACTGAACAGTATCCTTCGAACCTTGCAGATATTATGAAGGAACAAGGCGCATGTACTCTTATTTATACTTAGATCCAGTAAAAATGCAAGCCTACCTAAACAAAAAGGTTCCCTAGTTCTACAAAGAAAACACTACCTGCCTCAAAAATATGCTCTTGTTTAAAATGTACCTAGGTTTGAGAAATCGACACTAACAGCTTTCTGTATCTAATAACTTTTCGAAAATCTACCTGCTAACTAACTGATATACGAATACTAACACATATGTACCAGTAGGGTACTTAAGCATTAAATGGATATATTTACTTGAATGCTTATAACTTTTGTATTAGTTCATCGATTTTGTTCACTGATAGCTTGTTTTTTTTGTAATAAAACAGAGCTTAGAGGGGGAAAAAATATCTTCAAAAAAACAAAAAGTTATCGAGATGCTTCCTCGCAAAGTACAAATTTTTTTATATTTTTACAAAAAAAATTTAATAAATCCGTAATGATTGTTCACTATGTTTGAATCTGCAGGACCTAGCAAAAAGTGTTGTATGTACTGATTATAGTAAATTTTATAAGCTTTCAAATTTTTTAAACTGTTTTCAAATAGCTCAATTTGTTCTTGAGATATACACGATTAAGTGGAGCCATCTTTTTTGTTTTTTGAAATAACAGTAAATCGTAAATATCTCAAAAACGGTACCATTCAAGTAAAAATAACTTTGATTTTCGGAATTAGGAGGTGATTTTACATAGGAATTTCACTATGGCGTCTCTGGTGCAGAAAAAAAGTTGGAATTTGTGATCCAGTGTTATCTGTAAACGAAAGTTTCTAAGTACTCAACTAAAAAAATCTAAAATCATTCAGGGTTTGTTTAGTGTTTTATTAAAATTTTGTAGTGATATTTTAAAGTGTTTCACTGTTACTGCAAAAGTTAGTGCTACTGGAAAGCCAAGTGCAATAAAAATTATTGAAATACCAATAAAACGCTTACTTTCAATAGCCTTGATTTTTTTCAAGATTCCTTTTTGATTATCCAAAATTAACTTTTGGCTACTTTGTAAGCTTTCAATTCTTTCTTCCAGTGAGTTTCCTGAAAAATTAATATGTATACACAATATATTCATCATATATATATATAATTTGTCACAAAAAGTTACGTTGATGGTGAAAGCGGCCCTAAGAGTGTAAATTTATAACTATAAAGGGCAAACTTAAAGAATACTTACCTTTTAGGCTAAGCTCGCAAGTTGTCGCGTAGCGTCGTTCCATAATTTGAAATGATGGTTGTTGTTCATTTCAGGTATTTCTTCGTGCTGTTGTGTTATATTGTATATGTTCAAATAACTTTATCTTCTTTGATACTGGTATTAACGGTATGATGAGTTCAGAAAAAAATTAGTTAATTCTTAATCGGTGTTTTGGAAGCATTTGTATACTTGCAAAACCAAGAAGAGTTTTGATTAGTCATTCATATGTTTGCAAATTAAACAAAAATTTCTAATTTTCAGACGGTCTCTTTTTAAGATATTATTAAGATTGATAAACGTTGGTGAGCTTTAAAAATATATATGCATTCAAATATATCAAAAAAACCTTAATAAAAACTTCAATTTAAATTGTAAAATAAGGTAGCATTTCAAAAGCTAATTCAGGGGCGTGTGAAGGATTGGAATGAACAAGTTCTTGTCGTCATATGGCAATGAAATAAATTTAAATATTATATCCCAAACAGGGAAAACTTCTTCTTCCATGTTTTCCATGTCAACAACAACGATAGCTAGGTCACCACCAGAAGGTATGGGGGATTCGAAGAAATTGCCAATTCTTAAGTAACGGTGACCTATAATGTATTCGACATTATCATTCATTACGAATTTTTTTACCTTAAACGGAACAAAAGGGACAAGGCAACACACGTTATCGGGAGGCTTTAGGGAAAGCGTAAAGTTCTTGCTAACATAGTGTGTAATATTATCTCCTCTTTTTACACGAAACCCTAACTTTATCTCAATAGGGAGAAATAATGATATAGGGAGAAATAATGGTGCAAGTGCTGTAAAATTTTCGTAGGTTTCCTTATCTTCCTTTTTATTTTTTGCAACTTATTCTCAAATTTGTAAGCTAAAAATCCTTCTATATGTCCCATATCGCGGACACATTGCGCTATATGCAACATATTATGCACATTGTATGTCAAAGATTTGGCATTATATATGTAAGTTACAAAAATCTTCGACAAAATCTTTAAACAAAAGTTCGGCGACATCAATAGCCTTCCATCTACAAAGCTCGGACAGGGGCCTAGGTTTTCGAACAAATTCAACGGGGATGTGCACGGCCAGTTATGAAAGTTTCTCTGAAATTTGATCGATGCTGGTTTTATTCAACGTAAACTTGAGCATTTGCTTCTGAGTTAAGCACAGTAAGACTTTTGCACACTCCCAAGTCCAAAAGGTGCATGGGGTCTAGCGGAAATTGAGTAACCATTTGAACATTGATTTCTTCTAAGAGAGATTTTTTGTAACGCAAGTATTCCGTATGGTACGTGAGGTCTTTTCTTTGAAGAAAATCAAAATCTGTTCTTGGATCGCCACATTGACTGGAATAAATTGTCACATTATCACTTCGCCACCCCTTTTGCTCGCATTTCATGCATCCATTTAAAGCATTATGTCCAATCACTCCACATAAAAAAGATCTTGCAGGAGAATCGCACACAATTGCCCGTATTTTAAGTTTAATTACTTTGGTACCTATTTCAATTCCATAGCGGGTTAATTCCGAGATTTCTTGAACAAAATCATGTAGATACTGATCAACATTAAATGGCTTTTATCTACCAAGGTAGGAACCAATGATAAAAACATGATCTAGTCCTATATTACAAATATGTCCAAGGATAGGCCACAAAGTTTGCATGGAGCTTTTAAACAATGGAAGGCCATCTATGCAAACATCTAACTGAAGCTCGTCGAAATTACAAACTATATTTTCTATGGACATTATATGACTTTTAATACCCATATGAAAGTATTCACCCGGAGCAACAGTTCCTACAATAATTTTTTCATTATATTTTTCAAAAGATTTCAGGGAAGTTGGCACGTCTAAACCTTCTGATCTGAGGATTTTTAAATATCTTCAAATGCACTTCTAGTTGGATGATGTTTTTTATAATACGTGAGAAGTTTTTGTTTCAAAGGAACACTTTGTTCGTCAAAAATGTCTGACAAAAATGATTCTATGGAACGTGCCCTAGAAATATCGGGCACGTCATCTTCAATTGAATTTTGCATATTATTTTGCAACATCAAGGGGTCATGTTCACTTGGCAAAGGCACTTGATCTTCGTTATCCGAAATATTAATTTCGATAGGCGCATTAACACTTGTCAAAATGCACTTTTTTGATTTTACTGCTAAACGGCGCAGATTTCTTTTGGAGAATCCCTCCATTTTATTATAAGTAACTAATAATTAAATTTCAGTTCGATATTTTATAATCACAATATTATTTTTGAGCACAGTTTATTATACTTTTACCACACGCGTAATTTTTTTTGATAACATTAACACTTACGACCCTTTTTATCACTGAAATCAGGTTTAAAAAAATTAGCAAAATGATATTTTTGTAGCGGTATTTTTCGCGATCATATTTGTTATTGCTTTTGTATCCGACATCTTCCTAAAGATGGTGAATTCGTAGCTGCTCACAGCCTTACTTTGTCATCTGATAACTTCGGCTTCTCCTACTTTATACCTGCCTGTAAGGTAGAAAATGAGGTACTCTAAACTGTCTTGACCAGCTAACACATTTTAGCAGTACCTGGGATGAACCTAACAAAATCATGCATGCTGGAATGAATAACACAAGTAGCACCTAACGAGAATTCCTGGTGGGTTGTTAAATGTTAAAAACTACTACTACCGTATCTGCATAATCACTGTTCTGTATTGAAGTAACATAACCCAGGAATTGATATTTGATTTTGATGTGATTGAAATTTAAAATTTTTGAAATAAATCATAGAATAAAATTAAAAGGGATCATAGATCCTAACTCATTTGTTTGGTTGTTGTGTTTTCCGACAGGGTGGATACTGGATTTATATTGGAACGAATTTCCGTCGTCCCTTGTCAATTTTGGTTTTGTAGCAAACCGGTTTCGTCGATGCGACATCTTCAATGCTTTATTTCGTTCTCCGAGGAAATTCGTTCCAATATAAATCCATCCTAACTCATATTTAAACGGATTGGCGGCAGTTTTAAGCAACCCTGAATAAATAAGACATCGATTAAGTTCAGATCGAAAGTTAAATTTTAATACAACAAAAATTTATTTGGCATTTTAACAAGATCATAGATCTCAGTCCAATCGGTGGTATTAAAGAGAATTTGTGCATGCAAGATATTGAAAAAAGAACAACAGCAATAAAATAGCTACAAACGCAACAATAAAGAAATCAATGAAAAAACTAATACCAGCAAGAAGGCGAATGCTATAACCTTAGATAATCTCTCAGAACAACTATCATCAATTTCTTCTATTGACACAAATTATGCAGTAAAGATTGTAGGTAATCCAAATTGATATTATTAGACATTTTCAAACCCAAATTGTTTAAGTGAAAATCGATGTACAATATTGAAACATTATCTTAGGTTGTTTGTGAATTAATCGTGATGTTTTGTGAATAGTTACATCGTTGATTGTTTATTTTTTTCCATTTAATTTGTTCCTTGGCGTTGATTTCAATAAAGTCATATGAGTCTCTCTAGAAAACAAATTATTGAGTTACCTTAGTAAATAGCAAAACGAACAAGAGCTTTGTGAAAAACTAGAAGCGAATGAGCTTGCTAAGCAGGACTTAGCAACTAAGATAGATCAACTAACGTTAGCACTGAATCGTTTAGAAGTACCCATCACAGATACGCTTTAACCGGTTACCATAAATACTCCAATCGAATCGGGACATTGTAGTCTTGTTTAATTAAATCTTTGCCAGAGTTTAGTGGTGATTCTTCATGCTATCCGGCTTGGCGCTCTGCTGCTAATTTTGCAATAAAATATTATAACGAAGGATCTGAGAGGTATTACATCGCTATGTGAGTTCTTAGACATAAAATAACTGGTTCATCTAACTTAACGGTGTCTTCTTTTAATACAATCCTTAATTTTAAAGCTATCATGTCTAGACTTGAACAAGCTTATGCAGACAAACGCCCTACTTATGTTTTGGATTCTGAGTTGAGTATTCTTAGGCAAGGAAAGCTTTCCATTTTAGAATATTACGACAAGGTAGAAGGTAAGTTAACCCTAATTATAAATAAACAGATTATGACTTATACTGGAAAAGATGAAATAATAATGAAAACGCATTACGTGTTTTTATTTCATATTTGATATTGACCCTGGTTCACCATTTTATAAAAATCGGGCTTCTAATCAAAATAACGAGCTTCAATGTAGGAGAAATATTAACTTAGCTCAGCCTACATCTAATTTCGGCCATCAACAGCTGGAGTTACCTAAACGGGGAATAGATTTAACGCGACATCGAGAACAACCTGGTTCTGTCCAGATCCCACAACATAAAGCTCAGCGGGTAAATCATATGTCTGAAAAAAAAGGACATAGTTTGTCAAGAAATCGCTAAATCCATTCATTACGAAAAATACATCGAATGGTCGGGGGTTCAAACCCCCCCGAAATTTCCGAAAATTAAAAAATATACGTCTGTACTAGAATAATTACTCTATTCACCTTTAAAACCCCTGTTAAGAAATTAGCATTAATAGCAATAATGAAAATACGAAAGAATAAAATTAAATAATATCTCACACTGAGAGAAGTTATAGGTAGTCGCTAATCAATTGTCAGAGCAAGTCTGAGAGGTCACAACTAAATTCCTGCAACGGTTCACTCATTTGGCCCTTTAAGAAATTCGCGCCAAACTAACTGCTTTTCGAGCTATGAATACAGCGGGCAAAAATCCTAAAACTGAGTGTCCCTCGTTGCCAAAGGTTTAACCAAAAAAATTAACAAGAAGTTAAACAAAATTTCCAAAAATTACTAAGCTGTACACAACGCAGTCGTATTGAATTATCAGAGAAAGTAACAATTAAATTGTACTTATACTTGTGAGGTGATACTAAAAAGTGACGCTAATTTGGCAAAGAAAGATTGAAAACTTTTAAAAGAAAGCCCGGTATGCTGTTGAAAAGAAAATGCTTAAGAAATATTTTCAAGTATTTCTTGACTATGAAATTGTCATGAATAGCCAACAAATGTTGACGTTCCATTTTGCATGTTGAATAATTGCAATTTTCCGCTTTTTATATGAATTTCAATGTTATTTCATTATATTTTTTGTTTTTATTTTTCCGAAGCTTCAGTTTTTCTTCAAGAAATAAAGCGACAACTATTTACTTCTTGCCAAAGCCTGAAGAAATCCTACACAAAATTTCAAAACAAACAATAAAAATAAATATTGTTTTGTACACGGCTAAAAGATTTAGCCTAGATTTAAAACTTGTTGGGGCTACATATACACCTAGACCAGTATGTTTGCGTTCAAAGTGTTGTTTGGAATTTCCAGTAAGATTAACTTCCTTTGACTAATTTCATTATTTTTGTATGAAAGAATGTGCAGAAAAACAATAAAGATACTGCAACTCAAAGTTAAGAAAAATTTCATAAAAACTTCTAACTTTTTAGTAAAAATATTTAAATTTTTTCGAGTTTGCAGTTTTGTGGCCCGTTCAATTAAAGTGAACAAAGATAGCAATCTTAAGCCGCTAGAAGAATTACTCGATTTTTGGCAATTTTTTTTCTAGCCAAGTGCATTATTTTCCATACAAATTTATAAGCGTAATATTTTTATATTGAAGAAAATGCTCTTGGTCCGCTTTTGACAATTGAACGAGTAGCAAAACTGCATACTCGAAAAAAATCAAAAAAATTTTACGAGAAAGTTAGAAATTTCGATGAAATTTTTTCGAGATTTCTTAAATTTTCATGAATTTTCCTCAAACTTTTGAACTTTGATTTGCAGAAGTTTCATTATGTATTTGCACATACTTTTATTCAAAAATAATCAAATTAGTCTAAAGAATGTTAGGTCTCGAACCGACGTGCCCCAAATCAGTGCGCAATGCTCTACCTACTGAGCTACGGCGCACTCATGATTTTTGTGCGAAAAGTACAGTGTTTGTTTATCCCGGTTAAGTTTTAAATCTAAACCGCAAAAAATTGAGAAAAGTTTGGAATTTATTACCAAAAAGTTTTAAAAACTGTGTAAACCAATGAATGGTTTAAAATTTAGGCTCAAATTTTTAGCCGTGTAGAAAGAGGAAAATTTCCCCCCTCCCCCAAAAATTTTTTTTCTGGCTACGCGCCTGGATAAAGCATTTAAATTAAAATCAATAAATGGAGTTAGTTTAATAAACAAATATTGTTTAATTAATGTGCTGGACAATACGTCAACATTTTATGTATTGAAAAGTTTAAGCACATTTGATGCAATAATTATGTATGATGTCCTTAAAAAAATCTTGATTGCAATCAAGTTAATACAATAACCATTGAAGATGATACTGTTCCTGGTCATATTCGTGATCGACTCCGTGAAATGATCAATGATAACCCTACTAGACAGCAGCAGGTTATTTGAGGAGTCAGATAACCTCTCGGTCTAACTTGCGCTTGCGCTATTTTTACATATATTTCTCAATTAGTTTTTGCAGAGCAGTGTGCCAAATCTAACCGTGTGTTTGCTGTTTTTTTGCACACGTACGTATACTGCATTTCATTCTAGAGTATGTAAAACCACATAAATCCGCACTCTTCACTCATGTTATCAATAACGAAAAGTTTGGTTAGCGCTAACAGTCAGGTATAATGCAAACACAAGCCAGCGCTAATGGTTATGAATGACGCAAACTTTATATATAGCTAACTATGAAAAGACAATTGTTTGTATTATTAGATTTTCTTTTTATTGTTTAAAATAAGTCAAACTTGCACAATTTTCACGTTCACAATAATCAGTAAATTCTGAAAATACATATTTCTATCACTAAACATTTGCAAAAGTATAATTTTATTCCATTTGCCCAAAGGTTCCTTGATTTGCTCGTCCCTCTGAAAGTATAAAAATTTGGTGCATAAATATTCAAAACAGTACTTCACTTGTTAAATTACAATTATAAGCACTATATCGACAGCCACACTGCAAAACCCTGTATGTTCAAAACCAAAAAGTTTTCAGGAGAGGGAAAAAACTGTAATAATTATAACGTATTTATATGAGCGACGGTTATTTCATTTCACCACTGGAAAGAAACGGGAAGTTGTAACCCGATTTTGACTGAATTTTAATGTGCGAAATATCATGATCTATGGGAACGGCTCAGAACCTTATTTTTGGAAAAATAGTGACTTACGGGGTTTTGCAGTGTGGCTGTCGATATACTTTCCTTATCAAGGCGTTTTAGTTGCAATTTCACTGCTAAACTCCTTTTTTAATATTTTCTTAATATTTTAAAGACGCAGTTGCATTTTGCTCACACTTCCAAGAAGAAGAAACACAAAGAGAAAGCAAAGTTTGAAAGAAGGCTTTGTGTGTGTTAGTAATTTACAAATTTTCGCTTGCATGTATTAGTGAGTGTGGTTAGGCCAGTCTAGTAGGGAACATAATGCCAATGTAGAGGCTACTATTCGTACTTCTACTGAAGAGGCAATTTTTAGTAAAAGTTACCCTTATCCAATGTACCTTCTGAGTTTATTAACCAAGAAATACATGATTTGTTGAAATATGCTGTAATTCGAAAAGAATGTTCGAACGTATCCCATGTGCGTGTGAGCTTTTTTCTCTCTCTCTCATATAAGTTTCATGAATTCATTCATTCTATATCGCTTTCATGCGAATGCCTATACATCAGGTATGTTTAAGGCAGACATGGGCGTTTTGACTCAAACGAGCAGTTACCCTCAGCACACGTATTCTTACGTTCTTATTTCAGTCGCTATTGAGAGCGAAAAAACCAGTTTGGCACTGTGGGATAAGGAATTGATTTTCCTGCAGACAGCAACGAGGTATATTTTTGCCCCATTTGAAATGTATAACATAAATAAAATGTTATAATTTCAGATACCTTTGGTGGGGTAAATTCAGAGATGACTACTTTTACTAGCAAACTAGTTAGCGGAAATTTAAGGAGTTCTTAAAAACTTCAAAAAAACATATTATATCTCTCAATACCCTCATATTTCTCAAAGTCTTTATGGAAGGTATTATAGTGCCTCCTAAAATTATATGCCCGGGTCCCCTTTGCATACATATTACACAATAGACATTGCATATTACCAAAAGCATCGAAAATTATAAAGCAATATTTGTCATTCATTTTGAACAAGCACATATAGGTACGCCCATAAATAGTATCATAAAACAATCAAGCGGCGCACGATGTTGCTTCGCTGTTGTTTGTAAATCAACTGACTGCAAGTGTTCTTTGTCCCATGGTAGCCACTTTACGCTCGCGGTTACCAATACATGCTTACATTTCATTTGAACACCAATGGTTTAATAGCAGCGGGCAACGTGCCACATTTGATTGAGGTTACCATAGAAACCGGTTGTTACCATAGCAATCGGCGCGAGCGGCGGTACTCGTGCATTAGTGTGTTAGTTTGTTTTTGGTTTTGTGCAATGAACAAGTACGCGGACGAAAAAGATTTTACACTGCGGTTCATCGAAACGTATGAATGCTTACCAGCATTATGGAATGTAAAGCTGGAAGCATATTCGAATCGGGACGAAAAAAATAAGCAGTACGATATTCTGCTGGATTTTTATAAATAACGATATCCGAACGCTACAAAAGAAGATGTTAAAAAAAAAATCAACGCTTTGCGCACTAATTTTCGTCGCGAAAAGCTGAGATTGGCGAATGCAGCAGAAGCGGAGCTGGCTCAGAGGATTCGCTGGAGTCAAATTTATATTATTTTAATGAAATCCAATTTTTAAATGATGTGGACACTCCATGCTCATCAAAGAGCACAATACATGGCAAGGTAGGTAAAGTGTTTGTATATAAATATATATATATGAATATAAATTTGTGCAAATTTTAACTTTTCTTTTTTTTTGCCAAAACAACCGCAGTTGCAAGCAACAAAAAATCGTCATCCGATGAAGACATGTGTACGTCCGCACGCTACGAATTTTCAGTACAATTCGTGATTGATGCTTTCTGATTGTGTATGGCTGGGCAAGCGACAATCACCCGATACGCACACAACCACGCGTTGCTATGGTAACCTCAATCAAATGTGGCACGTTGCCCGCTGCTATAAGCAGACAAAGGCATAGCTTTGTGGTCAGCGTCGTGTATATTTTCCAATATATTTGAATCCATGCTTTCATTACTATCAACAACTGCATTCAACAAGTTACCTTCTCCTGTTTCTAGTTTTGGTTTATCAGTATGATTGGCGGCAATGCTACTACTTAGAAGCGTCACCAATATGTTAATTGAGACGTCCGTTCGAACGAAGTACTGTAAGAAGAATAGCACAATCATAATTGTATTATAATATATTAAATTAACTCTTACCTTTATTTAAATCATTTCTTCCAGCAGCTGTATCTCGTTGTTGTTTGGTGGCCAATAATATGCTTCTAAATAAAAGAAAAATTATGTAATATATTAACATTTTAAAAGTATTTTGCGCCTTTTCATTTTTCATTTTTCAAAAAAAAAAAACAATTTGACAAATAAAAATTATTTTATGAAGACAGCTGTCGTATTTCCAGTATTTGGGAAATTTTTCAAACAAAAATGTGTATGTATTGGTATTTTTGGAAAATGTGGTTAGCAGCGGTTTGTAGGGATTATTCAAGTTTGTGACTCTTCCGTACAAGAGGTATATTGTTCAAATTTGTAGAAGCTAATCTTTTCGCTGTTTTGAACAAATATACTTCAAGTCGAAGAATGTCTGTTCGGAGGGAAATAATGGCGCACATATCAAGCAGTTTGCTTTCAGTTGCTCCGAATTTGTATTGCTACCACTATATTCAGAAATAACACTGGTTTACAACCAAAATGCACCAGAGACGCCATAGTGAAATTCCTATGTAAAATCACCTCCTAATTCCGAAAAACAAAGTTATTTTTACTTGAATGGTACCGTTTTTGAGATATTTACGATTTACCGTTATTTCAAAAAACAAAAAAGATGGCTCCACTTAATCGTGTATATCTCAAGAACAAATTGAGCTATTCGAAAACGGTTTGAAAAATTTGAAAGCTTATAAAATTTAATATAATCAGTACATACAACACTTTTTGCTAGGTCCTGCAATTCAAACATAGTGAGCAATCATTACGGATTTTTTAAATTTTTTTTGTAAAAATATAAAAAAATTTGTATTTTGCGAGGAAGCATCTCGAAAACTTTTTGTTTTTTTTTGCAGATATTTTTTCCCCCCTCTAAGCTCTGTCTTATTACAAAAAAAACAAGCTATCAGTGAACAAAATCTATGAACTAATACAAAAGTTATAAGCATTCAAGTAAATATATCCATTTAATACTTAAGTACCCTACAAATGATAGCATATGTACATGTACATATGGTTCTGTCTTAACTCTATGATCTTATTTTATAATTGAAAAAGTTATGTGTCTTGTTTTGACGCTTGTTTAGATTAGGATCGGTTTCTCTTATGAGAAACCAACAGTAGTCGCCCATCATAGCGACATCCCAGAATCCTTGATACCGACTTTCAATCACTTTCATTTGCTGGTGAAACCTTTCGCCATGCTCGTCACTTTCGTCGCCAAGATTTTGCGGGAAAAAATTTTAGTGGGAGTGTAAGAAATGAATTTTTAAAGACATATTTACTCACTATCATCTCGTAGTTAGGACTTTTGTGTTTGCCTAAAAAAGAAGTAACGACCTTTTCAAAAGAATCCCACGCTGCTGCCTCCACTGGTGACAATAGTTCTTTGAAATGGTTATTGGTCATCATTTTCCTTATTTGCGGTCCCACAAAAATGCCTTCCTTTATTTTTGCTTCTGAAATCTCTGGGAAGATTGTCTTCAAATGATGAAAAGCTTCGCCTTCTTTGTCCAAAGCCTTCACAAAGTTTTTGATAAGGCCGAGCTTGATGTGGAGCGGAGGTAGAATTAGTTTTTCCTTCTTTATAAGTGGAGAGTATTTTATGTTATCTACCCCAACTTGAAACTCGATTCGTTCTGGCCAATCCTTTATGATGTAGTGGTCTTGACGAGCTCGGCTATCCCATTTGCATAGAAAGCAACAGTATTTTGTGTATCCACTTTGTAGACCACATAGCATTCCAACGACTTTAAGATCGGCACATATTTTCCAATCATGTTCTTCGTATTTGATTAACTTGAGCAATTTTTGCATTATCTCATATGTTTCCTTCGTATTTACTGCATGCGCGATCGGGATAGATGGCTTTTGGTTGCCAATATGCAATAATACGGCCTTTAAACTTAATTTATTGCCGTCTATGAACAATCCCCACTCTTTTGAATCATATGTTTGAATAGACCAGTAATGTCTTTGCAGTAACAAACACTGTCCTCCTTCGTATAGTACTTGGAAAATTCTTCGTGACAAGTTCTATAATATGTTACCTTAACATCGGATGAAACAAATGTAAATTGTTGCATTCGAGAGGCGTGTAGTTCGGCCTTTTCCTTTGACAATTCCAAATTCCTTATCCAATCATTGAGTTGTGCTTGTGACAAAGAATTTCTTTCGTTTTCCGTTTGAAATTCAGTACAACATGATGCTGCGTAATCAGATACTACTGTTGACAATGAAACTGGAGCCGGAACTAAAGTTAAATTTGATTCTGGCAATGTCGCTTCTGTTGAAATTAGTTCCGGTAATGACACTGTAGATACGCTCGCATAGGTTACTTTTCTGGACTTTCCAACCCCAAGTACTTTTGTAGTACATATATAGCAGTCCGTTGAATGGCAAGTTGGTTCCCTCCACTTCATTGGTGTAATAAATTTCACACGTCGCCTAAATAGATAGTTTCAGAAATTAGTCAGCTATGCATTAAAAGGGAACAAATTCCTAATTTTTACAACGTACCTTTTTGTTCCGGTTTCCGAAGAAATCAATTCGACTCGGCATGTGGTGCACACAGTGTTCGGTGTCCATTGTTTTTAGGCTCAATTCCAAAACACTTATAGTATGCAACTTTCAAAGGATTTGAAAACACATTTCTCATACTTTGAACAATAAGTTGACCGCAGATGAAACAGAACATATCTGGATCATTTGTACACTCAAACTCTCGCGCCCTTTTATTCATTTTTTATTTTTAAGTAAATGACGGGTTATAAACTGAACAGTATCCTTCGAACCTTGCAGATATTATGAAGGAACAAGGCGCATGTACTCTTATTTATACTTAGATCCAGTAAAAATGCAAGCCTACCTAAACAAAAAGGTTCCCTAGTTCTACAAAGAAAACACTACCTGCCTCAAAAATATGCTCTTGTTTAAAATGTACCTAGGTTTGAGAAAACGGCACTAACAGCTTTTTGTATCTAATAACTTTTCGAAAATCTACCTGCTAACTAACTGATATACTAACACATATGAAGCAGTAGGGTACTTAAGCATTAAATGGATATATTTACTTGAATGCTTATAACTTTTGTATTAGTTCATCGATTTTGTTCACTGATAGCTTGTTTTTTTTGTAATAAAACAGAGCTTAGAGGGGGAAAAAATATCTGCAAAAAAAACAAAAAGTTTTCGAGATGCTTCCTCGCAAAGTACAAATTTTTTTATATTTATACAAAAAAAATTTTCAAAATCCGTAATGATTGTTCGGTGGCGCGAACTAAAGTCAACGGAATTAACGTCAGTGACGTTAATTCCCACCCCAAAAGCGAATTAATGTCAGTGACATTAAGACGCATGCCAAAAGCGAACTAAGGTCAATATTTTTAGCGAACTAACGTCATTGACATTAATTCGCATTAAGAAAGCGAACTAAAGTCAGTACACTTTTTTTATATTCCAAATTTTCATTTTTCATTATCACCTTCGACTTATGATCATTATATCATGAATCTGGGATTGACTTAGGTCAGATCCCCAATTCGGGGCGTGTGCAATGGTATTTATGTGCAGAACTCCTTTCCGCATTGGCGGCCTTCGGCCGCGCTTCAAAAAATAACCCTGGGCTACGCCATTCCAACTCCGGGTGTGTGCCATAGCCGTGGCTACCGCCACGGTGATGTCCTTCCGTGCCACGGTGATGTCCGCGTGCCACTCTTTTCTCACAGGGTAATGTGATTACAACAACCACATGAAAATGACAGAAAATTCTGAACTTTAACTGCAAATATCTCGGAAACTACTAATAATATTGGTTCAGCGGAGTTATATTCATGCTCCTGGGACCAAAGCGCGTCTCCTGATACATATCTCAACATTTTTGGTTGTGTATTAGCGCTCGGTACCCCACGTAAACGATTACCCACGTCTAGATTTAGAATCTGAAATGAGATTTCTTTCAACCGTTCAAAAGTTATTTGCAGTTAAAGTTAAAAATGTGAAACGTGGCACGCGGAAGGACATCACCGTGGCGGTAGCCACGGCTATGGCACACACCCGGAGTTGGAATGGCGTAGCCCAGGGTTATTTTTTGAAGCGCGGCCGAAGGCCGCCTACTCGGAAAGGTGTTCTGCACATAAATACCATGGATCACGCCCCGAATTGGGGATCTGACCCAAGTCAAATTTTCACCTGCGGCGCTACTTCGTCGAATCTCAAACCCAAATGCCTCAATGACATTAATTCGCATGTCCAAAGCGAACTAAAGTCAAAATACTATACGAATTAACGGCACTGACTTTAATTCGTTTTTGGTCATGCGTCTTAATGTCACTGACATTAATTCGCTTTTTGGGTGCGAATTAACGTCACTGACGTTAATTCCACTGACGTTAGTTCGCGCCACCGATTGTTCACTATGTTTGAATCTTCAGGACCTAGCAAAAAGTGTTGTATGTACTGATTATAGTAAATTTTATAAGCTTTCAAATTCAATTTCAAACCGTTTTCGAATAGCTCAATTTTTTGAGATATACACGATTAAGTGGAGCCATCTTTTTTGTTTTTTGAAATAACGGTAAATCGTAAATATCTCAAAAACGGTACCATTCAAGTAAAAATAACTTTGATTTTCGGAATAAGGAGGTGATTTTACATAGGAATTTCACTATGGCGTCTCTGGTGCAGAAAAAAAGTTGGAATTTGTGATCCAGTGTAATCAGCGTGGTTTTCGAAAAACTAGAATAATTACCACTCTGCAACTCGCAAAGAAGAAAAATATTTTTGTCCTAAATATGCTCAGGATTTTATAGGCATGCGGAAAACTTAACCCGTTCCCTTCAAGTTCTAAATTGAACTCGTCCAAAAACTCGTTGCATCAGCCAAAAACGCCAAGTCCAAATTTAAAGTTCGATCTTTGAGAACGATATAAAACGCAATTCTTCATTTTCTATCTCCAAAAATTCTAAAACTTCAGCTCTAAGGTTAAATAACCTGTTAAGGGAGTCGCCGCGGCTTAACCACCTTATTTATGTCTGTAAGAACCTTTGCCTTTCAAAAAGCTCACGAATTTCCTATGGGAAAGTGCATGGTGACCACCACGTATCTTATTTATAATTTCCTCTGCTGTTTTTATAACAGGGTGATCTGTTAAAAACTTAGAGGAAAGTGCTGCCTGGTGTATGATGCAGTGTAAGCTTGACACGTTGATATCATGATTACTTAGCTGCCCCACGAAGCCTCCCCCTGATAGTTTCTCCATATCTACAACGGGGAAGTGCTTTTCATGAACAACTTCAAATAAAGTCTTCCCAGTTACGTTGCCACAAAAGCTCTCAATTGGGAACAGTGTTTCGAAAATTGTGTAATCGGCCATTACGATTTGAGCACAAATAGCAAGTTGGCAACTGTCATTGATATCCGTACTTTCATCCAAGCATATCGAAAAATATTTACAGTCTCCTAAAATCTTTAAAATTTCACATTTTATTCGAATACCTAACTGATCAGTACGACGCACTAAAGTCCTTGCGGATAAAGGAATTTCTTCAACTAAATCCAAGTCGATGTTCAATTTTTTAACACCTTTACCAAAAGGCTTTTAATGAACTTGCCATCAGAAAAGGGCCTACCCTGCCTTACAATATCAAAGTTTACCAGAGATGACAACTCCATTTGTAATTGGGGGTTATTTTTGTCCCTCACGGTGTCTTCAACCCTGGACAACCACCCTTTAATTTTTTTCAAAAATAAATATTTTTGTTCCTCAAACATTTTCTTTTTTTTTGTCATAGCTAAATTTATTTATCGGTTTGTGATATTTCAAAAATGTATTTTTATGTTGGACATAAATGTATCTTGGGGCAAACGTTTGAAAGCATAAAACGCATTGATATTGTGCAAAGGGATTCATCATCATAAAATATTTGCTTGCCATATTGCGCATATGTGCTTGCATGTTGCTGTCTAACAAGCGAATGACGCGAAAATCAATGCTTGCATTAGACAATCACGGTTGCCGAAGTTGGTACTTTAGTACCAAAAGTGGTTCCTTTTTCTAGCGTTGGTACTTTGGGACTGATTTGGCCGATATGGTACTTTTTCACCATAATCGATTTTAAGACGCCATAAAGAGTTCATCGCTTATTTCTTTTTATAGTCATTTGCGAAGTAAAACAAAGTTTCATCTTGCTGAAAAGCATCCCGCTTAGCAAAAAAAGTTAAACTGATAGCATCCAGCCATCAATCCAAACTGCAAAAAATGGATGAGTAGGTATAGGTATTTGCATCCTTTAGGCCCAGCAAATTAGGTTAAAGCGCTTTTTAATTTTTCGTTTCTGTGAAAAGATATTTGCTGATATTTAAATGGGCTTAATTAATTTGATTTGATATTTAAATGGGCTTACTTCTTTTATTTTTAACCTTTTGTCTTTGCCGCATAGCTCTGCAGCTGCCGAGCGCAAGTTCTTTGAAATGAGTTTAATCAAGACTAAATTACGAAATAAGCTTGAGTTCGAAACAGTTTAAGAAGCCCTTTATTTGCACCTAATGTTAACTCAAGACTAATAAAATCAGTATTTCCTTTAAGTTTATAAATGTGTAGATCACAAAAGATATAAGACACCCACTAAGAATGCTTTAATAAAAAGTCTGATATATAACTATTGCTAACTAATGTTGCCTAAAAATAATAATAGTATTTAATACATTAATGTGTAGATCTCGAAAGATAAAAACCACCTATTAAATATGCCCCAATAAAAAAGGTGTGTTATATGTCCTAATGTTAACTAAACACCCTTAATTAAAGCGGTATTTGATAAATTATACATGAATTTTAACTACGTTTTAAATATGCTTTAATAAAAAGTGTTATTTGTACCTCATGTTTACTTAAAACTAAAAGTATAAAGCAGTATTTAATACAATCCATATTTAATTTAGACACTTTAATGTGTAAAAAATAGTTTATAAAAATGGAATGCACATACACTTTTAAAAGCAATAAAAGTTTTCATCTAAATAAAAATTAAAAAAACTGGTACTTTTTTATTGAAAATGGTACATTTTTTTGAAAATTATGGTACATAAATTTTTTTTTGGAGTGGCAACCGTGTAGACAATGCCTTAAAACTAGCATCGGCAGATTTGTAAATGCATGCAATTGATTTTCACGTCATTCGCTTGTTAGACAGCACATTGATACAGTAAGAAAACTCTGGTGAAATTACATCCTGGAGGTGAAATTTTCAGAGTCGAAATTAATTGTAGTATGCAATTACTTATTCCCACGGTTGCATTACAACACCAAAACAAAACTAAAGCAGTAACTTTAGAAAAAGAGTATTTATTGCACATATTAAAAATAGGGTGTTTTTTGTTCTATGGCAAGTATAACAAATAAAAGTAAAATGGTAAAATTCCGCAAAAATAGGTACATATTACTGATGAATTGCTGTTAGCGATGGCCTGAAAAGCAGACTTTTAGTGCTTGTTGATTTTCAAAAAGTGGAAAAAATATTGGGTTTGCAGACTATATTGAGTATGATTAGATAGTTTCCGAGATATCAACCAAAATATGGACCAGGGGTGACCCTAGAAGGTATTTAAACAGTATCGGTATCGAATAAAAGGTGTTGATATGGGACCCTGTTTCCGAGATATTCACCAAAATGTGGACCAGGTGTGACTCTAAAAAGTGTTTGCACAATATGGTACCAAATGAAAGGTGTTGATGAGGGTTTTAATAGGAAGTGGTTCAAAGTCCAATATGGGACCCCGTTTCCTAGATATTGACGAAGATGTGGACCAGGTGGACCCTAAAAAGTGTTTACACAATATGGGTACCAAATTAAAGCTGTTGATGACAGTTTAAAAAGGAAGTGGTTCCAAATGAAAGGTGTTCATTAGGGTTTTAATAGGAAGTGGTTCAAAGTCCAATATGGGACCCCGTTTCCTAGATATTGACCAAGATGTGGACCAGGTGTGACCCTAAAAAGTGTTTACACAAAATGGGTACCAAATTAAAGCTGTTGATGACAGTTTAAAAAGGAAATGGTTCAAAGTCCCATATGGGACCCCATTTCCGAGATATTCACCAAAATGTGGACTAGGTGTGACTCAAAAAAGTATTTGCACAATATGGTACCAAATGAAAGGTGTTGATTAGGATTTTAACAGGAAGTGGTTCAAAGACCCATAGCACCCCGTTTCCGAGATATCGACCAAAATGTGGACCAGGCGTGACTCTAAAAAGTGTTTGCTTAATATGGTACCAAATGAAAGGTGTTGATGAGGGTTTTAATAGGAAGTGGTTCAAAGTCCAATATGGGACCCCCTTTCCTAGATATTGACGAAGATGTGGACCAGGTGGACCCTAAAAAGTGTTTACACAATATGGGTACCAAATTAAAGCTGTTGATGACAGTTTAAAAAGGAAGTGGTTCCAAATGAAAGGTGTTCATTAGGGTTTTAATAGGAAGTGGTTCAAAGTCCAATATGGGACCCTGTTTCCTAGATGTCGACCAAAATGTGGACCAGGTTGGACCTTAGAAAGAGTTTGGATAATATGGATAGCAAATGAAAGGTGTTGACTAAGGTTACAACAGGGAGTGGTTCAAAGACCCATATGGGACCCCTTTTCCTAGATATCGACCAAAATGTGGACCAGGTGTGACTCTAAAAAGTGTTTACACAATATGCGTACCAAATGAAAGGTGTTGATGAGGATTTTAACAGGAAGTGGTTCAAAGTCCCATAGCACCCCGTTTCCGAGATATCGACCAAAATGTGGACCAGGCGTGGCCCTAAAAAGTGTTTACACAATATGCGTACCAAATTAAATCTGTTGATGGGAGTTTTTAAAGGAAGCGGTTCAAAGTCCCATTAGGGGCCCCATTTCCAATATATTCACCAAAATGTGGACAAGGTGTGACTCTAAAAATTGTTTGCACAATATGGTACCAAATGAAAGGTGTTGCTGAGGATTTTAATAGGAAGTGGTTCAAAGTCCAATATGGGACCCCGTTTCCTAGATATCGACCAAAATATGTGACCCTAGAAAGGGTTTGGACAATATGGATACCAAAAGAAAGGTGTTGACTAAGGTTTCAACAGGGAGTGGTTTGGTACGCTGACGGATGTCGTAGCCTTTAAAAGTATAATATATCATTTTGATAATATATATTTTGACAAGAAAATTAAAAACTTTTTATTTATTGTAGCTTTTGTATCATAAACCTTGGTTAGTATTACCGCGAGGTAAGAAAACTTTCGCTACCCCTCTTCCTCTCAATCAATATATTTTAACATTTGACAAATTTTTATTTCAAATTTTATTGGGAAAAAAACAATTAAATCAAATGAGCATATTTTCGCTTTTGAATAATTTGTTTATGTGCTGTGATTATATTACCATATTGGCTATTGAATAATTTGTTATAGAAAAAAATAGTTTATGTGCTGTGGATGTATTATTGGCTAATTAAATCATTTTATATAACCGTTATTTTTTAAAGAAATACAATGAATTGAGAAAATTAGTGGTGTTTTTTTCATAGTTTTCTTTTTAACAGAGGCTCACAATGATCTTAGGTTCATAATGATCCTAGGTATACAATAACAAAAAAAAACAAAGGCGAAACAACGTTTGCCGGGCTCAGCTAGTAACATATGAAAACCTTTTATCATAATAGTTTTTTTTTTTTAAATTTATTGAAGATTGACCAGAAAAATATTACCAATTGTCTCATTTAGAGCAAAGCTGTAAATAGACGCTAGAAAGTATAAGTAGTTGCTGGCGTCATTTTAAATAATTTTCCTTGCTTTAAAAGAATTAAAAAAAAAAATCAATTTCCATTTTTGTCTTCACCGAGAATCCCGAGTATCGAAGTTAGGTGTCCTGCAAGTAGTATACATTTATACCCATTTTGGTATAAAAATTGTACAATTAGTGTCTTCATAGGACATGCTCGAACATGTGACCCATTTATTCCATTTAAAAGAGACTAAAAAAGTAGTAGTCTACTACAATAAAATATTGGAAAAGCATATTTTCTAAGCAGAAAATGTATTTTTCATACTAAGAATGAAGTTGGTTATATAGAATAAATTATTTTGATAGCAACACCAGAAGAGGAATTTTCAAAAATAGAAGAGAAAAAAGAAAAATATCAAAATCCATGCAAAGAAACGTAAAGCAGAATTTATTAGCTCTCAAATGTTGTTGAAAATAATCTGTAGCCTTACTACAAGCCGAAATCTAATCACCGCAGTTAGTGCATGTTTTGATTACCTTATGAAAAATTTCAGCAGTATATATATTAATACCCTAACTCTGTTTTGAGTGGCATCACCACCTCGCAAAATTTTGCACTTTTTAAAAACTACGAAAACCACACAAACCCCTCTGCTATCATTCATATGCAGTAATCCAGGAGCTGCCACTTGCTTTTATTTGTGTGGCAAAAAAATTGTGCTAAATCCTGTACAACATCATTTGAAGCCTAAGAATTCCATCTTAACTACTCATGGCTTCAGCTTACACGCTCACGCATATGGGCAATCCTGTAAGCTCAAAGATTTTAAAACTCATTCATTTTACATACATGCATACACATACATACTTATGAGGGGAAGCCATGCGATTATAAACGTTACCGAAAAATTGAGAAATCGTCATTCTCTCTGCCGAAAATTTCTACGCATTTGGTTTCTTCCAAGGTTTATAAATACAGGTTGCGTCGTCAGAAGCTTCGTGTGTTTGCTGTTGTTGTTGAAATTTTGTTTCAGATGTCAAAAGTTTGTCAAATCGCATTGGTTTGTTTACAAATAAACAGAAGCAAAATAGAAATATTTTTCAAATTATATCATATTATTCTTTTTTTGTTGAATAATATACAGTGTTCCACATAAGTCTGCGTACAGTGACTTTTTCTTTTAGAACTGGATAAAAACAACAAAGCAGTTATTTTGAAAAAAGAATAAGTGTTTTTATTTGAAAGATTACTTTAGTCTGAGTGTAACATGACAACAAGATTTCATTTTACTGGAACCATTAACAATTTTTGAGACGAAACTTAGAAAATGTTGTATTATACCTCCAAAAAAGTCTTCGTACATCTGTGTAAAAGGATAAAGGAAAAACTAGTTTCGAGGTGCATATTAAATATCAATACTTTGTGGGATATCCTTTGAGTTTAATGACTGCTTTTAGTCGATCCTGCATCGAACTGACAAGTTTTTCAGTGTAAGATGATTCAATATTTCTCCATTCGTTTAATAAAACTTCCTTCAGCTGCGTTCTGTTCCTTATTTCGTGGCTTCTGATTTGCTTTTCTAGCTGATTCCACACATGCTCTATCGGGTTAAGATCAGGGCTCTGAGGTGGGGTAACTAACAGGTGTGGTGTGTTGTATATAAGCCACAAACGCACATTATTAGCTGTGTGCTTGGGGTCGTTGTCTTGCTGGAAATAGTAATCGGTACCAATCCCAAGATCTCTAGCGCTTTCCCGCAAGTTAGCTTTCAGTATATTAATATATACATATTGGTCCATCGTACCGTCTATTATTTCCAGCTTTCCTACTCCCGCAGCAGACATACAGCCCCATACCATAAGTCCCCCACCACCATGCTTAACAGTCTTTATAGTACACTTCGGATTTAAGGCTTCTCCTTGCCTACGCCAGACCCGCATTCGACCGTCAGACCCAAAGATATTGTACTTTGACTCGTCTGAAAATATTACTTTTCGCCAGAAGTCCTGGGGTGCATTTACATACCTCTTTGCGAAGTCTAATCGCTTTATACGGTTTTTAAGACTCACAAGCGGCTTCTTACGTGGTGTTCTTGACTTAAATCCCCCGCTTACTATAGCACGACGAATGGTTTCTTGGTGGACATCCTTTCCTCCATATTAAAAAAAAAAAATGATGTATATGGTCAGAATACTTTGTTTATGATAATATTATCTGGTTAAGGTAAGTGTACGTAGACTTAAGTGGATCACTGTATAATATATCCATACATTGAACGCAAAGAAGTTGGACCGCGTATTTGCTAGACCATTTTTGGTAAATTAAGTGAACACCGCCTTACAGTTGCAGGCTTTGCATTCCAAAAGCAAATTAAGTGAACACTGAAGTTGCAGCCCTGTTAAGCTTCCCTTAGTGCACATTCAGGAGCTGTTCATAGTATGTCGTGGTCCCCCAAGTCTAATCTGGTTGCTTCGGCTGGCAAGGGTCGTAAGGTCAAAGGTTCGGAACCAAAAATTCATGGAGTATCGTGAGTTTGAATGTTTGAACAAAATATCTGTTGGATTTGACAAAAATTTGACATTTGAAAATCAATAAAAAGCAGAAAAAAGTAGAAAAAAAAATTAAACAGCTGTTCAATTGGCGTCACCTGTCTTACTTCACGATGGTTTCTTCTACTCGGTGCGTGAAACACTTACTCAAATTTTCAAATTTTTTGTCCTCATTCCTTTTACTAACACGCTCACGCATATGGACAATCCTGTAAGCTCAAAGATTTTAAAACTCATTTTACATACATACATCCATATACATACTTATGAGGAGAAGCCATGCGATTATAAACGTTACCGAAAAATTGAGAAATCGTCATTTTCTCTGCCGAAAATTTCTGCGCATTTGGTTTCTTTACTCGGTGCGTGAAACATATATGTATATGTAGTTATGTATATAAATGTGAGGGGAAGTCACAAGAGTATAACCGCTATTTTCGAAAATTCGACAAATAGTCAGTCTCTCTGCCAAAAATTCTGCGCATTTAGTTTAATAACGGTTAAAGTCTCCTTCATATATACATATATGTATGTTTCACGCACTCTATTTGGTATATGCATATGTACAAATGAAGGAGATTTTAACCTTTACCTTCGAACAATTAAAAAATAGTCAATCTCTTTGCGTGAAATATCTGCTCATTTAGTTTCTTCTACTTGGTGCGTAAACATATCGGAAATAATATTAATAAGTTATTTGTATTCAATATTTTGTACAGTGCTTAGTGAAAGTTAATATTGGCCTTGCTTTTCTCATGCTTATATGCGTCGTGCTAAAATTTTGTATGGAAATAAGCGCAAACGTATATGCACATGAGAAAATCCGGTCTCTTATTAGTAAATAGAATAATAAATAAATAAATATTAATAAATAAAATATAAGATATAACTTAAGTTCCTTCTCCGGGGAACTGTCAAAAAAATTAAAGGTGGGTGAACTTCGACGGTTCACCTTTACTAAATAAAACTCACTAAACTTCGATTTGGTTTCCGACAATTTAATCCGTGCTTGTTGCACTCCAAAACTTCACTAAATTATAAATTACATTTTACTTACAGTCTAAGCTCTTAGCCTAACCAGCAAAATGCTGACCCTGCGATTCCCACGATTGCCCAATTGCTTGCTTGCGCGTGTTGCCCAATATCGCTTCCTATGCGATTCCCACATTTGGGTCGCTGAGTGTAACCTGAAGAAATGCGCGTGTGTCGCGTCAGCAAATCGACAGCCACACTATTTTTCCAAAAATAAGGTTCTGAGCCTATCCCATAGATCTTGATATTTCGCGCATTAAAATGCAGTCAAAATCGGGTTACAACTTCCCGTTTCTTTCCAGCGGTGAAATGTAATAACCGCCGCTCATATACATACGTTATAATTATTACAGTTTTTTGCCTCTCCTGAAAACTTTTTGGTTTTGAACATACAGGGTTTTTCAGTGTGGCTGTCGAAATATTGCATTGTGGTCACATGCGTGGCAACGTGAGTGAATGGGTGGATCGTGGATTAGGGTGTTAACTCCTCCCCCTTTAAAGACCTGCGTCCCGCAGATCAAATGTTGAAAATTTTGTTTGCGATATGTCTTGCAAGGAGTAGCTGTAACTTCCTGGTGTTACGTTGATTCTGATCGAGCTGTCTGGCAGGCTGGCATTTCCGTGATCATGTTCGGCGGTGGATTTATATCTGTTGATTTCATTGATGTTAGCATTATCCTGCCATTCTAGTGGGATTTGAACTGGTGGCAGGTTCAGTTTTTCCTTGTAGCCTTTCCAAAGTGTGGCGGTGATGAGTACTATTGCGCAGATAGCAAACGCTTTTGTAATTACAGAGAAATTAAATTTTTTGTTAACAACCCCTATGTACCTGATGTTCCTCATGGCAATGTAATGGACGTATTCCAAGTCTACGCTTATGGTGTGGTTTGCGACATTTGCCAACATGGCTGGCAGGGCCTGGGATGTGGCAACTTCCTTGCTAATGAACACCTGACCACCTATTTGAATGGTTTCGTTATTTAGCTTGAGTACATATGTACCATTCAGAGAGCTTGAGGCGTTGTTGTTCTCGATCATACCCTGGTAGTTTGAAACGAATACCGTGTCGTAGGTTACCCATTCTATGATTCTGTTGTTACGCCTGATAAATTTGCAGTCGGCTTCACCGCCTTTGAGAAGTCGTGGGAGACAGCTGTTCTCCTCAAGCTTCGTTAAGGACTGCGTATCGCATATGGTAGATGCGCCAAGTACCAAGCAGTTCTTCGTTATTCCATAAGTCTCTCCTTGGTTGACAAGCATTCTGTCGAAGGGTAAATCTAGCTGTTTGCCGTTGTATATGCCAGCGCGTGTGTCAATAGGTTGTAAACGTTGCTTGTCACCTTTGGCATTGAAAGGACGTAAAGAAGTAGCGTCCCATTTGTGTAAATCGATGGTTTGCCGTATTCGATTGCTTGAATTAGGTTTTGGTACGGAAGGGTTTCTACCTCTGATATGACTTGGTTTACTTCGTCCATATCAAGCAGGTTGGTGTTAATGATGTCTCGTATTTTCATTATTGCTATTAATGCTATTTTCTTAACGGGGGTTTTAAAAGTGAATAG
Organism: Sphenella marginata; assembly: GCA_951509765.1. Lineage (NCBI taxonomy): Eukaryota > Metazoa > Arthropoda > Insecta > Diptera > Tephritidae > Sphenella > Sphenella marginata. The sequence goes on from OX608078.1 coordinate 17,828,853, forward strand.
AGTAATTATTCTAGTACAGACGTATATTTTTAAATTTTCGGAAATTTCGGGGGGGGGTTTGAACCCCCGAAACCCCCCCCCCCCTGAATACGCGCCTGGTCTAAGCCAACTTTACCTCATATTCAATAGATAGCGGCACTTAAACCGTGATTGAATTTTAGTGCTTCACGTATTTTTACGAACAAAAAAGAAAAGAAACTGTAGTGCTTTATCAAACTCTTATCGCATGCAACACAGTAGCACTCGTTATTTTTGTGTATAAGCCAAGAAAATTCGGTCATCCACTCCGCGCGAAATTTTCTTTTTACAACAGGTTTCTTTTCATCACTTGAGCTTAAAAATAAGAATAGTTAATAAACTCACAAAAATACCAAATTCGCTAGTAAAAACCTGCTATCACTGCTGTTGTTGGTTTCCGCACTTTCGTTTACTGGAATTTCTTTTCGCACAACAAATCTACAGCAATTATTACATTTAGATATTTAAATATGTTAAAAGTATGACATTTTATCACCATCCTGTCCATTTTTTCTTTTTGTTGACAACTATTTATTACACCTCGGATGAAACTTGACAACATTCGTTAAAGAAAATTTTTAGTTGAGTTAGAGATGTTCGCTCGCTATCGATATGCATACTCATACAGTATGCTTATTTGTGTTCGAAAAAATATGTAATATAATAATGGGTCTGTTCGTGATGCGCAAGCTCATTTACGAACAAACCCAATGTAATAAAGCATTCGAAAAGGACTGTGTATTAAGCATATTCCTAAGTATTTCGAAAAATTGTAAAAATCTACCAAAATGGAAAAAAATCTACCATTCTACCAAAACGGGTTTTTTGAAATTTTTTCTATCAAAAATGGTAGAATTCTACCAAAACGGCAACCCTGGTTATGAACAAAATTTTGTTGGCCTTGGTGGTATCTACTTTTTTTATTAAATTAATTATTACATTTACGAAATTATTGGTTTGATATGGAAAATATTTTAATTACATCATTTCATTTTTGATAACATTTTTCAAACTTTATTTATTTGCAAGGTCAATTTTTGTAATTGTTAGTAGGTTAATAATTGTTAAGTTCATTAGTGGTAAATAAAGTTTTTTTGTTTTTTCAAAATTTTGAAGAGAAAACAAAATTAAAATTTTTTTCTTTGCGCATTAACAGCGGAAAATTAAATTTCGTCTTTTTTCTGAAAGAAAAAAAATTGTCGTTTGTTTGTTTCTCTTCTTTCTAAATGAAAATCCTGAAAAGAATTTGTTATCCTTCTGCGTGTTAGGCATGAAGAATTAAATATATATTTTTTCCTTGCTTAGCGGATAAGGCGCATAAGATTAAATTTTTAATTTTTCTTTTTTTTCTTCTTCTCCAACGAATTAAGCGAGGGAGGCATCTCCAACTGATTAGGGGAGGCATTTTAAATTATGTTTTTTTTTGTTTTTTCTATTCTTCTCCAACGAATTAGGCGAGGGAGGCATCTCCAACTGATTAGGGGAGGCATTTTAAATTATGTTTTTTTTTTTTTTTTTTTTTTTTTTGCTGGGTTATGAGCTTTTACCGCCGGTAATGTTTAAAGAAAAACAGAAGTTTTTACTTTTCCTTCCTATGCATTTCAACGCTTTCGCGTCATCCTCAGGGAAGTCTATATACATTACAAACAACATATAATTACAATATATACTTAAATCAATAATTTTAAATGTTAAATTTAAAGTTTGTGTCAAAAACTCACATAAATTTCACTAATTAATAAAAACAATCACATCACATATTTATTCAAAACATCACAACATATTTAACATTTAATTTTGTTTATATTTTCTTCTGTTTAATGACAGATGTGTAAGCGCTGTTTGTATTGTCCACATCTTCTTTGAAATTCATGACATTGGTCAACTGTTGTTGTATGCGGAGAGTTGTTTGTCATTTAGCATTTCCTTCATTTTTCGTTCATATTCGGTCTTGTACATAAGTACCGTCTTGCTGCCTTTATCAGCGTTGGTGAGTAGAATGTCGTGCTTGTGTTGGTCCAAGAAGCTTTTTGTGTCCGCGTATGTTTTAAGTATGAATTTTTCTTTCGTGTTGTTGCTTAGTCTTCGCCGAAAAGTGTTTATTTTAGCTGCAACGTCGCTCCTTACCGTATCTTTAACCCTATCATCTTCAATACCTTGAATTCCTTGCTCCAAGTCTGCCACAATTTCTATCGGAGAAAATGTCTTCCTTGATATTGGTAAGGCGAATTTGTTGCCAAGTGACAGCAACCACCGTGAGTCTTCAGGTACTTCTATGTTGGTCTTGTTAACGAACCAATCTTCGTTAAATGTCATGCCAAACTTTGTGACGTTTTTCGCGATTTTCCTTTGGATTTTGTTGTTATGTACCTCTTGCGTTTTTGTGGCGATTTGTATGGAAAGCTGTTTGTGATTCTGCATAATGTTATCGTAGTCCATTCCTTGAAGTCTGTTTTTTAGTGTTTGCTGAATGTGTTGAATAGTCGTATTAATAATTTTAATATTGATGTTGCATTCCTTTATTTCTAAGTTCAAAACTTTCAGTAGAAAACATTGTTCTATCCTAACTAAGTCGCGTTGGGTTGTATCTAGTTCGAAGCAGTGTTGTATTGTCTTCGTCTTGCCTTGTAAGTGCGGCGGAATGATGCCGTAATCTTTGCATCGAAGTAGAAACCTTAGTCTCTCTTTTTGTTTTGCTAGTTTCTTGTAGTTTTTGTTGTGCTGCTTTATTATGTAACATGTTTCTTCGTCGTATTTGTATTTTATATGCTGATAGAATTGCTTCATATTTGTTGTTTGAAATGTTATTTATTTTTTTGTTTTTTCTATTCTTCTTCTTCTAGGGGAGGCATTTTAAATTGTGGTTTTTCTATTTCTTCTCCAACGGATTATGCGAGGGAGGCATTTTCAATTGTTGTATAGGGCAGTGGATCATACTGTTCTCCAATTAGCTATGGGGAGATCGCCAGAATCCGGTTTGGAAGTAGCGTAGCCATTTGTCAAATTCGATGGCGCTACGAACCTACTATGGCACGATTCATCCCACTAACAAGCCCGCTCTTGTAGTAATGACCATATCCTTTTGTTCTGGACTAGGGGTGTTAGCATTTCTCGAACCGGCTATGGAGTAGTCGTGTTATCCGATTAAGACGATTTGTCCCACTTACAAGCCTGCTCTTGTTAGATAAACTACCCCTTTTCTATTAATTTTTTTATTCAATATTATTTTTAATTTTTATTTTATTTTCTAATTTTAATTTTTATTCATATTGAATTTTATTTAAATACTAGCAGGGTACCCGGCGTTGCTCGGGATGTAAGTAGTTAGGGGGCCTTTCAAAATCAATAATATACTTTAAGATTTCATATTAATACAATATAGCAGGGTACCCGGCGTTGCTCGGGATGTAAGTAGTTAGGGGGCCTTTCAAAATCAATAATATACTTTAAGATTTCATATTTATATAATACTAGCAGGGTACCCGGCGTTGCTCGGGATGTAAGTAGTTAGGGGGCCTTTCAAAATCAATAATATACTTTAAGATTTCATATTAATACAATATAGCAGGGTACCCGGCGTTGCTCGGGATGTAAGTAGTTAGGGGGCCTTTCAAAATCAATAATATACTTTAAGATTTCATATTTATATAATATAGCTGACCCGTCAAACTTCGTTCTTCCCATAATAGAATTTTTTATTAATTTTTCACTACTTCATTGTGCATACAACTTCAAAAATATAAAATTTTAGTATTCCGTTTAAGGCTACACGATACACAAAATTTTAGTTTTCTGTACCGGAGCGTAAGTAAATAGCGAAAAAAAATTTCCTACACGGGAACACGCCACATAGAGCTATTGATATCATTGATCTCCTGATCAATTTTCAGGTCCTAACTTTAAACGCTTTTACGATAACCCTACTTTTATGCGGAAAAATTGTTTTGATATCATTTAGCTCTATACCAATTTCCAGGTTCCTGCCTTAAATACTTTTGGAGATATTTAGCTTGAAAAATTAGTATGGGAGGTGCCACGCCCACTTTTTCGTTATACCCAGTTTTTTTGGAGGTGGTAGGGATCGATCTCATATAATCTCTCACCAAATTTCAGTGGTCTAACCTAAATAGTTCAAGAGATATCGACTAAGAAGTATTTCATTCGTATGGGAGGTGCCACGCCCACTTTTTCGTTATACCCAGTTGTTTTTGGAGGTGGTAGGGATCGATCTCATATAATCTCTCACCAAATTTCAGTGGTCTAACCTAAATACTTCCAGAGATATCGACTAAGAAGTATTTCATTCGTATGGGAGGTGCCACGCCCACTTTGTCGTTATCCACAGTTTTTTTGGAGGTGGTAGGGATCGATCCCATATAACCCCTTACCGAGTTTCAATGATCTAACAAAAATACTTCCAGAGATATCGACTAAGAAGTATTTCATTGGTATGGGAGGTGCCACGCCCCCTTTTTCGTTATCCCCAGTTTTTTTTGGAGGTGGTAGGGATCGATCTCATATAATCTCTCACCAAATTTCAGTGGTCTAACCTAAATACTTCCAGAGATATCGACTAAGAAGTATTTCATTCGTATGGGAGGTGCCACGCCCACTTTGTCGTTATCCCCAGTTTTTTTGGAGGTGGTAGGGATCGATCCCATATAGCCCCTTACCGAGTTTCAATGGTTTAACATAAATACTTCCAGAGATACGGACAATGGAAAATTCCATTTGTATGGGAGGTGCCACGCCCCCTATATATATCAAAATATTTTTTAGCCTGTGACCATCCCTGGAAGATGTACAGTGGGTGTGTAAAATTTTTTTACGATCGGTTTATAAGTTTAGGACGCAAGTCGATCTATACCTATTTACATAATTTGAATTTTATATATATAGATTTTTGTTTTATGTGTTAGGATATGTATTCCTTCGTTTGACATTTTATATTTGGGTTTTATGTATTTTCCTGCCACTTAGCGTAGTGACTGATACCTTGTTGTCTTTTGCAACAATTTCTTTCTTATACACGGGTTTTTGTTTTCCCTTGATCTGTTTGTCCTTCACGTAAATGACATCGTTTTAGTCATAACGCTCCGGTAGAGATCTTTTCTTATTGTGACGTTTGATCTGGTCTAGCTGCTTTTTTGTCAGCAAGGCTTTCAAATATTTATTAGTTTTTCTACTTTTTTCTAACAACACCTGATAGTTAGAGGATTTTGCAAGATTAAAAAATATTTCACTTGGCTTTCAGTTTATAACCGAGTGAATTGAATTATTATATCTATCTACTGCTATGTTAATTAATTCTTTTGTCCTTAAATTTGGGTTGTCTATCTTCAAGCATTTAATTATTTCAATTAAGGTGGAGCGGAGTCTTTCCACCTGACCATTCACTTCGCTTCTTTGAGATGGTTTGCAATACAATTTGATTCCCAAAGAATCTAACAGGTTCTGGATTATTGGACTAATTAAACCGCGTTCGTTGTCGGTCACGAGAATATCAGGTGTTGTGAAATAGTGAAGGAGTTTTATTATTTTGTCTTTAAGGTGCAAAGTGGACTTGTTTCTTAAATGGAAGAGTTTCGCAAATTTTGAGAATTTGTCAATAACACTAAGGAATTTCTCCCCTTGAATTTCGAAAATGTCCAAATGGATTATCTCACAAGGACGTGATGGGATTGGTGTTTTTTGTAGTTCTGGTTCATTTGGATGTCTATCATATTTACTGACCTTACATGTTTCGCAGGACGAGACGTACCCTTTGATTATACTGTTCATTCTGGGAAAGTAGTATTTCTCTAGGATTTGTTTCTTATTTTCTGTCGCATTGCGATGAGCCCTTAAATCTTCTACCATACAGGGTTGGGCCACTTTGAATAAAAAATTATTCAAATAAAAAATAAAAAATTATTCATCATTTTTTAAATTTTGAGTGATGAGTGACTGGTTATTTCTTATTCAAAAAAATCCAAGTGATAAATAACATGTTATTTTTATTAAAGAAGTGCTTGAATAAAAATAATATGTTATTCGTCACTCAAGAAATCCTGAGTGATGAATAACATGTTATTTTTATTTTTGGAATTCTTGAATAACGATAAAACTTCATTTTTATTCAGTTATTTAAAAATAAAAAATAAGTACCCTGAGATCCCGGAAAATTATACCCATATGCGCATTATATTTGTCGTCATTTTCGGTATCATTTCGGGATCATTTCGGGATTATTTCGGGACTATTTTCGGGATCATTTCGGGATTATTTCGGGACTATTTTCGGGATTGTTTCGGGACTTTTTCGGGATCATTTCGGGATAATTTCGGGATTGTTTCGGGATTATTTCGGGATTGTTTCGGGATTATTTCGGGACTATTTTCGGGATTGTTTCGGGACTTTTTCGGGATTATTTCGGGACTATTTTCGGGACTATTTTCGGGATTGTTTCGGGATCATTTCGGGATTGTTTCGGGACTTATTCGGGATAATTTCGGGATTATTTCGGGACTATTTTCGGGATTGTTTCGGCACTTTTTCGGGACTATTTTCGGGATTGTTTCGGCATCATTTCGGGACTATTTTCGGGATCATTTCGGGACTATTTTCGGGATCATTTTCTCACCATTTTGGTACCGTTTCCTGGATTATTTCTGAAATGTTTTGGAATAGTTTCGGGATCAAATTTTGGAATACTTTCTTAAGTGTTTTCTCTGCTTTACTTGAATGACTAGCAAATTTCTTTCTATAAATAAAAATATAGCTAATGCAGCAATGCAAACATGACCAAACTTTTTCCGCAAAATAGTAAGATGTGAAGTACACCTTTTTTATTTACGTCTTCATCTATTCAAAAAAATGGGTTTAGTCCAATACCCAGAAAAAAAGTTGATTTTGTAGTATAGTGTAATAGAACTCATAACGATTACGGTTCCAGATGGTAACTACCAACTAAGTAGTTTTACAATGCATGTAAACATATTTTAATGACAAAGAATAATATCAAATAGGTATAATGATGAACATACATATGTACATATATATGTACATACATATGTACATGTGTGTGTATTTTGGTACACAATATGAAATCACATACATACATATGGGTGTTTCCATGAGAAGGTCAACCACGACTGAAAAAATTATATGACCAGAAAATGGGTTTTAAGACGAATTATTAAGGGAAAAGGAATTGAATTTTTATAAAATGGAAGTATTTACAGCTTGTTGGTATCTTAAAACTCATAAACGGAAGAGTAAAACTGAGATTTTCTTCAACTCAGTTTTCGCAAATTGAATCAACTATTTTCTCTTCCGAATTACTTAAATTAAGAGATTTGAAGTAGTGCAAATACATTTTAAAATTAAATTAACAATGCCAACTACTTACAAAAATGAGAAAAAGATAAGTTTGAACTCGAATAAGGGTATTTTTTTAATTTACTTTTGATAGTATACCTTTGTCGCGTACGTTATGCAAAAACATTATTTGTCTATATCATTTGTGTATTGACAGTCGCAAGTAATATAGATTACAACTCCAAATCAAGAGATCTTCTAGTTAAATATATTCGCTGAAATTTTCTTTTGAATCGAAGTAATAAAAATTGTATTACCCTTTAAAGTTTGTCGCATACGTTATTTTAAGTATGAATATTTTATTGTAATACATTAAAATCGACGTTAAAAGCAATTTTTTCAATACCATTATCCTGAATACATAGGTGCAGTTTAAAAATAAGTTTATTTTAACAAGCATCCCTTATTTTGTAAATAAATTTAGCTGCAAATATTTTGGATGGAATTTCTTTGCCACCTCGCATGGCAAAGGCGCTGTGGATGGAATAGGTTATAAAGAGAAAGGTGTGGCAAATAGTAAAAGCTAATAATATAATTTTACCAGATGCTTTTTCATTTTATAAATACGCTTGTGAATATATCGATATATTCGTCGACAGTCAACATACATATAAATACTGCTCGAACGGCATACTCCTTACGAGAAAATATTAGAGTTTATGTAAATATATAAAGAATGTATATCAACATATACATATGTTATGAATTCGATTTTATTTTCATTATCATATAGTTTTTATAATAAGAATACATTTTTATTTTGTTTCCTAATTAAAGTGTAAATTTCAAACAAAAAACATTTTATCAGGAACCGAAAATAATTGTTATTTTTTTCTTTCAGAATTCACATTATCATCAGATTTATTTTATTTTAGTCATCGTAACCAATATAAATGAGAGATTTATTTTTTTGGTTACGAATAACCCTTATCGCAAGTAATAAATTTTTTGGTTATCGGTGACCCACTCGACAGCAAACTATTTTTGCTGAATAGTGGTAAATTTTTCCTCGAGGAACTTGCAGACATTTGTTTGAATTTTTTTGCTACCGATAACCAAAAAAATTATGTTACTTACAATAATGGTTATTGTTAACCAAAAAATGTTTCTCTCATTTATAATGGTTATGTTGACCAATATAAAATATGTCTTACGGTAATGGTTAATTATAACCAATATTTGAATACATCAGTATTAATGGTTAAATGGGACCTTTTTATCATATTTCTTATAACAGTTACGTCCCTGCATTTTATTATTAATATACTAGAAAAATTGTCGCGTACGTTATGTCACGTACGTTATTTAGTTTTTTTTTTAAATAATAATATAAAGAGACGATTTCTCTTTAAATATGAGAGGATTGTAAAGGTGCATTATTTAGCTTAGGTTACGAATATTCAAAGAAATTAAGAACTGGCTTGATTCGCAGACTTTCGCATATATGTATGTGCACAATATAAGCACTTCCGTTTTTGTCGCGTAAGTTATCACCTCATTTTGAACGGATATTTTAGACACCAAAGCTTTCAGGGCGACCAATTTTTTTCCAAACATACTTCTTTTTAATTGCAACGTAACTGTATTTTTATTTTCCCGAAAACTCGTTTTATGTGAGATTTATATTACTCCAAAAGTGTACGAATGTCGCATACGGCTGCATGGAAACACCCATATGTATGTATGTTAGAGAAAAATGTATATTTAGTACAGTGAAAAGTCTCATAACCAGACACAAACATACCGGCACAGTTTGTATTGCGATATAGTATGTATGTATGTATGTACCTTGAGCTTTTCGTCAAAAAAAAATATTTTCTGGGCGGAATGTGATGCATTTTGGTCTAAAAATAAACTGCAAAGTTTCACTCGATTTGGATAAAATGGAAATTTAAAAAAGTATGATAGGTTTTGAGATTTCGCGAAGTATATTCACATTATTCAAAAATCTCTCGTTCTATATATCCGACTGCAAAACGAAAAAAGATCTTCTATAACCCTAAAAATCTGTCATGTAACATTTTTCAATCCGATGATCAGTTTAAGAGCTATTATGTATGTATATGCATGTATAAATGCAAATTTGCACTTACAGATCCACACGATATTCGTTAAAAAGACTGTCCGTAATGAGGAAGTTCACTGCATTGCTTTTAGACTACTGTTAGTCCGAATAAAATAATAATTCTCTCTGTAGCCAGCCCAAAGTAATTAAGTTAAGCTTCCTTCATTCTGAAGTGAACAGTCTTTAGTGCAACAATTATATTTACATAACTGCAAAAAAATAATTAGTAATAAATAATGTCCACCCCAATTATGATTGATGAGGATTCACGGTCGAGTATCAGCAATATTGTGTCGGACCTAAATATTGCCGAACCTGACTCCCAGGACAACTTAAAAATTCTGGAAGATGCATGTGCTTCCACAGCATATTTGGATGGCAAATTTTTTTTGCCTAATTTCTTTGGAGGTACTAGTGGCAGTGGGTCAATATCTGCCAAATGCCAGTTATGCTCGCAGACAAAACTTATAAAGGGTGCAATAAAATCAGCATCAAATTTTATAAGCCATTTAAAGGTAAGTGGGAATCGTTTTACTCCAAAAAATTATGTTTGTATTATTAATAAAATTGCATATATGTGCATGTTGTTGTTGTTAATTTTGAAGAAAATTTGCACATATTTAGGTTAAGTAGCACAAAATATTACTATAACTAAAAAAAGCTTTCTTTTAATTGTAATTGTTGAAAATTTATAAAGCATACCCTGTTTATACATACCTATTATTTTATTCATGAGTGTAGATATGTACGAAAGCAAATGTTGTCAATGAATTGCCTGCTACCTCAACTCACATACATATGTATGTACATATACAGCTAAGGCCAGAGACTTAGCACACTTTCATATAGAGAAGTCGGCTCGGGTTGACTACAAAAAATGACTATTCTACGACGCAATCATCTTATAAGAAGTTATACATAAAAATTTCCAACCCTTTAAAATAAATATTTAATAATCCTTACAAATAGTTATTTGTCCAATCCGTATTTTGACCCTACGAATATAACCGCACAACATTGTTTTTTAAAATATGAGAATCCATGAAATATATGGTATTTTAGTTTGTAATGAAGTATTAAATAAGTTTTCATATAATATACTTCACTGAATTTATTGAAATTTTGCTGACCATTGATTTTCAGTATGGGGAAGTGCGCTAAATCCCGAAATTATCCCGAAATGATCCCGAAAAAGTCCCGAAACAATCCCGAAAATAGTCCCGAAATAATCCCGAAAATAGTCCCGAAAAAGTGCCGAAACAATCCCGAAAAAAGTCCCGAAACAATCCCGAAATGATCCCGAAAAAGTCCCGAAACAATCCCGAAAATAGTCCCGAAATAATCCCGAAATGATCCCGAAAAAGTCTCGAAACAATACCGAAAATAGTCCCGAAAATAGTCCCGAAATAGTCCCGAAATAATCCCGAAATGATCCCGAAAAAGTCCCGAAACAATCCCGAAAATAGTCCAGAAATGATCCCGAAACAATCCCGAAATTATCCCGAAAAAGTACCGAAAAAATCCCGAAAATAGTCCCGAAATGATCCCAAAAAGTCCCGAAATAATCCCGAAAATAGTCCCGAAATAATCCCGAAATGATCCCGAAAAAGTCTCGAAACAATACCGAAAATAGTCCCGAAATAGTCCCGAAATAATCCCGAAATGATCCCGAAAAAGTCCCGAAACAATCCCGAAAATAGTCCAGAAATGATCCCGAAACAATCCCGAAATGATCCCGAAAAAGTCCCGAAAAAATCCCGAAAATAGTCCCGAAATGATCCCGAAATAATCCCGAAAATAGTCCCGAAATGATCCCGAAAAATTCCCGAAACAATCCCGAAAATAGTCCCGAAAAAGTCCCGAAACAATCCCGAAAATAATCCCGAAATAATCCCGAAACAATCCCGAAATGATCCCGAAACAGTTCCGAAATGATACCGAAAATGACGACAAATATAATGCGCATATGGGTATAATTTTCCGGGATCTCAGGGTACTTATTTTTTATTTTTAAATAACTGAATAAAAATGAAGTTTTATCGTTATTCAAGAATTCCAAAAATAAAAATAACATGTTATTCATCACTCAGGATTTCTTGAGTGACGAATAACATATTATTTTTATTCAAGCACTTCTTGAATAAAAATAACATGTTATTTATCACTTGGATTTTTTTGAATAAGAAATAACCAGTCACTCATCACTCAAATTTTTTTGAATAATGAATAAAAATTTATTTTTTATTTTTTCGTCACTCGTCACTCAAATTTTCTAATATTGCCCATCCCTGCTACCATAGTCTGAGCTAGCCGGATTTTATATTGCGTAAAATTTTCTAAATATACCTTCTGAAGTAGTCCTAAATGAGCTTCTTGCATCTTAATGCCATTGATTACGTTTGGTCTTAGTTTTTTCTTGAGGACTTCGATAAGCTCTGCTTCGCTAATTCCCTCTGACCCTACATAGTGTCGCGAGTAACCGGGATGGGGTTCCTCGAAAATGTCTAGCCTACCTCCAAACACAATCTGATTCCTAAATACGTTTATTGGCACTTCCACGAAAGGTATCAGATCCGAATTATCTTGCTCTGCGCTGTGGACGGTGTTGCCTGTTGAACCGTCCTCGCTTGTCGAGTCCGATTCTGATCCTGAGGTTGCATTTTGATTTGCGTTCTCGGGCATGGAAGTTGCAAGGCGATTTGCCTGTGGTTTTAAGCGAGAAAGAGGGTCTGCCATGACGTTCGATTTACCTGGTTTGTATATTATTTCATAATTATATTCTTCGATCCTAGACTTCTACCGCTTCAGCTTTGCGTTGTAGTTCCTGTTGCTGAGGGAAAATGTTAGTGGTTGATGGTCGGTAAAAATTCGTATCTTCTTAGCATCATATAGGTAGTTCCGGGGATTGTCCAATGCCCAAACGATGGCGAGCATTTCCTTTTCGTTGGTCGCATATGCTTCCTCCGTAGTACTTAGGCTTCTTGATATAAATGCTATTGGTTTATCTTTACCAACGTAATCTTGTGACAACACGGCACCAATGGCGAAGTCGGAGGCGTCAGTTGTCAGATTGAAGGGTTTGTCGAAGTTGGGGAAGGTTAGGACTTCCGATGTCGTCAGTATCTCCTTGAGGTTAACGAATGCCTTTAGAGCTTCTGTGTCCAAGCTTATCGGTACCTTTTTGGATTGAGTCGCCCTTACCTGTGCGTGCTCTTCTCGTGTGAGGTTGGTTAGCGGTCTTGCAATTTTGGCGTAATCCTGGATGAGTTTTCTATAATATGACGTTAAGCCTATGAGTGGGAGTATTCCCTCGGAGGTTACAATATAACCCAGAAATTCTACGCTTGTTTTAAGGAATGGCGTTTTTTTCCAGATTAACTCTGAGACCCGCGTTCAAAAGCCTGTGGAGAATGGTATCGATGTCCCTTAAATGAGTATCCTGATCTTTGCTGAAAATTATTATGTCGCCGATGTAAACGAAACATATACGACCTACAAATTCTTTAAGCACGTCTTCTATCATTCGTTGGAAGATAGAGGGTGCATTCTTTAGACCAAAAGGTAGCCGCAAAAACTCGTATTTTCCATTCATTGTGGAAAATGCCGTTTTTGCGATGTCGCTGTCCTTCATTGGAATTTGGTGAAATCCCGAAGTGAGGTCAATTGTCGTAAAATATTTAGCGTTACCAAGACTCGCGATGGTACAATTAATGTCAGGTACTACTACATTCGGTTTTAGGATAAGGACGTTGAGTTCTCTATCTATTACCGCTTTAACTTCGGTCAACGTTTCGTCGCCTATGATACCGTCTAACGATTTGAGTCCTGGGAAGACGAAAAATGTGGTGGGAGTGTCTCTGCCCACAAACTTAAAAAATTATCCACATACTTTTCTGTCTACTCTTATGTCGCCATCCGCAGAGGTTACTTTGAATGGCTTTTCAACTGGCATGGTGTTGCGTGCCATACGTTCACTTATATAATTTTTATTTGCCCCCGTGTCTACTAGAAACTCTAATATACCCTGATCATGCGTAACATATTCTAAATATGGTACGCCAGACATGAGGCTCCCATGGTAAAATTTACCTGATCGCCCGTGAGTTGTTCTTTGTTTGATGTATCCTGGGTTTCTTCTTGATTTACCGGTACCAGGTGGAATAACTTTTGTTGCTTACTAGGGGTTTGGTTCGTGGGTCCCGTAGAGCCTGTGCCTCTCTTTGCGCCGTCATATTGGGAAAATCTAGTGTTTCGCGACTGGGAAGATGGCTCGTAATTTGATTTTACTAACGCAGACGGAGTGCTTCGCCAATTTTGCGTTCTCGTTTGCCCCCAACCCGAGTAAGACGGTCTTGGTACTTCTCGGTTGCCGTCTTGCCACGTTCGTTTGTTGTTCGACTGGTGTAGACGATATTGATCTGATTAGCCCTGGCCTGAGTCAGTGTAGCCCCTCCTGTTACGGGAGAAGGATGGGGTATCACTAATATTCCCGTCACCTCTATTTGCTAAGGATGGACGGTGGAATGCATTCCTTCGGTCCGCATTAAGCATCTTCAGGCAAGCAGAATATGCCTCTGGTAAGGTCTTGATGTAGATCCCCGTTGAGCCCTCTTATGAATACGTCTAGTGCTCTTCGGCGGTGCGCTTCTGTGAGCGCTTCAATTGTTTCACTATGCGCGTATGTATTTTTCTGGTTTAATTGTGTTTATCATTAGGGATAACTGGTTTTGTATTTGCGAATAAAACTCTGATAATCTCTGCCGCCCTTGCGACATTAGCGCCAGTTGTTGTTCTAATGTTTGTATGTCCCTAATGTCTGCGTAGTGCAGCGAAAGGGTTTCTTTAATTTTCACCCAGTCCGAATCGTGGATGTTATGCGCAAGTAGCCGCCCCCCCAATTTTTCCCCTAATGTGTCTAAGGATGGCAGTATATATCGGCTTGTGCCGCACTATTTCGTAATCTTTTATCACTAATTCTACACTATGTACCCAGGAGCCATACTGTTCTCGAGAACCATCGAATACCTGCAGCTCCTTGACACAGTCTGGAAGCTTGGCCACTTGTGCTAGTTCACTTTCCGTTCGAGGCGCGACTAGCGGCTCGACTGGTTCTGGTCTGGTGTCCGTGGACTGCCTTCGTATCTCCTGCACTTCCCTCTCTATTCGTTCCAGGTCCTGTGTAAGGCCTTGCAGAGAGTCATCTTTATTCGACGCTTCCACCTTATTGAGGCGCTCCTCAACCTTCTTTACTTTAGCGAGAATGGCATTCAAAGCGCCATTCATCTCCGTGAGGGACCTCGAAATTTCATCTGAATTCATTTTTCTGAAAATAAAAGATTTTTATTAAGGGAGTAGTTAACTTACACAATCCAATATTTCATTGGCTTCTTGAAAAAACGGCGAGTCCAAACTAAATGATTTTTTCCTAGAAAGAACCTTTCACACGCATTCAAATTTTAGTAAAGGAAATTTTTTCTTTCCAATTGATTCTGTCACATGCACAAATTTGGATTTATTTTTTTTTTTTCTGTAATTGCTTTTATCACTTGCATACAACTTCAAAAATATAAAATTTTAGTATTCCGTTTAAGGCTACACGATACACAAAATTTTTAGTTTTCTGTCCCGGGGCGTAAGTAAATAGCGAAAAAATATTTCCTACACGGGAACTATTGATATCATTAATCTCCTGATCAATTTTCAGGTCCTAACTTTAAACGCTTTTACGATAACCCCATTTTTATGCGCAAAAATTGTTTTGATATCATTTAGCTCTATACCAATTTCCAGGTTCCTGCCTTAAATACTTTTAGAGATATTTAGCTTGAAAAATTAAATTAATTAATCGTATAACCCCTCACCAAATTTCAGTGGTGTAACCCGAATACTTAGAGAGATACGGACAATGAAAAATTCCATTTGTATGGGAGGTGCCACTCCCCTTTTCCGTTATCCCCAGTGTTTTTTAGCGGTGGTAGGGATCGATTCCATATAACCCCTCACCAAATTTCAGTAGTCTAACCTAAATACTTCCAGAGATATCGACTAAGAAGTATTTCGTTCGTATGGGAGGTGCCACGCCCACTTTTTCGTTATCCCCAGTTTTTTTTGGAGGTGGTAGGGATCGATTCCATATAACCCTAACCAAGTTTCAATGATCTTACCTAAATGCTTCCAGAGATATCGACTAAGAAGTATTTCGTTCGTATGGGAGGTGCAACGCCCACTTTTTCGTTATACCCAGTTGTTTTGGAGGTGGTATGGATCGATCCCATATAACCCCTTACCGAGTTTCAATGGTCTAACATACATAAATACTTCCAGAGATACGGACAATGGAAAATTCCATTTGTATGGGAGGTGCCACGCCCCCTATATATGTATATCAAAATATTTTTTAGCCTGTGACCATCCCTGGAAGATGTACAGTGGGTGTGTAAAATTTGGTTACGATCGGTTTATAAGTTTAGGACGCAAGTCGATCTATACCTACATATATATTTACATAATTTGAATTTTATATATATAGATACAAATGATGAATTCCTTTTCGCTACTTTGGCGAATGTTGAAAAAGGTAATGCAACAACCAAAAGTTTTGATTGTGAATATAGGTTGTTATTCCGTCCTTTTTCATAATCTATGTTATGGTGAAGAAGTTGTAATCTATATATCGACAGCCACACTGCAAAGCCCCGTAAATCACTATTTTTCCAAAAATAAGGTTCTGAGCCTTTCCCATAGGTCCTTATATTTCGCACATTAAAATTCAGTCAAAATCGGGTTACAACTTCCCGTATCTTTCCAGTGGTGAAATTAAATAACCGTCGCTCATATACATATGTTGTAATTGTCACACTTTTTTCCCTCTCCTGAAAACTTTTTGGTTTTGAACATACAGGGTTTTGCAGTGTGGCTGTCGATATTGAAAAATTAATTGGCGTTCGTATATACCGTAAGATCTCCGTATCGGCTCAACCGATTTTAATATTTTTTCTTTAATGTTTCCAATCTGTTTCAGGTCTCATTTACCACATACATTTTTTTTTTCTAATCTCAATTAAAATTTTTTTAGCTAATACTCAATAACGGCTTAACCGAGTTTCAAATTCTTTTCTTTTCTTTATTCTATCGGACATAGTGTTTATTTATATACAACAAAACATTTTCCAAGTCCTCAATTTAATCATATATTAGCTAAAGAAGTTTAGCTACCATATAAATTGTAGTCAGTTGAGATCACTGCTATTCTAGCTGAAATGATCCTGTAGGGAACTTAATGCCATACAGATTTTTTACGTTTTATATTTAAATACACATGGTGAATTCCGTTTCGCTACTTTGGCGAATGTTGAAAAAGTGAATGCAACAACCAAAAGTTTTGATTGTGAATATAGGTTGTTGATTGTGAATATACATAGGTTGTTATTCCATCCTTTTTCATAATCTATGTTATGGTGAAGAAGTTGTAATCTATATATATAAAAAAGATTTGGCATTCGTATATCCCGTAAGATCTCCGTATCGGCACAACCGATTTTAAATATTTTTTCTTTAATATTTCCAATCTGTTTCAGGTCTCATTTACCACATACATTTTTTTTCTAAACTCAATTTAAATTTTTTGTAGCTAATACTCAATAACGGCTAAACCAGGGCTTTGTAACAAAACCTTGGATAGAAACGAAACTCCGTTTCTGGCGTTATTGTTCCCAGAAACTCATAAATATAGAAACATAACTAGAAACCGAATGGCTGGAACCGTTCCTAAAGAGTAACAGAAGTGTACCGAAACTCTACGTAACAAAAATGCCAGAAACCTAACCTGTACCGAAACACTCGGCACAGAAACTAAACCTGAAACGCTACCTTTGTACCAAAACAGTAACAAAACTTATTTGTATCGAAACAAAACAAGGAATTGTTTCTCATAATCAAAACTGTATGGAAACCTTACGTATAGAAACAATACTAGTATAGTTTCTTGTGTACCGAAACTGAAACAAAACCATGTAAGGTTTTTGCTAGTAAGTTTTTGTTAATAATTATGTATGAATAGCAGATAACTACCGTGGCATAGTAAAGCTTTTTGCTATCCCGACACTTTTCGAAGTATTCAACTGTGCAAATTCGGTTAATTTGTAGTTGCCTTAGGATATTGTGACATATTGATATGATAGCTACTATACAGATCAAAAGATTTTCGTAGAAACATTGTTTTGTTGTGAATGTAGTGAAATTTTGTGAATATTCAATTCAAGATGTCTAAGACAAGCACACTACAACCGAAGAAGGGAGGACGTCCACGTCGGATTGCAGAGCGCCAATACTTTTCCTACGATGTAGTAGAGGATATAAGCCGTTGCTTAATAGACAACTGCAAAACATATATTAAGGTAAAATACAGAATAAACAAAATTATTATTAAGTAAGTTATGGCAATCTTTATTCCGTTTTTTATATTGCGTATATAAACAATTTCTTAATTCAACAGGGTAATCATGTGGGTAATCTTGGAAAACATCTAGCTCGATACCACTCAAGGCAATGGAAACCTATCACAAATATGCTGGAAGAATCAAAAAATAATTCATCCAAGAAAAGTTCAGTGTTAACCGTTGCATTAACTGTCGATGACATTAAGGACGCTTGTATCGAGATGGTGACGTTAGAGGGACGACCATTTTCGACCTTAGGTAATTATGATTCGCAAGAATCGCGAGGATTCCGACGAATATTAGATGCCCTTCTAAAAGCTCCGGAGCTCGCAAACAAAGTGGCAGTATCACCTGCCACTGTCCGCCAAAGCGTAATTGAAAAAGCTAATGAAGTTCGTCAAGATATAAAAGATGAAATAATGGTGGGTATCATTGTCCGAACTTTTTCGTTTTATTTTGTATTTAATCACTACTTACAGGGGAGAATAATCCACCTCAAAGTTGATGGTGCTACACGGTATAATCGTAGTTTCTTGGGCGTCAATATTCAATTTGTGGAAAATGGACTCATAAATCTTCGTACGTTAGGTCTCGTCGAATTGAAGCAGAGACATACATCTGAATATTTGGAAGAAGAAATTCAATCAATTTTAAGTACGTATGACATTTCAATTCATCAAATATATTCTTTCACCACCGACAACGGCGCCAACATGGTTAAGTTGAACTCTGTGAAAAGTTCGCAATACCAAAGCCCAGCATTCATGAAGATTTTAAATGCCGCCATGGCAAAACGTAGCGCTTCCTTGCATGAAGTCTGTATAAGACAATTGCTCATTGACTTTCGGGAAGCAACATCTCTACAACCAGATGTTGACATACTACTTTGGTGGGAAACGCAAAAAAATATACACCCACAGCTGTATCAACTGGCAAAAATTATAAATGGTGCAGCCGCAACTGAAGTTAGCGTGGAACGGCTTTTCTCTGGAGTACACTACATATATTCGTCCCTCAGAACAAGCCTTAAATCGAATATATTGAACGATATATTACTTATAAGGTGCAATGACAAATTTAAGGCAACATACAGCAAAAATAAATCTACAAGCTGTGAAAAACGAAAAAGTAATATTCCAATATCAAGAGAACATGATGTTAAACTAGCTAAAGTATCCAGTACTGCTTCGAAGTTTCATAAAAATGAGGATCAAGACATTGCCATACAACAAATATATTATGAATTAACATTAGAAAATGAAATATGTAATGATAATTAATTAGCACTTCTATAAAAAAATATGCAATCTAAATAAAACATCAAATTGAGTTTATTTAAAACGATTGGATGTAGGGCATTTTTTGTCATATAATTTAAAAGGTGCTCGTGCGCCAACTCTGGAGCAGGCTATATATAATTTACAACGGTTGGTGAGATTGACTCCTGTTACAGCTAATGATTGTCCTTGAGCTATATTTATAGATATTGTGAGAGCAAATCCAACAGGAATTGGAAAAAATTGAACAGCATCTAATCCCCATTTTTCTTTAAGCTCTTTTTTCTGGGACTGTTAAATAGTAACTTCATTCAACTCTTTAAAAAAATTTAGTATTCTAAAATAAATACTTCCAGAGATATGGGCTACAAAAAATCCATTCGTAACGGAGGTTGTGGTCGAACACCCCCGAAATCTTTTTTAATTTTTTGGTGTTAAAAAATTCAACGGTTTTGGATGGGTGAACACTTTGGAAATATATATGGCGTTTTGTTCATTTGAAAATAGTTTGATGTGTTTTTAAGCTAAAAGTTGCACTTCGACCCCAATTAGTCTGTTTTTCGACTTTTCGTAATTTAATCATCGACAGGCTATCACTACTTAAAAATAAAAATTCCTTTCTTTAAAGGACTTAAAGTTCCTAAGCCATGCAGCATACTCCAATAAATTCGGGACCTAAAATGGCCTAACATGTTATGAAAACTAGATATTATGACTCGAACTAGCATCTAAAATGACTATTTGTTGTTTAAAAGTAGAATTAGTGTCCTTTCAGTTAGTCCATTTTTTACTTACGCGGGGTTCCCCTGGAAATAGGAATGTTAGATTTTAGTTATGCTGCATTACTTGGAAACTTAAGTCCAAATTTCAACTTCACGCATAAAAAAAACAAATCAAAAACACTGTTAAAATTGCATGCCACTAGTATTATTTTGATTTCGTTTCTGAGGTTTCAATACAAGTTTTGTTTCTATACAGTTTGGTTTCGTTACAGTTTGGTTACTGATATTTCGTTACAAGTTTTGTTTCTATACCTAGCGTTTCTGTTACAGTTTTGTTACTGTGATCAAATCTGTAGGAAGTTTCGGTACAAGTTTTGTTTCTGCTGGAACCGTTCCATGGCAATTGTTATAAGTTTTGTTACAGAGGAGTATCGTTACTCACAGTTTCGTTACAGGTTTTGGTATAGCATGTAACGATACATGTTTAGTTTCGTTACTTACCCTTGGAACAATAACGAAACAGTAACGCGTTACAAAGCCCTGGGCTAAACCGATTTTCAAAATTTTTTATTTTTTTTATTTTATCGGACATAGTGTTTATTTAAATAGAACAAAACATTTTCTAAATCTTCAATTTAATCATATATTAGCTAAAGAAGTTTAGCTACCATATAAATTGTAGTCAGTTGAGATCACTGGTATTCTAACTGAAATGTTCCTGTAGGGAGCTTAATGCCGTACAGATTTTTTCCGTTTTATCTTCTAAATAAAAATGAATGTGTCTGTGTGTCCTTTATAAGCGTCCAAAGTACTCAACCGATTTTTATGACATTTTCACAGTATATTCCTGGGATCATGGGTTAAAGCATAGGGTATATTAATTTTTGGAAAAGTGGGCGGTGCCACGCCCCCAGGCTATATAAAACTTCAATTCTTCATAACTCTGAACATATTGGGTCTAAATTAAAGATCGTAGTCAGTTGAGATCACTGGTATTCTAACTTAATGCCATTTAAATACAAATGGTGAATTCCTTTTCGTTACTTTGGCGAATGTTGAAAAAGTGAATGCAACAACCAAAAGTTTTGATTGTGAATATAGGTTGTTGATTGTGAATATAGGTTGTTATTCCGTCCTTTTTCATAATCTATGTCATGGTGAAGAAGTTGTAATCTATATATATTAAAATGAATTGGCGTTCGTATATACCGTAAGATCTCCGTATCGGCGCAAGCGCTTTTAAATATTTTTTTTTTAATGTTTCCAATCTGTTTCAGCTCTCATTTACCACATACCTTTTTTTTCTAATCTCAATTTAAATTTTTTTTAGCTAATACTCAATAACGGCTAAACCGATTTTCAAAACTTTTTCTTTTCTTTATTCTATCGCACATAATGTTTCCAATCTGTTTCAGGTCTCATTTACCACATAAATTTTTTTTTATCTAATCTCAATTTAAATTTTTTTAGCTAATACTCAATAACTGCTTAACCGATTTTCAAAATTTTTTCTGTTCTTTATTCTATCGGACATAGTGTTTATTTATATAGAACAAAACATTTTCTAAATCCTCAATTTAATCATATATTAGCTAAAGAAGTTTAGCTACCATATAAATTGTAGTCAGTTGAGATCTCTGGTATTCTAACTGAAATTTTCCTGTAGGGAACTTAATGCCATACAGATTTTTTCCGTTTTATATTTAAATACAAATGGTGAATTCCTTTTCGCTACTTTGGCGAATGTTGAAAAAGTGAATGCAACAACCAAAAGTTTTGATTGTGAATATAGGTTGTTATTCCGTCCTTTTTCATAATCTATGTCATGGTGAAGAAGTTGTAATCTATATATATATATAAAAATGAATTGGCGTTCGCATATTTTTTCTTTAATGTTTCCAATCTGTTTCAGTTCTCATTTATCACATACATTTTTTTTTCTAATCTCAATTTAAAATTTTTTTAGCTAATACTCAATAACGGCTAAACCGATTTTCAAAATTTTTTCTTTTCTTTATTCTATCGGACACAGTGTTTATTTAACTAGAACAAAACATTTTCTAAATCTTCAATTAATCATATATTAGCTAAAGAAGTTTAGCTACCATATAAATTGTAGTCAGTTGAGATCACTGGTACTATAACTGAAATGTTCCTGTAGGGAACTTAATGCCATACAGATTTTTTCCGTTTTATATTTAAATACAAATGATGAATTCCTTTTCGCTACTTTGGCGAATGTTGAAAAAGGTAATGCAACAACCAAAAGTTTTGATTGTGAATATAGGTTGTTGATTGTGAATATAGGTTGTTATTCCGTCCTTTTTCATAATCTATGTTATGGTGAAGAAGTTGTAATCTATATATCGACAGCCACACTGCAAAACCCCGTAAATCACTATTTTTCCAAAAATAAGGTTCTGAGCCTTTCCCATAGGTCCTTATATTTCGCACATTAAAATTCAGTCAAAATCGGGTTACAACTTCCCGTATCTTTCCAGTGGTGAAATTAAATAACCGTCGCTCATATACATATGTTGTAATTGTCACATTTTTTTCCCTCTCCTGAAAACTTTTTGGTTTTGAACATACAGGGTTTTGCAGTGTGGCTGTCGATATTGAAAAATTAATTGGCGTTCGTATATACCGTAAGATCTCCGTATCGGCTCAACCGATTTTAAATATTTTTTCTTTAATTCAGTTGAGATCACTGCTATTCTAGCTGAAATTATCCTGTAGGGAACTTAATGCCATACAGATTTTTTATGTTTTATATTTAAATACAAATGGTGAATTCCGTTTCGCTACTTTGGCGAGTGTTGAAAAAGTGAATGCAACAACCAAAAGTTTTGATTGTGAATATAGGTTGTTGATTGTGAATATACATAGGTTGTTATTCCATCCTTTTTCATAATCTATGTTATGGTGAAGAAGTTGTAATCTATATATATAAAAAAGATTTGGCGTTCGTATATCCCGTAAGATCTCCGTATCGGCACCACCGATTTTAAATATTTTTTCTTTTATATTTCCAATCTGTTTCAGGTCTCATTTACCACATAAATTTTTTTTTCTAAACTCAATTTAAATTTTTTGTAGCTAATACTCAATAACGGCTAAACCGATTTTCAAAATTTTTTCTTTTCTTTATTTTATCGGACATAGTGTTTATTTAAATAGAACAAAACATTTTCTAAATCTTCAATTTAATCATATATTAGCTAAGGAAGTTTAGCTACCATATAAATTGTAGTCAGTTGAGATCACTGGTATTCTAACTGAAATGTTCCTGTAGGGAGCTTAATGCCGTACAGATTTTTTCCGTTTTATCTTCTAAATAAAAATGAATGTGTCTGTGTGTCCTTTATAGGCGTCCAAAGTACTCACCCGATTTTTATGAAATTTTCACAGTATATTCCTGGGATCATGGGTTAAAGCATAGGGTATATTAATTTTTGGAAAAGTGGGCGGTGCCACGCCCCCAGGCCATATAAAACTTCAATTCTTCATAACTCTGAACATATTGGGTCTAAATTAAAGATTTTTGGACATGTGTGTCCTTTAGTCAAGATTTATATAATTTCTAGGGAAGTCACTGGTCAGGCAGAACAACGTCCGGGTCTGCTAGTCTATATATATAACAATGAATTGGCGTTCGTATATACCGTAAGATCTCCGTATCGGCTCAACCGATTTTAAATATTTTTTCTTTAATGTTTCCAATCTGTTTCAGGTCTTATTTACCACATACATTTTTTTTTTCTAATCTCAATTTAAAAATTTTTTAGCTAATACTCAATAACGGCTTAACTGATTTTCAAAATTGTTTCTTTCCTTTATTCTATCGGACATAGTGTTGATTTATATAGAACGAAAGATTTTCTAAATATTCAATTTAATCATATATTAGCTGAAGAAGTTTAGCTACCATATAAATTGTAGTCAGTTGAGATCACTGGTATTCTAACTGAAATGTTCCTGTAGCGAACTTAATGCCATACAGATTTTTTCCGTTTTATATTTAAATACAAATGGTGAATTCCTTTTCGCTACTTTGGCGAATGTTGAAAAAGTGAATGCAACAACCAAAAGTTTTGATTGTGAATATAGGTTGTTATTCCGTCCTTTTTCATAATCTATGTCATGGTGAAGAAGTTGTAATCTATATATATATAAATGAATTGGCGTACGTATATCCCGTAAGATCTCCGTATCGGCTCAACCGATTCTAAATATTTTTTCTTTAATGTTTCCAATCTGTTTCAGGTCTCATTTATCACATAAATTTTTTTTTTCTAATCTCAATTTAAATTTTTTTTAGCTAATACTCAATAACGGCTTAACCGATTTTCAAAATTTTTTCTTTAACAATTTAAAATTTTTTTAGCTAATACTCAATAACGGCTTAACTGATTTTCAAAATTTTTTCTTTCCTTTATGCTATTGGACATAGTGTTTATTTATATAGAACAAAACATTTTCTAAATCCTCAATTTAATCATATATTAGCTAAAGAAGTTTAGCTACCATATAAATTGTAGTCAGTTGAGATCACTGGTATTCTAACTGAAATGTTCCTGTAGGGAACTTAATGCCACACAGATTTTTTCCGTTTTATATTTAAATACAAATTTTGAATTCCTTTTCGCTACTTTGGCGAATGTTGAAAAAGTGAATGCAACAACCAAAAGTTTTGATTGTGAATTTCAAAATTTTTTCTTTTCTTTATTCTATCGGACATAGTGTTTATTTAAATAGAACAAAACATTTTCTTAGTCTTCAATTTAATCATATATTAGCTAAAGAAGTTTAGCTACCATATAAATTGTAGTCAGTTGAGATCACTGGTATTCTAACTGAAATGTTCCTGTAGGGAACTTAATGCCATACAGATTTTTTTCGTTTTATATTTAAATACGGTAATACTTTCCATCCAACGTCAAGTGTTAATACACGTCCAAAAATCTTGAGAGAGGTATCAAAAGACGCGTCTTGACCTCCGTAACAATAATCCAAAGGGGGAAAAGCAATATTTTGTTTCTGTGAAAAGTTATTAGTGAAAAACCGAAAATTGACCCGGGTCAGATCCCCAAATCGGGGCCAGATCCACGTTTTTTATGTGCAGAACACCTTTTCGAGTAGGCGGCCTTCGGCCGCGGTTCGAAAAATAACCCTGGGCTACGCCATTCCAACTCCGGGTGTGTGCCATAGCCGTGGCTAACGCCACGGTGATGTCCTTCCGCGTGCCACTTTTTTCTCACAGGGTAATGTGATTACAACAACCACATGAAAATGACAGAAAAATTGTGAACTTTAACTGCAAATATCTCGCAAAATTCTAAAAATATCGGATTTCCCCGTCCAGATTATTGTTACGGAGGTGAAGACGCGTCTATTGATACCTCTACCTAGATTTTTGGACGTGTATTAACACTTGACGTTGGGTGGAAAGTATTACCTTAAATACAAATGGTGAATTCCTTTTCGCTACTTTGGCGAATGTTGAAAAAGTGAATGCAACAACCAAAAGTTTTGATTGTGAATATAGGCTGTTATTCCGTCCTTTTTCATAATCTATGTTATGGTGAAGAAGTTGTAATATATATATATAAAAATGAATTGGCGTTCGTATATACCGTAAGATCTCCGTATCGGCTCAACCGATTTTAAATATTTTTACTTTAATGTTTCCAATCTGTTTCAGGTTTTATTTACCACATACATTTTTTTTTTCTAATCTGAATTTACAATTTTTTTAGCTAATACTCAATAACGGCTTAGCTGATTTTCAAAATTTTTTCTTTTCTTTATTCTATCGGACATAGTGTTTATTTATATAGAACAAAACATTTTCTAAATCCTCAATTTAATCATATATTAGCTAAAGAAATTTTGCTACCATATAATTTGTAGTCAGTTGAGATCACTGGTATTAGAACTGAAATTTTGCTGTAGGGAACTTAATGCCATATCATATAAATTGTAGTCAGTTGAGATCACTGGTATTCGAACTGAAATTTTCCTGTAGGGAACTTAATGCCACTCTTTTCTCACAGGGCAATGTGATTACAACAACCACATGAAAATGACAGAAAATTCTGAACTTAATATAATGTAAATATCTCGCAAACTACTAAAAATATTGGTTCAGCGGAGTTATATTCATGCTCCTGGGACCAAAGCGCGTCTCCTGATACATATCTCAACATTTTTGGTTGTGTATTAGCGCTCGGTCCCCCACGTAAACGATAAAATACCATGGTTCACGCCCCGAATTGGGGATCTGACCTAAGTCAAATTTTCGCCTGCGGCGCTACTTCGTCGAATCTCAAACCCAAATGCCTCAATGACATTAATTCGCATGTCCAAAGCGAACTAAAGTCAAGATACTATACGAATTAACGGCACTGACTTTAATTCCACTGACGTTAGTTCGCGCCACCTGAATATAGGCTGTTGATTGTGAATATAGGTTGTTATTCCGTCCTTTTTCATAATCTATGTCATGGTGAAGAAGTTGTAATCTATATATGTATATAAAAATGAATTGGCGTTCGTATCATATATGTTGACGCGACTTAGTGATCACACCTTAAAACGAATGAAATTTATTTATTGTATTGTGGCAACCGCTTTGTATTGTATTGAACCGCTTGTAATATTTTAGATTGGCAACTTTGCCAGATACTCACCCCGTTTGGCAGCCATTATGTGCAATTGAAAATTAGCGGCATTCGTGGCTGACATACCGGGGAGATAACACAAAAGCGTGAGTACCAATAAAAATTGTAATTTGCCCAACTAATTTTGTAACCTATCCACAGGAAATAAAACACCAAATTATTGCTAAAATCGTACTATTTTCAACGATAAACAAAGTGGTTGTTCTTATTTATTCCTCGAGCCACGAATCGCCTATATTAGGCTAACACATTTTATTTCGCTTTTATACAAAAGCTGCAAGCGCCATATGCGTTGCCGGCAAGGAAATTCTGAGCACAAGTTAGCTAATGGTGGCAGCGATTCAGCTGCAAACAACGTGGAAACCTATTGACGGGATTTAACTCTCAATTTCATCACAAATTCACTTTTAAGCAACAAGTGCACCTAAGGGTGCTCCATTTGGCGAGGTTACATATTTTACGTGAGGAATAGGAATATTTGGTGATAGAACGAGTGGCATGAGGATTCGCAAAATATTGGCAAACTGAAAAATAGGAGCAGCATCTGTGCAAGCAAAGTACTTAGTCGAGTCAGGTGAGTGCCTATAAGAAATTTGATGGGGGTTAGTTTTTCGTTCAGTTGAGGTTACATACATACATATATACATACGTACGGTATACGAGCGGTAAAAATAACGGAATGCAAAATATTTGATATAAAGCGCTAAGTGAAAAATGACAGCGGTCAATATAAAGTTAGGGTGGATCGAAATTCTGCAAAATCAATTCGATATATGTGCGAAGGCAAACAGTACGCCGTTTTAAGCGCCCGATCGACTGAAGTTTTATACGTTCATATGCAATATACACCTGCGCCGTCGTACTATTATAAATGTTTGAATAAATATATGAAAATTAACAATTGTATGATTATTTGATTATTTTTGGAATTTATTTGAAATATATCAGCATTCGCTGTCGCTTATAGCACGTGGTTACATTGTATCCGTGTATTTATATTTAATATTTAAAACATCACCGTACTTAGGCAATCTTTTGGTAAGCGCGTATGCAGTATACGTATACAGTAGAATCGCGAAAAAGTTAACCAAACCGTTCCAAGGGTGTTTCACTTTTCCGAAATATTAACTTTTCCAAAGGGTTCTCGAATTTGAAAAAAAAACACGGAAATAAACATAATTTTGGGAATATAATACGTTCAATTTATTTGCATGACTCACTTTTACTCGTAACAAAACAGAAACTTAGATTTAGTTTGTACTTTTTCACATTTTACATACATACATATGTACATATTAATTTGTAAGGGCTGGTTTAAAGAAGCGGTCGAGACTTGTTTGTTTCTTTTCTTTTGTGTAATAGCTCCTGACAATTTTCGTGCGCATATTAATAAGATCTGATATCTGATTTGCATCGATTTGCCAATCGATTTCCACGAATACCTTCATCGATTTTTCTTAAAATCTCAGCTTTTTGATGCAAATTTAATCTGATTTGCAATGATTTTTTCTGCTTAGTTGACATTTTTTAACACACTAACTATAAACAACTCAGAAGCTCAAACATTCATGACAAACTACGTATGTACCAACCGACACCGACAATAATTTTTTACATAGAAATTCGGGGAATACATAGCAATAAGGGGAATACCCGAGCTTGTTTTTCTTGCCAAACAAACGTTTGGGTTTAAAAAAATAGATAAGCTCGAAAAAGTTAACGAAAAGTTAACTTTTTAGAGCGGTACGTGGACGCTCAAAATCGGTCAACTTAGCCGAAGGTTTAACTTTCTCGCGAGTTAACTTTTGCGCGATTCTACTGTACTTATATTTCAACCACGACATTTATAAAATAGTAGCATAAACATTGTTCGAGGACAGGTTTCGTTTGGCTGCCAAGAATCGTCTACCTTAAAGGGCGACACATATTTGTCCAAGTTCCATATTGCCAGAAGTAAACGTTATCAACATCCCAACTGCAATTTATATTAGTCATCGTAATATTATAAACTGGTTGCCTGCTCAGGGTAGTAGATCTTCGTGGGTATTGGTGCTTCTCCACTTGGGTTAGAATTTTTCTCCCACCAAAACAACAGCAGCGGGTTGGCACTCCGAGCCCCTGTTACATTCGTTAGTCTGCGTTATCTATTTGGCTTATGGACATTGACTCTGCGTTTATAAAATATAATTAGCTTACCCTTCGATAGTTAAGTATAGTAAGGCCAACAGCAGCGGGTTAGCACTCCGAACCCCTGTTACATCCTAATTATAAAATAGTAAGTTGAATCAAAGCGGTTAAAGGCAATCTACGTGGCCATGCGAAATCTACGTTCTGGAAGCAAAGGTAGTGCAACAGGTGGTGAGGTCGAATGGTTAGACGACCTGAACGAAACCATCCAGCAACAACCGGCAGAAGCGGGCGAGAGTCAAGGAATGACCATGGAAGCGAAACTCAACATGATGATGCAGCAGATGCAAGAGCTACAGGCTGAGCTAAGGCAGAGTCAACAACAACAACAATAGATGTTAGCAGCCACGCAACGAGAGTGTTAATGGGTCTTTGGCTGGCGTATTAAGTGATCTGAGTCGGACATTAGCTGACACGCGGGTACCACAAGGGCGTAAATTGTATGATCTGCCGGAGTTCGACGGGCGAGCTGAGGACTGGCCCATGTTTAAGGAGGCGTTTGCTATGACAACCGCGGAATACAACTATAACGAACGGCAAAACATGATGCGTTTGCAAAAGGCTATCAAGGGGAAGGCAAGAGAAGTGGTGGAATGCTTACTCATTCACAGCAGCAACGTGTCGCGCGTTATCGATACTCTCCAGGAGCGCTTCGGTAGGCCTGAGCAACTAGTGAAAAGTCAAATAGCGAAGATACAAGGAGTAGCCACAATTTCAGAGAGTCGCATCGAGCAGGTTGTACCGTTTGCTACCAAGGTGCAGAACTTATCATCGTTCCTAGAATCCGCCAATTGTGAGCATCATTTGTCAAACCCGACCCTCATAGACGAGTTGCTGTTGAAGTTACCAGTACAGTGGCGGATTGATTGGGCCCGGAACGCAGCGACGATCGTACCCAGGCCGAACATAACACACGTCAGCTATTGGATACAAGATCTTGCAAAGGTGGTAGCTAGTGCTTGCGTGAATACCAAGTTGGAGGCTAGGCAAAGCGGAAGGGCCGAAGGTCGGACGCGTTTTTTTCATACGCATGACGCAAACAGTAGCAATCGAAACGCAACCAGTGTAAACCGTGATGGAAACGTGTGTGGCATATGCGAAGGGAGGCACATTGCAGGCCGATGTAAAAAGTTGCTAGACATGGAGGTGGGTCAGCGATGGCGCGTAGTACGACAAAAGAAATTATGCTTCAATTGCCTCAGGAGCGGTCATAGGAGTAACAACTGCACTGATCGGCATTCATGTAATTTAGATCGCTGCGATCGGAAACAGCACGCGCTACTACACCCTCGTGCCAGAGAATCCGTAGACGAGCAGCGTCCAAGGGCAGCAGTACCTCAGCTTCCAGTTCTTACCAATGCCATTGTACAGAATCCAAGTGTCAAACTCTTATACAAGATATTGCCGGTGAAGCTGCATGCAGATGGTCGCGTTATACATAGCTTTGCGTTGTTCGATGACGGTTCTGCGATAACCATGATGAACGCTGGCTTGGCCAAACGCCTTGGTCTCGATGGGCCAAAGGAAAATTTAACCTTGCAATGGTTTGGTAATACTACAGTGACGGAGCATTCCAGCAGGGTCGATGTACAGATATCAGGAGCAGGCAAATATAATAAGAAATTTTTATTGAGGAACGTCCGAACAGTAACCAACCTTCAGTTGCCCCCACAAACCCTTCAGTTATCCGAGTTGCCGTATAAGTATCGTCATCTGCCCATTAGTCATTACAATGGAGCGGTACCGGAGTTGTTAGTGGGACTGGATAATGCACATTTAAGCATCTCAAGAAAGACTGTCAACGATGGGAGGAATGGCTACGCGGTGACACTGACCAAGCTTGGGTGGATAGTCTACGGTGGAAGTGGCCGAAACGTGGGAGAATACCCCAAATATATAAATTTTGCAAAAGTAGACGACGGCATGGAAGGGATTGAGCGTTTGGTGAAGGATTACTTGGTGAATTAAAATCTCGACGTGCGGGAAGGCGCTAAAGTCTGTGAAGCTTCAGATATAGTCAGAGCCAAACAGCAGCTGCAGAGTACGACGGTAAGGAAGGGTGTGCGTTTCGAAACAGGGTTGCTTTGGAAGCAGGACAACGTAAAGGTACCGGACAGTCGTCAAATGGCAGAGAACTGATTGCGGAGTTTAGAGAGAAAATTTAAGCGCGATAATGATCTCAAGCTGGCGTATATACGTACGATGAATGATTACGAAGCTAAAGGGTATTCGAGAAAACTTACGGCGGTTAAGATAGCGGCAGGAGGTGAACGTACGTGGTACCTACCACACTTTGGCGTTTGGAACGCAAACAAGCCAGGCAAGATGCGCCTCGTATTTGATGCTGCTGCAAAGGTCAACGATGTGTCGCTCAATTCCTTACTACTCAGTGGGCCAGATTTGTATATGCCATTGGCAACGATATTGATGAAATTTCGCCAGAGACCGGTAGGGGTATGTGCGGATATCGTTGAAATGTTTCATCAAGTCAAGATTCGCACCGAAGATCAAGCCGCAACACGTTTTTTATGGAGAGCCGACCCTGGTGAAGATATAGATGTCTACGCGATGAACGTGATGAC
This sequence comes from Sphenella marginata, assembly GCA_951509765.1. NCBI lineage: Eukaryota > Metazoa > Arthropoda > Insecta > Diptera > Tephritidae > Sphenella > Sphenella marginata. Next base: position 17,860,184 of record OX608078.1, read on the forward strand.
ATTTGGAGTGACCTGCTCTCCAAGCTCAGCACAATTTGTCAAAAACAAGAACGCAGAAAAGTTTAGGAATCAATTTCCAGAGGCAACAGATGCCATAGCTAACAATCATTACGTAGATGACTTCGTGCATTGTTTTACCACGGAAGAGCAGGCTATGCGGGTCACTGAGCAGGTGGCATATATACATAAGCAGGGCGGTTTTGAACTAAAAAGATTTGTATCCAACTCTAAGCGGCTCACCCAGAAGATGAACAACGAAGATCTGCGCCAGTCCAATGTGAACATAGATAGGGACAACGAAGGCATGTTCCAGAAAGTGCTCGGCCTCCACTGGGACACCATAGCAGACGCGCTAAAGTTTGTGCTCTCATTCGCCAAAGTGGGCCCAGACGTGCTTAGCACTAAGCGAAGACCAACCAAACGAGAGCTGCTAAGTGTGACGATGTCGGTGTTTGATCCATTCGGCATGGCTGCGGAATACACCATGGAGGCAAAACTTCTCTTACAGCAGACTTGGCGTGAAGGTATTGGTTGGGACGAGTCTATTTCTGACGAGTTGTACTGCGAATGGCTGAGATGGATGCAAGCAATCAAGTGTTTGGAGGATGTCCAAGTACCGAGGTGTTATGAAGCCCTCTTTGAACATACACCAGTGGAACTGCACGTATTTGCAGACGCAAGCGAGGTAGCGTATGCCGCAGTAGCCTATTGGAGGTTGTCATTCGAAGGAGTCATCAAACATCCCGCGTTCATTGCCGGAAAGTCTAAATGCGCGCCCTTGAAACTGACGTCCATTCCCCGTCTCGAGCTGCAAGCAGCAGTATTGGCGACGCGACTACGGCAGCACATTCTTGAGTGTCACGACAAGATCCCGGAAAGAGTTTATATGTGGAGTGATTCCAAAACGGTATTAGCTTGGATAAAGTCAGACCACAGGCGTTATAAGCCATATGTAGCTATCAGTATTTCCGAGTTTTCGTCGTGGATGCGACTGAGGAGGGTGATCGGCTGGATTCTAAGGTTTACAAACAATTCAACAAAGGACATGAGCGAGAGGCGACGCGGAGGGTTAAGTGCGGCCGAGATAAAAAGGGCTGAGATACTCATAGTTCGGGCAGTTCAGGCAGAGAGTTTTGCTGATGAGTACCGGGCGATGACTGATGGAAGGCACATAGAACGGAACAGCTCGATAAGGTCATTAAAACCTATGTTAGACGACGAGGGATTGGTACGCGTTGGTGGGCGCATAGATGCAGCCACTAGCATTCCTTACCATACACGTCGCCCAATAATATTGCCGAAACGGAACCATGTCACAGCGCTAGTTGTGGATTACAATCACACAGTTTGGAAGCACCAGAACGAGGGTACTAAAGGGTACGGCGCCGATACCGACTGACGAACCGCTAACCCCTAATCATTTTCTTTTAGGTGCCCCTAACTCCGAACAAACGCCACATCCGCAAGAAGAGAAGATGGTCCCAACCAGGAAGCATTGGTATAAGGTCCAACAAATGCAGCACAGGTTCTGGAAGATGTGGATAGATCAATACCTACCCGACCTGACGAGAAGAACGAAGTGGTATGGCTTACAGAATCCTTTAGTTGTTGGTGACATCGTGCTGCTCTGCGACAAAAACATACATCGTGCCAAGTGGCCGATAGGTCGGATCGTTGAAGTATTCCCGGGTGCGGATGGACAAGTCAGAGTCGCGCGAGTGCAAACACGGGATGGCGTATGCAAACGTCCGGCCTGTATACTTGCCAAGCTAGATGTAGGTGAATCCGGTCAGATCCACGGAGGCGGGGATGTTGGCGCGACTTAGTGATCACACCTTAAAACGAATGAAATTTATTTATTGTATTGTGGCAACTCCAAAAGATTGTAAGATTATTGAACCGCTTGTAATAATTTAGATTGGCAACTTTGCCAGATACTCACCCGGTTTGGCAGCCATTATGTGCAATTGAGAATTAGCGGCATTCGTGGCTGACATACCGGGGAGATAACACAAAAGCGTGAGTACCAATAAAAATTGTAATTTGCCCAACTAATTTTGTAACCTATCCACAGGAAATAAAACACCAAATTATTGCTGAAATCGTACTATTTTCAACGATAAACAAAGTGGTTGTTCTTATTTATTCCCCGAGCCACGAATCGCCTATATTAGGCTAACAATATATTAGCTAAAGAAGTTTAGCTACCATATAAATTGTAGTCAGTTGAGATCACTGGTACTCTAAGTACTTCTATATCTATATCTACATATATCTATACTCTATACTAATTATATAAAATTGCTTATATGAAAATATTCGTAACGGCTAATCTCGAAAAGTGATGGCCCAATTTTTATGAAATTTTCTTAAGAAGCAAGTTTTCCCAAAAGTAAACCAAGTGGCGTTTTCATTTTTTCCATTTTCAAAACTTAAAGCCCCTTATTTCTAGGATGAAATTTATAAAATCTTCAAACAATCCAGGCATAAGAATTTTCATAGATCAAACTCAAGCTACAGCGGAACAAAAATGTATGTGCGTGTGTGTATGAACTCAACGTAGAGAAAATGTATTCTGACTAAGAGATGCATAAGCCTTCGACAAAAGAGAAGAAATATAAAGAGAATTTTTGGTGATTCCCCAAATTATAATAACAAACCCATCTTATAAATAAAAATGAATGTGTGTCTGTGTGTCCTTTATGGGCGTTCAAAGTACTCAACCGATTTTTATGAAATTTTCACAGTATATTCTTGGGATCATGAGTTAATGCATAGGCTATATTAATTTTTGGAAAAGTGGGCGGTGCCACGCCCCCAGGCTATATAAAACTACAATTCTTCATAACTCTGAACATATTTGGTCTAAATTAATGATTTTTGGATATTTGTGTGCTTTGGTCAAGATTTAAGTAATTTTGGAAAAGCGGGCGGTGCCACACCCACATTTTTTGTGTTTTGTTTCTACTTCAATAATGTCCAAAGTTTATGGTCGATTTTTTTTAAACTTTCAAGATTAGTTCAGAAGATTGTTGTGTACGATTTAGGCTATATCAATTTTTGGAAAAGTAGGCGGTGCCACGCCCCCAGGCTATATAAAATTTAAATTCTGCATCGCTCTGAACATATTTGGTCTAAATTAATGATTTCTGGACATGTGTGTCCTTTGGTCAAGATTTATGTAATTTTAGAAAAGTGGGCCGTGCCACGCCCACAAGTTTTGTATTCAGTGCTTTGTTTGTACTTCAATAATGTCCAAAGTTTATGGTTGATCTGTTTTAAACTTTTCTAATACGTTAAAATCTTCGTTGGGTACGACATACATAGGCTACATTTGTAAATTCTTTGGAAAAGTGGGCAGTTCCAAGACCACAAGCTAAGTAATATATCAATTCATTATATCCCTGAATGTATTTGCTTTAGTGACATTTTAACGTTCTTAAATCTTAATCAAAGCACTTAATTTTTTCTGTTTGTTATTGCCGTTCATACATATCCAGAGTATTATAGGTAGATATAGGATATAATTAAATAAGTACTAACTATACATCTGCTCAGCAGCGCATAATGGTTTTTGTCATACCCATTGAGTTCAAAAGATCCGTTTTTTGAGTTGGACATCCAAAAAATTTATTTGTTTATACCAAAGACTTTAAAGCCAGAAACATTGTATACCATAAAGCACTGCAAAAAATGGAATGTTAAAAGTTAAAGAAAAATATTTGAAAATGTATTTCTAGGGAAGTCACTGGTCAAGCAGAACAACGTCTGCCGGGTCTGCTAGTATATAGATAAATGAATTGGCGTATATACCGTAAGATCTCCGTATCGGCTCAGCCGATTTTAAATATTTTTTCTTTAATGTTTCCAATCTGTTTCAGGTCTCATTTACCACATAAATTTTTTTTTTCTAATCTCAATTAAAAATTTTTTTAGCTAATACTCAATAACGGCTTAACTGGTTTTCAACATTTTTTCTTTCCTTTATTCTATCGGACATAGTGTTTATTTATATAGAACAAAACATTTTCTAAATCCTCAATTAAATCATATATCACTGGTATTCTAACTGAAATGTTCCTGTAGGGAACTTAATGCCATACAGATTTTTTCCGTTTTATATTTAAATACAAATGGTGAATTCCTTTTCGCTACTTTGGCGAATGGTGAAAAAGTGAATGCAACAACCAAAAGTTTTGATTGTGAATATAGGTTGTTGATTGTGAATATAGGTTGTTGTTCCGTCCGTTTTCATAATCTATGTTATGGTGAAGAAGTTGTAATCTATATATATAAAAATGAATTGGCGTTCGTATATAACGTAAGATCTCCGTATCGGCTCAACCGATTTTAAATATTTTTCCTTTACGGGTCGATTCTAGAGTGGTAACAACATTCATTTTACCGGCAAACAAATCACTTGGAAACTTTTACACCCTTTTGGTATTCTGCTGGCAGTTTAATTTCGTAACCACCGAAAGAGGTGGTAACGTCTCGTAACCACGAAAAATTGCACGTGTTTTGTAAATATTTTTGTGGACAGAAAATACCACAAATTTTGTACACATACTAGTTCAGAAGAATTAATAAACAATATGAGCACTTTTTTACGCGAAGTTTCGTGCGCGTTTGCCTTTTATTCTCTTTTGCGCATTGTTTGTTTTTGACAGCGTTGCCATGCGCGCTAGAATCGCGGGTACATGGACCGGTTACGATTTTTGGTTAGATAATCTTCTGGGTACAAAGTTTCCGGTTACGTTCAGAATCGACACGTTAATGTTTCCAATCTGTTTCAGGTCTTATTTACCACATAAATTTTTTTTTTCTAATCTCAATTTAAAATTTTTTTAGCTAATACTCAATAACGGCTTAACTGATTTTCAAAATTTTTTCTTTCCTTTCTTCTATCGGACATAGTGTTTATTTATATAGAACAAAACATTTTCTAAATCCTCAATTAAATCATATATTATCTAAAGAAGTTTAGCTACCATATAAATTGTAGTCTGGTGAGATCACTGGTATTCTAACTGAAATGTTCCTGTAGGGAACTTAATGCCATACAGATTTTTTCCGTTTTATATTTAAATACAAATGGTGAATTCCTTTTCGCTACTTTGGCGAATGTTGAAAAAGTTGTTACGTGCGAGCTTGTCGGGGGTGGCGGCCTTCTAGGCAATGCCACTTCACCCTCATGTTGCATGCCCCGAGACCTTGCAGGTATGCTTGCGTGTTGCGCGAACTAGCTCGCCGGACTGTGGGGTGGATCTTTGACCCCGAGGCCTGACAGCCGCACCATACAAAAAAAAATTCATACCTGACTATCACTTTACCTTAGGGTAGTTCGCACCCCTTATAACCCCCTACTATGGCCCTAGATGGTAATTGGCCCTGCCTCTACACCCACCCTTCCATGGTCGGTTGTGGCGAGGAATTGTTTCCGACCCCAAAATGAAACCCCCCCCCTCACTTCCCTACATTTGGCCCCACCCAGTCATCGTCTCGTCCGTCTGTCTACATCGCATCTGGAAGAAAAAGAGCACTTAAATTTGAGTTGAATTAAAACATATTTATTATATAAGAATCAAAAAGTGTATTATGAATATATATAGTGTTTATGAATATATATAATGTTCATGAATATATATAGTGTTTATGAATATATATAGTGTGTTCGGTTTTCATTCGAACTGTAAAGATTAATGGGTTATGAATGTGTACTCTTCGTGAGTCAAACCAAAACAATTGCCTAAAACGAACTTACAATAAATATATATATACTATTGGGCTCAGCCCGCTTTTCACACCTTTAATTCAATGGTGTATCTGTGAATAATTTCTGTTGTCAGATTTACTAATTCGTTTATGGTATGCCAATGTTATTCATGGGAGCATACATGTGAGCGAGTGTCGCCCCGGATTCCCGTTTTATACCACTACGAATGGACTATTTACGAATATACGCCACGGGTCATCCGTGGCGAACACACTTATACCCACATGCACACTCTCATGTCAAAGGTTGTTATGGAAACGCGTCAAAATGGAGCAGTAAGGAAGGCGGTCGGCATGATATTAAGGTCGCACTGTGGCTAGTCATGTCGGCTGGGGTGGGCTCTTGCCAACCTTACCGTCCTGCGCCATAAACAGAGAAAAGGTCAAAATCATGCCTTTTAAACGCGGGGAAAACGCAAAAAACCGCGTCAAAACAACTTTTAAAACAACATCCGGTTAAACCCGGATGCCACGGACAGACCGTTGACATTCAAATTTCAAAATCAAAATTAAAAAAAACTATTAAAACAAAAAAATTCAAAAAGAAAACGGGCGGAACAAAAATTTAAAATTAACCGAAAAACTAAAGCAAAGCGGGCAAATCAAAATTTAAATAAAACGATTATTACGGGAAAATTCAAAAGTAACTGAAACTACTGAAAAAGCTAATCATTACTTAAATAAAACGAATGGCAAAACCAAAACCCGAAAAAAAACCTGAAAAATCAAACGAATCGGAGACGACCGATTACCATAGCTGAAAAGAAATAAACTAACAATAAATCCAAAAAAAATGAGGCCGAACATAAAAGGGGGCGCCGCGGGTGTTTTTGCGACGCCCGGTGCTTGGCCCACCCTCATCCATGGCCATCGACGCACCTAATATTCGATGGCCCCTTACCTACAAACCTATGCCTCTTCTAAATAAAGCGGAACGCCAGCATTCCCATTTTAAATTGACAATTTTTATTTATAATTCATTTTATATACCTAATTTTAAACCAATCATTTATATTAATTTTTAGTTTAGTTACATAATTTATAATTTTTAATACATTTTCCTTTTCTTCTTCCCTTTGCTTTTCTCTTCTTTTTTTTGTTTTAGCTAATTTTCTCTTCTTTCTTGTTTTAACTAATTTTCTCTTCTTTTCACATGACACAAATATTCAAGCTTTTGTTTATTTTAGGGGGGTCCCTCCTTGTCTTTTGCAATTACGTTTATATTAATTTGGTGTTGCTACGTCTAATTTTTCCTTGCTTAGTTACTAATGTATATGTATTTTTGTTTTGTTTGCTTACTTTAATTTTTCATTATTATTGTTATATTATTAAGTTATTTATTTATTGTTATGTTATCTTATTTATTATTTATTTATCATTATGTTATTTTATTGGCGGCCTTTAATTTGTTATAATTGTAGTTTGTTATTTAATTATTTATGTATTTGGTTTAATTGTATTAAAATATATTTTTAGGTATTTAGTTTATGTATTTAATTAAATTTATTTTATTTTAGGTATTTAATTTTTATTTGATGAAATTTATTTTATTTTATGTATTTTAATTTTAGGTTATGTATTTTGGTTCTATTTTAGTTTACGTATATATATATATTACGTTATCTAATTTTAAGCATTTTAATTATATTTTATTTTATGTATTTAGTTTCATTTTTATTTTATGTATTTAGTTCTAATTCTATTTTATAAAAATTTTTTTTTTTCTTACTTATTTCATATTTTTCCCTATCTCCTATTCTATATTTTGAGTAAATTAACTTTTCTTTTGTTCATATTAAAGTTTATTTCCTTACTTTAGTCAAATCTATTAATTTAGTTTATTTAAGTTCTTCTCTGACCTTAATTTTTCTAAATTATAATTTGAAAATATAAATTTTTTTTCCTGAAGTTTTTCTTTTCAATTACTACTATGACAACTAATGATATTAATATAACTAGGTTGTTTGATTTATAAAAAGGTATAACTAAATTACATATATACATATTAGATAGGTCTCACCCAGTTGTTGCAGTAGGCCGTTGGTGGGGCGCTACTGTTGTTGTTGTTGGTGCTTATATGCAGCGGGCCTACATTAGGGCGGCCCTGCTGTTGTCACGCTGGTATTGTTGTTGTTGTTACAGGTGGTTGTGCGGCGGGCCTATATGAGGTCGGCCCCCGCTGTTGTCAATGCTGGTTGTTGCCGGTGTTGTTACCGGTTGATGGTTTTGTGGTTGTTGTCGTTGCCGGTGTTGTTACCGGTTGCTACTGGTGATTCAATACGGTGGGCCTATGAGAGGTCGGCCCCCGCTGTTGTTGTTGCTGGTGTATATATGCAGTGGGCCTACATTAGGGCGGCCCCTGCTGTTGTTGTTGCTGATGTTTGTGCGGCGGGCCTATATGAGGTCGGCCCTCGCTGTTGTCAATGCTGGTGGTTGGTGTTACTGGTTGGACGGCTGGTTGTTGCAACCGGTGTTGTTGTTTTTGTTGCCGGTGTTGTTACCGGTTGCTACTGGTGGTTCAATACGGTGGGCCTATGAGAGGTAGGCCCCCGCTATCCTTAATTCTGATGGTTGTAGCTGTTGTCGTGGCACGCGCGCTTGTGGTGCGCTATTGTAGTGGCGCGCGCGATGGTGAATGCTGGTAGTGTTGCGACGGCGGAGCGCTGTTGTAGTGGCGCGCGCGATTGGTCGTGCGCGATGATGGTGCGCTGTTATAGTGGCGCGCACGATGGTGGAGCTATGCTAGCGCGCGCAATGGTGGCGCTGTTGTATAGGCTCGCGCGATGGTGGAGCGCTATCGTAGTGGCGCGCGCAACGATGTTGCGCAATTAAGGTGGCGCGTTGCGATGGTAGCGCGCGCGATGATTGTGCGCTGTTATGGTGGCGCGCGCTGGTGGTTATTGTATGGTGGCGCGCGCGATGATTTTGCCCAATGGAGTAGTGCTGTTGAATTGGCGCGCGACGGTACGTGATGTTGGGGCTGTTTTGGTGGTGCGTTGTCGTAGTAACGTTCTGAAAAATTATGCAGGAGATTAGAAAAAAAATTAAATCCAACATCGAAGATAAATAAGTAATGTAATGCAACTTGCCTCTAAAGGCAAATCCCCAATAAAAAATATTTTCAAATAGCGACACTAATGGAAATATACATGTTTTCTGAGGGTTTGGGTTGAATCAGAAGTATAGTTTAAAAGTTACACGTAAATTAAGAGACAGAAGTTTGAGCATCCGGTAGAGTTACAGGTTTTGTGAAAGAAAATAGTGGGAACTGTTTAGGAAAATAAGTGCCAAACAAGTATTTATTAACATATTACCGAAAAATTTAGTAATATCTGTTTGAAATATAATAAACTTTCATATTTTTTTTTCTTATTTTTTTGGCACAAATTATTACGGTCCGGATACTAAAACAAAAGTGTCCGGAGACTAAATTTGACTGTCCGGAAACTAGAACAAATCGAACTTTTTGGATTTTTAATTTAATAATACTAAGAACGTTATAAATTAAATTGATACATACGTCATATTATTTAGAAATGTCTATATTTTTATAAACAATTTAACTTTTCGCGGCAGCGTATATAGTGAGACATTGAGTGTAAGTCAAAGATGAGAAAAACGCTAAGTGTCCGGATATTATGTCAATGTTTTGGGATTATTAGGCAAATCCTCAAAAAAAATTATTTTCAATGGGTACTCACCTGGCTTTATTGTAAATCTGATCCTATACTGCTTTAATTTAGTTGTCGACCGCACACACCGATTTTCCCCCTTGCAAAATGTATTTAATTATGCACGAAACTTTGACTGTAATACAGCCAAAAGTGAATACTAAACTCACTGCTATATTAAGCGTTGTCGCTTTCAAATATTTATTCCACACTTTTTAATTGCTGTTGCACTAACTGAATAATTGTTCTCTGCTTTTGCGTAGAATTTGGAAATATTTTACTTTAATTTCACTAGAGAATTAATGTCAAATTCGCAAAATGAGAAGCAAAGTTCGCCACTTTTTTTTTTTTTCCTCGGTTTTGTATTTACGGTGTAGGTATCTTATTTCAAGCAAAATTACAAGAAATTGGTGGCTAAAATTTGTCAATTCTACCACTTAAAAAAATTTTCCACTACACATCACGACCGTTTGCACCAAAAAATTTTCACGTTTGAATGGTCGAATGCCGGTGACGCCGCTATAGGGAAAATTTCCAATCACTGCGACTGCGCAATGGAAAAGTTCCGTTGACCAGTCTGACATGGCGTGATCGTTGCCAGGTGGGACACTACGATTGGTGGTTGCCATCAGGGTTCGGACTTTTATTACTATTTTAAGGACCCTTTTGCACTACTAAATTTAGTAAAAGTACAGTACTCATTCCGAAACAAAAAAAACCAGGCCTTATGCTATTGAAATTAACGTAGAAGATATGATTTTACAACTGTTTAGTAGATTTTATGATAGTTAATCTGTAGACATTACTTAAAGTGAAAGTTCGGTAATTACACTTTTACTTTAAGGCTTTAAAGAAAAGGAATCTAGTACTTTTATTTTTACTACTATTTTGCTCTTTAGTTAGTTTTAGTCAAGGTGAATTTTCACGTATGGAACGAAAGTAGAAATTACAGAAGGTTAAAATGAATAATTATCCTACGGGAAAGTTTGAAGTCAGAGAAAAATTTAACTAATCAACAAAAAAAAATCATATGATGGTAATATTATATGGGAACATAAACGTAGTAGATTTGTGTAAAGTGCATTTAGTATTGAAATTACTACAATTTTAACTAAGTCCGAACCCTAAAGGCACGCTTTCGTTGGCGCGCGAAAAAAGGAAGGTTCTAGAACTTGTGTTTGGTGTGTTCCCTTGGTGGTCCGCGGAACCCGACGTTACTGGGTTTTAGGATAGGATACACATGAAACTCCTTGTCCGACCCGGCCATGGATAATACTATAATACCCGAATATTGCCGAAGTTAAAATGGTTAAACTTCCACCTTACAAATGCTTTTTACCAATTACTAATACTTATTGCCGCCTTTGGTTGCACCTTGTTTTGGCGATATAATGAGTTATTCATCAAGTCAGGGTCAGGAATCAGGACGGGATTCCATGTGTCTCCCACCCTACCAATTGATGAATTAATATAAGTTACCCAATGATATACGTTAATTTCACCTACAAGAAATAAATGATATTTACTTATGTCAAATGCCCATTTAATTCACTGGCATTTTTCGGGCAATCTGGTTTACCCTACTTTTTTTTTTATTTCTGGCCACACCGAGAACACACCAACCACTTGTTTGTCTGGAAATTACAAATTCCGTTATTGGTGCCTTTTTCCATTTTATGGAACATTTGGTGCTGCCACCTCGGCAAAAATCACGCCACTTCCCAGAATCTATCGATTTATGTCAAACCGCAGTGTGAACCTAAACTGTCACCTATCCAACCGCAGTGAGTCATACCAATCAAACTCAATAAAAGAAAAAATGACTATAAGTTGGAAGTAGACCATAACAGACCTGCTTCGCTTCGAAGACCGGTCAATGAAGCGAACAGGAAAAAGGTATACTTGCAAGAAAGCCATTTCGAAATAAAAAAAAGAAACGTGGGGCACGACTCACCCCTAGATAGGAGTCTCTAGTTCTACCACAAGCTAGCCGGGCACAGAAGATCCGCCAGTAAGGAGATAAATTGAAGTATTTTGTTTCGTAGTTCAAAACGCATTGCGGCGAAGGGAAGTTTTTATAGTGGTTTGGCCCCCACAGAAGTTAGGCTTGAGAAAAACGGAGAATTTAATTTTGTTTCTTAGTTAACATGCTTCGCGGCGGTAGACATTTGTTATTGGAGAACTCGTCAAAACTCCGAAATAGATAGTTCCAGTGGTTTCACCCCCACGGAAGGTTAAAGAAAAGAACCGGAGAAGCGGGTTTCATATTCGATAAGTATTCATCCGGTAGACATTTTGATAATGGAGAACTCGTCAAAACTCCGAAAGACAATCCGGTTATCAGGATTGCCAGGTTATCCACTGCTCCCGGTGGAAGCACATGTGGACTCCCTTCTGGTTCAATGCTCGGGGAGAATACTGGGCGAGTTGTCCCCGACTGCCAAAACGCCCAGATGGAAATGCAAGGTTGAGAAAAAAAAATAGTAATAAAAAAAATGTCAAAATTCTGGTTATTGGGGACGAATATCCGAAGCATGGAAACGCCCTATCAATTTTCCCGTCAGATCTTCCAAGTCATACAACGCATTGCCTATTTTCCGACGGACTCGACACTTAAGATATTTCGGCAGGAATTTAGCGTTTATGCCTTGTTTAAAGTTACTCAAGGCAAAATTTTTCCTAAAAACCTCCTGACCTTCCCTATAGTTCACTAGTCTAGAGCGTTTGTTATATACTCTTACTGCCCTATCTTTTGCTGCATCTAAATTTCTACGAATTTTCTCGCGGATATTTGACAGTTTATCAGCCCTAGTTACTATTGGGATTTCATCTTGCGCCAGAGCGCCGAGTTTATCTAATATGTTGTATGCCGATGCCTGCTGAATCATGTTCTGACCGTATAATGCAAAGTATGGAGAGCACTGAATTGAGGTATGAAAGTCACTTCTTAAAACTGATAGTATTTCGGGTATATGTCTATCCCAGTCAGTATGATCCTGTTTATCCTTCAGAAAAACTCTTATTTTTGAAACAATTTCCCTATTTACGCGTTCAGACGCGTTAGCCTGCGGTGAGTATAGCCCTGTCTTAATGTGGGTTACCCCGTAATTCTCTAAAAATTGCTTCATATCCTTCGAGATAAACTGTCTACCGTTGTCGCTGTGGATATACTGAGGGACCCCTACAGTTGGAAAAATTTCAGAAGTGAAGCAATTCATAACGTTTACCGTCGTCGCTCTCTGCATGGGCTTCAACCAAACATACTTTGAAAAATGGTCCAATAAAATGAAAAGAAATTGATTCCGACGCTTCGATCTCGGATATGGCCCCAGGAAATCGCAGTAGAACCGCTGAAATGGTCTTTCCGAAGTAAAAGCATTCGCTATGGGTGGCCTGGCTTGTTGGTTTGTTGCTTTTACTGCTTTGCAAATGTCGCACTTGCGTACATACTCCCGGACGTCCTTAGCTTGGCTTGGCCAGAAGTATTTCTGCCGAACGCGCTCCAACGTTTTCTGCCACCCTCCGTGGTAGCTCCTGTTCGCATCGTGCGCAAGTCGTATTGCCTCCTTCATCAACCCAGTCGGTAACCATAACCGCCATAGCGAATGCTCCTCATCCTCCACACCCTTACGAAATTTAACCCTTTTGAAAACTACGCCCTCGTTTACACGTAAATCCGGTAGTGCCTCTTTGTTATCTAAAATGGTTCGGACTAGATCCGAGTATGCGGCACTTGCAAATTCTGGCGACTCTAAATCTATTTCGTGAGGTGTGTTCGGATAGGTCAGCGCGTCTACATCGAAGCGCGATAAGGCATCCGGTACAATATTCAGGGTTCCCTTGCGATGTTCCATTCTAAAGTCATATCTCTGAAGCAGAAGCGACCATCTAGCCAACCTACCACTCAAATCCTTTTGAGTCATCAACCACTTCAGGCTCGAATGGTCTGTAATAATACGAAATGGCAGACCCTCAATGTATGGTCGAAAGCGTTTGACACTGACTATGGCTGCTAGGCATTCCAGCTCGGTCACGGTATAATTGCGCTGAGCATTGTTAAGCTTTTTTGAAACGAACGCTATTGGATGCTCGGCGCCCTCGTCGTCGATCTGGAACAGCACACCACCCACACCTATTTTGGACGCATCGCACTGAATAACAAATTCCTTCGAGAAATCGGGTTGGGCCAGGATAGGAGCGGAGCTCAAGGCTACCTTCAGCTTTTCGAAATACTCTATTGCCTCAGGGGTAAGTTTGAATGGACCTAGCTTTTTTCGAAGGCAATCGGTCAAAGGGCCTGCTAAATCAGCAAAATTTGTAATAAACGCCCTATACCAATTTGCCATACCTACAAACCTACGCACCTGCCTCGGAGACTTCGTAATTGGAAAACTTTTAACTGCTTCTATCTTCCCTGGGTCTACCTTCAAGCATCCGCTACCTATCAAGTACCCTAAATATCGAATTTCTTTCTGACAAAATTTGCTCTTCTTAACGTTAATTGTTAGGCCCGCGTCCCTCAAACACTTTGCTACCTCTGCCAATAAGCTCAAGTGGTCCTCAAAGTTAGTGCTGCATACCATCAGGTCATCCAAGTAAACAAAGACATTCTCCCGTAAGCGCGAAGGAATGGCCTTGTCCATCAGCCTGCTCATCGTCTGCGGCCCGTTGCATAACCCAAATGGCATCACTTTAAAGTGGTAGAGAGGCTTCCCCGGAACTGCGAACGCTGTCTTTTCTTTCGATGATTCCGTCAATTTGATTTGGAAGAACGCGTCCTTCAGGTCGATACCACTGATGAAATGGGTATCCTTCAACCTACTCAATAGCCCATTAATATGCGGCAACGGGTATGAGTCCTTTTTAGTAACCGCGTTGACTTTTCTGGATTCAATACAAAGCCGGACCTTCCCTGGTTTCCGGACCAACACCACAGGACTACACCACGGCGAGTTCGATTCCTCGATAACTCCCATTTCGAGCAGCCTATCTATCTCACTAAAAGCTTCGGCTTGCCTCGGTGGCGAAAGAGGGAAATGCTTGCTCTTTATTGGAACCGCGTCGCCCGTGTCAATATGATGTTCGACTAGCTTTGTTTGACCCAGACCTAACTTCTCAAATGACGGAAACGTCTCTACTACGTTCTGCAGCTCGACCTTCTGCGTGGTTGTTAAATCATGGAAATTATGTCCTTGTTCCTTCTCTTCGCTAATCTCTAGACATGCTACACTGGGAAAAATATCCGGCGCTAGCGCGAAAGCTCTCCAAAAATCAACTCCGAAATAGGCTTCTTGAAGAAGCGAAGGGACAAGGTAAAAACGTATTGTCTTGGTAGTATTTTTAAAAGTCACAGGTAAGGAAACAGAACCTAGTATTTTCTGCTTGGCGCCACCCGCCGTGTATACGAAAGCCTGTAGTGGGTGGTACTTAAGCCCAATCGAATCCAAAAACTCTTCACAGTCCTTCCCGAGGATAGAGACATTAGCACCCGAGTCCAGCAAGCCTACTATAAAACTGTTTTCTATTTTTATTCGCACCAGAGGCCTTTCATCCGCTGTGAGAACTAAGGTGGTGCTTTGCAAAAGTTTACGCTCCTGTACTCGGTTATTATATCTCTTCCTACATCTTACAATATCGTCCGATACGAATGACTCTGGATTGTTTCCGAAAATTCTTGACCTAACTAGCTCGTAACTGGTAACCCTCTGTTCCAAACTAGGTGAAAAATGCGCTTGACAAGCAACATCTCTGCTATGACTTTTCAAAATGTGAACTTGCTTTGTAATATGATAGGACGGCCCTGGATTATCTGAATCTGAGCTATTGGAGCTATCTGAACTATCAGGAAAAGTTACTAAAATGTTGGGTTGTTCCGTCGCAAGAGTGCCACTACTCCTCGAAAGTTCACCACTTCCATGGCGCTCACTGCTCGCGAAGGTTTCAGCACTCGAGGCGACTCCTCGGGCACTGGCTGATATGGGGGCTATGGCGCCGAACGAGTTTCCCCCATCTTCTCGCTCGAATATTGGTTTCCCTGCCGGCGATGGTCCTTTGGACATTTTGGGGTATACACGCCCCTATGCCCGCACTTAAAGCAAAAAGGGTTCCTAATGGGTTCCTCACAATACATATACGAATGCCCCATGGCTTGACAATTCCAACACTGGATTCCTGAATAGTCCGGTTTTCTATTGCGCCGATACTCCAACGCCTCGATCTGCGGGTCAGCTTCGCAATCCTCGCCTTCCATCTTCCTATCAGGTGTCATCGCTCGAGCCTCATTAACATGTCGTCCGGTATAAGTTGTTCCCAGAATTTTACTCTCCCTAAGCACTTGTTCACCTTTTCGTGCTATATCGCGTAGATCATGCAATGTCCTAGCCTCCGCGTTGAACAGCATAAGCTTCAAGCTACTGTTGACGTTCCGTTTTATTATGTCAATCAGTAGGGCTTCGGACATCGGTTCTCTAAGGCGCGCGTTAAGTGCTACTATGTCAGTGTGGAACACATCGTATGACTCACTCAGCTTCTGCTTTCGCATTGAGATCTCCATCATGATCTCGTGGTCACTTTTCAATGTTCCAAACTCACGCTTCAAAGAATAGCACAAAAAAGGATAATTCGCGTTTGGGTTTTGCTTGGTGAACAGCCAGTACCATTCTTCAGCCCGCCCTGATAAAAATAGATGAAAGCTTGCCATTAGCTGGTCATCAGAACACTGAGTCCGCTCACATAAAGTGTCTAATTTAAACAAAAAATCCGCAACGCTCCCAGTACCATCGAAGGAGACCTTCCACTCCTGTGGTTTCACTGCCATTGTGGTCGAAACTAAGTTGGCTTGGTTACTAACAAAGGTCTGGGCCCGGTTCCTTTCTTCCCTATTGGTGTTCCTGGTATAGGTCGCACCGCCCTGCGACGATGTTACTGCAGCGTTAAGTAGGTCCATATTCTCCCTGATCGTCCTCATCTCGTTACGCATCTCCTCCTGAGAAGTCCTGAACAGCTGATGTAGCACGTTCACCCACGAGTCTTCAGGAGGGGCCTCGACAATATTCCGCGGAGTATTCCTATCACCTAAAGTGTTAAGAGGTACAGAGTTTTGTAGCAAAACTCCAGATGCCTCCTGTATACCTGACAACACGTTAGTGGAAGGGTCAAAAATATTATGCATTGGATCTGCGGCCATGGACGAGTCCAGGATATTAGTACTAGCTGGTCTATCCATCTTGTGGTTGGAAGCAGGGTTCAAAACTGTCCCGGTCGGATCTCCTCTACCCGGACTACCTACTGGAGAATGCATCACTAAAGGCCGATTTGTGGGCTGTTTTGGAAATGCCCCTCTACCCTGACCTCTAGGTTTACCCCCACTTCCTCGGTTAGAATTTCTAGTAGTCATGCGTTCAGCTGACTGTTCCATGTCTACTTGGAATATGGCTATGTAAAAAAAAAGATCGGTCAATAGAAAAAAATCTAAGTATTGGTTTCGGTTACAAGGGGCGGTTGGAAGGCACAAGGTCAAAATTCACCCTCCCTACCCTATAATACCGACGATTCGCGTAAAAAAAATTTATGATTGATTAAGTCGACGTTTATCAAGTCGCTAATCGTAACAACTTTTCCGAAAAAAAATATAGTAAAGTTTTCAAAAAAAAAAAAAAAAATATATATATACGTGTACAATATACGCTGAAAGAAAGTTTGATTAGGAAATATACGTTTGAAAATCAAATGCAATGAAATACGATATGTAGTTTGAAAAATGTATGTATATGTATTTAAATGTTCAATGGGAATGCTGACATCCCATCATTAGAAGGCATAGGTGTAATGGAAAAAAAAATAAACATAAAACATTTGACAAGGACATCCAGGTACACCTACCGCAATGCAGGGATGGTCTTAAGGACACCTTGCCCTGAGACATGTGGGTGTACCGTGGCGAAAATTTTGAAAAAGTTAAACTTATTTGAACTACAGTACTCCCGACCGCAATGCAGGGGCTGCTAAAGGCTGCCGCCTGAGACTTGCCGAGGCACTGTAGACCGCAATTGACAAAAAAAGAAATCTGAAAATTTATTTTACTTTACACCTCTTCAGCTGCGCCGCAATGAAAGGATTCGGTTAGGTACCGCATTTCCCCAGACTTGCGCAGTTGAAAAAGTTCGACTTATTTAGACTCCAGCACTCCCGACCGCAATGCAGGGGCTGTTAAAGGCTGCCGCCTGAGACTTGCCGAGGGGCTGTAGACCGTAAATGACAAAAAAAAACTGAAAATCTGTTCTACCCCTCCTCAGCTGCGCCGCAATGAAAGGATGCAGCTAGATGCCGCATTTCCCCAGACTTGCGCAGATGGGAAGGGGGTTATTCGGGTCCCCACTCCTCCTTCCGCAATGCAGGGGCTGCTGAAGGCTGCCACCTGAGACTGGTTAGAGGAGTGGAGATACCTACAAAAGGAAAAAAGATGCATACAAAAAAAAACAAAGACAAAACAAAACACACGTTCGGCAAAACGAAAAGTAAAAAAATATCCCTAAAAATCTAAACCCCACTTAGCGGACATATTTATTTTTCCCGAAGCCGACATCGGACAACAGACCCGGGACAAAAAAAAAAATATGTATATTACAAAAAAAACTAAGTGCGTTTAGCACTACCTCACCGGGTGAAAATGCAAAAACTTCCGGTGGACCTGACGTGAAGTCGCGTGGAGCCCTCAGCTACTGAACCCGAAGACCCATCCGGACAACTTGATCGGTCCCACCATCCCGTCGCAACGCAGGTGGCGGCTACTGGGCCTGCCTACCTGGGACCTACGAGATGGTGAAACCTCACAAATCGACCAGAAAAGTCATCGAGGCCAGCGCCTCGGGTGCCACGTTGGGCGCCATCTGTTATGGAAACGCGTCAAAATGGAGCAGTAAGGAAGGCGGTCGGCATGATATTAAGGTCGCACTGTGGCTAGTCATGTCGGCTGGGGTGGGCTCTTGCCAACCTTACCGTCCTGCGCCATAAACAGAGAAAAGGTCAAAATCATGCCTTTTAAACGCGGGGAAAACGCAAAAAACCGCGTCAAAACAACTTTTAAAACAACATCCGGTTAAACCCGGATGCCACGGACAAACCGTTGACATTCAAATTTCAAAATCAAAATTAAAAAAAACTATTAAAACAAAAAAATTCAAAAAGAAAACGGGCGGAACAAAAATTTAAAATTAACCGAAAAACTAAAGCAAAGCGGGCAAATCAAAATTTAAATAAAACGATTATTACGGGAAAATTCAAAAGTAACTGAAACTACTGAAAAAGCTAATCATTACTTAAATAAAACGAATGGCAAAACCAAAACCCGAAAAAAAACCTGAAAAATCAAACGAATCGGAGACGACCGATTACCATAGCTGAAAAGAAATAAACTAACAATAAATCCAAAAAAAATGAGGCCGAACATAAAAGGGGGCGCCGCGGGTGTTTTTGCGACGCCCGGTGCTTGGCCCACCCTCATCCATGGCCATCGACGCACCTAATATTCGATGGCCCCTTACCTACAAACCTATGCCTCTTCTAAATAAAGCGGAACGCCAGCATTCCCATTTTAAATTGACAATTTTTATTTATAATTCATTTTATATACCTAATTTTAAACCAATCATTTATATTAATTTTTAGTTTAGTTACATAATTTATAATTTTTAATACATTTTCCTTTTCTTCTTCCCTTTGCTTTTCTCTTCTTTTTTTTGTTTTAGCTAATTTTCTCTTCTTTCTTGTTTTAACTAATTTTCTCTTCTTTTCACATGACACAAATATTCAAGCTTTTGTTTATTTTAGGGGGGTCCCTCCTTGTCTTTTGCAATTACGTTTATATTAATTTGGTGTTGCTACGTCTAATTTTTCCTTGCTTAGTTACTAATGTATATGTATTTTTGTTTTGTTTGCTTACTTTAATTTTTCATTATTATTGTTATATTATTAAGTTATTTATTTATTGTTATGTTATCTTATTTATTATTTATTTATCATTATGTTATTTTATTGGCGGCCTTTAATTTGTTATAATTGTAGTTTGTTATTTAATTATTTATGTATTTGGTTTAATTGTATTAAAATATATTTTTAGGTATTTAGTTTATGTATTTAATTAAATTTATTTTATTTTAGGTATTTAATTTTTATTTGATGAAATTTATTTTATTTTATGTATTTTAATTTTAGGTTATGTATTTTGGTTCTATTTTAGTTTACGTATATTATGTTATCTAATTTTAAGCATTTTAATTATATTTTATTTTATGTATTTAGTTTCATTTTTATTTTATGTATTTAGTTCTAATTCTATTTTATAAAATTTTTTTTTTTTCTTACTTATTTCATATTTTTCCCTATCTCCTATTCTATATTTTGAGTAAATTTACTTTTATTTTGTTCATATTAAAGTTTATTTCCTTACTTTAGTCAAATCTATTAATTTAGTTTATTTAAGTTCTTCTCTGACCTTAATTTTTCTAAATTATAATTTTAAAATATAAATTTTTTTTCCTGAAGTTTTTCTTTTCAATTACTACTATGACAACTAATGATATTAATATAACTAGGTTGTTTGATTTATAAAAAGGTATAACTAAATTACATATATACATATTAGATAGGTCTCACCCAGTTGTTGCAGTAGGCCGTTGGTGGGGCGCTACTGTTGTTGTTGTTGGTGCTTATATGCAGCGGGCCTACATTAGGGCGGCCCCTGCTGTTGTCACGCTGGTATTGTTGTTGTTGTTACAGGTGGTTGTGCGGCGGGCCTATATGAGGTCGGCCCCCGCTGTTGTCAATGCTGGTTGTTGCCGGTGTTGTTACCGGTTGATGGTTTTGTGGTTGTTGTCGTTGCCGGTGTTGTTACCGGTTGCTACTGGTGATTCAATACGGTGGGCCTATGAGAGGTCGGCCCCCGCTGTTGTTGTTGCTGGTGTATATATGCAGTGGGCCTACATTAGGGCGGCCCCTGCTGTTGTTGTTGCTGATGTTTGTGCGGCGGGCCTATATGAGGTCGGCCCTCGCTGTTGTCAATGCTGGTGGTTGGTGTTACTGGTTGGACGGCTGGTTGTTGCAACCGGTGTTGTTGTTTTTGTTGCCGGTGTTGTTACCGGTTGCTACTGGTGGTTCAATACGGTGGGCCTATGAGAGGTCGGCCCCCGCTATCCTTAATTCTGATGGTTGTAGCTGTTGTCGTGGCACGCGCGCTTGTGGTGCGCTATTGTAGTGGCGCGCACGATTGGTCGTGCGCGATGATGGTGCGCTGTTATAGTGGCGCGCACGATGGTGGAGCTATGCTAGCGCGCGCAATGGTGGCGCTGTTGTATAGGCTCGCGCGATGGTGGAGCGCTATCGTAGTGGCGCGCGCAACGATGTTGCGCAATTAAGGTGGCGCGTTGCGATGGTAGCGCGCGCGATGATTGTGCGCTGTTATGGTGGCGCGCGCTGGTGGTTATTGTATGGTGGCGCGCGCGATGATTTTGCCCAATGGAGTAGTGCTGTTGAATTGGCGCGCGACGGTACGTGATGTTGGGGCTGTTTTGGTGGTGCGTTGTCGTAGTAACGTTCTGAAAAATTATGCAGGAGATTAGAAAAAAAATTAAATCCAACATCGAAGATAAATAAGTAATGTAATGCAACTTGCCTCTAAAGGCAAATCCCCAATAAAAAATATTTTGAAATAGCGACACTAATGGAAATATACATGTTTTCTGAGGGTTTGGGTTGAATCAGAAGTATAGTTTAAAAGTTACACGTAAATTAAGAGACAGAAGTTTGAGCATCCGGTAGAATTACAGGTTTTGTGAAAGAAAATAGTGGGAACTGTTTAGGAAAATAAGTGCCAAACAAGTATTTATTAACATATTACCGAAAAATTTAGTAATATCTGTTTGAAATATAATAAACTTTCATATTTTTTTTTCTTATTTTTTTGGCACAAATTATTACGGTCCGGATACTAAAACAAAAGTGTCCGGAGACTAAATTTGACTGTCCGGAAACTAGAACAAATCGAACTTTTTGGATTTTTAATTTAATAATACTAAGAACGTTATAAATTAAATTGATACATACGTCATATTATTTAGAAATGTCTATATTTTTATAAACAATTTAACTTTTCGCGGCAGCGTATATAGTGAGACATTGAGTGTAAGTCAAAGATGAGAAAAACGCTAAGTGTCCGGATATTATGTCAATGTTTTGGGATTATTAGGCAAATCCTCAAAAAAAATTATTTTCAATGGGTACTCACCTGGCCTTATTGTAAATCTGATCCTATACTGCTTTAATTTAGTTGTCGACCGCACACACCGATTTTCCCCCTTGCAAAATGTATTTAATTATGCACGAAACTTTGACTGTAATACAGCCAAAAGTGAATACTAAACTCACTGCTATATTAAGCGTTGTCGCTTTCAAATATTTATTCCACACTTTTTAATTGCTGTTGCACTAACTGAATAATTGTTCTCTGCTTTTGCGTAGAATTTGGAAATATTTTACTTTAATTTCACTAGAGAATTAATGTCAAATTCGCAAAATGAGAAGCAAAGTTCGCCACTTTTTTTTTTTTCCTCGGTTTTGTATTTACGGTGTAGGTATCTTATTTCAAGCAAAATTACAAGAAATTGGTGGCTAAAATTTGTCAATTCTACCACTTAAAAAAATTTTCCACTACACATCACGACCGTTTGCACCAAAAAATTTTCACGTTTGAATGGTCGAATGCCGGTGACGCCGCTATAGGGAAAATTTCCAATCACTGCGACTGCGCAATGGAAAAGTTCCGTTGACCAGTCTGACATGGCGTGATCGTTGCCAGGTGGGACACTACGATTGGTGGTTGCCATCAGGGTTCGGACTTTTATTACTATTTTAAGGACCCTTTTGCACTACTAAATTTAGTAAAAGTACAGTACTCATTCCGAAACAAAAAAAACCAGGCCTTATGCTATTGAAATTAACGTAGAAGATATGATTTTACAACTGTTTAGTAGATTTTATGATAGTTAATCTGTAGACATTACTTAAAGTGAAAGTTCGGTAATTACACTTTTACTTTAAGGCTTTAAAGAAAAGGAATCTAGTACTTTTATTTTTACTACTATTTTGCTCTTTAGTTAGTTTTAGTCAAGGTGAATTTTCACGTATGGAACGAAAGTAGAAATTACAGAAGGTTAAAATGAATAATTATCCTACGGGAAAGTTTGAAGTCAGAGAAAAATTTAACTAATCAACAAAAAAAAATCATATGATGGTAATATTATATGGGAACATAAACGTAGTAGATTTGTGTAAAGTGCATTTAGTATTGAAATTACTACAATTTTAACTAAGTCCGAACCCTAAAGGCACGCTTTCGTTGGCGCGCGAAAAAAGGAAGGTTCTAGAACTTGTGTTTGGTGTGTTCCCTTGGTGGTCCGCGGAACCCGACGTTACTGGGTTTTAGGATAGGAGACACATGAAACTCCTTGTCCGACCCGGCCATGGATAATACTATAATACCCGAATATTGCCGAAGTTAAAATGGTTAAACTTCCACCTTACAAATGCTTTTTACCAATTACTAATACTTATTGCCGCCTTTGGTTGCACCTTGTTTTGGCGATATAATGAGTTATTCATCAAGTCAGGGTCAGGAATCAGGACGGGATTCCATGTGTCTCCCACCCTACCAATTGATGAATTAATATAAGTTACCCAATGATATACGTTAATTTCACCTACAAGAAATAAATGATATTTACTTATGTCAAATGCCCATTTAATTCACTGGCATTTTTCGGGCAATCTGGTTTACCCTACTTTTTTTTTTTTATTTCTGGCCACACCGAGAACACACCAACCACTTGTTTGTCTGGAAATTACAAATTCCGTTATTGGTGCCTTTTTCCATTTTATGGAACATTTGGTGCTGCCACCTCGGCAAAAATCACGCCACTTCCCAGAATCTATCGATTTATGTCAAACCGCAGTGTGAACCTAAACTGTCACCTATCCAACCGCAGTGAGTCATACCAATCAAACTCAATAAAAGAAAAAATGACTATAAGTTGGAAGTAGACCCTAACAAGGTAGTTGTTCAAAACGTATGAATTTAAATTTCAAATAGTGATATTTTAATTTGATGGTAGGTATGTACGATTTGGGCGAACACTGTCAAGGAGAAGAGCAGGTATGTGACCTTGTCAGCCTCTATCAGGGGTGACCTCAAACCAGGATATGGAAATGAATGAATACTCCCGCCCCGGCCTACAAGACGTCTTGGATTTAGGGGTGGACTGTGGGTAATTCCCTTTTTTTCACTATGGATTTCACAACATGCACTTCTATTTTCGCACTTTATGAGCCGGCCTCGTATCCCTACCTACAATTACATTATTTCACACTAACGATAACCGATGCATTTGACCAAACTTATGGGGGGGGGGTTGGCGCTAAGGGTCAGTGTTAGGCCTTGGTTACCTCACTTCTACCAGGTCAAGTTGCCTCGGCTGTGACCGACCAAAGACTCGGATATACACTCACTAACACTGTCCCTTAGTTTCACCTCATCACTATGTACACTATTAACAAATTAGGTTTTTTCTTTATTTACTGCACTTATTCGAATTAGAAATACATATAGATGTCCGCCTTCCTCCAAGGGGTGGTGATAATAGCACTTCGGTGCTTTACGGCAACTGCAAGACGGATGTAGGAACGTGATGGTGTCCACTCAAGCGGATCTAAGTAAGTGGATGGTGTCCGCCATGCGGGTCTAAATCGCGCACAATATCGTGGAGGCCCCTGTTTCCCCTGGCGTTAGGAGGCCAATATGGGTAATCGTACCCCTGATGATAGAGGTGGTGGCAAAGGGCGTTGGGGTGAACTGTGTTCAACACTCTTACCTGGCAGCCGATGGTGGTATTGGGATTATTTCCCTATTTTCTCGTGCTTTTGGCAACGCTGAGGGCGTCGTATTTTGGTACAGGGATTTTTGTCTTACTCTCTCCTGCAAGGTTAACTTTGTTGGTGCCTCCAAATGCTTATGATGCCCCTGTGTATGATGGGGGTGCTCCCTTGTGGTATACGCCCTGTCGGCGATCCGGTGGCGCTGCCTATGTAAGCCTGTAGATACCGGGGGTGGTTAACCGAAATTCCGCCAGTATCACAATTAACTATTTACTTACCAATACGCAAAAAAACGCTGGTTGTGTTTTATTGGGGGTACTTAGGTACTATATCCCCCGTTTTCTCGTGTCTCCACTTCTGGATGCTGTTGGAATTTTTTGATGAACTAAACTGCTGCTACTCGCCTCGGCTGCCGGTGATGAAAAGGACGCCGGAAGTTAGAATTTTTGAGATGTAGCTGCGGTTGATCTGACGTTTTGCTGACGTGGCACGGAAACGTTTGGAAAACGAGCTACCAGATCGCGTGCGAGTATGAGGCCTACAGGGTGACCGCAACAGGGCGAGCGCTGTGGCCAAACTCGGTTTGGCTAGGCGTTCGAAAAGCTGGTCGTCCTTGGTCGTGTTCCCTTATCGACGTAGATCCTTGGCGTGATAAATTCCTACCGAGCGTCCCGCTGAGTCTCCGATCTCGTAGAGCGCGTTTCCTTTGGCGGTCAACACCATGGAGCGAAGATACTTCGGGGCGAGCTTGGCATTGAAACCTTCCGCAGCATTACTCAATTTAAAATTACGCCGATACACGATCTCGCCTTCTCGATACCTCACGGGTCGGGCTCTGGTGTTGTATGTCTCTTGTCCCTTTTTGTACGCTTCCTCTAAGTTTTTGATCAGCTTCTGCCGTATCAGCCACGCTCGGTCTTCCCTATATAACACTTCCAGGTCACTTTCCCTCAAGGTATCGAGTCGCCTCCAAAGACCATAGGTACTTCCGTGCTGTGCCATCGACTGTCCAAACACCGCTCTATATGGCTCAATCTTGATAGCCTCATGTACCGCGCTCCTCAACGCAAATCCCGCCATCGAGATATGACGGTCCCAGGTGCTTTGGTCGGAATTATCAACATATGACCGCAGCATGGCGAGCAGCGACCGATTGACCCTCTCGGACGCGTTCGCTTGCGGCGCGTAGTGTGCTGTTTTGACATGCTCCACCCCATACGTTCTCAGGAACCCTGTGAAAGCGTCCGCGACAAACTGTCTCCCATTATCGGAATGTATGGTCTCAGGGACGCCGAAAACGTGGAATATGTCGTTTTCGAGATACCTAACCACCTCTTGTGCGGTGGCCTGTTTCATCGGTTTGAAAAAAATGAACTTTGATAGATGATCCAAAACTACAAACACGGCCGTGTTTCCTAATCGCGTGCGCGGGTAGGGTCCACAAAAATCTACGTAGAGACGCTGAAACGGTCGTTCGGTTTGGAAGCGATCTACCATTGGTGGTCTCGAGGACACATTTGGTGCCTTTGAACATTTACATATCTCACACCTCGCTACGAAATCTCGGACAGCTCCTACCATACCTGGCCAGAAAAACTTGGTCCTCAGCCTAAACAAAGTTTTTGCTATACCACCATGTCCAGATGCCTGGTCACCATGTGCCTGTTCCAGCAGACCTTGCCGTAAACCGTTCGGGACCCATACCCTCCAAGCCGATTCTTCTGTCAATTCCGCGTGCCTAGGTCGGACCCTCTTGTAAACCACGCCGTCTCGCACACATACGTCCGGTAACCGCGGTGCATTTTGCTCTACGTTGCTCTTGAGCAAGACATACTCCTCGCTTGAAAACTCCGGTGATGAGAAACTAATCTCGCTGGCATGCCCGCACCCGCTTATGCCTTCCATATACATCCTACTTAGCGTGTCCGGAACGATGTTCTGTGATCCTTTTCGGTGTTCCACCGTAAAATCGAAAGCCTGTAGCTTCAGGCTCCATCTAGCTAAGCGTCCGGAAAGATCCTTCTGACTCATGAGCCATTTTAGGCTCATGTGGTCGGTGATTACAGTGAATGGGAGGCCCTCCACGTACGCTCGAAACTTTTTTATGCTGACAACCGCTGCTAGACACTCCAACTCCGTTATTGTATAATTGCGTTGCGCAGAGTTAAGTTTCTGGGACATGAACGCGATCGGTCTCTCGTTTCCCTCGTCGTCCTTTTGAAACAGCACACTCCCTATCCCTTGCGTCGACGCGTCGCATTGAATAAAGAACGGCTTAGCAAAATCTGGGTTGACTAATACGTCGGTTGAAGTGAGCGCCGTCTTTAGCTCATTAAAGGATTTCACCGCCTCTTCTGTCATCGCAAACACCTTCGCCTTCCGCAAGCATTCCGTCATGGGAGCAGCAACCGATGCGAAGTTTGGTATAAACCTCCTATACCATCCACACATGCCCAGAAATCTCCGTAATTGTCTTATTGTAGTTGGAACTGGAAACTCGACAATGGACTGCACTTTCTCCGGATCGGTTTTGAGCTCTCCCTGTCCTACGATAAACCCTAGGTACTTTAGCTCCTTCTGACAAAACTTCGACTTGTTTAAATTAATGGTTAGACCGGCATTGGCAAGACACTCAGCTACCTCCGACAGGTGTACTAGGTGTGACTGGAAATCCGCTGAGCATACCAACAAATCGTCGATATATACGAATACATTTTCTCTTAAGCGCGATGGTATAACTTTGTCCATTAGTCTGCATAGCCGTTGGGGTGCATTGCACAACCCGAACGGCATTACCTTGAACTGATAAAGTGGACGCCCTGGGACTGTGAATGCCGTTTTTTCCCTTGCTGACTGTTCGAGTGGTATTTGCCAAAAGGCGTCTTTAAGATCAATCCCCGATATGAAATGTGTTTCTCGCAGCCGCGCTAATATCCCTTCGATGTGGGGAGTCGGATAGGCATCCTTTTTTGTGCGTTCGTTGAGCTTTCTCATATCGACGCACAGCCTCTTTTTCCCGGGCTTTTCCACCAGCACAATCGGTGAACTCCACGCGCTGTTGCTTTCTTCTATAACGTCGAGTTGTAGCATCCGGTCGATTTCTTCATATGCGTATCTCTGCTTTACTGGTGACATGGGGTAGTGACGCTGCTTGATCGGTATGGTTTCATCCGTTACCTCTATGACGTGCTCAACGAGATGGGTTCTCCCAAGTCCCAGGTCGGCTGATGATGGGAACAGCTTCTTCACCCTTTCTAACTCTCGGCAACGTATGGGTGACAGCTCCAGCTGACCTTGTGTATCCAGTTCGGAGATTACCATCGGTGCCACTCCGAAGGCATCCCAAAAATCTATGCCTAGGTATAGCTCTTGCTTAAGGCTCGGTACGAGATATAACGTCATGGGTTTTGTTTTGCCTCTCCAAGACACGTTCACCTCCAACTTGCCCGTCACCGCTTGAGCTTTACCGTCTGCTGTTTTCAATCGTTCATTTAACCGGCGCAGCTTTCCGCCCAATTTTTCCTCCCAAGCCCGCGCCACTGACCCCAGACAACTGATAGAAGCTCCACTATCCAGCAAGCCCTGTACTTGCACTCCCTCGATTTCTATCTGAGTGTACGGCCGTTTGTCCATGGCGTCCCGAATAACCGTTTCTTCGATCGTTCGCGCTTCCCTTCGTCGCTCCCGGGTGCGCTTGCGCAACTTAACTATTCTTTGCCACTTCCTCGCTGCGTTCGCTTCCCTAACTCCTTCAGCGCTTGCGCCGAGCTCCACCGATGTGCCAAAAATTCTTTTGCGCGCTGCATCGTATCGTGCTTGTCTCTCCTGCAAGGTTAACTTTGGGACTAGTCTGCGTGCTGTCTCCGTTCGATTGTTGGTCAAAATGTTGATTCTATTGTTACTACCATCTATGCTGTTCCGTCCGGTTACCATTGTCTTGTCTGGATCTTCTGGACCTGACCTATCAACGCTGTTATTTGTTACTTCTCCGGGGTTACCTGGCGTTGGCGAGGCTCCCCGGATTTCTCGCCACCCTCCAGGTTTTTCGGTTGGCAATCGTCGCATATCTGCCTACTGGGTTGGTTACATTTATAGCAGATCATGCTGTGTAAACGTCCATCACAACCACTAACGTCCACCTTCCTCGCTGTATGTCCTTCCCGCTTGGCCCCGGTGTCTCCTGCGTAATCATGTCTTCCGGCTCGGTCTCTGGCTGTCCGATGAAATGCTTCTACGGTATCCTGCGGTTCCGCTTCCAGCTCCTCTAACTCATCTACCGCCTTCCTTCGTTGGGGCTTTACTTCGAATTCTGCTAAATGTTTTTCTGCCCGACGACACTCCTTGTGTAGTTGCTCTAGCGATGATATTTGACAGCCGAAGATCAGATTCTTGATTCTGGGTCTTAAATTCCGACGCATGAGGTTCACTAGACTTAACTCTGGTAGCCGCGTCCTCATAGTAAGCTCTAGACCTCGAACTTCCGCGTAGAACTCCTCGAACTTTTCGTTGTAACCCTGTTTGCGCTCGTTCATGGCTTGTCTAATCTCTTCGTCGCAGTCTGCCCTTCGGAAGTGCTCAACCATGGCTGCACGAAATACCTTATAATCGATGGCACTGTGTTCCGGGTGCTCCTCGGTATACAACCAATACCACTCCTGCGCTTGACCCTCGAGCAGTAAGTGGAAGTTGGCGTACAAATCCTGCGGCGATATGTCGTGTTTCATTCGTAGAGTATCGACGCGAAACAAGAATCGTTCTATAGGAATTGCCTTCAACCCCCCATCGAATTTTATATGCCAATCACGTATGGCTTTTGTCGCGTTCCTCTCATGCCGCCCGCTGGTTAAGACCGCCCTGCGTTCCGTGCCTGCCAAAGCTAACCGTCGATTCACGCTTGTTCTGCGATCACTGCCATTCCTGTCTAACTCAACCGCACTCGTGTTTGGGCTCCTCGCCCGCGTCTCCGTGTCCGATAACCAATCGTCGTTCGCCTGTCTAGTATGTGTCCGTGCTCCTGCGTCCTCCAACACCGATAGCCTGCCTGCCAAAGAATTCATTTCCTTCTTTAGTGTCTGAACCAAGCCCTTAACCGCCTCGGTTGTCGAACGGCTCACATCTAACTGATGTTGTACAAACATTAGCTCGAATTTTTCCATGAATTCCTCGCCGAACGCGTGTGGTGGAGTCGCCTTTTCGCTACCTGTGTTGTTCGGTACCCCCTCACGTTTTGTTGCCCCCGACGATAAAGCCCCAGCACCATCATCGACTTGTCCTGGCCCTAGTGCATCGTCGCTTTGGTGGCCGCTGTTGTCACGGCCTGTCCTGGCGTAGTGTTGGCTCCCCTCTCTCACGTCCTGTAGCTCTTGCTTTTTAATTTCCGCTTGATCCGAGTCCTCGTCGCCGGACGTGGGCTTCAGCTCACTCCTAAGGCCTTGTCGTTTTGCTCGGTCCGCCATTTACCGCGATATATTTGTCGTAGAGCTTAAAGCGTGTTAGAGTGAAGGTCGCGGAGTTAGGTGTTGTTGAAATAACCAAAAAAAAATATACCGTGGGATTCGAATCCGGCTTGCCTAACAACTGTTGACACCCGGATGTGATCGTGGAGGTGATGAAGGTGCTATGCTGCGTTGAAGGTTCAATCTTGGTTCGGTATATTACCCCGGTTGACCGTCGTATAACACCACCACTTACAATGTCAAAAATAGATCGCCCTATCGCCGATGCAAATTTAAAATGAACCGAATATTCAAAAAAAAATTTAAAACCCAAAACAAATACTGCATCAATGAAATATACGTGGTTATATGCATGGGTATATACGTGTAAATAAATTTGTAGAAAAACAACCGGCCCAAATCAAGACCAAAATAGAATTGAGAAAAAAAGTTAAAGAAGATCCTAATCAAAATAGTGTCTCCTTTCTTCCGATGCGATGTCTGTCCGCCCTACGTCGTCCGTTTTCTGTCCCCCACTAATAACTCAATTCCCCCCTAGTTGCAGATACTATTAGCTGGCGTCAACTTAGCCGACTAAGCTACCGATACAACTTAATCCCCCCCTCGGAAATTTTCCACGAATACTATCGTCTACTCTAACCTTGGCAAAACGAGCTACTCGTGGCTACAATCCTTAGTGAATGGATTCAGACCACTGCTACTATTGTCCAGCTTGACCTCCGCCAACACAAGCTAACAGACCTCTTCAATCCATTCCCTACCCCCCCTACATCAACACTATTGACCGACTATATGCAGCCTAGGCAAGCTGCTGATGTTGAAAAAATTTAAAAATCCCAACAAAATTGCCATTGAAATTCTAGAAA
This sequence comes from Sphenella marginata, assembly GCA_951509765.1. Classification (NCBI taxonomy): domain Eukaryota; kingdom Metazoa; phylum Arthropoda; class Insecta; order Diptera; family Tephritidae; genus Sphenella; species Sphenella marginata. The sequence continues at coordinate 17,890,874 of OX608078.1, forward strand.
TTGAAATAATCCCCCACATTCCTAGCTGAGAACTAGTAACCCTTGGTGCGAACCTACCCCAATGTTGTCCACAAAACAAAAGTATTGCTTAAGGCTCCACTAAGTTGTGGGCCCCACGTTGGGCGCCATTTCTGTTACGTGCGAGCTTGTCGGGGGTGGCGGCCTTCTAGGCAATGCCACTTCACCCTCATGTTGCATGCCCCGAGACCTTGCAGGTATGCTTGCGTGTTGCGCGAACTAGCTCGCCGGACTGTGGGGTGGATCTTTGACCCCGAGGCCTGACAGCCGCACCATACAAAAAAAAATTCATACCTGACTATCACTTTACCTTGGGGTAGTTCGCACCCCTTATAACCCCCTACTATGGCCCTAGATGGTAATTGGCCCTGCCTCTACACCCACCCTTCCATGGTCGGTTGTGGCGAGGAATTGTTTCCGACCCCAAAATGAAACCCCCCCCCTCACTTCCCTACATTTGGCCCCACCCAGTCATCGTCTCGTCCGTCTGTCTACATCGCATCTGGAAGAAAAAGAGCACTTAAATTTGAGTTGAATTAAAACATATTTATTATATAAGAATCAAAAAGTGTATTATGAATATATATAGTGTTTATGAATATATATAATGTTCATGAATATATATAGTGTTTATGAATATATATAGTGTGTTCGGTTTTCATTCGAACTGTAAAGATTAATGGGTTATGAATGTGTACTCTTCGTGAGTCAAACCAAAACAATTGCCTAAAACGAACTTACAATAAATATATATATACTATTGGGCTCAGCCCGCTTTTCACACCTTTAATTCAATGGTGTATCTGTGAATAATTTCTGTTGTCAGATTTACTAATTCGTTTATGGTATGCCAATGTTATTCATGGGAGCATACATGTGAGCGAGTGTCGCCCCGGATTCCCGTTTTATACCACTACGAATGGACTATTTACGAATATACGCCACGGGTCATCCGTGGCGAACACACTTATACCCACATGCACACTCTCATGTCAAAGGTAGTTGTTCAAAACGTATGAATTTAAATTTCAAATAGTGATATTTTAATTTGATGGTAGGTATGTACGATTTGGGCGAACACTGTCAAGGAGAAGAGCAGGTATGTGACCTTGTCAGCCTCTATCAGGGGTGACCTCAAACCAGGATATGGAAATGAATGAATACTCCCGCCCCGGCCTACAAGACGTCTTGGATTTAGGGGTGGACTGTGGGTAATTCCCTTTTTTTTCACTATGGATTTCACAACATGCACTTCTATTTTCGCACTTTATGAGCCGGCCTCGTATCCCTACCTACAATTACATTATTTCACACTAACGATAACCGATGCATTTGACCAAACTTATGGGGGGGGGTGGGCGCTAAGGGTCAGTGTTAGGCCTTGGTTACCTCACTTCTACCAGGTCAAGTTGCCTCGGCTGTGACCGACCAAAGACTCGGATATACACTCACTAACACTGTCCCTTAGTTTCACCTCATCACTATGTACACTATTAACAAATTAGGTTTTTTCTTTATTTACTGCACTTATTCGAATTAGAAATACATATAGATGTCCGCCTTCCTCCAAGGGGTGGTGATAATAGCACTTCGGTGCTTTACGGCAACTGCAAGACGGATGTAGGAACGTGATGGTGTCCACTCAAGCGGATCTAAGTAAGTGGATGGTGTCCGCTATGCGGGTCTAAATCGCGCACAATATCGTGGAGGCCCCTGTTTCCCCGGCGTTAGGAGGCCAATATGGGTAATCGTACCCCTGATGATAGAGGTGGTGGCAAAGGGCGTTGGGGTGAACTGTGTTCAACACTCTTACCTGGCAGCCGATGGTGGTATTGGGATTATTTCCCTATTTTCTCGTGCTTTTGGCAACGCTGAGGGCGTCGTATTTTGGTACAGGGATTTTTGTCTTACTCTCTCCTGCAAGGTTAACTTTGTTGGTGCCTCCAAATGCTTATGATACCCCTGTGTATGATGGGGGTGCTCCCTTGTGGTATACGCCCTGTCGGCGATCCGGTGGCGCTGCCTATGTAAGCCTGTAGATACCGGGGGTGGTTAACCGAAATTCCGCCAGTATCACAATTAACTATTTACTTACCAATACGCAAAAAAACGCTGGTTGTGTTTTATTGGGGGTACTTAGGTACTATATCCCCCGTTTTCTCGTGTCTCCACTTCTGGATGCTGTTGGAATTTTTTGATGAACTAAACTGCTGCTACTCGCCTCGGCTGCCGGTGATGAAAAGGACGCCGGAAGTTAGAATTTTTGAGATGTAGCTGCGGTTGATCTGACGTTTTGCTGACGTGGCACGGAAACGTTTGGAAAACGAGCTACCAGATCGCGTGCGAGTATGAGGCCTACAGGGTGACCGCAACAAAGTGAATGCGACAACCAAAAGTTTTGATTGTGAATATAGGTTGTTATTCCGTCCTTTTTCATAATCTATGTTATGGTGAAGAAGTTGTAATCTATATATATAAAAATGAATTGGCGTTCGTATATACCGTAAGATCTCCGTATCGGCTCAACCGATTTTAAATATTTTTCCTTTAATATTTCCAATCTGTTTCAGGTCTTATTTACCACATACATTTTTTTTTCTAATCTCAATTTAATTTTTTTTAGCTAATACTCAATAACGGCTTAAGTGATTTTCAAAATTTTTTCTTTCCTTTATTCTATCGGACATAGTGTTTATTTATATAGAACAAAACATTTTCTAAATCCTCAATTTAATCATATATTAGCTAAAGAAGTTTAGCTACCATATAAATTGTAGTCAGTTGAGATCACTTTTATTCTAACTGAAATATTCCTGTAGGGAACTTAATGCCATACAGATTTTTTCCGTTTTATATTTAAATACAAATGGTGAATTCCTTTTCGCTACTTTGGCGAATGTTGAAAAAGTGAATGCAACAACCAAAAGTTTTGATTGTGAATATAGGCTGTTGATTGTGAATATAGGTTGTTATTCCGTCCTTTTTCATAATCTATGTCATGGTGAAGAAGTTGTAATCTATATATATATAAATGCATTGGAGTTCGTATATACCGTAAGATCTCCGTATCGGCGCAACCGATTTTAAATATTTTTTCTTTAATGTTTCCAATCTGTTTCAGCTCTCATTTACCACATAAATTTTTTTTCTAATCTCAATTAAATTTTTTTTTGCTAATACTCAATAACGGCTAAACCGATTTTCAAAATTTTTTCTTTTCTTTATTCTATCGGACATAGTGTTTATTTAAATAGAACAAAACATTTTCGTAATCTTCAATTTAATCATATATTAGCTAAAGAAGTTTAGCTACCATATAAATTGTAGTCAGTTGAGATCACTGGTATTCTAACTGAAATGTTCCTGTAGGGAACTTAATGCCATACAGATTTTTTCCGTTTTATATTTAAATACAAATGGTGAATTCCTTTTCGTTACTTTGGCGAATGTTGAAAATGTGAATGCAACAACCAAAAGTTTTGATTGTGAATATAGGTTGTTATTCCGTCCTTTTTCATAATCTATGTCATGGTGAAGAAGTTGTAATCTATATATATGTATATAAATGAATTGGCGTTCGTATATACCGTAAGATCTCCGTATCGGCGCAACCGATTTTAAATATTTTTTCTTTAATGTTTCCAATCTGTTTCAGCTCTCATTTACCACATAAATTTTTTTTCTAATCTCAATTAAAATTTTTTTTTGCTAATACTCAATAACGGCTAAACCGATTTTCAAAATTTTTTCTTTTCTTTATTCTATCGGACATAGTGTTTATTTAAATAGAACAAAACATTTTCGTAATCTTCAATTTAATCATATATTAGCTAAAGAAGTTTAGCTACCATATAAATTGTAGTCAGTTGAGATCACTGGTATTCTAACTGAAATGTTCCTGTAGGGAACTTAATGCCATACAGATTTTTTCCGTTTTATATTTAAATACAAATGGTGAATTCCTCTTCGCTACTTTGGCGAATGTTGAAAAAGTGAATGCAACAACCAAAAGTTTTGATTGTGAATATAGGTTGTATAAATAAATAAAATAAAGAATGTTCTAACAGCGGCTTTGGTGCAGACACTGGTTCGCATCCCAGTGTCCGAAAAGGGATCTGATGATGAGCCTGGAAACTCTGAAACATGTAATCCTATCCATCGCTGTTGATTTTTCCTTTGTAATTTTTCTCCAATTATCAATTTTTCCCAAAAACTGACAATATTAATTCGCTTAGAATTATTGTTAACTGGTCTCGAGCTTGCTCATAAATTACAAATTTGTAAACAAAATAGACCGCAAATCCAACAACAAAATACATTGAAACCATAGCACGGGTTTACGAACATATGTAAATATGTACAAACAACAAGACCAACACACATCATAACATACAGACGCATGTCTTAAGAAATTTTGTGTATACTGTTGGCAAGATCAAACAAACAAAAGGGAATTAATTGAAGTGGAGATAAGTGCATTGTGACGTCACAGGGCATCATAGCTTAGTGTTGGAATGTTCTAACAGCGGCTTTGGTGCAGACACTGGTTCGCATCCCAGTGTCCGAAAAGGGATCTGATGATGAGCCTGGAAACTCTGAAACATGTAATCCTATCCATCGCTGTTGATTTTTCCTTTGTAATTTTTCTCCAATTATCAATTTTTCCCAAAAGCTGGCAATATTAATTCGCTTAGAATTATTGTTAACTGGTCTCGAGCTTGCTCATAAATTACAAATTTGTAAACAAAATAGACCGCAAATCGAACAACAAAATACATTGAAACCATAGCACGTACATATGTAAATATGTACAAACAACAAGACCAACACACATCATACCATACAGACGCATGTCTTAAGAAATTTTGTGTATACTGTTGGCAAGAACAAACAAACAAAAGGGAATTAATTGAAGTGGATATAAGTGCGTTGTGACGTCACAGGGCATCATAGCTTAGTGTTAGAATGTTCTAACAGCGGCTTTGGTGCAGACACTGGTTCGCATCCCAGTGTCCGAAAAGGGATCTGATGATGAGCCTGGAAACTCTGAAACATGTAATCCTATCCATCGCTGTTGATTTTTCCTTTGTAATTTTTCTCCAATTATCAATTTTTCCCAAAAACTGACAATATTAATTCGCTTAGAATTATTGTTAACTGGTCTCGAGCTTGCTCATAAATTACAAATTTATAAATAAATAAGTTTAGAATATTTCGGTCCCTGATCCACTTCCCGGAATAAGACTTTACATAAACACTCTCCGGACTCCTACTGAGCTATCCTGTAAATATGAACAAAATCGGCGCTGTAGTTCCGGAGTCTATAACATACATACATACATACATACATACGTACATACATCCTATTTTATATATTTAGAATACAAATGGTGAATTCCTTTTCGCTACTTTGGCGAATGTTGAAAAAGTGAATGCAACAACCAAAAGTTTTGATTGTGAATATAGGTTGTTATTCCGTCCTTTTCCATAATCTATGTCATGGTGAAGAAGTTGTAATCTATATATAACTTAACTCTGTACTACATTACCACACACCCTGTATTCTCGTTATCCAACAATGGTCAGCATTGCCCCAATTATGGTTCAGTATAATAATTCCGCTGACACGGCACACGCGCGACACAATTATTAATGCATGAGCAAATAGTGCAACGCAGTAATATCGGCCAAGCACAGTTATTAATGAATGGGCAAATAGTGCAACGCAGCAATATCGGCCAATACGCGCAGCTGACCTAATTAACAAACCCGGAAGCATGAATGGGATCTGCAACCTTAGAATTATAGTCTTAGGTTAAGAAGTTAGCTGGTAAGAAAATCGATTAGTTTAGTTTAGTTCAATTTGGCGTGTCAAGCAAGACACTACATTAAATGTTATCAACCAACTTCTAGTGTTTCAATTAATTGGTTATCGGCGATTTCAATCGCCGCATCTTTAATTTTTTAGAGAACGAGACGTTAATCTCGTTAACTGGCGCCCGAGAGGGTTGCGAGGTTATCTTAGTGGAAGTTTAAAGGCCAAGAGCCAGTGTTGCAAAAGGAAAAATAACACATCAAAAGTTGCTATAAAAGAGGCATAAAAAAAGTGAGAAAACAAGAAAAGAAAAGTTATTATAAAAGAGCCAAAAGTGTAAAGACAAGAGAAACAAAAAAGGGCATAAGACCCAAGAGTGCAGAGCAAATCCACAAGTGATAATAAAAGGATACGAATGAAATCCTTGCTTTTGTAAGTAACTAACCAACCAGTTTTCTTCTCTTTTCTTTTTATCCCATAGTTTGCATAAGCAAAGACATGAACTTAGAAGAAGCGAAAAAGAATATTACAGAATTGACCGGAGCTATTAATGCTGCCTTACAGCAGCTGAAACAATTCGATAAACGGGTACAGCAAATATAGGCTAAAAATAGCTCGGAAGCAATAGGTGAACTAAATGCGACCCTAAAAAAGATGGAGAACCGCGTAGAGGAAGTAGACAAGCGACCCAGAAACGATGATCCGCCACAAGAATTAGAAGAGCCTCTGACCAGACCGCGAACGGAAGCTGAACTAAACGAGGTAGCCAAACTCCCAGATTGTGTTAAGGAGCTTCAGATTTTCGACGGAAACCGCGAACATTACTCTTCCTGGGTACATAGTGCTGAACAGATAATAAGTGATTATAGCATAGTCAAAGTTAAACCAATTTATAGAGCCATCCTACGGCATATCAGGTATAAGATTCGAGGCGCGGCCGATGCCGCCTTGGTCTCCCACAATATCCTAGATAGCGATTGGAAGAAAATAAAAGAAACCCTTTCCCTCCATTATGCCGATGTCAGAGACATCGAAACTCTTGACCAACAACTAACTCAGATGACTCAAGGTCGTCTCAAAATATCTGAATTCTACGCCCAGGTGAACAGACAACTATCGCTAATGATCAATACCATTAGCACGGAGAAATATGCCCATGGTGAAACTATCCTTGCATTAACCGAGACACATCGACGAAGAGCACTAGAAGTGTTCATTAGGGGGCTTAACGGGGACCTTCCAACTCTGTTGCTAGTTCAAAAACCGAAATCGCTCCCTGAGGCATACTCGGCCTGTCTAACCTTCATGAATGTCGACCGCAGGAATGCTATTCATAGTCGGTCTCGTTCACCAAATCCATATAACAGGGGTTTCAATAATAATTTTCAATCGTTAGCACCTCGGCACTACTCAGGTAACAATTACAATTATAATGGATCTGGCCAATATTCAAGCCAAAACTATTCAGGCCAGTCCCAAGATAGGGCAATACCAAACCGGAACTACCCAAACTCTGGACAAACAAGGAATTCACAGCAGTCCACTCAAAGCTGGCGTGCGAACTCTAGTCCGTCAGGTAGTGAGGGCAAATGCTGATCCTTCCTCACAAACTAGACAATCCAACAACCCCAGCCAAATCCGGAAATTCAGTAATTTTAAGAGGGGCTCAGGCTCAGGGAATTTTTCAGGGCAGTCCAACAGATGGCCGGACAAAAAACAAAAAATGTTTCACTTAGTGCCAGTAGTGGAAGCAGAGGAAGAAGCAACCGAACACAGGCAGGATCAAAACAACGGCGATCAGATAAATTTTACAATAGGGGCCTCGTGTCCGGCGTTCCATATTTAGAATATGCTACGCCTAATCAAGGCACACTCGAATTTTTAGTAGATACAGGGGCTAACAAAAACTATATAAGCGAGCGCGTCATACAAGAATCCACACCGGTGGAAAAACCATTCCAAGTCATTCCAGCGGGGGGAAGAATCAAAATTGATAGAAAAGTCTGCGGGAATTTCTTCAAATTTGTGGGAAGAGATACCCCCACTACATTCTTCGTCCCTCCAGGGCTCACATCTTTCGACGGAATCCTGGGAGACGACACTCTAACAGAAGTTAGGGCAGTCCTAGATAGGGAATTAAACTTGCTAATTTTGAAACCTGATACGGTGCTGCCCCTTAAGCGGAAGATAGCCCAGCCCGTCAATAGCATCGAACCACACATTCCCCTTGATCGTAACATTAACAACTCCACACGAAGAGCATTGAATGACTTACTAAACAAATATAAAAATGTATTCGGTCCAGTCGATCGCAGCATGGAAATCGAGACTAATGTCCAAGCCGAAATAAGAACGCGGACAGAAGACCCCATCTACACAAAAAGTTACCCATATCCCGTTAATATGCGTGAGGAGGTCGAAAAACAAATCAAGGACCTTCTATCGGAAGGCATCATTCGTCCATCAAAGAGCCCATACAACTCACCCATATAGATCGTACCTAAGAAAGCCCAACCCAACGGAGGAAAAAATATCGCATGGTCATCGACTTTAAGCGGCTAAACGCCGTAACGATTCCAGACACGTACCCCATACCAGATATTAATTATTATTAACGGCACTATCGCCAGCCTAGGGAATGCAAGGTACTTCATTACACTTGACCTTACTTCCGGATTCCAAAAAATTCCGATGAAAGAGTCCGATATCCCAAAAACGGCATTTTCCACAATGAATGGAAAATACGAATTTTTGCGGCTCCCCTTCGGCCTAAAAAATGCACCCTCTATCTTAGGGAAGGCGAGTTGTTTTTTAAAAATATTATTATTTTTTATTTTATTTTATTACTAGCAGACCCGGCAGACGTTGTTCTGCCTGACCAGTGACTTCCCTAGAAATACATTTTCAAATATTTTTCTTTAACTTTTAACATTCCATTTATTGCAGTGCTTTAGGATATACAATGTTTCTGGCTTTAAAGTCTTTGGTATAAACAAATAAATTTTTTGGATGTCCAACTCAAAAAACGGATCTTTTGAACTCAATGGGTGTGACAAAAACCATTATGCGCTGCTGAGCAGATGTATAGTTAGTACTTATTTAATTATATCCTATATCTACCTATAATACTCTGGATATGTTTGAACGGCAGTAACAAACAAAAAAATTAAGTGCTTTGATTAAGATTTAAGAACGTTAAAATGTCACTAAAGCAAATACATTCAGGGATATAACGAATTGAAATATTACTTAGCTTGTGGTCCTGGAATGCCCACTTTTCCAAAGCATTTACAAATGTAGCCTATGTATGTCGTACCCAACGAAGATTTTAACGTATTGGAAAAGTTTAAAACAGATCAACCATAAACTTTGGACATTATTGAAGTACAAACAAAGCACTGAATACAAAAAATGTGGGCGTGGCACGGCCCACATTTCCCAAATTATATAATTCTTGACCAAGGGACACACATATCCAAAAATCATTAGTTTAGACCAAAAATATTCAAAGTTATGATGATTTAAATTTTATATAGCCTGGGGGCGTGGCACAACAATCTTCTGAACCAATCTGGAAATTTAGAGAAGATCGACCACAAACTTTGAACTTATTGAAGTACAAACAAAACACAAAAAATGTGGGCGTGGGACCGCCAACTTTTCCCAAATTACATCCATCTTGACTAAAGGACACACATATCCAAAAATCATTAATTTAGACCAAATATGTTCAGAGTTATGAAGAATTGTAGTTTTATATAGCCTGGGGGCGTGGCGCCGCCCACTTTTCCAAAAATTAGTATAGCCTATGCTTCAACCTATGATCTCAAGAATATACTGTGAAAATTTGATAAAAATCGGTTGAGTACTTTGGACGCCCATAAAGGACACACAGACACACAGACACACATTCATTTTTATTTATAAGATTAGTAAAAGTATGTATGTATACTTTATCGTTTTTGTTTTGCTCGCTACTGTATTTTCTACCGCGTTATTAGTATAAATAAATATTTATGCCTAGCTAGTGTATTTTGTAGCGTTATAAAGCAGGAAAATTTATTTTTGAAAGTACCGGTTTTTTTTGTACGCTGCTTTAATTTTGCACGGGACTGTTTTTTCTAAATTGGTTTTTTCTTGTTAAGAAATGTCCAAGACTAATTGCAATTCTTACCGCTTATTTTTTCCTTATATATTTTTTATAACTACTTACAGTATTTTTTGTAAGGTTTTGTAAATTTATAAGTACTTTCACTATTTTTTGGTTTGTAGTTTAGACCGACTACCCAAATGTACTTATGTATATGTATATATGTACGTATTTTCGTTTTCTTATTAGTTAGCGGGGGTGACTTTTTGCCTATAAGTATGTTCAAAGCTAATTTCAATGCAATTAAGTGCAAGGAGCTTTGTTGTTTATTTGTTGTATATTTTTCTTTATTCTTTCTACTGCTTATTTTGTTAGTGCAATCCTGCCTTTGCTTGACTTATGTGCGCAAGGGAATGCAAGCTAAAGGGGGTATTGCCGGGTACTTTGCAATAAAACTTGAAGCCTATATTTTGTTATTGTTAATTTTTGTATGTGTTGGACAACACGAAAAATAAGCAGAGAGTGGTACTTAATTTAAATCTTGATTTTTATGTGTCGGTTAATATGTATGTGCAAATTTATTTAAGTGGTCGGAACATTGGTACAACCGGGAAGACTGTATGTATGTATATAGAATTTTTTGTGGCCTTTTTTCTGACTATAGTTTCCTGAAATATGTATTCCGTTTTTGATGGAAAATATTTTATTAGTACTTGGCTTTTGGTTACTATTGTTTAAGTAACCAAGATTTTGCGCTAAAATATTTTATATTATATTGAAACTTTTTCAACTCACCGCTCTTTTTTCAGGGGAAAGGGGGGTTGTACTTATCCTTGCTATTTTTTTGTTTGTGCAGTTAAACTATTTTAGTTGTTCGCGCCCGAATTTGAAAGTTAGTGGACTGTATTTTGTTGTTTTTATACCTAGTAGTGCTTCGCACACAAGGTATATTAACTTCATTGGCCTAACGGTAGTATGTAACGGCATAAACGAATCGAGATAGATATTGACTTATGTATATCAAAATGTTCAGGAGGAGAAGAGAAATTGATTGAGCCATGTCCGTCCGTCCGTCTGTGAACACGATAACTTGAGTAAATCTTGAGATATCTCAATGAAACTTTGTATGCAGGTTCCTTTTTACATATCTCTGAACGGTATTGAAAATAGGCAAAATCGGTTAAAAGCCACGCCCACTTTCTATATATATAATATTTTCGAAAATACAAAAAGAGTGATTATTCAGTACATAATACACCTATAAGGATAAAATTTGGTGTGTACCTTAGCGTTAAGGCAAAAAATAAATTTGTGAAGAAATTTTTAAAAAAGGGCGTGGCACCGCCCACTTTTGATTAAGTCAAATTTGGAAATATTATTAATCATAAATCAAAAACCGCTCAAGATAGCAAAATAAAATTCAGCACACATATTTATATTAATACAGGCAATATTTCGAAAAAAAATTAGCGAAAACGGATTAGGTCCACGCCCAATTTTATACGAAAGATTTTGAAAAGGATCATGGATATATTAAATATGCTATAACTTTGCTTAAACTAGCTGTATATCATTTCTGTTTCACCTCTAAAGTGTTCGTGGGCAAAGAAAGTCGAAAGCACAAAATTTTTGGAAAATGGGCGTGGCCCCGCCCCTTTATGGGGGATTATTCCACAAAACTTTCCATGCCATAACTCCGGTAAAAATTGACTTATTGAAACGATATTTACAGAAAGTGTTCAACATATAAAGGTAACTCTTTGCTGTAAAAATAAACAAAATCGGTGAACGGACACGCCCACTTTTTGAACACAGTTTTGAAAAATTTCTTTGTAAAATTAAAATCGCGATATTTCCATAACTGTATAAGTTATATATATAAGATTTTACACACTTAATAAGCTTTTTAAGAAAAACTAAACTGCAAAAAAATTTTGTGGATTTTGTTGAAGTAGGCGTGGCGCCGCCCACTTTTCAGCAAAAAAGGTCTGTTATTTTCAAAAGCGATTGCTTGAAATTTCAAGAAGGTATTTCAATGAAAGTTAGTGAGATGCTTCCCAATAGTATGTAGTATACTCCTGCCAAAAATTATGCAAATCGAATGACAAACAAGCAAGATTTACGGGAAAGTAGTTAACTCCCTATTGCCTTTTTTATACCTAGTAGTGCTTCGCACACAAGGTATATTAACTTCATTCGCCTAACGGTAGTATGTAACGGCATAAACGAATCGAGATAGATATTGACTTATATATATCAAAATGTTCAGGAGGAAAAGAGAAATTGATTGAGCCATGTCCGTCCGTCCGTCCGTCTGTCCGTCTGTCCGTCCGTCCGTCTGTGAACACGATAACTTGAGTAAATCTTGAGATATCTCAATGAAATTTGGTATGCAGGTTCCTTTTCACTTATCTCGGAGCGCTATTGAAAATAGGCAAAATCGGTTAAAAGCCACGCCCACTTTCTATATATATAATATTTTCGAAAATACAAAAAGAGTGATTATTCAGTACATAATACACCTATAAGGATAATATTTGGTGTGCACTTTAGCGTTAAGGCAAAAAATACATTTTTGAAGAAATTTTTAAAATGGGGCGTGGTACCGCCCACTTTTGATTAAGTCAAATTTGGAAATATTATTAATCATAAATCAAAAACCGCTCAAGATAGCAAAGTGAAATTCAGCACACATATTTATATTAATACAGGCAATATTTCGAAAAAAAATTATCGAAATCGGGTTAGGTCCACGCCCAATTTTATACGAAAGATTTTGGAAAGGATCATAGATATATTGAATATGCTATAACTTTGCTTAAACTAGCTGTATATCATTTCTGTTTCACCTCTAAAGTGTTCGTGGGAAAAGAAAGTCGAAAACACAAAATTTTTGGAAAATGGGCGTGGCCCCGCCCCTTTATGGGGGATTATTCCATAAAACTTTCCATGCCATAACTCCGGTAAAAATTGACTTATTGAAACGATATTTACAGAAAGTGTTCAACATATAAAGGTAACTCTTTGCTGTAAAAATAAACAAAATCGGTGAACGGACACGCCCACTTTTTGAACACAGTTTTGAAAAATTTCTTTGTAAAATTAAAATCGCGATATTTCCATAACTGTATAAGTTATATATATAAGATTTTACACACTTAATAAGCTTTTTAAGAAAAACTAAACTGCAAAAAAATTTTGTGGATTTTGTTGAAGTAGGCGTGGAGCCGCCCACTTTTCAGCAAAAAAGGTCTGTTATTTTCAAAAGCGATTGCTTGAAATTTCAAGAAGGTATTTCAATGAAAGTTAGTGAGATGCTTCCCAATAGTATGTAGTATACTCCTGCCAAAAATTATGCAAATCGAATGACAAACAAGCAAGATTTACGGGAAAGTAGTTAACTCCCTATTCCCTTTTTTTTTATTAATTTTTTTTATTTTCATTCCTTTTTTTTATTTCATACCTATATTTTGTTATTTAGTGATAATTTAATTTACCCCTTACAACAGAAGTGTTTTTAATCGAAAACAATCAGTTGTTTTATACCACCTTTTCAGGTATTAAAATAGACCTGAGTTAATTGGGATAACGCAACAGATCACTACTAGGTATTTAATGTTCGGTTACACCCGAACTTAGACTTCCTTACTAGTTATTTTCTGTTTGGGTAAGGACCTCTTTTAAAATTCGTGCTTTTTACTATATTTTGTCACTGTCCATAGGTGCCTGTCTTTCGGGACACTTCACTGCACTCACTACCGTACTTAAATAAATAAAAGAAATTAATTTTGGGTTTAACTCGTAAATAGATTTATTCGTTTTGGCTCAGGCGATATGCGACTTTGGACATTATTGAAGTACAAACAAAACACAAAAAATGTGGGCATGGCACCGCCCACTTTTCCAAAATTACATAAATCGTGACTAAAGGACACACATATCCAGAAATCGTTAATTTAGACCAAATATGTTCAGAGCTAAAAAGAATTTAATTTTTATATAGCCTTGGGGCGTGGCACCGCCTACTTTTTCAAAAATTGATATAGCCTAAATCGTACACAACAATTTTCTTAACCAATCTTGAAAGTTTAAAAGAGATCGACCATAAACTTTGGACATTATTGAAGTACAAACAAAACACAAAAAATGTGGGCGTGGCACCGCCCACTTTTCCAAAATTACATAAATCTTGACCAAAGGACACACATATCCAAAAATCATTAATTTAGACCAAATATGTTCAGAGTTATGAAGAATTGTAGTTTTATATAGCCTGGGGGCGTGGCACCGCCCACTTTTCCAGAAATTAATATAGCCTATGCTTTAACCCACGATCTCAAGAATATACTGTGAAAATTTCATAAAAATCGGTTGAGTACTTTGAACGTCCATAAAGGACACACAGACAGACAGACACACATTCATTTTTATTTATAAGATTTGGCTCAGGTGCTATGTGACCGTTTTGCTCAAAAGGTATTTATTCATTTGGCTCAGGTTCTGACGACCATGTTTGCCTAAAATGTTCTTTGGAAAACGAGAGAGTATATATGTATTATTGGTGGCGAGCACTGCTGGCTCTGAGGCATGGCGCGATTGGCTTCCTCATTTTCGGTATGAAAAACCACACTTTGGCTTTCCAAAGTATAAACTATATCTTCGAAATATTTTATAAGCTGATTGCGAATTACAATAGCCTGCAATGCAAATAAAGTAAACGAATGAAATAACCGTAGCTTATGTATGTATGTCGCTTAAACATAAGTCGCCGGTTCGAATCCGGCTCGAAGGACCATGTCTAAGCTTTCGAGAAGGCGAGTTGTTTTTCTTAAGTTATTATTATTTTTTTATTTTATTTTATTATTTGGCTCAGGTGCTATGTGACCGTTTTGCTCAGAAATTTACGAATTGTGTTTTTTTGGTTGTTCTTGACAACTTTCGGGATTGTCTCTTTCGGGATTTTCCGAACTAGCAGTTGCAGCTAGTCCCGTGGTTCTTTTGGCATTTGAATGATTTTGGGCATTGTTATAATTATTATTATGGAGCATCGAATGATGTCTCCTACGGCAATATGAGCAAGTGTATTGACTCGCACATGTCTGTGCAGTATGAGTAGGCGATAGGCAATTGTTGCAAAGTTTCTTAGTTCTGACTAAGTTATTTCTTTCGTTTATTGATAAATTTCTAAATTTCTCCCAAGATCTTAGTTGATGCCCTCCGCTGCACAGTTCGCATGACATATTTCTATATTGTTCAGATGTGAACGATTGAGATTTATTGAAACTCTTGTTATTTGAATTATATTTACTCCTGTTATGGGAGTTATAATTACTGGCTTGGGGTTTAAAGAAGCTTTTATTTTTGTCTTCATTTGCATTTTTCGGCTTTGTTGCTTTATTATCTACCCGTTCTGCAATTTCGAACTGGGTGGTGAGGAAATCTTTCATTTGTTGCCACGTTGGGCATTTTTTGCGGGATGAGAGCGATTGCTCCCATAAAATTAGAGATTTTTCTGGTAATGTGGCAGCACAGATATTGACCAGAATGGGGTCCCAGTTTTCAGTGGGGACGTTTTGGGTTGCTAGAACCGACAAACAGTTTGTTACTGTCGACTGTAACTTCAGAAATTCTTCACTTGTTTCTTTTTGAATTTTTGGTATATTCATTAAGGTCGTTATTTGTTTGTCGACCAAGACTCTTTCATTTTCGTGTCTAGCTTTTAACGCTTCCCAAGCCAGATTAAAATTGTCATCATTGAGTGCGAACTGTTTTACTATAGCCGCTGCTTGACCTTTTGTTTTATTTCGCAAATGGTATAATTTTTGCGCTTGTGATAGCTTTGGGTGGTTTATGTAAACGGCTGAGAACATGTCTCGGAACGACGGCCATTGCTCATAACCCCCATGAAATACTTCAGTATCACAGGCCGGCACTTTAAGGTATATGCCGGAGCTTGCTTCTTGTATTTGTCTTTGGGGCAGCTCTACTCGCTGGGGTGGAGTAGGTGCAGTTATAGGCTTAAGAAGTTTTAATTGATCGGAGATCATAGCCTTTGTTTCTTCATATTGGTCTAAGCAGTGTTCATATTTTAAATATGCCGAGTTTTTGAAATTTTCGGGCAATTCTGAATCATCTGTTTCGATGATTGTGTCATATGCCGCTTGGAGCCGTGTCCATAATCTATCAAGTGATTTTTCTTTCACTTCAAGAACCGATTCTGTATTTTCCTCTATAGCAATTGAGGAAAACCTTGTGCAGTATCTTATGATACTGTCACTTTCTGCAATGAATTTTGCAGCTGAAAAATCTTTCCCCTTTTTTTTTTGCTTTGCACCCTGTTTGAATAGATGAGGTGATTTAGGGTCCGTTGACATTTTGAGTCGAAGCTGAACCTCTTTTACTGTAGAATTACTGATAAGTTTCTATTTATATTTTATTTGTATGTTTGTTTTGTATTTTGTTAATGTACCGAACTTTTTTGTTTATTGGTGCTTATTTTTTGCGCGCGACTGTGGTTTTTCAGTCGTTACTGAGTTGATTTTTTATAATCAATATAATACTGGTATGTTTATTTATGTATATATAATAATTTTTAGTTTACCGCGATTTTATGGATATCACTGCTTGTATTTTACTCTCGACTGTAATTTCCAAGTCGGGTTTAATTATACTTATTACGTTTAATCTAAATATATATGTTTGTGTATGTATAATTTACTTTATGCTTTAGTGCACAAAAAGTTTGTAGGGTTACTCCCTTGAGTAAGGTCAGTTATTAAATTTTTTTATGTATATGTATGTACGTTTGTATGTACTGTATTTTTAGTGAGGGTGGCTAAACACAAGTTTGTGTGTTTGTCTATATGTATAGCAATGACAATAGCCGCGGTGGACAAAAGCAAAGCAGGTAACCAATATAATAAATGTGTTCTGCTTTACTTATGCCAATGCAATTCTAAGTTCAATGCAATTGAGTGCAAGGAACTTTGTTGTTTGTTTACCCTTTTTTTGGTATATATCTTCGCTTAACACACGTTTGTGTGACTGTCTGTATTTTTCCCGTGAATATAATAAGACTACAAACAATTTTTGATGGGATGTCAGAAATAGGTTTATACTTATTTAAATGTTATTTTATTATTTTTGTTTTCCTTTTTCTTTCTAGTTTCTGCTTATTTCGGGTACACAATCCTGACTTTGCTTGGCTTATGTATGTAAAGGAATGCAAGCAAAGGGGGTATTGCGGGATAAATTTGCAAGTGAAAACTTGAATATATGTATTTTGTTTTTGTTAATTTTTGTTTGTGCTTGATGACACGAAAAATAAGCAGAAAGTCGCGATTTGAAATTTAGTTAAGTATATATGTAGTTTCTATACTTTTGTGCGGTACTTAATGTGGAAAAATATTTATGTAAATATGTTTTAATTTATGTATGTATGTAAGTGGGGATCGGAACTTCGATAAATCGGGAAGACTGTATATACATATATAATTTTTTGTGGCTTTTTTACCGACTACAGTTTACTGAAATATTCCGTTTTTGATGGAAAATATTTTATTAATAAAAATTATATACTTCGTATGAAAGTACTTGGCTTTTGGTTATTATTGTTTAAGTAACCAAGATTTTGCGCTAAAATATTTTGTATAATGTTGGAAGTTTTTCAACTCACCGCTCTTTTTTCAGGGGAAAGGGGGGGCTGTACTTATCATTTTTTCTTGTATTTTTGGTGTTTGTGCAGTTTTGTTAAATTAGCTTTGAGTTAGTGGACTGTATTTTTTTTGTTTTGTTTGTTTGATATGTAATTGCCGTGTTGTTAACCGGCGCGCCCGAATTTTAATTTCTACTTTTTATATGTATGTATATTTTTATGTTTAGTTGCTTTTTTTTTTTCGTCACCCTAGTGTTTGTGCTTGTTTTTTGCACTTTTATGTTTTAGGGCATACATATGTATATAAAATTCGGGACACTTCACTGCACTTAAATTTTTCTTTTTATATATTTTTATTTTCCACTGTCCATAGGTGCCTGTCTTTGAGGCGATGTAGGACCATATATATTTTAGGGCACTGCGCTTCACTCACTACCGAACTTTCAATAAAAATATAAAGATTCAATCCGTTTTAAAAATTGGTAAATATATTTATTCGCTTGGCTCAGGCGATATGCGACCGTTTTGCTCAAAAGGTATTTATTTATTTGGCTCAGGTTCTGACGACCATGTTTGCCTAAAATGTTCTTTGGAAAAAGAGAGAGTATATATGTTTTATTGGTGGCGAGCACTGTTGGCTCTGAGGCATGGCGCGATTGGCTTCCTCATTTTCGGTATGAAAAACCACCCTTTGACTTTCCAAAGTATAAACTATATCTTCGAAATATTTTATAAGCTGATTGCGAATTACAATAGCATGCAATGCAAATAAAATAAACGAGTGAAATAACCGTAGCTTATGTATGTATGTCGCTTAAACATAAGTCGCCTGTTCGAATCCGGCTCGAAGGACCATGTCTAAGCTTTCGAGAAGGCGAGTTGTTTTTCTTAAGTTATTATTATTTTTTTATTTTATTTTATTATTTGGCTCAGGTGCTATGTGACCGTTTTGCTCAGAAATTTACGAATTGTGTTTTTTTGCTTACAATGTGTATGTGTTTGGTGTTGACAATTAGTTGGTGCGTGACTGTGTAAGTGTGTGTGTGTGGTGTGGTGAATGCTGGCGGCAGGGTTGCACCCGCCAGTGTTGTGGATAATCTAGCCATCCCGGCCCCCCTAGGCGAGTGATCAGCCTAGAAGTCGCTGCAGCTGCTGCAGGGTCTCCACGACATTGCTGAGCCCGGTTGGGGCGACAACGTCCTCGACTTGCTGGACGGCGATTACGGGCCGCGCGATGAGTCCATATTCGTGGACGCTGTGGTTGTTCCGGTGGTACGGTGGGCGCTGTTGCGGCCCTTGGAGTGAAAGTGTGCGGTGCTGCAGTGGGCTGCTCGTGGCACGGTAACCGCAGAGCGGATTTTTGGTGTCGGGGAGACTTGCTCGATTTCCATATTAATGATAATCTGCATAGATAGAAATTATGGACTTTAGTGTCTTATTAAGTATAGGGGTACTTGATTTTAGCACTTGATCAACATCTGGTTTCAAATGTGATATGATTATTGTATCTTATATATGGTATAATTTCACGTTTAGTTCGAGGAGACGAGAGTCCTTCGAGCTACCTCTTTAGGAGTGAGGTATTTGTTTCGGATAGCAACATCGCTTCGCTGGATGATTTTATATTGATTTTAGGTCAACTACTCGGATGTGACCGTCGCAACCGTAATGTACCTTTTCGATGCGGGCTAGCCGCCATTCGGTAGGAGGTAGACATTCGTCATGAATTAAGACGCATGTCCAATTTTAGGTGCTTCTTGAGTATTTTTCCACCGATATCGTTTGTGAAGGTCTTTAAGGTATCCTTCCTTCCAGCGAACAGACAGCCGTCAGATTCTTCATCCTTAATGACGAAGTGCTTCGCTTGCAAATTTTTTATAGGAGCAATGTGCGCCCATATCTGACCATCGAATGGTAGAGAATTTTTATACCGTTGAAGTTTTCTCTTGAAGAAACTTAAAACACTCTATGACTCATACTCATATATTTTGTGGAGTTTCTCTTGTTGGACGGACAAAACTTGGCCGCAAGGCAAAAAATAAAAAAAGGTATTAAAAATTAAAAAAAAACGGGTTAACAAATTTGTTTGAAATTTTCGCAATATAATCCTTAGCAGTTACTTGTTACGTATGCAAAGATTTATTCATGTAAAGTTACTAATCCTTTTACCACAAAACTAAATCCTTTTTTTGTAACGGGCGCGACACTAATTTTGCTTAAATTTAAATAATTACTATGATTTATACTTAATTCGCAGAATCTTGAAAGTCAAGCCCAAGAGAAGAAAAAATATGTCAAATTTCACGCAGCTCAAATAAATATCCGTCAAAAATCGAAAACTTGCCAGGCGTTCACACCTCCATCACGATATCAAAATATAAAAAAAATGGTATATAACAATAGAGTAGACATGCGTGAACACAAATATCAGCCTTCGGACTGGAAGCAATGCAATTTATATCTAGGCTCAATGGGGTCTGATTTCGTGGAAAATCCCATATGTAGACTGCCGTCCTATGTGGGTATCAGCATATCTTTAATAAAACTCTAGATAAGTTGTTTCTGTATATTTGAAATTTCTTTGAAAAATGACTGGGGGATGACTTGGGGAATGTTTAGGGAAAGCTAAAGAGTCAAATAGAGGGGAGATGGCAAAATGTCGAAGTGAGACTGTTAAAAAACGCCTTTACTTTAGTTGGTTGCCGTAGACATAAACGGGATGTGGGAAAATAAATATTGTTCTGAACCTTCTCAGCCTGTAAATTGTTTTCGCAATTGAAGGTAGCAGGAATTTATTAACTACTTAGGTACATACCGAGCAAAGCTGGGTACCCTGCTAAAAACTTACATACAATACTTAAGTGCCTTTTAGCTAATTTTTTACATGTTTTGGATTTTCTTGAATAAATCTAGCTCTTTTCTAGCTCTTTTTTTTCTCAAATCTAGCTCCAAAATAAATTGTATCCTGGCAACACTGAAAGCAGGTAACCAATATAATAAATGTGGTCTGCTTTACTTATGCCAATGCAATTCTAAGTTCAATGCAATTGAGTGCAAGGAACTTGGTTGTTTGTTTACCCTTTTTTTGGTATATTTCTTCGCTTAACACACGTTTGTGTGACTGTCTGTATTTTTCCCGTGAATATAATAAGACTCCAAACAATTTTTGATGGGATGTCAGAAATAGGTTTATACTTATTTAAATGTTATTTTATTATTTTTGTTTTCCTTTTTATACCCAGCGTACTAGTACTAGTACAAGGGTATTATAACTTTGTTGGGATAACGGTTGGTTGTACAGGTATAAAGGAATCGAGATAGATATAGACTTCCATATATCAATATGATCAGGATCGAAAAAAAATTTGATTGAGCCATGTCCGTCCGTCTGTCCGTCCGTCCGTCCGTCCGTCCGTCCGTCCGTCTGTCCGTTAACACGATAACTTGAGCAAATAATGAGATATCTTCACCAAATTCGGCATGCGTTCTTATTTGGGTTCAGAATAGATTGGTATTGAAAATGGGTAAAATCGGACCATAACCACGCCCCCTTTTTCGATATCGAAAATTTCGAAAAACGTATTAAACGGGTTAATTCAATATCAGAAGCAGCTACAATGATAAAATTTGCAGTATGTATTGATTTAGATGTTCTAAGGCCGATTTTATCAAATTTTTTGAAAAGGGGCGTGGCACCGCCCACATATATTTAAAGAAATTTAAAAATTTTGACTCTTAATAACTTCAGAACAGTTTATGCTAGTACAACGAAATTTTGTAGAGGGCATACTATTGTTGTGTTGAATTCAGATATAGAAAATAAACGAAATCGCATCGCGACCACGCCTACTTTTTCATAAAAGTTATATTGAAAGGAGGTGGAAATATTGAAAAGCCCATATCTAATTGACTGATACCGCTATAATAATATAATTTGGTAGATAAATAAATTTTCATATTCTTTACATTATTTTTGCAAAATTTTGGAAAGTGGGCGTGGCACCGCCCACTTATGAGTCAAGCAATTTTCAAATTCGACTGCTAATAACTTCAGAACGGTGTTAGATAGGTTTACGAAACAAGGTACCAGGCATGTTATGTTTATGTAGAGTACTACCACAGAAAATAGGAAATCGGTGAACGACCACGCCCCTTTTTGGACTAAAGTTCTCTAAGCGAGAGTTAGGAAACCGGAATATGCAATATCTGTTTAACTGATAAAGATATAATGCTAAAATTTAGTACACTCATTCACTTGATGATTATTAGTGTTGTTTAAAGGTTTTTTGGTAATATTTTGGAAAATGGGCGTGGCACCGCCCACAAGTGAATAAACAAAATATCAACATTTCACTATTAACAAGCCACTGTGAAAGTATCATAAAGATCTGCAATGAAAACTGATCTTCAAATAGGGACAAACAACATAATAAAATCCGTGGGCGTGCCACCACCCACTTTTTTAAAATTATGTAAATATTGATTACACATATATCCGTATATCAAAAATTTCACAAAATACGTTAAAAGTTATTGGCATGGCACGCCTTCTTTTCCAAAGTTATATATAGGACATGGTATAACCCTTGAAAAGATCGATTGAGTACTTTTGGCTCATGTAAGCGGTTAAAGCTTTATAAGCAAGATGCGTGGCCGCGCCCACCAAATTCTCTATTGTTTACGCTCGGAATAGATTGGTTTTTAAAATGGGCGAAATCGGATGAAAACTACACCCCCTTTTTCTGAAAACTAACGCTGGGTATTTAATGTTCGGTTCACCCGAACTTAGACTTCCTTACTTGTTCTTTCTAGTTTCTGCTTATTTCGGGTACACAATCCTGCCTTTGCTTGGCTTATGTATGTAAAGGAATGCAAGCAAAGGGGGTATTGCGTGATAAATTTGCAAGTGAAAACTTGAATATATGTATTTTGTTTTTGTTAATTTTTATTTGTGCTTGATGACACGAAAAATAAGCAGAAAGTATATAGTTTCTATACTTTTGTGCGGTACTTAATGTGGAAAAATATTTATGTAAATAAGTTTTAATTTATGTATGTATGTAAGTGGGGATCGGAACTTCGATAAATCGGGAAGACTGTATATACATATATAATTTTTTGCGGCTTTTTTACCGACTACAGTTTACTGAAATATTCCGTTTTTGATGGAAAATATTTTATTAATAAAAATTATATACTTCGTATGAAAGTACTTGGCTTTTGGTTATTATTGTTTAAGTAACCAAGATTTTGCGCTAAAATATTTTGTATAATGTTGGAAGTTTTTCAACTCACCGCTCTTTTTTCAGGGGAAGGGGGGGGTTGTACTTATCCTTTTTTCTTGTATTTTTGGTGTGTGCAGTTTTGTTAAATTAGCTTTGTAGTTGTTCGCGCCCGAATTTGGAGAGTTAGTGGACTGTATTTTTTTTGTTTTGTTTGTTTGATATGTAATTGCCGTGTTGTTAACCGGCGCGCCCGAATTTTAATTTCTACTTTTTATATGTATGTATATTTTTATGTTTAGTTGCTTTTTTTTTTCGTCACCCTAGTGTTTGTGCTTGTTTTTTGCACTTTTATGTTTTAGGGCATACATATGTATACAATTCGGGACACTTCACTGCACTTAAATTTTTCTTTTTATATATTTTTATTTTTATTTTCCACTGTCCATAGGTGTCTGTCTTTGAGGCGATGTAGGGCCATATATATTTTAGGGCACTGCGCTTCACTCACTACCGAACTTTCAATAAAAATATAAAGATTCAATCCGTTTTAAAAATTGGTAAATATATTTATTCGCTTGGCTCAGGCGATATGCGACCGTTTTGCTCAAAAGGTATTTATTCATTTGGCTCAGGTTCTGACGACCATGTTTGCCTAAAATGTTCTTTGGAAAAAGAGAGAGTATATATGTTTTATTGGTGGCGAGCACTGTTGGCTCTGAGGCATGGCGCGATTGGCTTCCTCATTTTCGGTATGAAAAACCACACTTTGGCTTTCCAAAGTATAAACTATATCTTCGAAATATTTTATAAGCTGATTGCGAATTACAATAGCATGCAATGCTAATAAAATAAACGAATGAAATAACCGTAGCTTATGTATGTGGGATCGGGTGGCAGCACCAGAAGACAACGTCCCTGATAGTAGCCGGACTGCAACACTGTTTGACGAAAGCTGAACGAACGCGTAGTTAAATGACCGCTGGACCAACCATCCGCTAGTCGGGACAGTTAGTTCATTTTTGACCGTTGTCGCGTTAGCTCGCCTGCCTCCTTTTAGTGTCGTACAATTTATATCTGTGCTAAGATTAACCATTAATTGACTAAACAAGAAACTAAATAAAACAAACATTAATTGATTAAACAAAAAAACTGAATAAATAATTGATTAACCCCCCCACAAATGGTGTCAGAGTGGAACGAAAGCCACTACCGTAAAATTTAATTTCGCGCATAAAACGTTTCACTAAAAGTAAAAGTGCGGCGGCATAATTAAGCCAACCACGTAAAATACGCGAAAAAGTGCATATAATATTCACGTGGACGTGTGCACAAATAAGAACTGTACGCCAGTGTACCGTTGGCTAAAACACTTGGTTGTTGTTGTCAAGTTCGCTACCATAGTGGAAAATTAATAGGCATTTCGTTGCTGCACAACTTTTACAAATTTTTACAAAGTCCACATAACGGCACCCGGGCAGAGCAGAGATAGCGACAGCGAGAGTACATCAGCGCAAGCGCCATAACGTAAGCCGATTCGACATACCACCAGGGCTGTGCGCAGGAATTAGCCTTGGGGGGGGGTTTAATTTAGATTTGCATACATTTTTCACTAAGATAAACATATTTGCTGAAACAGATACCTAGACCCATACACCATAAATTTAAATGTTCTTTAACTTTTCTGAAACTGCATACTCTGATACCTAAAACTATACCCCAGAAAATTTTTCTGGTTGTACATATTTTTCTGTATTTGGGTGATATGATGGCATATCCCAGCTAACTAAAAGTGCAAAAAAGGACTCCTTTCGGAGCCATAAAACGCTCATTTCTCAGAGCTTTACTCTCCAACATGAGCTTCTTTCGAAGATAGAAATAAGCCAATCAGATTTCAATACACTAGTTACTTGGTGCGATTTAAATTATATGCTGCTTAATCTAAAGAAATGTAAATACATACGTTTTTCGAGAGGAATTTCTCAGCCAGCTTCCTATACAATTAACAATTATAGTCTTGAGAAAGTGTGTTATTTTTTTGACCTTGGGGTTACTATGGATTACAAACTAAGTATCAACTACCACATTAACGTAACAGCCAATAAAGCTAGAGGCGTTCTAGAATTTGTTAAACGATGGTCTAAAGAATTTAGCAACCCTTATGTAACTAAAACTCTTTACTACATTAGTCAGACCGATACTTGAATACGGTTCTATAATTTGGAACCCACGTTACCAGGTCCACGTGGATCGCTTAAAATCATTTCAAAAACAATTTTTACTATTTCCCTTAAGAGATCTTCACTGGGATCCCTTGTATAATTTGCCATCGTATACGAGTCGCTTAAAACTAATTAATCTTCCAACCTTTCTAGTCGGAGAGAAATGCTTGGAATTGTTTTCATGATTAAATTACTAAATGGTTCAATCACAAGCCCGTTTCTTTTGAGCGAAGTGAACTTCAATGTACCTTCTCGTCCATCAAGACATTTTAAACCACTTATCTTGAAACACTGCCGAACTAATGTTGAATTAAATCAGCCTTTTCGTTGTTTGTGTCAAGATTATAACTCTCATTCTGGTACGTTTGATATTTCAGACCCACTATGCAGAATAAAAATGTCGATTATTTCTATCCTAAATACAATTTACTTTCACATCCTTTGATTCTTATCTTTATTCTTTACAATAACTATTCGCTGTCAACTAATTATTTATTAATTGTGTCATCTATTTTTTATCTACCTTACTTAGCTGATGAGGTTTTCTCTGTAGCTGAGCAGTTTTAGATCTCGACAATCCGCGCGTCATGCGGATGCGCCCCTCGCGCCGGTCGGCGGGATATGGTGGATAATCCGTTGGGAACTATTATTATTATTATTGTAAATAATAAAAAATAAGGTTTATGAAGTTTTATTGACACAATTCGGAAAATATGAAATGTGCTATGTTTATTTTCCACAGACTATTGATAAACGTCCATGAAAAATGCGATCTTTATCTTCTGTTAGGTAAAATAAAAAAAAAAACCTCAGAAAATGTTTGAAAACATAAAAATAATTGAACGTTGTCGCTCATCTGCTAGCCAACGTTCATTTTCTCACAATTCTCTTTACGTCTACAACTAAAAGGGTTAGAAGACACTCGAAATCTTTCATATAATTGAGCCTTGCATTTCATTCGCTCTTTTAATTGAAACTGCTCACTGTTTTCATCAGTAACATTTTTTAAAAAATGCCCATACTCTACACAACTTTGTAATTTCGGAAAGCTGCAAGTGCAATTCAAAGTGCCGGACTTATGTATTGGCCAACCTTATTCTTTGCAACTTTCACCAATTTCATCTTCCGTAAAATTATTTTAACTAATTTTGTCAAAAATTATTAGTCAAGATTCAATACAAGATTTATAAACTGTATTTGGAAAATTTTTGCAAAATCATTGCAACTTAGATTTGGCCATGGGGGGGGGGGGGGGTTTAACCCCCAAAACCCCCCGTGCGCACGGGCCTGCATACCACCATAGCATAACAGCGCTGCAACAGCGCAAGCGAAACAAGTCAACCGAAGAGGGCAGAGCTGTGTTACGTTGGGAGAAATATTCGAGTGCTGGTTGGCAAGCACAAACACTAAGTTGAAGTTGTGTCCGAACCTGCAAGTTACAGTGCAGTCGGAGTTCAATAGTCGAAACTCACGGTGGTGAAACATACGAAAATGCAAGTTGGCAAGCACTAAGTCGAAGTCGCATCAAACAATAATTTGGTTCTGCGTTGTTTTGGTTGCTGTTGGCGTACATGTCGAAACTGGTCGAAATTATAGCTGGTATTACACAAAATCACCGAAGTTGGAACTGCAACGCTGTACATCCAAGGCATATAAACATCACCAGGGAGAGCAGATAAGTCCATGTATTTGTAGTTAGTCTATCATTGTAATCATTTTATGTATTTTGCTGATCATTAAATGAACTTACCATATTATATACGTATGTGCTAAATGTTCTTAAAACGATTTCTTAAAAAACCATAGCTCGAACGTATGTAAAATCTTTAAATCATTAAATAACTTAACTAAAATCCAAACAAATTGGAAATTCGATAAACACGATTTTTAAACTGTCGCCAGTGGGCGTTTTATGTTAAAATTTTCCGACGTGAGATTAAATAAATCGAAACAAGTAACATTAGAGTAGTTATAGGAGGTCAGGGTTTAAGTAAAAGTAAAGTAAAAAATAAAAATTTTGAGTTTGCTAAGCTTTCGATAATTTTTCGAGCCCCCTGTAAGCGAGAAGGGTCAACAATGCAACGATCTGAAATTTTAGAGTTAAATGTAGTGGGTTTGAAACAGAAATTGACAGAGTTGGGTTTGGCTACTACAGGGCGAAAGGTCACATTGCAGGATAGACTCCTCGAACATTTTGGTTTAAATCCTGACAGCGAGGATGGCACGAGTTGCGACGACGATGTACGTTCTGTTTATGATAACGCTGGTGTGTCTCCATCAAGAGCAATACAGCGTTATGATCGTACCTCCATTACATTACGCGACATAGAGGACTCGTTGACGTCGTTTAGTGGGTCGGGCTCGCCTCAGCTCGAAGAATGGCTGGAAGATTTCCAACAAAATGCAGTTGCGGTTCATTGGAACGAACTGCAAAAATTTATATACGCGAAGCAGCTGCTAAAAAGTGCTGCAAAATTATTTATACGGAGTCAGCGTGGGGTTACAGACTGGAAGTCGTTGAAGGGAGCATTGGAATCCGAATTTGGTACCAAGATGTCATCGATCGACGTGCATCGTATGTTGGCGAACCGACGTAAACGTAGCAACGAAGATTTCCGCGAATACCTGTACTGTCTGATGGAGATCGGAAAACCGATAAGGCTAGATGACGCGAGTCTCATCGAATATTTTATCGGAGGGATCCCCGACTCCAAACAGAACAAAAGCAACCTCTACCAAGCCAAGTCCGTAGCAGAACTCAAAGAGCAAATGCTCATATACGAAAAGGTTCGGTCTGGTCGCCATCAAGCGGCTAGCTCGAATTCGAGTCAGTCGGCTGTCGGAAGCAGATCTACAACAACTACAGCGGGATCACGTAATGAGGGAGCAAGGAAGTGTTTCAAATGTGGCAACACTTCACATCTAGCTAGGGACTGTCGCGGACCATCCAAATGTTTTAAGTGTGGTCAGCCGGGACATCGAGCCGCCAACTGCAAAATCACTCAACCTGCAATCAAACTGGATAGTCACAACGCCAATACGCTAGGCGAGGAAACGCTGGGTAAATTGGGTAGAGCTGGTAGGTGTATCTTTGTGGATGTGAGATGTGATCATGTGACATTTTCAGCGCTAGTTGACACAGGGTGTGACCTTTGCTTAATGCGATACGATACCTTGCTCATGTTAGATAGCGAGATTAAGCTGAGCGGAGATAGGCGCCGTATGATCGGTGTAGGTAGAGGTGGGCTGACCACCTCAGGTAGCTTTGTGAGGAAGGTTAATATCGAAGGCATGCAGTTGGAGATCACATTTCACGTAACCAGGGAACGAGACATGCAGTATGCGGCGGTGATTGGCAACGACATCTTAAAGCAAACAACAATGATCGTTTATGAGGATCGGGTAGAATTTAAGCCAATAACAAAGAAGTACGAGATATCCGGCGGTACTACGGCTCTAACCGTTGAAACTGGATTTGAGCTATTGGACGAATTCAGGGATTTGTGCACGGCAGCATCAATCGTCGAAGAGAACGAATCCGAGATAGAGTTGTCGCACCTTAGCGAGGAAAAAGCAAGCATCGTGGAAGAGTTGGTGGGAAACTATACGCCAAAGAAGCTTCGGGATTCGCCCGTAGAAATGAAGATCTTGTTAGCCGATGATATACCGGTTTACGCTAGGCCAAGACGAATGTCGTACGATGACAAATGCGTAGTAGAGCAACAGGTGGCAACGTGGCTGGATGAAGGGATCATACAGCGGAGTTCTTCGGAGTACGCATCACCTATTGTGCTGGTTGGAAAAAAGGACGGCAGCAAGCGGCTTTACTGCATTACAGGCGGTTGAACGAGAATATGATAAGAGACAACTTTCCGATGCCCTTGATCGACGATGTGGTTGAAAGGTTACACGCGGCGAATGTTTTCACCACTCTCGATCTGACGAACGGATTCTTCCACGTACCGGTCGAGCCCACTGCGTTTGTGACTCCCGACGACCAATTCGAATTTCTGTACGTACCTTTTGGAATCTCCAACTCGCCTGCTGTATTTTCCAGATTCATCTTTGCAGTTTTCCGCGACATGATAAATGACGGAACGGTCATCGCTTATTTGGACGACCTTATCATTCCCTCTAAGGATGTCGACGAGGGAGTCCAAAAGCTGGAAGCTGTTATGCGTAGGGCAGAAGAGTACAACCTTCGGTTTAAATGGAAGAAATGTCATTTCCTCCAAACAAAGGTATAATTTTTAGGTTACGTCATACGAAGCGGAACTATCAAGCCATCTGAAGCCAAAACGAAGGCCGTCGAGAATTTTCCGGTACCGCACGACCGTAAAGCTGTACAGCGGTTCCTGGGCCTTACTTCCTACTTTAGGCGATTTATGGAGGGGTAGGCGGTGGTCGCTAAACCGCTGTCGGACCTCCTGCGACGCGATACGAAGTTCGAGATTAAAGAGGAACAGCTCATAGCGTTTCAGCAGTTGAAGGCGGCCCTGGTGAAATCGCCGGTATTACGTCTGTATAACCCCAAGGCAGTGACGGAGGTCCATACTGATGCGTCAAAGTATGGGTACGGAGCAGTCCTTTCCTTCTTCAAAGGGATTCTGAAGATCAGCAGTTTCATCCCGTACAGTACATGAGCCGCAAGACTACAGAGACTGAGGAAAAGTACCACTCGTACGAGCTGGAAGTGTTGGCTATCGTTGGGGCACTTAAGAAGTGGCGCGTTTACCTCCTCGGGCTGAAATTTAAAATCGTTACCGATTGTAACGCATTCGCTATGACAAAGCGCAAACAAGATACTCCATTAAGGGGATGTCGTTGGGCCTTGTTCTTACAAGACTTTACCTATGAGATCGAGCACCGAAGCGGTAGTAGAATGAGGCACGTGGACGCCCTAAGTCGAGTGTCCTGCCTGATGTTGGAAGATTCCTTGCAGCACCGATTACAACAAGCACAGTTAATGGATCCGTGGATTAGGGCAGTTATAAAAGTACTTGAGAAAGATGTGTACGAGGATTTCTACCTAAAGCACCGGGTGTTGCACAAGGATCCCATTAAGGAATTAATTGTCGTACCCGCGTCGATGGAGGATGAAATAATTAAGCTCGCCCATAACCAAGGTCATTTTTAGGCGAAAAGAACGCAAGAAGCTGTGGAGAAAACTTTTTATATACCTCAATTGGCCGCGAAAGCGTCCAAGATAGCAAAAAGCTGTGTTGATTGTATCATTGCGGAAAGTAAGACAGGGAAGAAAGAGGGTTTCTTGGCGCCAATTGGGAAAGAAGATAGGCCACTGGGGACTTACCATATCGACCACCTCGGACCCATGGAAATGACGTCGAAACGGTACAACTATATTTTCGTCGTAGTCGACGCATTTTCAAAATTTGTGTGGCTTTACACGTCAAAGAGCGCGGGGGCCGAGTGTGCAATAAACCAATTAAATTGGCAGGCAGCGACATTTGGGAACCCTAAACGGATCATATCCGATCGTGGTTCGGCGTTCACCTCTAATGCATTTAAGGAATATTGTCAGGAGGAGGGAATACAACACCTGCTAATATTTAGCTACTGGGGTCCCTCGAGGGAACGGGCAAGTTTAGCGTATCCATAAAATAATCGTACCAATGTTAACTAAGTTGTGTACTGGTGATTCCAGCCAATGGTATAAGCACCTCGAGAGAGTCCAGCAAACCCTCACAGCACCCCGTACCCTACAGCACCCCGTAGCACTAAAGTGTCACCCTTCAAGTTGTTGACTGGAGTCGAAATGAGGGTTAATCGCATGCCCGAATTAGAACAGCTTTTGGAAGATGCGGCGACAGAAGATATGGACGCTGAGCGCGAGAGCCTACGTAAAGCAGCACAGGAGAACATCAGTAGAATTCAACAAGAAAATCGACGATCCTTTGATAAAAATCGGAAAGAAGCAGTGAAATACAAAGTTGACGAGTTGGTGGCAATTAAAAGAACGCAATTTGGCGCTGGGCTGAAATTGAGGCCGAAGTTCCTGGGCCCGTACAAGATAACTAAGGTTCTGGCTCACGACAGGTACGAGGTGCGGAAGGTGGGAGATCACGAAGGTCCGGGTGGTACGACTACCGTCGCTGAGTACATAAAGAAATGGGAGCCTACATCCGAGTCGCCACACGTGTCATCATTCGAGCCGAATGATGAGTCAGGAGGGCCGAATGTGGGATCGGGTGGCAGCACCAGAAGACAACGTCCCTGATAGTAGCCGGACTGCAACACTGTTTGACGAAAGCTTAACGAACGCGTAGTTAAATGACCGCTGGACCAACCATCCGCTAGTCGGGACAGTTAGTTAATTTTTGACCGTTGTCGCGTTAGCTCGCCTGCTTTCTTTTAGTGTCGTACCATTTATTTGCTAAGATCAACTATTAATTAACAAACGAAAAGAGTGTCGTACAATTTATATCTGTGCTAAGATTAACCATTAATTGACTAAACAAGAAACTAAATAAAACAAACATTAATTGATTAAACAAAAAAACTGAATAAAACAAACATTAATTGATTTACCCCCCCCATATGTATGTACATATGTCGCTTAAACAGCCCCAATATACAAAATTTTCTCGAATCCTTAATGATTCAACTCTACCGAACCCCATCACAAAGAAGCGAGGTAAATGGCCAAGTAGAAAGGCTTCACTCCACGCTTAGGAATTGGTAAACATCGCCGTAGACCGCTACAATAACTCAATTCACTCGGTAACTAACCGAAAGCCCAGCGATGTATTTTTAATCGTGCAAGGGCCTCGAACTATCACGAACTGTTAGACAAAAGTCAGAAAATGAATAGATATTTGAAGACTTTATTAAAAAAGAAACAGTTAGATCAGATCAAAAGGCACAATAAGAAACCACGCTTACCAGAGCGTTATGACGAGAACGACGTCATATACGTGAAGGATAAGCAGATAAAGGGGAAACAGAAACCTCTCTTCAAAAAAGAAGTTGTCGCCAAGGACAACACAGTGACAGTAACCACCTTAAGTGGCAAAAAATCCACAAAACCCACATTAGGAACATCAAGCGCAGGAATACGCATCCTAGCGCTTGAGACCGAAAGTGGCAACATTTTTCAAAAAAAAAAAAAAAATATATAAATTTTTTTTACTTAAATAAAAAGAAGTAAATAATAATAAAAATTCACAAAAGCCATAATAAGGCTTCTTTCACCGCACAAAAAATAGAATCAAAACAAAGCAATGTGGTGCTAAGACGGAGTTGCCTTACAAGAGCGGGCTTGTAAGTAGGACAAATCGTGCCTGAGTAGCGGGCGGCGCCATCGAATTTGACAAATGGCTACGCTGCCTGCAAAAGGGATCACACGATCCCCCATAGCTGGTTCGAGACATGGTGACACCTCTAGCTACCAGGAAAACGAAAATTTGAATATTTTACGCCTAATCCGCAAAACCACAAGAAAAAACTAAGCTTATGCGCCTAATCCGCTAAGCAATTATATTGAATGCACTCCTTGCGCCTAATCCGCATGAGAAAATAGAAAAAATAATCCGCAAAACCACAAGAAAAACTAAGATTATGCGCCTAATCCGCTAAGCAATTATATGTAATCCGCAAGAAAAGAAATATTGAGATTTACTCCTTGCACCTAATTCTCAGGAGAACAAAAAATTAAAATAAAAAATCACACAACAAATCATAAGAAATCACCTAACCGAAACAAGGGCAATTAGAATTTGTAAATTGTAAAAAACACAAACCAAGCATAAAAATTTTTATTTTTTTTTTCTTTGATTTCCTACACCATACTAACACAAAATCTCCTTTAACAAAATACACTCATTTATATCCGTTTGTAAACATATTAAGTCAAAAACATTTTCAAAACTATATTTAAAAGAATAATACAAACGCCCTTGTAAGAAAAATATGATACTAACAATACTAATATGTAGTAATACACTAATACCAACACAACTAATCAGCAATATAACCCAATAAGCAAAATACGCTTACTATAAGCTTACAATAAACTTACTTTTGTAATCTTTTAGCTTGGAAAACGTTTACTATTATCATTGGAAAACGTTTGGAAAACATTGTACACTCAACGAAAGTGGTCCCTTTTTAATCAATTGGAATTGATGCTTGGAAAACAATGTTTAATAAACATTTTATTCAATGTATAGTAAGGGTTTGTTGAAAACTGATTGATAAAACTACAATTTGGGCGACAACGGTGAAAACGGGCCAATAGCCTAACGAATATGTTGTGGGATTTTGCTCAGAAAGTTGCGAGTTCGAATCCCGACCATTTCCTTAATTTTTTTGTTTTTTTAATAAATTCTTATTTGGTGCCATATATATAATACTTCTATATTGCTAGTAAAGAACTGTGAAGCGTGGCAAACATTACAGTACAGATATTAAATGAGAGAAGAAGACAAAATCTCATTGGCGTTGTAAATTTTTGAATAAAGGGGGTCGATGAAATATGTGGATATTTCAAAGATTGAATTCATTTGCTTTTTCTTATTATTACTTGCACTAATTTAATGTACAAAAGTCAGCTTCGCTCTCACAATTTTTCAAAATTTAAATTATGCATTTTCTAACCATATTATGGACGATCAAATAATAAATACATTACGCTTTATATTCAATATATTGGCCTTTTCATATTTAATTTACCCAACTGTGGTTTCATACGCTACTATAAAGTACAATTTGTGTAAAGAAGTCAGTGACCCCTGTCTACCCCTTCCAGAAGTTTTTTTCGCCGCGCTTCAATGCACTAACACTAATAAAACTCGCGCATGCGCATAACTTGCATTAAAAGTGTCTCGTGTAATAATGATTGAAACGCTTTCAGCATATTGGGAAGATACGATACTAGTAATATAGAAGTATTATATATATGAAATTAAATAGAGAACTGTCTAAATTAACTTGGCCTGAGCTTTGTGGCGATATCGATTCAAACGTTTTACATTTTAATCAAACTATGTACTACTTATTTGAGAAGTTTGTTCCTAAACGTAAATTAACATATGATCATCCAACGCAAGCTTGGTTTACTAAAGAGCTTATGATGCTGAAAAATAGAAAAACGCGTTCTTTCAAATTATTTAAGAAATCGGGGTTAAACAAACATTACTTGTTGTATTCTGTTCTACGTAAGAGGTACATCGACTTGAATAAATAGTGCTATAAAGCCTATATCTCTAAAACAAAAAGAGACATTATTCGCAATCCGAAGTCATTTTATGATTTCGTAAATTCTAAACGAAAAGTTGTGGGATTTCCCTCAGCCATGAAATATAAAGACATTTCATCTAGCGATAATCAAGATATCGCAAATTTCTTTGCGCAATTTTTCAATTCTAACTATTCTGCAGTCACTAATTCTGACTTTCTAAATTATCCCTATGAGCTACATGGGAACAATTTAATTAATTATCCAACTATATGCGCCAATGATGTTCTTCTTTATCTGAAAACCTTAAAGGAATCTTTTAAATGCGGTCCTGATAGGATTCCTACATGCTTCTTGAAGAAGTGTGCTAACAATATTTACCAACCCCTTACCAATTTGTTCAATCTGTCACTAAAGTGTGGTGTTTTTCCAAAAACATGGAAAGAGTCGTTTCTTATACCGCTTCATAAAAGCGGAAGCAAGGCTTCTATAGAGAACTATTGTGGCATAGCAAAGCTTTCTGCCATCCCAAAAGTGTTTGAAGCTATTGTTACCAATCAGCTTACGAATCCTATCTCTACCTTGATTTCTGACTGTCAACTGCCGGAGGGAAATGCTTGGAATTGTTTTCATGATTAAATTACTAAATGGTTCAATCACAAGCCCGTTTCTTTTGAGCGAAGTGAACTTCAATGTACCTTCTCGTCCATCCAGACATTTTAAACCCCTTATCTTGAAACAGTGCCGAAGTAATTTTGAATTAAATGAGCCTTTTCGTTTTTTGTGTCAAGATTATAACTCTCATTCTGGTACGTTTGATATTTCAGACTCACTATGCAGCATAAAAAAGTAAATTCTTTCTATCCTAAATACATAGCAACATTTTGCTCCTTTGATTCTTATCTTTATTCTTTACAATAACTATTCGCTGTCAACTAACTATTTATTAACTGTGTCATCTATTTTTTATCTACCTTACTTAGCTGATGAGGTTTTCTCTGTAGCTGAGCAGTTTTAGATCTCGACGATTAACAAACCAAAGCCTTTCAAAGACTCGGCGCGAAAGAACAATCCGTGCGTCATGCGGATGCGTCCCTCGCGACGGTCGGGCGGGATATGGTGAGTAATCCGTTGGGCATTATTATTATTATTATTATTATGTTTGGTGCAAGAGGATATAATGGGCCAATTTTTGGTGTGCTGCGTGCAATTTTTTATGCAGTCTACATCTGCAAGGCAAATTTGTGCATTTTTTCTGAGAAGCCTTTCATGACACCCGTTTTAAAAAACCTTTTCAAATAATTTTTCATGTTGCCTGTTCGAACCTAGGTCCTTCTCTGTGGTAGGCCAGCTGCACCACCGTCACACCACGATGCCCATATAACAAAATCAATATAAATGAAGCATATAAAATGCGTCCCTCGCGCCGGTCGGGCGGGATATGGTGAGTAATCCGTTGGGCATTATTATTATTATTATTATTATGTTTGGTGCAAGAGGATATAATGGGCCAATTTTATGCAGTCTACATCTGCAAGGCAAATTTGTGCATTTTTTCTGAGAAGCCTTTCATGACACCCGTTTTAAAAAACCTTTTCAAATAATTTTTCATGTTGCCTGTACAGGGGTTCGAACCTAGGTCCTTCTCTGTGGTAGGCCAGCTGCACCACCGTCACACCACGATGCCCATATAACAAAATCAATATAAATGAAGCATATAAATTTTCAAACATTATTTTTGAAAACTGAGAAATTTTTCACCTCGCTGACAGTTCACCTCAAGTTATTTCTCCAAGGCTACCACACCATTGAAAAAACATATATAAACGTTTGTGAAATTTTTTTGTTACAAACTCGTTTGGAAAACATTTACTTTTTACGCTTGGAAAACATTGTTTAATAAACTAACTTACTTCATTGTTTATTGGGAACAAACAATAAAGAAACAAATACACGCAGTAACATTATTTTCACAAGATCTAACAACTACTAACTTACTAGCACTAAAAGTAGATATGACACCTTGTGTTGCAGACTCCCACTGCTGGCTTCAGCCATCAGCGCCCTGCATATCTATATATTAATAGGCTAACACTCTCCCCATAGTAATTTTCGCAACCCAACTTCATATAGTATTTATAGATAGATCCCTATAAAAGTTATATTGCCATCTTGGTATGGACTATTTCTACTGTCTCGCGAAAAAAAATTTTGGAAATTATGCTTTGTTTATTTGTTATTAAACAAAAAAGAAGCCTACAAACTTTCCAAAACTCTCCAGCTATTTTGTAATCTCCAACAGCACAACATATATAAAAGCTTTTACCAAAGCTACAGTATCTGACTGTTTCATTGTACGCTAGATGGACACGCGCCTTGCGCAAGAATTTCAATACTACCCTCAGCGACATCTACAACCCAGTAGATAAAGTATCTGATTCACAACAGAAATGATATACATGATACAGCAGTGGTAAAGGTGCCGGCTCTGATGCGTGCGTTTACAGGTTCAAGAGCACGGGTTCGGGGCAGGTTAAGTTTTTTTTTTTTTATAAATTATATTTGCCTTGAAATATATAGTAACATATGAAAACCTTTTATCATCATATTTTTATTTTTTTTATTTATTGAAGATTGGCCAGAAAAATATTACCAATTGTCTCATTTAGAGCAAAGCTGTAAACATACGCTGGAAAGTATAAGTAGTTGCTGGCGTCATTTTAAATAATTTTCCTTGCTTTAAAAGAATTAAAAAAAAAAAACAATTTCCATTTTTGTCTTCACCGAGAATCAAAGTTAGGTGTCCTGCAATTAGTATACATTTATACACATTTTGTTTAAAAAGGGTACAATTAGTGCCTTCATAGGACACGCTCGAACAAATGTGACCAATTTATTCCATTATTATAAAAAAGTAGTAGTCTACTACAATAAAATATTGGAAAAGTATATTTTCTAAGCAGAAAATGTATTTTTCATACTAAGAATGAAGTTAGTTATATAGAAACAAATATTTTGATAGCAACACAGAAGAGGAATTTTCAAAAATAGAAGAGAAAAAAGAAAAATGTCAAAATCCATGCAAAGAAATGTAAAGCAGAAGTTATTACCTTTCAAATGTTGTTGAAAATAATCTGTAGCCTTACTACAAGCCGAAATCTAATCACTTCAGTTGGTGCATGTTTTCATTACCTTATGAAAAATTTCAGCAGTATCTATATATTAATAGGCTAACACTCTCCCCATAGTAATTTTCGCAACC
Organism: Sphenella marginata; assembly: GCA_951509765.1. Lineage (NCBI taxonomy): Eukaryota > Metazoa > Arthropoda > Insecta > Diptera > Tephritidae > Sphenella > Sphenella marginata. Next base: position 17,928,353 of record OX608078.1, read on the forward strand.
CAACTTCATATAGTATTTATAGATAGACCCCTATAAAAGTTATATTGCCATCTTGGTATGGACTATTTCTACTGTATCGCGAAAAAAAATTTTGGAAATTATGCTTTGTTTATTTGTTATTAAACAAAAAAGAAGCCTACAAACTTTCCAAAACTCTCCAGCTATTTTGTAATCTCCAACAGCACAACATATATAAAAGCTTTTACCAAAGCTACAGTATCTGACTGTTTCATTGTACGCTAGATGGACGCGCGCCTTGCGCAAGAATTTCACCACTACCCTCAGCGACATCTACAACCCAGTAGATAAAGTATCTGATTCACAACAGAAATGATATACATGATACAGCAGTGGTAAAGGTGCCGGCTCTGATGCGTTTACAGGTTCAAGAGCACGGGTTCGGGGCAGGTTAAGTTTTTTTTTTTTATAAATTATATTTGCCTTGAAATATATAGTAACATATGAAAACCTTTTATCATCATATTTTTATTTTTTTTATTTATTGAAGATTGGCCAGAAAAATATTACCAATTGTCTCATTTAGAGCAAAGCTGTAAACATACGCTGGAAAGTATAAGTAGTTGCTGGCGTCATTTTAAATAATTTTCCTTGCTTTAAAAGAATTAAAAAAAAAAACAATTTCCATTTTTGTCTTCACCGAGAATCAAAGTTAGGTGTCCTGCAATTAGTATACATTTATACACATTTTGTTTAAAAAGGGTACAATTAGTGCCTTCATAGGACACGCTCGAACAAATGTGACCAATTTATTCCATTATTATAAAAAAGTAGTAGTCTACTACAATAAAATATTGGAAAAGTATATTTTCTAAGCAGAAAATGTATTTTTCATACTAAGAATGAAGTTAGTTATATAGAAACAAATATTTTGATAGCAACACAGAAGAGGAATTTTCAAAAATAGAAGAGAAAAAAGAAAAATGTCAAAATCCATGCAAAGAAATGTAAAGCAGAAGTTATTACCTTTCAAATGTTGTTGAAAATAATCTGTAGCCTTACTACAAGCCGAAATCTAATCACTTCAGTTGGTGCATGTTTTCATTACCTTATGAAAAATTTCAGCAGTATCTATATATTAATAGGCTAACACTCTCCCCATAGTAATTTTCGCAACCCAACTTCATATAGTATTTATAGATAGACCCCTATAAAAGTTATATTGCCATCTTGGTATGGACTATTTCTACTGTATCGCGAAAAAAAATTTTGGAAATTATGCTTTGTTTATTTGTTATTAAACAAAAAAGAAGCCTACAAACTTTCCAAAACTCTCCAGCTATTTTGTAATCTCCAACAGCACAACATATATAAAAGCTTTTACCAAAGCTACAGTATCTGACTGTTTCATTGTACGCTAGATGGACGCGCGCCTTGCGCAAGAATTTCACCACTACCCTCAGCGACATCTACAACCCAGTAGATAAAGTCTCTGATTCACAACAGAAATGATAAACATGTGGGATTGACACGGGAACGGACGACAAGAAGTGGACAGACCTATTAGTGTGGATATAACGACAAGTGAACGGGCAACAAGAACTGGACGGACCTAGTAGAAACGGACAGACCTATTACTTGACGACAGATACATACACAACTTAACGAAAGTTTTTAGTTTTAAATCAACCACCGATGTAAACGTGTGAACTTTTAATGCCTTAATAATAAATCTAGTTTATACTTCAAAAGAACTTTTAATGCGTTTTATTTCGGAACCTACAACTTTGGGGACTCAACCGAAATAAATATTGAGCCAGTGAAGTGATTTATAGGGCGAAATTCTCGAAAAAAAGTGTATACATGCTTTATAAGTGAGAAAGTGGTTGTTCGCTGCAAAAAATACAGTGAAATAAAGATTTTAACATTAAAATTTGCATATGTGCGAAATTGTGAAACCACCAGTGAAAATTGGTGCAAAACCCAAATCGGCGTGCTAAAGAATATTGCATTTGTGCGAAAGAACACGATATAAAAGCATGACCATTCACACAGTATAAGCCGCACAGTTTTATACTGTAGTGAACGAGATAGATAGAGAATTAGTACATATATGCCGCACTGCAGTGTACTAAGACAGGTGTAGCTACAGCGAGAAGAGTTGCGACAAAGTCAGTTGTTGCAACAAAGTCAGTTGCAAAGAAAAGTGGTTGAAACTTTGAACAAGTAGTGTTATTGTAGTGAAAGCCGAACAGCTCGCTGCATAATAAGAAAAGCAAACGAACGAAGTTAGTGTTGGTGATATGTGTATGTACGCGGCCACAAAAGCAGTGTGTTGCGTAAAATAAGAGCAGTGGACTCGAGATGCAGTATTTTTGTACGTATGTGCAAAGATTGTAGCAGAGCACAAGTCGTTCTACTTAGTGCTGGTGAGAAAGAGCAAACGATTGTAATAGTTGATATATGAAACGTCTTAAAGCAGAACAAATAGCATGCAATGCTAGATAAGAAACTATAGAAACAGTAAAGTGCAAGTGTGAAGCAAAATACAAAATTGCACAAATCAACTGTAAAGAGTAAAAAAGACGAAGCGCTAAGCATTCATCAGCGCATTCATTTCAAAATAAAAAGTAAGAAACTACATTTAAAATAAAATGCATGTGTGAAGTACAACACAAAATTGCATAAATCAACTTTAACTCATCAGAACGAGACAGCATCAATTCTATGAGAGCACAAAAGTGGTACGAAGCAGTAAAGGCGAAGTAAGCAGGAAAAGGCGAGTACGTATCTTATTTTGTAAGTGAAAATAGCGCTAATAAGAATTTTAAAACAGATGACATATAGAGTAGAGTGAATAGAGTAGAGTCAGTCTAATAAGAACAAATCAATAAGAATTTCAAAACAAATGAAATATAGAGTAGAGTGAATAGAGTAGAGTCAGTCTAATAAGAAATAAAATCAAAACAAGTAAAGTAAACAAAACAGAGAATTGAAATAGTAAAAAAGAATTACTTGAGAACTTTTATTAATATTAACAATATTTTCCAATTCAGATTAAAATAAATCGATCAAAACAATTTGAAATTTTATTATAGACCATTTACATATATGTCACATACAAGAAAATAAAAGTTGAATTTGAAATCATAACTTAATGTCCTGAAAAAAAAAGAATTTGGTTTTTTCGGTTCATAAGATTGATTCAAAAGGCAGATTACTTATTAATTTTAATTACAATTTATTTTCACTTTAAATTTTGTCGAATTTTATATACAAGCGAAATGCTGTAAGATAGTTTGGTAGTATTTTTCTTTCTTCTTATATATATCCAGGTTTCTAATAATTTTACGTAGATTAGTGAAATATATAAGTAACACCATGGACGCCCAGACTATTTTAAGTATGACTGTAGCAGCATTGAAAGAGAAGCTGCAAGAGGCAGGACTAAGTGGACAAGGACGCAAAAGCGACCTTAGAGACAGACTTCTTAGACATCATGAGCTCTTACAAGATGAAGACCAAGATACAGACGAAGAATCAACATACGAGGAAGCTACAGAGCCGGTACCGCAGACCGTGGTGATGAGGCCTGCTTTTACACTAAAAGACATACAAGACAGCTTACCGTCGTTTACTGGAACCGACATCTTAGATGTACATGACTGGATAAGAGAGTTTGAGGACAATGCCATCACATTGGGCTGGAACGATTTTCAAAAATATGTATATGCTAAACAGCTTTTGAAAGGAGCAGCCAAACTATTTTTGCGAAGTCAAGTCAGTGTTAAGGGTTGGGATTCGTTAAAAGTAGCACTAATAGATGAGTTTGGTAAAAAATTATCAATATTAGATATTCACCATATGCTACAAAATAGGCGTAAAAGAAATAATGAATCGTTTAAAGAATATTTATACACACTTATGGAAATTACTAAGCCAGTTAAGATGGACGCGGTTAGTATAATAGGGTATTTCGTAGAGGGAATTCCGGACTCCAGACCAAATAAAACTATTTTGTATCAGGCCCAAACTATTAAAGATTTAAAAGAAAATTTAAAAGTTTATGAAAAAGTATACGGTTCACGTCAGTCTTTTAACAAAGCGCAATCAGGACAAAGCACGTCAAAGAGTTCAATTTCACAAATCAGTGAAAATGCTAAAAAATGTTTTAAATGTTCATCAACGGCACATCTAGCAAAAGATTGTGCCAGTAAAGATAAACAATATAAGTGTTTCAAGTGTGGTGTAGAAGGGCACCGAAGTTTCGAGTGTAAGTCAGGGGCTAGCAAGCAAGTGAACAAAGAGAAAGGTGTAGTCAATTCTATGCTTAATGCGCCTTTGAGGCAGGCAAGCGGTTTAATTTTCAAGCAAATTCAGGTTGATGGTGTGCCGGTTGATGCAATGGTCGACACAGAATCAGATTTAAGTTTACTAAGGTATGACATTTTGGGGAAAATGAAGTATCCACAGTTAAGTAACGACCAAAGACGTGGTGAGCGAACTTACTACGATAGGTAGCATAACAAGGCAAATTAAGGTCGATAATCTTAAAATAGATGTAACCTTTCACGTTACCAGAAGCAACGATTTGCGCTACGAAGCTGTGCTAGGAAATGATATCCTTAAAAACGCAAATATCTCTGTTTCGGAGGGTATGGCAACTTTCAAAGCAAAAGATATGAAAGTTGATCAACCGAATGATAGGAATTTCGAGAATATGATATGGAGAATAGTAATTTATTAAATGAGTTTTCAGCGCTCTGCTTACAAAGCGAATTGGATAGTTTTGAAAGCGAACCAGTATTGAATCTTTCCCATCTGTCTGCGGACAAATGTGATGCTGTCACAGACCTAGTTAAAAAGTATACGCCAAAACCAAACTCTCAATCGCCAGTACACATGAAAATTATAGTGTCGGATGATAGACCGGTTTACCAAACTCCGCGCAGAGTTTCGTATGCTGATCAGCGTGTTATAGATGAGCAAGTTGAAACATGGCTAAAAGAGGGCATAATTTAGACAAGCAGTTCAGAATACGCCTCGCCTGTAGTTCTGGTTTCAAAAAAAGATGGCACTAAACGTTTGTGCTGTGATTTCAGAAAACTGAATGAAAAAATAATGCGGGATAATTTCCCTATGCCACTCACTGATGATGTGTTAGAACGTCTTCAAGGGGCTAAAGTGTTCTCAACTTTAGATCTAGCTAACGGGTTCTTTCACGTGCCAGTTGAACCAAATTCAAAACATTACACATCCTTCGTAACTCACAGTGGCAGTATGAGTTCAATTATGTTCCATTTGGAATATCCCGCCGTCTTTTGTCGGTACATTTCAGCAGTTTTCTGCGAGTTAATTCAAGCAGGAGTTATCGTAATTTACATGGATGACATAATCATTCCAGCGCAAAATGAAGAAGAGGGTTTGAATAAACTAAAAATAGTTTTAAGGCGCGCAGAAGGTTTCGGATTGAAGATAAAATGGCAAAAGTGTAAATTTTTGATGGGAAAAATACAATTTTTAGGATATATCATTGAAGAAGGATGTATCAAACCATCATGCGAGGAAGTAAAGGCTGTTGAATCGTTTCCAGTACCACGAGATAAAGCAGTGGCGCAGGTGGTAAGGGTGCCGGCTCTGATGCGTGCGTTAACACGATCAAGCACGGGTTCGGGGCAGGTTAAGTTTTGTAGTAGTTGCTGGCGTCATTTTAAATAATTTTCCTTGCTTTAAAAGAATTAAAAAAAGAAAGAACAGCTCCCATTTTTGTCTTCACTGAGAATCCCGATTCACCGAGAATCGAAGTCAGGTGTCCTGCAAGTAGTATACATTTATACCCATTTTGGTATAAAAATTGTACAATTAGTGTCTTCATAGGACATGCTCGAACAAATGTGACCAATTTATTCCATTTAAAAGAGACTAAACATGATCCAACTATGGAAGGTCGTCGCATGAGACAGCTGATTAAAAAGTTTTTTTCTTTAATTTTGACATTATGCCCATTTTTCAGTGTAATTTTGACAGTACGCACACAAAGTACAACAACAAAATACATTACGCAAATTACGTACGCACGGGTGTATGTCACCAAGCGATCACCTGTTTATTGCATCATGAGACTAAAAAAGTAGTAGTCTACTACAATAAAATATTGGAAAAGCGTATTTTCTAAGCAGAAAATGTATTTTTCATACTAAGAATGAAGTTAGTTATATAGAATAAAATATTTTCATAGAAACACCAGAAGAGGAATTTTCAAATATCAAAATCTATGCAAAGAAATGTAAAGCAGGAGTTATTAGCTTTCAAATGTTGTTGCAAATAATCTGTAGCCTTACTACAAGCCGAAATCTAATCACTTCAGTTGGTGCATGTTTTCATTACCTTATGAAAAATTTCAGCAGTATCTATATATTAATAGGCTAACATTTTTTCCATACAATCAATTGCCAGAGTGTATCTCATAAAATAAATGCATAGTTCCAATTATTATATATTTGGATATGTTTTCATGGGCCAGAAGCTTTGCATAGGCATATTATATTTAACAAAAAATGCTTCATTAATTTGTAATAATTCATAAAAGTTTTCACCAAAACCCAAAACTGTTAACTACAGTATCTGACTGTTTTATTGTACTACAGCAGTGGCGCAGGTTGTGAGCTTGCCGGCTATGATGCGTGCGTTCGTAGGTTCAAGCACGTGTTTAGGGCAGGACAATTTTTTTTTTTACTAAATTGAATTCGCCTTAAAACATACGAAAAGTTTTTATCATATTTTTTTTTTAAATTTATTATATTTGTAACCCAATATTTCAATATTTTTCTGTTTATGACATCTATCTTAAAAAATCTAAAAAATTATTCCAATTTATCAATTTATATTTTTTAAGAAATATATCATATTTAATATGCAAAAAGAAAAAGTACAGTTTGTAGCTTCTTCAATTTTATACTTACGAAATAATTAGAAATCTCGTTAATTTTCCTAAAGACATCAACTATTTTGTTCCTAAAAATTTTTATTTGCAAAAGGGTCGACATATGTATAACCCAATATTACAATATTTTTCTGTTTATGACATCTATCTTGGAGTGAAAAAAAAAAACAAATTTTTTTAATAAAAGCTAAAAAATTATTTCAATTTATCAATATATATTTTTTAAGAAATATAGTATATTTAATATACAAAAAGTAAAAACACAGTTTGTAGCTTCTTCAATTTTATATTTACGAAATAGTTTGAAATCGCGTTAATTTTCCTAAAGACATCAACTATTTTGTTCCTAAAAATTTTTATTTGCAAAAGAGTCGACATATAACCCAATATTTCAATATTTTTCTGTTTATGACATCTATCTTGGAGTGAAAAAAAACAAATTTTTTGGATAAAAGCTAAAAAATTATTTCAATTTATCAATATCTATTTTTTAAGAAATATATTATATTTAATATACAAAAAGTAAAAACACAGTTTGTAGCTTCTTCAATTTTATACTTACGAAATAATTAGAAATCGCGTTAATTTTCCTAAAGACATCAACTATTTTGTTCCTAAAAATTTTTATTTGCAAAAGAGTCGACATATAACCCAATATTTCAATATTTTTCTGTTTATGACATCTATCTTGAAGTGAAAAAATCAAATTTTTTGAAAAAAAGCTAAAAAATTATTTCAATTTATCAATATATATTTTTTAAGAAATATATCATATTTAATATACAAAAAGTAAAAACACAGTTTGTAGCTTCTTCAATTTTATACTTACGAAATAATTAGAAATCGCGTTAATTTTCCTAAAGACATCAACTATTTTGTTCCTAAAAATTTTTATTTGCAAAAGTGTCGACATATAACCCAATATTTCAATATTTTTCTGTTTGTGACATCTATCTTGGAGTAAAAAAACCAAATTCTTTGAAAAAAAGGTAAAAAATTATTTCAATTTTGTTGTCGCCAGCTTGAAATTAAATGATATGGCCACATTGGTGCAGAAAGAGGGGAAAAGATAGAACGAAATAACCGCAGCTAACTTAAGCCATTTTTATTGGCAAATGATTATTTCTTCAACCACCGAAAAAGAACAGCAAATTTTAGCACACAAAACCCGAAATTATATATATATGTTAATTTGTACTTGCTTTTACAGTGTAACAGAGTTAATGTAATTAAATGTTGTAACGTAAAGCCGCCTATTATTATTATTTCATTTACTCGGGTAGTCAGCCGCCATAACAGCCTAAAATTTGTTCTTTTCTCGGTGCATTAAAAATTTGCCGCCTACAACAATAATTCAGCCATTGTGGTAAATGCGTATTGGACATCGTCATAGACAGCAGCTACAAAATAGTAGCACGCAATATACGTAAACTAATGCGCAAATTATCAAAAGAGCCCACATATATGCACAGGAGACGTTCCTGGTTACAATTTAGCCAATCTCCATATTGCAACCACATGGTCCTGACCCAAATCTGATCCGCCACCTTTATTGCATCATGAGACTAAAAAAGTAGTAGTCTACTACAATAAAATATTGGAAAAGCGTATTTTCTAAGCAGAAAATGTATTTTTCATACTAAGAATGAAGCTAGTTATATAGAATAAAATATTTTCATAGAAACACCAGAAGAGGTATTTTCAAAAATAGAAGAGAAAAAAGAAAAATATCAAAATCTATGCAAAGAAATGTAAAGCAGGAGTTATTAGCTTTCAAATGTTGTTGCAAATAATCTGTAGCCTTACTACAAGCCGAAATCTAATCACTTCAGTTGGTGCATGTTTTCATTACCTTATGAAAAATTTCAGCAGTATCTATATATTAATAGGCTAACATTTTTTCCATACAATCAATTGCCAGAGTGTATCTCATAAAAAAAATGCATAGTTCCAATTATTATATATTTGGATATGTTTTCATGGGCCAGGAGCTTTGCATAGGCATATTATATTTAACAAAAAATGCTTCATTAATTTGTAATAATTCATAAAAGTTTTCACCAAAACCCAAAGCTGTTAACTACAGTATCTGACTGTTTTATTGTACTACAGCAGTGGCGCAGGTGGTGAGCTTGCCGGCTATGATGCGTGCGTTCGTAGGTTCAAGCACGTGTTTAGGGCAGGACAATTTTTTTTTTACTATATTGAATTTGCCTTAAAACATACGAAAAGTTTTTATCATATTTTTTTTTTTAAATTTATTATATTTGTAACCCAATATTTCAATATTCCAATGTGTTAAACGTTTATTGCATAAGGTGTTGAGAGAGGAAGCACCGAGAGTTGAGACATTTCGTAGCGTCGTTATAGAAATTGAAAATATTATCAACAGTCGACCACTGACTGATTTGCCAATTTCGCCTACTCAGGAAGAACCCCTCACACCAAATCATTTTTTAATGGGTTGTCTTAATTCGACACAAACGCCACATCCAGAGGAAGAGCGTCTTTGCCTTCGTAAGCAATGGAGGATTGCTCAAAATTTGAAAGATCGCGCGTGGAAGAGATGGATAGTAGAATATTTACCACAACTGCTATGCCGGACCAAATGGAGGGATGACGTAGACACGGTCACGTCCGGAGATATGGTAATAGCATGTGACCCATCAGCGCCTCGTAGTCATTGGGAAAAGGGAAGAGTAGTGAACATGTTGAAGGGCAGTGTGGGCGCGCTCGAAGCGCTAATGTACAAACCTCGCATGGGATTCTCCGTCGACCTATCCTAAGGCTAGCCGCCTTGAACATTTGCGAACCTACAGATGATTCGCCAGGAGGTGGAATGTTGTCGCCAGCTTGAAATTAAATGATATGGCCACATTGGTGCAGAAAGAGGGGAAAAGATAGAACTAAATAACCGCAGCTAACTTAAGCCATTTTTATTGGCAAATGATTATTTCTTCAACCACCGAAAAAGAACAGCAAATTTTAGAACACAAAACCCGAAATTATATATATATGTTAATTTGTACTTGCTTTTACAGTGTAACAGAGTTAATGTAATTAAATGTTGTAACGTAAAGCCGCCTATTATTATTATTTCATTTACTCGGGTAGTCAGCCGCCATAACAAATTTATCAATATATATTTCTTAAGAAATAAATCATATTTAATATACAAAAAGTAAAAACACAGTTTGTAGCTTCTTCAATTTTATATTTACGAAATAGTTTGAAATCGCGTTAATTTTCCTAAAGACATCAACTATTTTCTTCCTAAAAATTTTTATTTGCAACAGAGTCGACATATAACCCAATATTTCAATATTTTTCTGTCTATGACATCTATCTTGAAGTGAAAAAAACAAATTTTTTGAAAAAAAGCTAAGAAATTATTTCAATTTATCAATATATATTCTTTAAGAAATATATCATATTTAATATACAAAAAGTAAAAACACAGTTTGTAGCTTCTTCAATTTTATACTTACGAAATAATTAGAAATCGCGTTAATATTCCTAAAGACATCAACTATTTTCTTCCTAAATATTTTAATTTGTAAAAGAGTCGACATATAACCGGAATCCTTACATATTTAGGCTAATTGTGTCAGTTAAGATATGTGTTTTCAATATTTCCGAGTTGAATTTGACGAAAAAAATCAGAAAACCATCATATGTGTAAGTTGTAATATTCTCCCGCTATACGGATTTATTCATGTGTACCAATAGCGCATGTGTAATGGTTTCGGGTGGGACGCGTGCGTTTCATGGTTCGATCCCAACTTCGAATATACAATTTTTTTCCCCTTTTTTTCATATTGACTATTTTTTTTTGCAGGGAAATTACTAAAATCTACCTTAACACAATATGTACTTATATACATATGTCGTTTTATGAATTTTTTTTTTTTAAAGAATTTGCTTTTTTCTAATAGAGTATAATAAATCTTATATATAAAATTCTCGTGTCACAGTTTTTGAAACCATACTCCTCCGAAACGGCTTGACCGATTCTCATGAAATTTTGTGAGCATATTGAGTAGGTATGAGAATCGACCAACATCTATTTTTCAAGACCCTATGCGACCCGTTTTCCGAGATATCGACCAAAATGTGGACCAGGGGTGACCCTAGAAGGTGTTTATACTATATGGGTATCGAATAAAAGTTGTTGATGAGTGTTTAAAAAATAGGTCATTTCCAGGACCCTATGCTACCCCGTTTACGAGATATCGAAATGTGGACCAGGTGTGACCCCAGACGGGTTTTCTACAATATGGGTATCAAATAAAAGGCGTTGATGAGTATTTAAAAAAGAGGTGATTTTCAAGACCCTATGCGACCGGTTTTTCGAGATATCGAACAAAATATGGACCAGGCGTGACTCTAAAAAGTGTTTGCTCAATATGGGTACCAAATTAAAGCTGTTGTGGAGGGTTTTAATAGGAAGTGGTTCAAAGTCCAATATGGGACCCCATTTCCGAGATATTCACCAAAATGTGGACCAGGTGTGACTCTAAAAAGTGTTTGCACAATATGGTACCTACCGAATAAAAGGTGTTGATTGGGTGTTTAAAAAGAGGTAATTTTCATGACCCTATGCTACCCCGTTTACGAGATATCACCAAAAATGTGGGCCAGGTGTGACCCCAGACGGGTTTTCTACAATATGGGTATCAAATAAGAGGCGTTGATGAGTATTTAAAAATGAGGTGATTTTTAAGACCCCATGCGACCTGTTTTCCGAGATATCGCCAAAAATTTTTAGTAATGTAATCACTTTTCATTACCGGACGATAACTGATCAATCGTTTTTTAATTAGTTATCCTCGCCAGATGTCCACAGGTGTCACTTCTGACCCAGTAAACAGCACGGAGTAGGGATGAGAACGAAGCCGGTCTCCTCTTTCTCTCACACAATAAGACTTCTCTCACTCCCTACACAGCTGCAAGCCATGTTGTTTATGCACCAAGTGTAGTAAGGTTGACAATTATTATTTGCTATCTCAGTGTAACTCTCTTATTAACTATTAATCATTGCTATTCTATCAATAATAATAAAATTATCATCAATAATAATAAAATGATAAATTTTGAGTGTATTTTGCACGATTAATTAATCAAGTGATTTTCATAACCTAAAAAGTACTCAACACGTGCCATCCAATAACAACGGATTTTGTGTTGTAAGTACACTTTTTTTATTTATATCGAAAATGTTGTTGGAAACGGTCATAAAAGATTCGGTGGAATTTAATCTATGTATATAAAAAGGATGTGTGTATGTATGTTATAGACTCCGGAACTACCATGTCGATTTTGTTCATATTTACAGGATAGCTCAGTAGGAATCCGGAGAGTGTTTATGTAAAATTTTATTCCGGGAAGTGGACCAAGGACCGAAATATTCCAAACTTTTTTATTTATACTACGATTTTCTTCAAATTTGGTACAAGGGTACCACTTTACTTTGTTAAAATATGGGATAATTTTTTTCCGGGAAGTGGACCAGGGACCGAATTATTCCAAACTTTTTTATTTATCTTGCGATTTTTTCCCTAAATTTGGGCAGAACAACATCTGCCGGGTCCTTCTAGTATAGCTATATATCTAAGTTGAGGTGAAACGATATAAATATAACGGAATATTATTGAAATGATATCAAAGTCAATATGTAATGTACTTATATATATACATACATATACATATCTAAATTGTTGAGGAAAAACCCTAAAAAATCCAAAATGGAAACCGGCCTAATACTCATAATGAGAACTTCGAAATAAACTCCAAGTTCATTTAAAAAAAAAATTTAAAATTATTATTCTCTTTCAAAAACGCAGTCAAACTTCTATATTTTTGCAAAATTCTATAATAAAAGTGAGATTCAAAAGTATTCATGGTCACTATTTTCGGGTAGCTCTTGAGATGCATCCTAAAACATTTGTTTTTAACATATCTTTCATGTTCTATTGCAAAAAATAGTTCAAAATTAAAATTTTTCTTTTCGAAAATATACGGTCGGCAATTTAGATGCATCCTAAAATTCCGAAAAACTGAAGTGTTTACAATGAAATGTAAATTGTTTTGTGGAAAACGCACTGAAAATTTTATTTGCTTCCAATTTTGTTCGATATGGCATCATTCTATGTGACCATTATCTATATATTAATAGGCTAACATTTTTTCCATACAATCAATTGCCAGAGTGTATTTATTTATTTATTTATTTATTTATTTATTACAGTCTTTTTTTTTGACTTAGATTATATCTTTGGTATCACAGTGACATTATCTAAAAGGTAGAGTCTTACAATAATTAAATAGTAATTTTTTAAAATTGGTAATATTATTGCAGTCTTTTATCTCATTTGGTAGCTCATTATATGCCTTTATTCCCTCATAATATATGCTATTTTTATCAAATTCGGATCTTACAACAGGCAAATGAAAATTGTTCATATTTCTTGTTTGATAACGATGCACCTCGTTGTTATATCTCACACGATCTTTTATGTAGTTCGGCAGATTACCTAACTTCATGTTGTGTATAAATTTTAGAGTATGGTATTTAATGATTTGTTTAACACTAAGCCAGTTCAAACTCTCCAGCATTTCAGAGATTGGAGTATCAAAGCGTTTTTTGAGTATAAATCGCATCACTTTGTTTTGCTTTATTTGTAGTTTTTGTATATGTGTTGCTGCCAATGTGAAAAGGATGGTGGGACAATATATGAAATGGGGTTCTATAATAGATCTATAAACCATTGTTTTGTAATGTCTGCTAACATATTTACATGATCGTATCATAAAGCCTATCTTTTTAGATATTTTTTTCTCCGTGTATATAAAATGCTCATAAAACTTCAGTCTATCATCTATTATTATTCCCAAATATTTTATTTCATTCACTTTTTGTATAGGGGTATCAGCTATTTTTAGCATCACATTTTGCTCTTCCGTAGATTGTCTTCGCATAATCATCCATTTCGTTTTCTCTATATTAATTTTAAGTTTATTTTGGCATAACCACTTATATATGTTGTTTAGATCAGCTTGTATTTTTGATATAGCCTCAGGTGAAGATGGGCAGCTTATAGTTAATAAAGCATCATCCGCAAAGAGTCGTATTTTACAGTGATCGATACAGGTGTTTATATCATTAATATAGACGATGAACATAATTGCTGCCAGTACTGACCCTTGCGGCAGGCCTAGTTCAATGTTTACTTCTTCCGATACTGCATTTCGTATTACTGTCCTCTGTTTTCTTCCATCAAGATAACTTTTGAACCAGTTAATTGCAGCGCTACGTACACCGATGTTGTGCAGTTTCGTCAGCATGATGTCCCTATCGATGGTTTCAAAGGCTCTTTTAAGATCAAGAAAAACTGACACTGCTGTTTGTTTACTGGACATGCTTTCTTTCCACTCTGCTATTACTAAGTTGAGTGCAGTTTCACAGGAGTGCTTAGACCTGAATCCCGATTGATCGCTAATAATAATATCGTGTTCATTTAGATATTCCAATAACTGTTCTTTTACAATGCTTTCCATAAGTTTCTCGTCGCTAGGCAGTGTGTTGATAGGTCGTATCTCTTCAGGTTTCACTGTTCCTTTAACTTTTTCTACCGGCACAATTATAGAGGTCTTCCAGCACTCCGGGAAAACACCACTGTCAAAGCTTTCATTCACAATACACGCATATGTGTGAGCCAGGTACTCCACGCTGTCCTTAATTACGCCTTCTGCCAGTAGTTTTTTTCCCCCATACTTATTTTTCAATCTCTTCGTTGCTTGCATAATCTGTTCCACATTTATATGTTTAAATTGAAATGGGCATCTATTTATGTCGTTGTGTGTTTCGCCTGGTACAATATTCTCGATGCTATTACTAATTGATTCAACACTCTCCACAAAATATTGGTTGAGTTGGTTGGCAATTTCACTGTCTTCCTCTTTGTTGCAATATTCGATATTTTTAAATTTTCCGGATCTACTTTGCTGTTTAGGTCTTCTTTTGTTTTACTACCTGTTTGTTTTTCTTTGGGTTTTACAATTATGGCTACATCATTTTTTAGGTGTGGTATTTCACTTTTTTTAGTATTACATTTTATAGCATCGGCGTATGATTTTTGTACACTACTATTGTTGCTGCTTATTTTTTGCACTTCACTGTATACTTTCTCATTATCTTTGTTGATCAACTCAGTTTTGTTTTTCACTTCTTCCACCATCTCATACAAGCTTTTCATATCTCCAATTTTCTTCTCAAAGAGCTTTTGTGTCTTCTCCATTCTCTCTACTCGTTGAGTGTAACGACACTCAACAGCTTCCAGCAAAGCTTTTATCTCACTTTGACTTTTCTTCATCACTTCATTAAACTCATTCTTATACTCGTTCAATATCGAGCCATTTTTTTTCACACTCATTTGCATGTCTTGTAGCACCATATCTACGTTTTGTATGTATGTCATGCATTCATCACACATCAGCCGCACCATACTGTTTGGTACGCCAAGAACGTTGCCGCTAAATTTGTCAACACCTGCACATTGGCGAGTTTCATGAAAAACTTTACCACAAACTCCCTCACATCTTATACCACTCTCTCCCCTAATGTGGGACTTGCACGTCGCGCACACACTCATTTCTTCTGTTTGAGCTTTTCCAGTTTGTTTTTATTTCCCGTTTTTCTCTATATGTATCGTTGACAACGATTTTGATTACTTTGAGTCACTTGCTCACAGAAATTGGCGAAATAAAATATCCAAATTCTCAATACCAATTTACTTTAATTTCAAATAAAAAAAATTCATCCACTTTACGAGTCCCTATCTCGTATATGTAGCGATTTCAACAAATAATCAGCTTGGTTTAACCATTCGTTCACACAACAATCGGAGAGCGAAAATAAACATAAAAAAATGCATAATTCCAATTATTATATATTTTGATATGTTTTCATGGGCCAGGAGCTTTGCATAGGCATATTATATTTAACAAAAAATGCTTCATTAATTTGTAATAATTCATAAAAGTTTTCACCAAAACCCAAAACTGTTAACTACAGTATCTGACTGTTTTATTGTACTACAGCAGTGGCGCAGGTGGTGAGCTTGCCGGCTATGATGCGTGCGTTCGTAGGTTCAAGCACGTGTTTAGGGCAGGAAATTTTTTTTTTTTTACTAAATTGAATTTGCCTTAAAACATACTAAAATTTTTTGAAAAAAAGCTAAAAAATTTTTTCAATATATATATTTTTTAAGAAATATGTCATATTTAATATACAAAAAGTAAAAACACAGTTTGTAGCTTCTTCAATTTTATACTTACGAAATAATTAGAAATCGCGTTAATTTTCCTAAAGACATCAACTATTTAGTTCCTAAAAATTTTTATTTGCAAAAGTGTCGACATATAACCCAATATTTCAATATTTTTCTGTTTGTGACATCTATCTTGGAGTAAAAAAACCAAATTTTTTGAAAAAAAGCTAAAAAATTATTTCAATTTATCAATATATATTTTTTAAGAAATTTATCATATTTAATATACAAAAAGTAAAAACACAGTTTGTAGCTTCTTCAATTTTATATTCACGAAATAGTTTGAAATCGCGTTAATTTTCCTAAAGACATCAACTATTTTCTTCCTAAAAATTTTAATTTGTAAAAGAGTCGACATATAACCGAAATCCTTACATATTTAGGCTAATTAGGCCAGTTAAGATACGTGTTTTTAATATTTCCGAGTTGAATTTGACGAAAAAAATCAGAAAACCATCATATGTGTAAGTTGTAATATTCTCCCGCTATACGGATTTATTCATGTGTACCAATAGCGCATGTATAATGGTTTCGGGTGGGACGCGTGCGTTTCATTGTTCGATCCCAACTTCGAATATACAATTTTTTTCCCCTTTTTTTCATATGACTATTTTTTTTTGCAGGGAAATTACTAAAATCTACCTTAACACAATATGTACTTATATACATATGTCGTTTTATGAATTTTTTTTAAGGAATTTGTTTTTTTCTAATAGAGCTTAATAAATATAGCTACATACATATCTAAGTTGAGGTCATACGATATAAATATCACGGAATATTATTGAAATGATATAAAAGTCAATATGTAATGTACTTATATATATACATACATATACATTTCTAAATTGTTGAGGAAAACCCCTAAAAAATCCAAAATGGAAACCGGCCTAATACTCATAATGAGAACTTCGAAATAAACTCCAAATTCATTTAAAAAAAAATTTTAAATTAATATTCTCTTTCAAAAACGCAGTCAAACTTTTATATTTTGGCAAAATTCTATAATAAAAGTGAGATTCAAAAGTATTCATGGTCACTATTTTCGGGTAGCTCTTGAGATGCATCCTAAAACATTTGTTTTTAACATATCTTTCATGTTCTCTTGCAAAAAATAGTTCAAAATTAAAATTTTTTCGGAAAATGGGACAAAAGTTGTGTTTTTATAGAACTCTAAAACTTAATTTTTTTTTTAATTTTATAAAATTGTTACTTATTTGTTAAATTTCACTATATACGGTCGGTAATTTAGATGAATCCTAAAATCCCGAAAAACTGAAGTGTTTACAATGAAATGCAAATTGTTTTGTGGAAAACGCACTTAAAATTTTATTTGCTTCCAATTTTGTTCGATATGGCATCATTCTATGTGACCGTTATATATAATATAAGTCTAACTATGTTGTTGGTATATGTCCATGAAATTTAATTTTGCTTATTGAAATATTGACGGAATATGAAAGGAGTGGTGGGTCTGATGGTGGACTTTCAAACATTACTAAGCACCGTTTTTGCCATCTCCTATTAATGATTACTGGTCTTTAATGGACGGATTTTTTTTGGTTAGTTGTCAAATTACCCGTCTTTAGAGTAAACCAGCTTTTATGAAGGCGACTCTCAATAACTCAACTATAAATAATTATTTTCAGCAATAAAAATGTCTCCAATATTTATGCCTCTAGGCATTAGGTACTGGAGAAAAATGCGAACAGAGGATTTAATATACATATATATATATATATATATATATTGCGCGATATACAACAGTTATATCATCAACCTCCTAGGAGATTTTTGTGCCGAGCCTCTCTTCCAATTTGTGGTGTGCCGCTTTGAAAAATTTTTTCCTACAAATTGGCGGGACCTACGGTTTTTCGCCGACTCCGAACGGCATCTACAAAGCAGATGAACTTTTGCTGAGAAGCCTTTCATGGCAGAAATACACTCGGAGAGTTTGCCAAACCACTGCCAAGGGGCGACCCTGTTTTGAAAAAACTTTTTCAAACCACTTTTTGATGTAATCTGTACCAGGGCTCGAACCCGGACCTTCGGTGTGGTAGGCCGGCAACACTACCTCCACAGCACGGTGGCCGCCGCCAGAGGATTTAATAAGTTAAACTAATTTAAGGTGGTCGAATTTCGACCACGGGATATACTAGTTTATATTAATACGCTAACTCTGTTGTACTACCACCCTAATGTGTGAAAACTTTGAGTGGCATCACCACCTCGCAAAATTTCGCACTTTTTAAACACTACGAAAACCACACAAACCCCTCTGCTATCATTCATATGCAGTAATCCAGGAGCTGCCACTTGCTTTTATTTGTGTGCCAAAAAAATTGTGCTAAATCCTGTACAACATCATTTGAAGCCTAAGAAATCCATCTTAACTGCTCATGGCTTTAGCTGCCATTATGCATACTTAGCATAGACTTGACTTTACTTGAGAACTGTCACTTAGCACTTAGAAAAATAGCAAGAGAGTACACTAGCCAGTTTCAAATAAGAGTAAAAGTTTCCCATATCGAATTGCTTTTCAAAAGTAATCGTGAGATTTTTTACATATAACTCAGTAAAAAGTACCAAAACGCATTTTCTTGGCATTAGGTTGCGATTTTCTGAGCGTATCTACAATCAGTATATAGTCAATGCCAAAAAAAAAACTATAAAGCATTTTGGAGGAAAAAAATTTTTTTTTAGGTTAGCCTAATTTGAATTCAATTTATTTGACAGTAAGTTTTGCGGCTGTCATATGAATAATATACATCCAAAAAATTTTATACCTATAGAATAGTTTGATGATTTTATTCAAAATGTTAAAAAAAAGGTATGGCATCACACAGTTCTCTCACGGCGCTCACTACACTTAGAATTTACATAAAAAATCAAAACTCCACAGAATTCTAAGTCAAGTCAAGTAGGGTAATCGGATATATGCCAACTTCATTAAACAGAACGCTAAGTGCCAGTTCCAAGTCAAGTCAAGTCTATGCTAAGTATGCATAATGGCTGCTTTAGCTTACACGCTCCCACATATGGGCAATCCTGTAAGCTCAAAGATTTTAAAACTCATTCATTTTACATACATACATACATATTCATACATACTTATGAGGGGAAGCCATGCGATTATAAACGTTACCGAAAAATTGAGAAATCGTCATTCTCTCTGCCGAAAATTTCTGCGCATTTGGTTTCTTCTACTCGGTGCGTGAAACACTTGCTCAAATTTTCAAATTTTTTGCCCTCATTCCTTTTACTAACCATAGATAAATAGATTTGAGACTCTTCGTTTCGAGAGAGCGCTGTCAAAATGCACATTTTTTATAACATTTGTCATTGGTGCCACTCCGTGAAAGTGGAGTAAAACTGAGTATGGCTATTTTCATCATATATTTTGGGGATTTTAAAGGTTTTACTTTAATTGGACTTTTGAAGGGGTAAATAAATTTTTCGAAACTTATTTTTCAAAAATATGACAAATTAACGTATCTGCAGGCATAAATAAACAAAAATATATGTACAAATGAAGTTGAAATGCATCATATAACACTGCTATGAGTTGATAATGAAATATTGAATTTATTGATAAATATGGATTGATAGGATCAAAAGCACTATAAAAACCGTTGTTGGGTGCATGGGGGCTGGTCCTCTACTTAAAATTTCTGAAGTTCTTCTAACAAAATCAATAACATAAGGCCAAGTAAAAAATGTACTTAAGGTTTTTTGTTGATAAATTTTGACTGGCTTATAGTATTGACCTTCCGCCTGCATATTATTATCAGGGACACCGAACCGCATGTTTTGATGTAGCACTCAACATTTTTCATAACTTCTACCCATTTGACCCCAAAGCTAAAGAGTTACCGACTATTTCGGCACATTTTTTCGTTGCCTTAGTCTGGCCTTCTGCGAAATGCCATTTATTTTGACTCTCCTGCTCTCCTGCATTGTACAGAACAAATTTTCTAAAATTTTCGCACGCCATAACTGCAAAAACACCTAGAAATAGTAGGGTAATGTAAATTGGCATACATATGTACATTATGTTGGTGTAAAACTGATAATATGAAGTATGTAAAAGTAAAAGTTAAAGAAACAGTTGAAAGAAGTACATAAATTAAAAAATTTTAAAAATTATAATTTTGTCACTTAGAAAGTTATTCCCGAGGATGCTTCAATTGCCTACCTCATGGGTGGTGTGGAAATGGCAAGACCTTTACTTTAGTACCAACTCACCAATTTGCTTCTTCTGGAAAATGTTTCGTTTGTTGGTTAGAGCCTTTGTGGATCAAATTAACGCACGTGAGCGTGAGTGAGTGGAGCCTTCTATAACGTACGAAAATGCGTTCACGGACATTTATCAATTGAGCTCTTATTTTCAATAAAATTTAAAACAATTTAATAGCGAGATGATAAAATAAGGATATTTGCGCCCTTTAGGGCCGTTTTCACGACTAGGCGTCAAATTTTTCAACTTTTTTTTTTTTATATTCACCAAATTTTTGGAAAAACCGACTGATATAAACCAGTTATACGAAGAAAAGTTGTTTAAGTTCACGAAGAAGTCTATGACATGCTATATCTCCTGTGACAAAACTAAACCAAGTAAGTAGCTCTCCCGCGACTTATGCAAAACGGAATAAGTCTTAGTTATTTTTCCACCTACTTACTTGGTATTGCATTTGTCACGGGAGATATGTATGTTAAAGAAAAGATTGTGGCTAGGAAAATAAGTATTTTATTTCAAAGTTTTATTTTTAGAGGAGTTGAAGAAAATTTAAATTGGTCGATTTTCGACCACGGGCGATACTAGTGTTCCATTATAAGGCGCCCATCATAACTATACAGAGTGGCAATGGGTAGATCGTCAGTGGATCATTTAAACTTATCCACGTGGTAAATTTGGATCAGTATGCTACGGCAATAAAGCACATTGAAGACCTTGCGAGTAACTCATTCAGACGAACCAATAACCAGCTTTTAGTGCAGCTATACATCAACCAAACACTACAACGTCTCGAAGAGCTAAGAGGAAATACAAACAGAACCCGAAATGCCCGATCTATTGACTGGATAGGCTCAGCGTGGAAGTGGTTAGCGGGATCACCCGACGCAACTGATTGGAGCAATATCCTGCAAAGTCAGAATGAAGTCATAGAAAGTAATAACCACCAATACAGGATTAATAGAAAACTTTTCGCAACCACGCAGGAGGTCCTAGGGAGAATAAATGAGGTCGTGGATCGAACAAACTCAGTAGCAAAAGAAACAGGAATGGTAGAATTTGAAGAGAGCGCACTTCATAATATCGCACTTGTTCGGGAGGAGGTCAACGAAATGGTGCGGGCATGTCAGCTTGCGAAACGGGAAATCGTTAACACCAACCTGCTCGATATGGACGAAGTCAACCAAATCATATCAGAGCTAGAAACCCTCCCTTATCAAAACCTAATTCAAGCAATAGAATATGGCAAACCATCAATATATACAAATGGGACGCTACTCCTCTATGTCCTCTCAATGCCAAAGGTAGCAAACAACGTATACAACTTACTGATTACACGAGCTGGTATAAACGATGGCAAACAGCTAGACCTACCCTTCGACAAGATGCTCGTCAACCAAGAGGAAACGTATGGACTTAAGAAAAACTGCCTATTAATTGGTGCATCTACCATATGCGATATGCAATCTCTAACAAAATTGGAGGAGCATAGCTGCCTACCACGACTACTCAAAGGTGGGGAGGCCGATTGTCAATTCAGCGGGCGCAACGGTAGTATCGTAGAATGGGTAACCTATGGCACGGTATTCATTTCAAACTACCAAGGCGTGATCGAGAGCAACAGTGCCTCAAACTCCCTGAACGGCACCTATGTACTCCAACTAAACAATCAAGTTAGGGGACCAAGTGTTCACCAGCAGGGAAGCTATCACATCGCAAGCCCTGCCAGCCGTGGTGGCAAACGTCAAAAACCGTACCATGAGCGTCTACTTAGGATATGTTCATGACATCGCCATGGGAAACATTAGGTATATAACTCATGTTAACGATAAAGTAAATCTCTCTCTAATTACAGAAGGGTTCGCTATCTGCGCGATAGTAGTTATCACCGCCACACTGGTGAAACGCTGCAGGAGAAAACTGAACCTAACACCAGTCCAAATCCCAAAGCAATGGGAAGAAAACTCTACCACCAACGGAATAATTAAGGAGAAATCCACAGACGAACCTCACTACCCTAATGTCAGTCTACCATCCAGCACATTCAAACTCAACATAACACCAGAAAGCTGTGAATACACCCTACAAGACATAGCGCAGTCAGGCTTTTCAACATTTGATCTGCGGGACGCAGACCTTTGAAGGGGGAAGACTTAACTCTGTACTACATTACCACATACCCTGTATTCTCGTTATCCAACAATGGTCAGCATTGCCCCAATTATGGTTCAGTATAATAATTCCGCTGACACGGCACACGCGCGACACAATTATTAATGAATGAGCAAATAGTGCAACGCAGTAATATCGGCCAATCACAGTTATTAATGAATGGGCAAATAGTGCAACGCAGCAATATCGGCCAACACGCGCAGCTGACCTAATTAACAAACCCGGAAGCATGAATGGGATCTGCACCCTTAGCATTATAGTCTTAGGTTAAGTAGTTAGCTGGTAAGAATATCGATTAGTTTAGTTTAGTTCAATTTGGCGTGTCAAGCAAGACACTACATTAAATGTCATAAACCAACTTCCAGTGTTTCAATTAATTGGTTATCGGCGATTTCAATCGCCGCATCTTTAATTTTTTAGAGAACGAGACGTTGGTCTCGTTAACTTATATAAAAATTAATTGGCGTTCGTATATACCGTAAGATCTCCGTATCGGCTCAACCGATTTTAAATATTTTTTCCTTAATGTTTCCAATCTGTTTCAGGTCTCATTTACCACATAAATTTTTTTTTTCTAATCTCAATTTAAATTTTTTTTAGCTAATACTCAATAACGGCTTAACCGATTTTCAAAATTGTTTCTTTTCTTTATTCTTTCGGACATAGTGTTTATGTATATAGAACAAAACATTTTCTAAATCCCCAATTTAATCATATATTAGCTAAAGAAGTTTAGCTACCATATAAATTGTAGTCAGTTGAGATCACTGGTATTCTAACTGAAATGTTCCTGTAGGGAACTTAATGCCATACAGGGCCCTCACTCTGTAGTTCTATTCGAAAGGCTGTTCTACTCGAAAGCGAAAATCGATTCTAAAACACATCGGCACTCGGTAGTTCGTTAGAATTCACTTTAAAAAATATTCGATAAGGGTGAGCAACACTGTTTCACAAATGTCAAACTCAAAGAAAAATACGAAAAGAAAACAAAAGCAAAACAAACCAAATTGAAAACATTGCGATTTAAGAAGTTTTAATTTTACAAAATAAAAGGTAATTAGAATATATGTGAAATGTATTTGGTAGCGCTATGGTTGCGCGTTATTAGGGATAATTCCAATATACTCAATATCAATGACAAATGGTAAATATATTGATTAATTTGTAGACCGACTATGCCTAATTTATTTCGAATTATTCCTTTACAGCTTTGTACAAAACTTTAGGTTGAATAAGGACGCATTTCAGTATGTACTAAATGCAATTATCCCCGAGCTAAGTATTCCTCAAAAATCAATAGCGATTCCCCCAATTATTAAGCTCGCCGCTGCACTTAAATTATTAATACTGCACCATAATCTCAAACTGTTGAGGTTTCGTATTTGGTTGCTTAAATCTTTCTGCCCTGTAAACGATTTTTTGATGAGAAAAAGAGAAATATTCGATTTAATTCATAGGAAGTTACATTTTTGTTGATTTTCGTTTGCTAAATTATTGTAGAATAGAATTTTCTAACATTCGACTACTTTGACATTTGTTTTCGAGACAGAGAGTGCCAAATTTTCTACAAACGAAAGGGGAAAAATCAAATCCGAAGGGAACAAACTGGAACTCGAACAACGAATGTATTCTAATCGAAAATTCCTTACAGAGTACGAATCGCTCGAAAGCGAACGAAATTTCTTTAGAATAGAACTACAGAGTAAGGGCCCAGATTTTTCCGTTTTATATTTAAATACATATGGTGAATTCCTTTTCGCTACAATGGCGAATGTTGAAAAAGTGAATGCAACAACCAAAAGTTTTGATTGTGAATATAGGTTGTTGATTGTGAATATAGGTTGTTATTCCGTCCTTTTTCATAATCTATGTTATGGTGAAGAAGTTGTAATCTATATATATAAAAATGAATTGGCGTTCGTATATACCGTAAGATCTCCATATCGGCTCAACCGATTTTAAATATTTTTTCTTTAATGTTTCCAATCTGTTTCAGGTCTCATTTACCACATAAATTTTTTCTTTTCTTTATTCTATCGGACATAGTGTTTATTTATATAGAACAAAACATTTTCTAAATTCCCAATTTAATCATATATTAGCTAAAGAAGTTTAGCTACCATATAAATTGTAGTCAGTTGAGATCACTGGTATTCTAACTGAAATGTTCCTGTAGGGAACTTAATGCCATACAGATTATTTCCGTTTTATATTTAAATACAAATGGTGAATTCCTTTTCGCTACTTTGGCGAATGTTGAAAAAGTGAATGCAAAAACCAAAAGTTTTGATTGTGAATATAGGTTGTTGATTGTGAACATAGGTTGTTATTCCGTCCTTTTTCATAATCTATGTTATGGTGAAGAAATTGTAATCTATATATATAAAAACTAGCTGACCCGGCAAACTTCGTTCTGCCCAAAATAGATTTTGTTATTAATTTCATTTATTTCATACTAGCAGGGTACCCGGCATTGCTCGGGATGTAAGTAGTTCATAAATTCCTGCTACCCTCAATTGCGAAGACAATTTACACGCTGAGAAAGTTCAGAAAAATATTTATTTTCGCACTTTATATTCGGTTATTGTATGGCAACCAACTAAAGTAAAAGCGTTTTTAATAGTCGAACTTCGACATTTTGTCATCTCCCCTCCATTTGAGTCTTAAGCTGTGCCAATGTCTATTCGATTATCTCTTTCTGCACCCCTTCTCCCTGTACTCTTCTCTCTTTCCTCATCTTTCTATTAGCATATCTTATAACTTTAAACGACTTATTCTTGTATATTTGTATATCCACTACTATCTCCCGAACGACTTCACCGATTTTAATGAAATTTGGTACACAGGTACTATGCTTTGTTTTAAGATTTTCTACTTTGGTGTTGCCACTTGGGTTGGTCCTTAGGGTTGCCACCTATATAATTTTTTTTTAAATATTAAGCAATATATGGCAATAGGGGTATCAACTGAAAGGTATTTTAGGTCGTATACCAACCAAAATATTTTCGAGTAGGATTGCCACCTAGGGTTCCCACCTGAACGCATTTTATTTATTCCTTCAGATATCACCACTATCCCGGGAACGGCTAAACCGATTTCGATGAAATTTGGTAGATGGATAGTATGCTTCCTTCTAATATTTTCTACTTGGCTGTTGGCACTAAAGGAAGCTAGAGGGCTGCCACCTTTCCGATTTTTTTTTAAATATTAAGCAATATATGGCATTTTGGGTATCAAATGAAAAGTATTTTTGGCCGTATACCAACCAGAATATTTAATAGACAACAGGTGTCGCCAAAGTATGTTAGGTGACTTTTTGTGGTTAGTGTTCGATATTTTGGAAGCATGTCTCGGTCACCCAGGTACTATTTACTTCAGTTAATTGACGCATATATACTTACAAACTCTGTTAATTTATCGGAAAATAAAATAAAGTTTTATAATTTTTTGAACATATTTTTTAAGTTGATTTTGTTTTTTTAATTTTACAATGCTTTAATATACATATGTACACATTTTACAAAAAAAGACCAAATTCACAAATTCTATACGAAAAACTTAACTTAATCAATTTTTAAATAATTCATTTTGCTTTTTAAGTGTGATTATAGCATACTACAATTATTTAGAAATATAAAAAAATCCTATCAGCTACATACATACATATGTATGTAAGTACAAATGTGTTTACTGCTATTTTCGTTTTGTGGCACGGTGATGATGTTCACGAAGGCAGTATTGCTCGATATTTTGCAGTTGTGGCATTGTGATGATGCATTGCTCAATCTATAAAACGATATTTTGCAGTTGTGGCATTGTGATCATGTTGAAGAAGGCAGTATTGCTCGATGTTTTGCAGTTGTGGCACGGTGATGACGTTTACAATGGCAGTATTGCTCAATCTATAAAACGATATTTTGCATTTTTGGCATTGTGATGATGTTCAAGAAGGCAGTATTGCTCGATATTTTGCAGTTAAGGCAGGGTGAAGACGTTTACAATGACAGTATTGCTCGATATTTTGCAGTTGTGGCACGGTGATGACGTTTACAATGACAGTATTGCTCAATCTATAAAACGATATTTTGCAGTTTTGGCATTGTGATGATGTTCAAGAAGGCAGTATTGCTCGATATTTTGCAGTTGTGGCACGGTGATGACGTTTACAATGGCAGTATTGCTGAATCTATAAAACGATATTTTGCAGTTCTGGCATTGTGATGATGTTCAAGAAGGCAGTATTGCTCGATATTTTGCAGTTGTGGCACGGTGATGACGTTTAGAATGACAGTATTGCTCGATATTTTGCAGTTGTGGCAGGGTGATGACGTTTACAATGGCAGTATTGCTCAATCTATAAAACGATATTTTGCAGTTTTGGCATTGTGATGATGTTCAAGAAGGCAGTATTGCTCGATATTTTGCAGTTGTGGCACGGTGATGACGTTAACAATGGCAGTATTGCTCAATCTATAAAACGATATTTTGTAAGTACATATGCACATACATAAATATACATATTTTGTCAAAGCATATAAAAGAGTTTGCCCAATTCGTGGGAAAACTACGCATAGCCAAAATACATAACATCAGCAATAATTTTGGCTGGGAGTTTGTTTACGTTGGCGGTCGGTAATTAAGCCGCTGCTAGCGCTTGCATATATATGTAAGCATTTATATATGCAAGCGTTTTGGATACATATATATATATTTTAATATACCGTCTGTATGTAGGCATGTGCATGCATTGGACACACTACACCTCCTTACCAAAGAATAATCGCGTAGCATTGCTGTGCTTAATGCGACAGCGATTCTATTTCATTTAATTGCTTTGGCGTAAATCAAATTTTATGACTTGCATTTGGTTACTATATGAGTTATTCTATTTCAGTAAAATTTTACAATTTTTTTTGTTTTGCTTATTATTTCAAGTGGCTCTTTATTCTGTATGTTTACAATGGGCTGACTTATTTTGTTTGCTTTGTTTATACATGTGTCATATTTTTCTTACGTAATTTTGAAAAGAGTTTGTTTAGAGAATTTTGTGTTTTTCTTTTGTACACATTCTCGTTTGGTGTTTATTTAAAGTGTATACTTATTCTAGTAGTTTAAGTCTATTTTTGTGTATTACTATTTTCTTATCGTTTAAAGTATTTTTATGTTGGTTTTTATTTTCTACATTAGGAAGAATTGAAGTAAAATTGTTGTGCTTATCAATATTTGTTACTCTATACGGAATTAATGAAAAATTATATCTACTATCTAATTTATCACCTGCTTCGTCTCTAACAAACTATATCTCCTATGTTTATTTCCTTAAGTTGTATATTTTTGTCATAAACGACTTTTTGTTTTTCCTTAGACTGTTTTACTAACCTATTAGCTCTTTCCTGTGTAGTTGGAGCCTATATTTAATTTCCTTATCATAAGCCTCATGATTATATACCGGGCTAATGACATTTTCTTTTAAAAATTCGTAAGTCAGGGGGGATTTTGCAAAAACGAGCTCAAATGGGCAGTAACCATGTACTGTAGATGGTGTTGTATTGTAACAATACGAAAAATATTTTAGATACTCATCCCAATCGTCTTTGTCAATGGATATGTAAGAACGTACATATTCATTGAATGTTCTATGACTACGCTCAATCGTGCCTAAAGTTTGGTGATGATACGGTGTAGATGTTTTATGTTCGATTTTTAGCAATTTGCATAATTCCTCAAATAAACTATTCTTGTATTCGGTTCCCATATCTGTTATGATTGTTTTCATGCAACTATAAATTAGAATGAAATGTTCGAATACAGCCTTAGCTACTACTACTGCATGTTTACTTTGTTATATTTAGTTAGATCACAAACAATTGTAACTGCGTATTCATTTCCGTGAATTGATTTTGGTAGTGGTCCGATCGTGTCAATCTGCACAACATCGAATGCTTTTGTTGGTGTTTCGGTTATTGTCATGGGTTCTTTTAAGTTCACACTTGTTTTATTTTTACTGCAATGAATGCACTTTTTGATATAATTTTTAATATCATTTTTCATATTTCTCCAGTAGTATTTTTGTCTTATTTTATTAGTCTTGCGATTTATTCCTGGGTGGCCACCAAAAACAGGATCGTCATGATATTTATGAAGAATTTCTTTAATTTTTTCCTTATTTGTCACATGCATAACCTCCGGAGTTAATGCTATAATTAAATTTTTGAGAACTTTGGTACCAATTTCTTTAAATGTGTCTACCCGGGTATAATTATTCTTAAACAATTTGTCTCCTAAGGACAACTGTATTTTTTCAATTCCCAAATTGCCGGCTTCTTTCATAAGCCTGGCAAAGAATTGACCTAAGTCAATCTTCGCCTCAACAATTAGGTTTTTTATATTAATTTCGCTGCAAATTTTCTTTCCTTTTTTGAAACATAATTTCGGAGGATCGAAAACGAGCTGGACTAGTCTTTTTACTTCACATTTATATAGCGCTTCATATATGATTGGGTTCTCTCTGTGACTTTTTATTTCTTCATCTTTACTACTGGGGTTTTTCTTAGTTTCCGATCTAGTCGTAACTTTTAATATTTTACATGCTTCTACTGACATTTCTTTTAAATCTTTAATATTAATGCGCGATAACGCGTCTGCTACATAATTTTCTTTCCCTGCTATATACTCCACCTCAAAATCATATTCTTCCAAATCCAATCTGATTCTAGTTAATTTTGATGAAGGGTTTTTCATCGAAAATAAGAACGTTAAAGGTCTGTGGTCTGTTTTGACCAAGAATTTTCTTCCGTAGACATATGGTCTAAAATAGGTTATGGCCCAATGAATGGCCGCTAATTCCTTCTCAATTGTTGCTTTATTAATTTCTCCTTTTGTAAACGATCTAGATGCATATGCAATTGGTAATTGTTTTCCTTCATACTCTTGGCTTAGCATAGCCCCGCAAGCATATCCACTTGCGTCAGTTGTTATACAGAATTGTTTACTGAAATCGGGATACTGTAGAACATTAGGGCTCATTAACGCAGCTTTCAAATAGTCAAAGGATTTTTTACAATCAAAAACTACATTTTTCTTACAAAGTCTTGTCAATATTCTAGAGTATTCCGCAAAATTTGGAATAAATCTCCGATAGTAATTGCAAAATGCGACGAATCGTTTCGCCTCATCTGCATTTTTAGGAGTTGGGTAGTTTTTAACAGCTTCAAATTTACTGGGATCTGGCAAAATGCCTTTGCTTGTGCATTTATGACCAAGATAAGTTACTTCCTGGTTGAAAAATATGCATTTATCTGGATGTAATTTTAAATTATATTTTCTACAAGTTGCGAAAACGTCTCGTAAATTTTTGATCATATGCTTTTCGGAGCATCCTAGTACGACTAAATCGTCCATGTATAGGAATGCTTGTGAAGGTTTTAAGCCTGAGAATGCTAATGTCATCATTCTCTGAAATGAGTTTGGTGATACCTTAAGACCATACGGTAATCTTTTAAAGCGGTACGTGCCATTGTCGGCCGTAAATGACGTGATATCTCTCGATTCTGGGCTAAGTTCTATTTGATGAAAGCCTGACATTAAGTCTAAGCATGAAAAATATTTAGCTCTTCCTAATTGATCTAATATGTCATCTATTCTTGGTAAAGGGAATTTATCTGCTGTTAATTTTTTATTTACTTGTCTGTAGTCGACAACCATTCTCCATCTTTTTTCTTGATTATTAGGGAGTGATTTTTTCGGTACTAGTAAAATTGGACTATTAAATTCAGACATTGAAGGTTCTATTATATCGTCTTTAATTAATTTATTTACTTGTTTACTTATTTCGCTCTTGTGGGCTTCTGGTATTCTATAGTTTTTAACATAAACTGGATTATTATCTTTCATATGGAGTTTTTGTTTGTAAAAGTTGTTAGTGGTAATTGGTTCTGATTCTAATGAAAAAATATCAATGAACTCTGTGCATAATTCATTAAGTGATTTATTTGCAAACTGTGGAAAGGTTTTATTTAGTCTTTCTAATTTTTCTATATTGTTGGACTCATTTTCTATTTTATTATTTTTAATTATTGTATAATCATTCAAATTTTCTGTCTTTATATTAAATTCATGAAAAGTTGCATTTTCATCTGTTGTATTTATAATTCTAACAAATGTTTGGTGTGAATCTGCTAAGGTATTTGCAATAAATATACCTTCAGCCAATTCTTGTTGTGGAATTAGTAATTCTGAATATTTATTATTTTTAACTTTAATTTGTCTTACTACTTCTGATCTTGCTGGTATTGAAATACTATCAATTGTTGGGTTGCTAGTCATCTGAATTATTATGTTTTCTGGGTAATCATACGGTCTCAATATTAGGGTGTCCCCATCTTTGTTGTAATCTAAAATGCAATTATATTTTTTGATAAAATCTAAACCCAGTATTCCATCACATGGAATTGGAAAATTGTCTTCTACTATATGAAACTTGTGTTTAATCAATAGATAATCATCCTTTAAATCTGCTTTAACGGTGCCAATAGTGCTTGTTATGCCTTGGCCAATTCCTTTTAAATCTGTTTTTTGTTAATAGTGACATGATCGTCAATTTGACCCTTTTTTATAATTGAAATATCCGCTCCTGTATCGATCAGGAGGGTTGAAATGGAATCATTCAGAGTTGTCTTGGAAGATATGTAGCTATTTAGGTGTAAATTGAAAATATATAACTTTTTATTTATTGAGGTGGAGTTTGTTGGTTTCCCTGTTGCGTAGCAGTTCGGACATTTCTAGTATTATTGCGAGTATTTCCTCGCGATCCGAAACTTCGACCGGTTCTTTGGTTATTTGATCGGTTATTATTGTTATTATTATTGTTATTGTAGTTATTGAATGTTCTTCTTTGATTACCTCTATAATTACCGTTCTGATAACCTCTGCTGAAGTTACCTCTAAAATAATTTTGCTGGCGAATGTGCAAAAGGGAATTTGGGTTACCAGTCACCTCTGTGCAACTGTTAGTAAATTTTGATATAGCCTCGTTCATTGAGTTGAACATCCCGGCTTGCATTATAGTTTTTACCTTGTCATTGGAGCAATTTTTACACATAGCTTTTACGGCTGATTGTGTTGCATACTTGGATGCTAGTTCTGGCGTTAATCCGTCAGATATGTATGCTCCTTCCAATGATTTTGTTAATTTTTCAATTTCGGCAGTGTATTGGTTTGCCGTTTTGCTCCGCTGTTGCACATTCAGGAGTTTTGCTGCCAAAACTTCAACTGATTCGCCTTTAATTGCTGTTTTTAATTTTTGTTTGATTGCTACTATGGTCGTTTCAGAGCTTATATAATTTCTAGCTGTGCCCTTTAGTTTTGTTTTAATAAGAGATACTGCGATAGCCTCGTGGTCCTCTTTGACTAATTCGAGGATATCGAGGGCGTCCAGAAAACTAGGTAGGTTTTCTGCCTTGCCATCGAACTCTGGTTGTGATCGCTTGTGCCATTTTGGAGTATGTTTGTGCACTTCCTTCCGTTAGTGCAACTGTTTCGAGGAAGTTGCAGCAGGGCCTGTTTCTTGTTTTTCCTCAATATCTGATCCGCTTTCGATCAAATATGTGTCGAAATCAATTTCGATGTTTTTCCCGTAGGGTGTAGGTATCACAATATCGATATTGTATCTTGATAATGATGATACCAATTTGTCCCTAATATATGTGTATATTTGGTAGGATTCTGACTGGTGAGCTGTTGTGAGGGTATTATTTATGGATTTTATTATCTTTCCTGTGTTATTCAGTGACAGCAGTATAACATTGAGATGTTTCTTTACTGTCTCTGCTTTTATTTTTATATTTTTGCATATGCAACTTAAAGGACTCTAGGTCCTTACACTCAAAAAAATAACGTTGCTGGGCCAACTCGCCCAGATATCCTATTCAATTAAAAACAACACAATTTGGGGAGAACACAGTTTATTACTAATTAATGAATTACAGACTACTGATTACAATTACGCGTCCCGAACTCGACTGCCCGCTCCGTGGCCTCTGCTTGCCTTTATAGCCAATGTCTCGCAGCAGCGTGCCTGCTGCCTAACTGTTGACAGCCCGTTGGTTCCCACGGGCGCGTTATGCGTTCATTCTATTTCATAAGCATGTGAAATAGAATTATGCTGACGATGCGTCTGGATTAATGCTTTAGCATACGTATTAGCCGCCGGTACTAACCATGGCCTTGAATTCGGGTGTTAGGTTGCCATTCGTTGTGAGAATGTAATTTTGCTGACTTGGCGGCACGTGTAACGGTCAGCCGTGGGAGCGTCTCAGCGAGCGCGACTGATACGTGTTAACTCTTCCCCCTCTAAAGATCTGCGTCCCGCAGATCCGAGTGAGGACAGGTGTCCCTCCTCCGTGCCTGGGCATCCGTCTGTAGTGTGTACAATCTTAAGCTGGGAAGCGCTGTACCTTTTGTTAGCTTCCTCCAAACTATCCAAATGAGAATTAATAGCAGAAACAAGCCCAGAGTTTCCGATGCTGTAAACCAATTGGTCTTGTCCTTTAGATATTTCAGGAGTTTAATATTGCCGACTGTCATCTCGTGGACAAGATTAAGGTTGACTGCGAGGCTTTTGTTGGTTACAGTGGATAGTACCGGTGGAAGTAACTGAACGCCTGAGCTGCTCATGCTCCAATACGTTTTATCGTCAATTCGTATAGTTTCGTTGTCCAATTGAAGAATATAAGAGCCGCTCAAATAGTTGGGGGTATCACCTGACCATACGGTGCCATTGAAGTTGTCCAATAGAATGGTGTCTTCTTTGATGATTTCAATCGTAGAATCGTTGTAGTTTACGTAGCGACAGCTAGTCTCGCCGCCTTTAAGCAGTCTCGGCAGGCAATCCTCTTCGCGTAGTCGGTCCAGCGCATCCTGTTTGCATACCATTGCACTTGTTAGATGAATGCACTTGTCCTTGATCCCATATGTTTCCTTCTTGTCGATTAGAACTTGGCTGTATTTTAAGTCCAGACGATGACCACCCTTTGTGATTGCTCGAGTGATCAGATTGTTGAATTTGGTTGAATCCACTTTTGGCATGGACAAAACATATAATAGCAGGGTACCATTCGTGTAGATTGCTGGTTCACCGTATTCAATCGCTTCAATTACGTTTGCATATGGAAGGACTTCAATTTCGCTGATCAACTCATTAATTTCCTCTTTGTTTAGCAGGTTGCTGTTAACCACTCCAGCCTTGGCCATCTGACAGGCTTGTATGAATTCGTTGACATCATCCTTCAGGATCATTACCTTGTGCAGGATTTCCTCTGATAACTTCATAACGTGGTCATGTCCCAGGATGCCGTTTGTGGCGGTTACAATGCCATTGACCACCTGCAATAACTCATGAGTTTTCTTAAATATTTCATTGTTTACCTTGTACTGTTGGTTGTTGCTTAGTACTAACGAGTCCTGGGATCGAAGTACCTCATCCCAGTCAGATGCGTCGGGAGAACCGGCAATCCATTTCCAAGCCGATCCTATCCAATTAATTGCACGCTTACTTTTGGGGTGCTCTGGACCTTTTAGCTCATTGAGTTGAATCTGAACCTTTTCTAAGTGATATGCAAGGACGTCCGTGATATCAGTGGTTTCATTTAGGCGAGTGATCTCGGCTTCCAGACGGCTTGCTGTCTCCTCATAGCGGGCTAGGTTGATCACATGAATTAACTTGAAGTATCCGTTAACAATCCAGCCATACCCATCTCGTACGGTTGCCACGGGCGAGTGCAGGTCGAATACGACGTATGCCTGTGCGGATGCACAGAGGCAGATTCTATAGTCAAAATACAAATCCTTATAACTGGTATACATAGTTGGTAAAAAGATAACATTTCAAAATATTCTATGAACTTAACGCTATTTATCGGATTTATTTCATTACATGTCATCTAAATGCTATTCTAAGATTTTTTGTATCTTATTCTGAGTCTAAGGTTTTTGGATGTGAATGAACTTAATGCTATTCATCGGATTAAGAAAAATAACTAATCACAAAATTTACATGTCATCTAAATGCTATTTTACGATTTTTTTAATCTTATTCCGAATCTAAGGTTTTGAAAGAAATTTATGCAAAATTTTCCTTAACTTGTATCTAATTCAATTTCCTAAATGCTAGTGCTATAACTAGTGAGTGGAGTTCGGGTCGCTTAGGGTTTGAAGGAAATTTATAAGGACCCGGAGTGATGTTATGTGGAATTTACTGACGATTAGCTTTTCAGTTGTTATTGGTTAATCAGAAAGCGTTAGTAAGTTAATAGAGTTTGTTAGATTAAGTGTTAGTATTCGGTTTCTCCCCCCTTTTTTATTATTTTTTGCAAGTTAGTGAGTTAGTTTCTTAGTGTAGTTTAGTTTGTTAGTATTAGTACAATTTCCTCTTTTTTCGAGGAATGTTTCCCCTTTTTTTTATTTTTTTGTTTTTTTTTCTAAACGCTTTTTTGCGTTGTATGTACTGCCGCTTTGTGCGGGCTTGTTTATTTTCTTTTGCATCGGAATATAGGCGATTTCTCAGCTGACGGAAGTGTCGTGGTGCTCCCTTTTAGCCATAAGCGTTGATGATTGCAAATGACCTACTCATGGCACGAGCGCCTCACGTCAATTAAAGCAAAGACCTTATGGTGGAGTTGAACCACACCGATCGTCATCATTCGAACCAACGAGTTATTTGGAATTGAACCAACATCTGACTGGATCGGTTACAAAATAGTTTGCACCCAAAGCCCTGGGACCAAAGGATCTAAGCATGAGATTTGCCTTATGACCAATGTTATTTTCGAAAAATTTTTCTTTTTTGCAACTTATATTTGGTTTCTGGCGCTTTTACGCATACTTGTATTTTCGCTTTTGCGTTTGTTTGCTGCATTTTTGCAGTTTTATGTGTTTTGTATATTTGCATTGGAATATAGGTACTGACTTGACTTTGGAAGGTCCGCGTTTATCCCTTTTAGTCATAAGCGTTTATAATTGCAAACAACCTACTCGTGGCACGGGTGGCTTCACGCAAGTAAGCAGAAGATCATTTTTAGGGAATTGAACCCCGTCGAATCAGTCATCCCACACCAGTGAGGAAAGTGGAATTGAACCACTATAACTTCAACGACTACAAGTGCAGAAACACTTGTATTCCGGACCCCCGGATTCTAATGATCCTAAGCTTATTACTGGCCTTTTGACCAATGTTATCTACACATTTTTTACATCGGTTTTGTGGAACTTTTTGCCACTTTGAGTGACAATCGTCACGTTTCTGTTTTCAGCAACAGTTTCTTCTTTGAACAGCCTTTGTTTAGCTTTTATTTGTTTATTTGCGATAAATAATTTGTCTTCTGCACTGAAGGTGCGCGGGTTAGAACGTTTTTTGTTCAACCTTGCGTTCCTGACCTCCTGCTCCCCCTCTAATAAGGCTTTAACGTCATCATACGTTTTTCTCTGAAGTCCACCAATCCCTGGTAGTTGATTCTAGAAGTCCTGTTAAGGAATACGTCTGCTGGCTTTCGCTTAATAACAGAGTGAACGGTATTATTGTACCGGTCCACTGCTATCGAGACGCGTTCCTTCGGAGTCAATCTATTGAATTCGGCA
Organism: Sphenella marginata; assembly: GCA_951509765.1. Classification (NCBI taxonomy): domain Eukaryota; kingdom Metazoa; phylum Arthropoda; class Insecta; order Diptera; family Tephritidae; genus Sphenella; species Sphenella marginata. The sequence goes on from OX608078.1 coordinate 17,964,621, forward strand.
GAAATGCAGCGGTATATTTCAATCAAGGTAGAGTGTAAGCGCTCGATTTGGCCGTTGCTTTCACTCCGTTGTGTGGGGGTTTGTTAGACTTCAATACCTAGTGAGCGGACATAGTTCAAGACAAGAGGGGTTAGGAATCCCCTTTCGTTGTCCATGACCAATATCTTTGGCACTGAAAAGTAGTGCAAGGGATCAGTAAGCTTTCTTCTAATGTGTATTGAAGACTTGTTCTTTATCGCAAACAACTTAGCGAATTTCGAAAATTTATCTATTGCGCTAAGGTACTTTTGTCTTTCAATTTCAAATATGTCTATATGGAGGATTTCGCACGGATAGCTCGGGATCGGTGTGGGCTGAAGTAGGGGTTTCGATGGATGCCTGTCGTACTTATTAAGTTTGCAGATGTCGCATTGCTTGGAATATTCCCTGATTTGCCTGGCCATTGCCGGGAAGTAATATTGCTCGAGAATCTGTACTCTATTCTCGCGCGCGTTTCTATGGGCTCGCTTGTGTTCCCTGTCGATTATCTCGTAGATCCTATCAGGTACCGTAACGTCTTCTACGACTCTTTGTGTTACTCTGATTCGATACCTTTGAAAGTGATTAACATAAACATCTTGTAGAGAAGCAAGGAATCTCTCGGGAATTTTTATTCCGTTTATTACATTGGGATTGAGACATTCTCTTAAAATGGAAATCAACAAAGCGTTGTCGGATTCAGGGAAGGAGACGAAATGTCTATTATAGCCGGGATGGGGGTGCTCAAGGCATTGAGGACGATTTCCATCCCTAAAAATGATTTGGTTTTTAAACACGTTAAGTGGTACCTCTACATGTGGGATTAAATCCGAACTGTCCTGATCCGCGGAATGCATTGTTGCAGAGTCATCTTCGGCCCCTTGTCCTGAGGCAGAAGGGGGATGAGCGATGACAGACTCATTCAGTATGTTACATTCAGTTTTGAGTCGAGACAGGGCATCAGCGACTAAATTTGATTTACCGGGTTTGTAGACGATTTCGCAATTGTATTCCTCAATGCGAGCTTTCCAGCGCTTCAACTTGGCGTTGTAGTTGCGACAACTCAGGGAAAAAGTTAATGGCTGGTGGTCAGTATATATTTTGATTTTCTTTGCCCCATACAGATATGTTCTTAAATTATCAAGAGCCCACACGATCGCGAGCATCTCCTTTTCGTTGGTAGCGTAATTCTCCTCCGTCTTGTTTAACGAACGGGAAATGAATGCTATTGGTTTGTCCTTACCTATCTCCCCCTGGGACAAAACAGCACCAATCGCATAGTTTGAGGCGTCGGTTGTCAAATTAAAAGGTTTGTCAAAGTCTGGGAAGGCCAGGACATCAGCGGAAGTAAGCATCCTTTTCAAATCTTTGAATGCTTGCAAAGCTGCACTACTAAGTGTTATGGGTACCTTTCTCGATGCACTAGCTTTAATTTGTGCATTTTCTCCGCGCGTTAGATTCGTCAATGGCTTTGCTATTTTCGCATAGTCGCAAATGAATTTTCGATAGTAGGAGGTCATTCCTAGGAAACTTTTCAAGTCCTTCAAATTACATGGGGGCAAAATTAAATTCATCGCCTCGACCTTTTTCGGGTCAGGGCGAACACCTTCGGGAGTAATAATATAACCGAGGAATTCGACCTCAGTTTCAAGGAAACACGTCTTTTCCAAGTTGACCTTCAGGTTAACCTCTTGCAATCTTGAAAATACTTTCTCTATATTCTGTAGATGGTCTTCTATATCCTTTCCAAACACAATGATGTCATCAATGTACACATAGCAAATCTTCCCAATATATTGCTTCAGCACATCGTCGATCATTCTTTGGAAGATTGCCGGGGCGTTTTTTAAGCCAAAGGGGAGCCGCAAGAATTCGTATTTCCCGTTCATCGTCGAGAAAGCAGTTTTGGAGATGTCAGGTTCTTTCATAGGTATCTGGTGGAAGCCAGAAGTCAGATCAATGGTAGTATAGTATTTGGATTGACCTAAGCTACACAAGGTTGCATTTATGTCAGGAATTGGGTAGGTATCAGAGATCGTGACGGCATTGAGTCTCTTGTAATCGATGACCATGCGGTACTGGTGACAAACAGCTTAGGTTTTTTGGGGACCACCCATATCGGGGAGTTGTAGGGACTTTTAGATGGCCGTATTACCCCTTCGACAAGCAGCTCGTTTATCTGCTTATCACCTGACCATACGGTGCCATTGAAGTTGTCCAATAGAATGGTGTCTTCTATGATGATTTCAATCGTAGAATCGTTGTAGTTCACGTAGCGACAGCTAGTCTCGCCGCCTTTAAGCAGTCTCGGCAGGCAATCCTCTTCGCGTAGTCGGTCCAGCGCATCCTGTTTGCATACCATTGCACTTGTTAGATGAATGCACTTGTCCTTGATCCCATATGTTTCCTTCTTGTCGATTAGAACTTGGCTGTATTTTAAGTCCAGACGATGACCACCCTTTGTGATTGCTCGAGTGATCAGATTGTTGAATTTGGTTGAATCCACTTTTGGCATGGACAAAACATATAATAGCAGGGTACCATTCGTGTAGATTGCTGGTTCACCGTATTCAATCGCTTCAATTACGTTTGCATATGGAAGGACTTCAATTTCGCTGATCAACTCATTAATTTCCTCTTTGTTTAGCAGGTTGCTGTTAACCACTCCAGCCTTGGCCATCTGACAGGCTTGTATGAATTCGTTGACATCATCCTTCAGGATCATTACCTTGTGCAGGATTTCCTCTGATAACTTCATAACGTGGTCATGTCCCAGGATGCCGTTTGTGGCGGTTACAATGCCATTGACCACCTGCAATAACTCATGAGTTTTCTTAAATATTTCATTGTTTACCTTGTACTGTTGGTTGTTGCTTAGTACTAACGAGTCCTGGGATCGAAGTACCTCATCCCAGTCAGATGCGTCGGGAGAACCGGCAATCCATTTCCAAGCCGATCCTATCCAATTAATTGCACGCTTACTTTTGGGGTGCTCTGGACCTTTTAGCTCATTGAGTTGAATCTGAACCTTTTCTAAGTGATATGCAAGGACGTCCGTGATATCAGTGGTTTCATTTAGGCGAGTGATCTCGGCTTCCAGACGGCTTGCTGTCTCCTCATAGCGGGCTAGGTTGATCACATGAATTAACTTGAAGTATCCGTTAACAATCCAGCCATACCCATCTCGTACGGTTGCCACGGGCGAGTGCAGGTCGAATACGACGTATGACTGTGCGGATGCACAGAGGCAGATTCTATAGTCAAAATACAAATCCTTATAACTGGTATACATAGTTGGTAAAAAGATAACATTTCAAAATATTCTATGAACTTAACGCTATTTATCGGATTTATTTCATTACATGTCATCTAAATGCTATTCTAAGATTTTTTGTATCTTATTCTGAGTCTAAGGTTTTTGGATGTGAATGAACTTAATGCTATTCATCGGATTAAGAAAAATAACTAATCACAAAATTTACATGTCATCTAAATGCTATTTTACGATTTTTTGAATCTTATTCCGAATCTAAGGTTTTGAATGAAATTTATGCAAAATTTTCCTTAACTTGTATCTAATTCAATTTCCTAAATGCTAGTGCTATAACTAGTGAGTGGAGTTCGGGTCGCTTAGGGTTTGAAGGAAATTTATAAGGACCCGGAGTGATCTTAAGTGGAATTTACTGACGATTAGCTTTTCAGTTGTTATTGGTTAATCAGAAAGCGTTAGCAAGTTAATAGAGTTTGTTAGATTAAGTGTTAGTATTCGGTTTCTCCCCCCTTTTTTATTATTTTTTGCAAGTTAGTGAGTTAGTTTCTTAGTGTAGTTTAGTTTGTTAGTATTAGTACAATTTCCTCTTTTTTCGAGGAATGTTTCCCCTTTTTTTTTATTTCTTTTTTATTTTTTTGTTTTTTTCTAAACGCTTTTTTGCGTTGTATGTACTGCCGCTTTGTGCGGGCTTGTTTATTTTCTTTTGCATCGGAATATAGGCGATTTCTCAGCTGACGGAAGTGTCGTGGCGCTCCCTTTTAGCCATAAGCGTTGATGATTGCAAATGACCTACTCATGGCACGAGCGCCTCACGTCAATTAAAGCAAAGACCTTATGGTGGAGTTGAACCACACCGATCGTCATCATTCGAACCAACGAGTTATTTGGAATTGAACCAACATCTGACTGGATCGGTTACAAAATAGTTTGCACCCAAAGCCCTGGGACCAAAGGATCTAAGCATGAGATTTGCCTTATGACCAATGTTATTTTCGAAAATTTTTTCTTTTTTGCAACTTATATTTGGTTTCTGGCGCTTTTACGCATACTTGTATTTTCGCTTTTGCGTTTGTTTGCTGCATTTTTGCAGTTTTATGTGTTTTGTATATTTGCATTGGAATATAGGTACTGACTTGACTTTGGAAGGTCCGCGTTTATCCCTTTTAGTCATAAGCGTTTATAATTGCAAACAACCTACTCGTGGCACGGGTGGCTTCACGCAAGTAAGCAGAAGATCATTTTGGGGGAATTGAACCCCGTCGAATCAGTCATCCCACACCAGTGAGGAAAGTGGAATTGAACCACTATAACTTCAACGACTACAAGTGCAGAAACACTTGTATTCCGGACCCCCGGATTCTAATGATCCTAAGCTTATTACTGACCTTTTGACCAATGTTATCTACACATTTTTTACATCGGTTTTGTGGAACTTTTTGCCACTTTGATTGACAATCGTCACGTTTCTGTTTTCAGCAACAGTTTCTTCTTTGAACAGTGGCTTTTGTTTAGCTTTTATTTGTTTATTTGCGATAAATAATTTGTCTTCTGCACTGAAGGTGCGCGGGTTAGAACGTTTTTTGTTCAACCTTGCGTTCCTGACCTCCTGCTCCCCCTCTAATAAGGCTTTAACGTCATCATACGTTTTCTCTCTGAAGTCCACCAATCCCTGGTAGTTGATTCTAGAAGTCCTGTTAAGGAATACGTCTGCTGGCTTTCGCTTAATAACAGAGTGAACGGTATTATTGTACCGGTCCACTGCTATCGAGACGCGTTCCTTCGGAGTCAATCTATTGAATTCGGCAGAAATGCAGCGGTATATTTCAATCAAGGTAGAGTGTAAGCGCTCGATTTGGCCGTTGCTTTCACTCCGTTGTGTGGGGGTTTGGTAGACTTCAATACCTAGTGAGCGGACATAGTTCAAGACAAGAGGGGTTAGGAATCCCCTTTCGTTGTCCATGACCAATATCTTTGGCACTGAAAAGTAGTGCAAGAGATCAGTAAGCTTTCTTCTAATGTGTATTGAAGACTTGTTCTTTATCGCAAACAACTTAGCGAATTTCGAAAATTTATCTATTGCGCTAAGGTACTTTTGTCTTTCAATTTCAAATATGTCTATGTGGAGGATTTCGCACGGATAGCTCGGGATCGGTGTGGGCTGAAGTAGGGGTTTCGATGGATGCCTGTCGTACTTATTAAGTTTGCAGATGTCGCATTGCTTGGAATATTCCCTGATTTGCCTGGCCATTGCCGGGAAGTAATATTGCTCGAGAACCTGTACTCTATTCTCGCGCGCGTTTCTATGGGCTCGCTTGTGTTCCCTGTCGATTATCTCGTAGATCCTATCAGGTACCGTAACGTCTTCTACGACTCTTTGTGTTACTCTGATTCGATACCTTTGAAAGTGATTAACATAAACATCTTGTAGAGAAGCAAGGAATCTCTCGGGAATTTTTATTCCGTTTATTACATTGGGATTGAGACATTCTCTTAAAATGGAAATCAACAAAGCGTTGTCGGATTCAGGGAAGGAGACGAAATGTCTATTATAGCCGGGATGGGGGTGCTCAAGGCATTGAGGACGATTTCCATCCCTAAAAATGATTTGGTTTTTAAACACGTTAAGTGGTACCTCTACATGTGGGATTAAATCCGAACTGTCCTGATCCGCGGAATGCATTGTTGCAGAGTCATCTTCGGCCCCTTGTCCTGAGGCAGAAGGGGGATGAGCGATGACAGACTCATTCAGTATGTTACATTCAGTTTTGAGTCGAGACAGGGCATCAGCGACTAAATTTGATTTACCGGGTTTGTAGACGATTTCGCAATTGTATTCCTCAATGCGAGCTTTCCAGCGCTTCAACTTGGTGTTGTAGTTGCGACAACTCAGGGAAAAAGTTAATGGCTGGTGGTCAGTATATATTTTGATTTTCTTTGCCCCATACAGATATGTTCTTAAATTATCAAGAGCCCACACGATCGCGAGCATCTCCTTTTCGTTGGTAGCGTAATTCTCCTCCGTCTTGTTTAACGAACGGGAAATGAATGCTATTGGTTTGTCCTTACCTATCTCCCCCTGGGACAAAACAGCACCAATCGCATAGTTTGAGGCGTCGGTTGTCAAATTAAAAGGTTTGTCAAAGTCTGGGAAGGCCAGGACATCAGCGGAAGTAAGCATCCTTTTCAAATCTTTGAATGCTTGCAAAGCTGCACTACTAAGTGTTATGGGTACCTTTCTCGATGCACTAGCTTTAATTTGTGCATTTTCTCCGCGCGTTAGATTCGTCAATGGCTTTGCTATTTTCGCATAGTCGCAAATGAATTTTCGATAGTAGGAGGTCATTCCTAGGAAACTTTTCAAGTCCTTCAAATTACATGGGGGCAAAATTAAATTCATCGCCTCGACCTTTTTCGGGTCAGGGCGAACACCTTCGGGAGTAATAATATAACCGAGGAATTCGACCTCAGTTTCAAGGAAACACGTCTTTTCCAAGTTGACCTTCAGGTTAACCTCTTGCAATCTTGAAAATACTTTCTCTATATTCTGTAGATGGTCTTCTATATCCTTTCCAAACACAATGATGTCATCAATGTACACATAGCAAATCTTCCCAATATATTGCTTCAGCACATCGTCGATCATTCTTTGGAAGATTGCCGGGGCGTTTTTTAAGCCAAAGGGGAGCCGCAAGAATTCGTATTTCCCGTTCATCGTCGAGAAAGCAGTTTTGGAGATGTCAGGTTCTTTCATAGGTATCTGGTGGAAGCCGGAAGTCAGATCAATAGTAGTATAGTATTTGGATTGACCTAAGCTACACAAGGTTGCATTTATGTCAGGAATTGGGTAGGTATCAGAGATCGTGACGGCATTGAGTCTCTTGTAATCGATGACCATGCGGTACTGTTTGTCACCATTCGGCTTAGGTTTTTTGGGGACCACCCATATCGGGGAGTTGTAGGGACTTTTAGATGGCCGTATTACACCTTCGACAAGCAGCTCGTTTATCTGCTTATCTACCATCTCGGTCATGGGAGCTTGAGCCACCACTTCTTCGACTTCGTTGACTTGAGATGGTGCACTAGGAGTATTTCTGGCATGGTCCAAATCTGTGACGCGCCTTTCCAGCATCCTCATTTTCTCTAGGAGGGCATTGACGGCCCCCGTCAGGTTGGTGACATTGGTTTTCAAGTCCTCCATCTGTAAGTATATCAAAAAATTTATGCTGAGTTCAATCTATACTTACAACCACACAAGGTTCATAGAAATTGGACTATTCGCTCTTCACTGTTGTGTTTCTTCTCTTTGAGTTTATTGGTAGTTTTTCGCGTTACAACGACACAAGGTTTATAGGAATTGCACTGTTCACTGTTCACTGTTGTGTTACTCTTTTCGAGTTTATTGATAGTTTTTCACTTTCCTTTTCTGCTATAACGCTTTATTTCTTGCGTTTCAACTTTTATTTTTCACCTTCAAACGTTAGCAGAATTTTTAGCTTTCACAATAATAGCTTATTTGTTATGCCTTGTTCGGCTTTTAAATTTTTCTATCACTTTTTTTCACTCCGGGTCCCTGCTCGGGCGCCACTTAAAGGACTCAAGGTCCTTACACTCAAAAAAATAACGTTGCTGGGCCAACTCGCCCAGATATCCTATTCAATTAAAAACAACACAATTTGGGGAGAACACAGTTTATTACTAATTAATGAATTAAAGACTACTGATTACAATTACGCGTCCCGAACTCGACTGCCCGCTCCGTGGCCTCTGCTTGCCTTTATAGCCAATGTCTCGCAGCAGCGTGCCTGCTGCCTAACTGTTGACAGCCCGTTGGTTCCCACGGGCGCGTTATGCGTTCATTCTATTTCATAAGCATGTGAAATAGAATTATGCTGACGATGCGTCTGGATTAATGCTTTAGCATACGTATTAGCCGCCGATACTAACCATGGCCTTGAATTCGGGTGTTAGGTTGCCATTCGTTGTGAGAATGTAATTTTGCTGACTTGGCGGCACGTGTAACGGTCAGCCGTGGGAGCGTCTCAGCGAGCGCGACTGATACATGTTAACTTGCATACGGGATAAGGATAACTCTTGCTATAGATGGGTTCAGGAGTGGTGGTTCGTATTTCGGCTCGGACACTAGTTTCTACAAGTTCATTGCCGTTAAGGGGGCGAAAAAGGTCCGAATATTTTTCTAATAACTGAGCCACCCGTTGTCTAGTATCGCTAGAGCAATCTTCACCTATAGAGTAATTGACTTGATCAGAAACCCTGGCCTTTAAGGGCAAGTTAAAGTTATTGACAACAAGGTGGTTATGTCTCCTGTCAACAATGGCTCCTATCGTTCTCAGAGTATCATCACCGATAATGCCGGCGAAGGATTTGAGTCCTGGGAGGACAAAGAAAACTATTTCAGAAGGGAATCCTATATCTTTAAAAAATCTTAGCCCTATTTTTTTATTAATGCGCACTTGCCCCCCAACAGAATTCACATCGAAAACCTCATCTACATGGTCACCTGCAGTCACAATCGCTTCGCTTATAAAATTTTTGTTCGCGCCTGTATCAATAAGAAAGTCTAGAGTGCGGCCGTCAGGGAGCGTATACTCTAAGTATGGTACGCTAGATGGCCCTCTGAAAGAAAATCCCCTTCGCTCTGATTTTCTGCCTCGTCTTCGATTTTCTCATCGATTTTTTCATCGTCATCGCTGATGCCGGTAGTGGAATGAAAGAGCCTCTGTTGCTTCCTAGGGAAGTTTTCGGAGCTTGCTGCTCGTTTAAAGGGATTCGGACGGTTCATGTAGTTCACAGCTCGTGATTGGGTAGAGCCGTCGACCTCCATCTTTTCAACGGGGGGTGTCTTAACTGGAGTACTTGGTGCTGCTCGGCGGTTTCCGGAAGACCACGGCTTTCTTTCGTATTGCTGGCTACGATCCTGCTGACGCCAGGTGGGTCGCGGTGGGACAGCTGGTGGCTTAGCTTCGTTCATGTTGTTGATGGGGACAACTACCCGGTTTGTTCCTTGGTGGGAGTGCAGAGAAAAGTTCCTAAAGTTGACATTCTGAAGCTCCAAGCAAGCCGAATAGGCTTCAGGGAGAGTCTTGGGGCGTTGGACAAGGAGCATCCGAGATAGCTCCCCATTCAGCCCACGAATAAAAACATCAAGTGCCCTGTTGCGGTAAGTGTCCACTAGGACCCTTACAGTTTCGTCCGTATAGGACTCAGTTTTCAGTTTATTAATTATCAAAGAGAACTGGTGGTTTACTTTAGCGTAAAACTCATCAATTCTAGAACCTTTCTGTTGCAATTGATGCAATTGATGTTCTAGGGTACGAATATCGCGCTTGTCCGCGTAATGGAGTGAAAGGCACTCCTTTATCTTTGACCAATTGTTGTCAAATATATTGTACGACACCAAGGCCGAATCTGCCGCCCCACGCACCTTTTGGCGGATATGTTGCAATATGGCACGGTAAATGGGTTTCCCTCTTACCACCGAAAAATCCGCAAGGATAGTTTCAACAGAATGCACCCAGGATACGTAATGCACCGGGCTCCCGTCAAAAACCTGAAGTTCCTTCACACAGTCAGGCAGACGACTTATGTCGCGCAAATCCATCTCGGTCATGGGAGCTTGAGCCACCACTTCTTCGACTTCGTTGACTTGAGATGGTGCACTAGGAGTATTTCTGGCACGGTCCAAATCTGTGACGGGCCTTTCCAGCATCCTCATTTTCTCTAGGAGGGCATTGACGGCCCCCGTCAGGTTGGTGACATTGGTTTTCAAGTCCTCCATCTGTAAGTATATCAAAAAATTTATGCTGAGTTCAATCTATACTTACAACCACACAAGGTTCATAGAAATTGGACTATTCGCTCTTCACTGTTGTGTTTCTTCTCTTTGAGTTTATTGGTAGTTTTTCGCGTTACAACGACACAAGGTTTATAGGAATTGCACTGTTCACTGTTCACTGTTGTGTTACTCTTTTCGAGTTTATTGATAGTTTTTCACTTTCCTTTTCTGCTATAACGCTTTATTTCTTGCGTTTCAACTTTTATTTTTCACCTTCAAACGTTAGCAGAATTTTTAGCTTTCACAATAATAGCTTATTTGTTATGCCTTGTTCGGCTTTTAAATTTTTCTATCACTTTTTTTTCACTCCGGACTCAAGGTCCTTACACTCAAAAAAATAACGTTGCTGGGCCAACTCGCCCAGATATCCTATTCAATTAAAAACAACACAATTTGGGGAGAACACAGTTTATTACTAATTAATGAATTAAAGACTACTGATTACAATTACGCGTCCCGAACTCGACTGCCCGCTCCGTGGCCTCTGCTTGCCTTTATAGCCAATGTCTCGCAGCAGCGTGCCTGCTGCCTAACTGTTGACAGCCCGTTGGTTCCCACGGGCGCGTTATGCGTTCATTCTATTTCATAAGCATGTGAAATAGAATTATGCTGACGATGCGTCTGGATTAATGCTTTAGCATACGTATTAGCCGCCGATACTAACCATGGCCTTGAATTCGGGTGTTAGGTTGCCATTCGTTGTGAGAATGTAATTTTGCTGACTTGGCGGCACGTGTAACGGTCAGCCGTGGGAGCGTCTCAGCGAGCGCGACTGATACGTGTTAACTCTTCCCCCTCTAAAGATCTGCGTCCCGCAGATCCGAGTGTGGACAGGTGTCCCTCCTCCGTGCCTGGGCATCCGTCTGTAGTGTGTACAATCTTAAGCTGGGAAGCGCTGTACCTTTTGTTAGCTTCCTCCAAACTATCCAAATGAGAATTAATAGCAGAAACAAGCCCAGAGTTTCCGATGCTGTAAACCAATTGGTCTTGTCCTTTAGATATTTCAGGAGTTTAATATTGCCGACTGCCATCTCGTGGACAAGATTAAGGTTGACTGCGAGGCTTTTGTTGGTTACAGTGGATAGTACCGGTGGAAGTATCTGAACGCCTGAGCTGCTCATGCTCCAATACGTTTTATCGTCAATTCGTATAGTTTCGTTGTCCAATTGAAGAATATAAGAGCCGCTCAAATAGTTGGGGGTATCACTTGACCATACGGTGCCATTGAAGTTGTCCAATAGAATGGTGTCTTCTTTGATGATTTCAATCGTAGAATCGTTGTAGTTCACGTAGCGACAGCTAGTCTCGCCGCCTTTAAGCAGTCTCGGCAGGCAATCCTCTTCGCGTAGTCGGTCCAGCGCATCCTGTTTGCATACCATTGCACTTGTTAGATGAATGCACTTGTCCTTGATCCCATATGTTTCCTTCTTGTCGATTAGAACTTGGCTGTATTTTAAGTCCAGACGATGACCACCCTTTGTGATTGCTCGAGTGATCAGATTGTTGAATTTGGTTGAATCCACTTTTGGCATGGACAAAACATATAATAGCAGGGTACCATTCGTGTAGATTGCTGGTTCACCGTATTCAATCGCTTCAATTACGTTTGCATATGGAAGGACTTCAATTTCGCTGATCAACTCATTAATTTCCTCTTTGTTTAGCAGGTTGCTGTTAACCACTCCAGCCTTGGCCATCTGACAGGCTTGTATGAATTCGTTGACATCATCCTTCAGGATCATTACCTTGTGCAGGATTTCCTCTGATAACTTCATAACGTGGTCATGTCCCAGGATGCCGTTTGTGGCGGTTACAATGCCATTGACCACCTGCAATAACTCATGAGTTTTCTTAAATATTTCATTGTTTACCTTGTACTGTTGGTTGTTGCTTAGTACTAACGAGTCCTGGGATCGAAGTACCTCATCCCAGTCAGATGCGTCGGGAGAACCGGCAATCCATTTCCAAGCCGATCCTATCCAATTAATTGCACGCTTACTTTTGGGGTGCTCTGGACCTTTTAGCTCATTGAGTTGAATCTGAACCTTTTCTAAGTGATATGCAAGGACGTCCGTGATATCAGTGGTTTCATTTAGGCGAGTGATCTCGGCTTCCAGACGGCTTGCTGTCTCCTCATAGCGGGCTAGGTTGATCACATGAATTAACTTGAAGTATCCGTTAACAATCCAGCCATACCCATCTCGTACGGTTGCCACGGGCGAGTGCAGGTCGAATACGACGTATGACTGTGCGGATGCACAGAGGCAGATTCTATAGTCAAAATACAAATCCTTATAACTGGTATACATAGTTGGTAAAAAGATAACATTTCAAAATATTCTATGAACTTAACGCTATTTATCGGATTTATTTCATTACATGTCATCTAAATGCTATTCTAAGATTTTTTGTATCTTATTCTGAGTCTAAGGTTTTTGGATGTGAATGAACTTAATGCTATTCATCGGATTAAGAAAAATAACTAATCACAAAATTTACATGTCATCTAAATGCTATTTTACGATTTTTTTAATCTTATTCCGAATCTAAGGTTTTGAATGAAATTTATGCAAAATTTTCCTTAACTTGTATCTAATTCAATTTCCTAAATGCTAGTGCTATAACTAGTGAGTGGAGTTCGGGTCGCTTAGGGTTTGAAGGAAATTTATAAGGACCCGGAGTGATGTTAAGTGGAATTTACTGACGATTAGCTTTTCAGTTGTTATTGGTTAATCAGAAAGCGTTAGCAAGTTAATAGAGTTTGTTAGATTAAGTGTTAGTATTCGGTTTCTCCCCCCTTTTTTATTATTTTTTGCAAGTTAGTGAGTTAGTTTCTTAGTGTAGTTTAGTTTGTTAGTATTAGTACAATTTCCTCTTTTTTCGAGGAATGTTTCCCCTTTTTTTTTATTTCTTTTTTACTTTTTTGTTTTTTTCTAAACGCTTTTTTGCGTTGTATGTACTGCCGCTTTGTGCGGGCTTGTTTATTTTCTTTTGCATCGGAATATAGGCGATTTCTCAGCTGACGGAAGTGTCGTGGTGCTCCCTTTTAGCCATAAGCGTTGATGATTGCAAATGACCTACTCATGGCACGAGCGCCTCACGTCAATTAAAGCAAAGACCTTATGGTGGAGTTGAACCACACCGATCGTCATCATTCGAACCAACGAGTTATTTGGAATTGAACCAACATCTGACTGGATCGGTTACAAAATAGTTTGCACCCAAAGCCCTGGGACCAAAGGATCTAAGCATGAGATTTGCCTTATGACCAATGTTATTTTCGAAAAATTTTTCTTTTTTGCAACTTATATTTGGTTTCTGGCGCTTTAAGGGCAAGTTAAAGTTATTGACAACAAGGTGGTTATGTCTCCTGTCAACAATGGCTCCTATCGTTCTCAGAGTATCATCACCGATAATGCCGGCGAAGGATTTGAGTCCTGGGAGGACAAAGAAAACTATTTCAGAAGGGAATCCTATATCTTTAAAAAATCTTAGCCCTATTTTTTTATTAATGCGCACTTGCCCCCCAACAGAATTCACATCGAAAACCTCATCTACATGGTCACCTGCAGTCACAATCGCTTCGCTTATAAAATTTTTGTTCGCGCCTGTATCAATAAGAAAGTCTAGAGTGCGGCCGTCAGGGAGCGTATACTCTAAGTATGGTACGCTAGATGGCCCTCTGAAAGAAAATCCCCTTCGCTCTGATTTTCTGCCTCGTCTTCGATTTTCTCATCGATTTTTTCATCGTCATCGCTGATGCCGGTAGTGGAATGAAAGAGCCTCTGTTGCTTCCTAGGGAAGTTTTCAGAGCTTGCTGCTCGTTTAAAGGGATTCGGACGGTTCATGTAGTTCACAGCTCGTGATTGGGTAGAGCCGTCGACCTCCATCTTTTCAACGGGGGGTGTCTTAACTGGAGTACTTGGTGCTGCTCGGCGGTTTCCGGAAGACCACGGCTTTCTTTCGTATTGCTGGCTACGATCCTGCTGACGCCAGGTGGGTCGCGGTGGGACAGCTGGTGGCTTAGCTTCGTTCATGTTGTTGATGGGAACAACTACCCGGTTTGTTCCTTGGTGGGAGTGCAGAGAAAAGTTCCTAAAGTTGACATTCTGAAGCTCCAAGCAAGCCGAATAGGCTTCAGGGAGAGTCTTGGGGCGTTGGACAAGGAGCATCCGAGATAGCTCCCCATTCAGGAATAAAAACATCAAGTGCCCTGTTGCGGTAAGTGTCCACTAGGACCCTTACAGTTTCGTCCGTATAGGACTCAGTTTTCAGTTTATTAATTATCAAAGAGAACTGGTGGTTTACTTTAGCGTAAAACTCATCAATTCTAGAACCTTTCTGTTGCAATTGATGCAATTGATGTTCTAGGGTACGAATATCGCGCTTGTCCGCGTAATGGAGTGAAAGGCACTCCTTTATCTTTGACCAATTGTTGTCAAATATATTGTACGACACCAAGGCCGAATCTGCCGCCCCGCGCACCTTTTGGCGGATATGTTGCAATATGGCACGGTAAATGGGTTTCCCTCTTACCACCGAAAAATCCGCAAGGATAGTTTCAACAGAATGCACCCAGGATACGTAATGCACCGGGCTCCCGTCAAAAACCTGAAGTTCCTTCACACAGTCAGGCAGACGACTTATGTCGCGCAAATCCATCTCGGTCATGGGAGCTTGAGCCACCACTTCTTCGACTTCGTTGACTTGAGATGGTGCACTAGGAGTATTTCTGGCATGGTCCAAATCTGTGACGCGCCTTTCCAGCATCCTCATTTTCTCTAGGAGGGCATTGACGGCCCCCGTCAGGTTGGTGACATTGGTTTTCAAGTCCTCCATCTGTAAGTATATCAAAAAATTTATGCTGAGTTCAATCTATACTTACAACCACACAAGGTTCATAGAAATTGGACTATTCGCTCTTCACTGTTGTGTTTCTTCTCTTTGAGTTTATTGGTAGTTTTTCGCGTTACAACGACACAAGGTTTATAGGAATTGCACTGTTCACTGTTCACTGTTGTGTTACTCTTTTCGAGTTTATTGATAGTTTTTCAATTTCCTTTTCTGCTATAACGCTTTATTTCTTGCGTTTCAACTTTTATTTTTCACCTTCAAACGTTAGCAGAATTTTTAGCTTTCACAATAATAGCTTATTTGTTATGCCTTGTTCGGCTTTTAAATTTTTCTATCACTTTTTTTTCACTCCGGACTCAAGGTCCTTACACTCAAAAAAATAACGTTGCTGGGCCAACTCGCCCAGATATCCTATTCAATTAAAAACAACACAATTTGGGGAGAACACAGTTTATTACTAATTAATGAATTAAAGACTACTGATTACAATTACGCGTCCCGAACTCGACTGCCCGCTCCGTGGCCTCTGCTTGCCTTTATAGCCAATGTCTCGCAGCAGCGTGCCTGCTGCCTAACTGTTGACAGCCCGTTGGTTCCCACGGGCGCGTTATGCGTTCATTCTATTTCATAAGCATGTGAAATAGAATTATGCTGACGATGCGTCTGGATTAATGCTTTAGCATACGTATTAGCCGCCGATACTAACCATGGCCTTGAATTCGGGTGTTAGGTTGCCATTCGTTGTGAGAATGTAATTTTGCTGACTTGGCGGCACGTGTAACGGTCAGCCGTGGGAGCGTCTCAGCGAGCGCGACTGATACGTGTTAACTCTTCCCCCTCTAAAGATCTGCGTCCCGCAGATCCGAGTGTGGACAGGTGTCCCTCCTCCGTGCCTGGGCATCCGTCTGTAGTGTGTACAATCTTAAGCTGGGAAGCGCTGTACCTTTTGTTAGCTTCCTCCAAACTATCCAAATGAGAATTAATAGCAGAAACAAGCCCAGAGTTTCCGATGCTGTAAACCAATTGGTCTTGTCCTTTAGATATTTCAGGAGTTTAATATTGCCGACTGCCATCTCGTGGACAAGATTAAGGTTGACTGCGAGGCTTTTGTTGGTTACAGTGGATAGTACCGGTGGAAGTATCTGAACGCCTGAGCTGCTCATGCTCCAATACGTTTTATCGTCAATTCGTATAGTTTCGTTGTCCAATTGAAGAATATAAGAGCCGCTCAAATAGTTGGGGGTATCACTTGACCATACGGTGCCATTGAAGTTGTCCAATAGAATGGTGTCTTCTTTGATGATTTCAATCGTAGAATCGTTGTAGTTCACGTAGCGACAGCTAGTCTAAGCAGTCTCGGCAGGCAATCCTCTTCGCGTAGTCGGTCCAGCGCATCCTGTTTGCATACCATTGCACTTGTTAGATGAATGCACTTGTCCTTGATCCCATATGTTTCCTTCTTGTCGATTAGAACTTGGCTGTATTTTAAGTCCAGACGATGACCACCCTTTGTGATTGCTCGAGTGATCAGATTGTTGAATTTGGTTGAATCCACTTTTGGCATGGACAAAACATATAATAGCAGGGTACCATTCGTGTAGATTGCTGGTTCACCGTATTCAATCGCTTCAATTACGTTTGCATATGGAAGGACTTCAATTTCGCTGATCAACTCATTAATTTCCTCTTTGTTTAGCAGGTTGCTGTTAACCACTCCAGCCTTGGCCATCTGGCAGGCTTGTATGAATTCGTTGACATCATCCTTCAGGATCATTACCTTGTGCAGGATTTCCTCTGATAACTTCATAACGTGGTCATGTCCCAGGATGCCGTTTGTGGCGGTTACAATGCCATTGACCACCTGCAATAACTCATGAGTTTTCTTAAATATTTCATTGTTTACCTTGTACTGTTGGTTGTTGCTTAGTACTAACGAGTCCTGGGATCGAAGTACCTCATCCCAGTCAGATGCGTCGGGAGAACCGGCAATCCATTTCCAAGCCGATCCTATCCAATTAATTGCACGCTTACTTTTGGGGTGCTCTGGACCTTTTAGCTCATTGAGTTGAATCTGAACCTTTTCTAAGTGATATGCAAGGGCGTCCGTGATATCAGTGGTTTCATTTAGGCGAGTGATCTCGGCTTCCAGACGGCTTGCTGTCTCCTCATAGCGGGCTAGGTTGATCACATGAATTAACTTGAAGTATCCGTTAACAATCCAGCCATACCCATCTCGTACGGTTGCCACGGGCGAGTGCAGGTCGAATACGACGTATGACTGTGCGGATGCACAGAGGCAGATTCTATAGTCAAAATACAAATCCTTATAACTGGTATACATAGTTGGTAAAAAGATAACATTTCAAAATATTCTATGAACTTAACGCTATTTATCGGATTTATTTCATTACATGTCATCTAAATGCTATTCTAAGATTTTTTGTATCTTATTCTGAGTCTAAGGTTTTTGGATGTGAATGAACTTAATGCTATTCATCGGATTAAGAAAAATAACTAATCACAAAATTTACATGTCATCTAAATGCTATTTTACGATTTTTTTAATCTTATTCCGAATCTAAGGTTTTGAATGAAATTTATGCAAAATTTTCCTTAACTTGTATCTAATTCAATTTCCTAAATGCTAGTGCTATAACTAGTGAGTGGAGTTCGGGTCGCTTAGGGTTTGAAGGAAATTTATAAGGACCCGGAGTGATGTTAAGTGGAATTTACTGACGATTAGCTTTTCAGTTGTTATTGGTTAATCAGAAAGCGTTAGCAAGTTAATAGAGTTTGTTAGATTAAGTGTTAGTATTCGGTTTCTCCCCCCTTTTTTATTATTTTTTGCAAGTTAGTGAGTTAGTTTCTTAGTGTAGTTTAGTTTGTTAGTATTAGTACAATTTCCTCTTTTTTCGAGGAATGTTTCCCCTTTTTTTTTATTTCTTTTTTACTTTTTTGTTTTTTTCTAAACGCTTTTTTGCGTTGTATGTACTGCCGCTTTGTGCGGGCTTGTTTATTTTCTTTTGCATCGGAATATAGGCGATTTCTCAGCTGACGGAAGTGTCGTGGTGCTCCCTTTTAGCCATAAGCGTTGATGATTGCAAATGACCTACTCATGGCACGAGCGCCTCACGTCAATTAAAGCAAAGACCTTATGGTGGAGTTGAACCACACCGATCGTCATCATTCGAACCAACGAGTTATTTGGAATTGAACCAACATCTGACTGGATCGGTTACAAAATAGTTTGCACCCAAAGCCCTGGGACCAAAGGATCTAAGCATGAGATTTGCCTTATGACCAATGTTATTTTCGAAAAATTTTTCTTTTTTGCAACTTATATTTGGTTTCTGGCGCTTTAAGGGCAAGTTAAAGTTATTGACAACAAGGTGGTTATGTCTCCTGTCAACAATGGCTCCTATCGTTCTCAGAGTATCATCACCGATAATGCCGGCGAAGGATTTGAGTCCTGGGAGGACAAAGAAAACTATTTCAGAAGGGAATCCTATATCTTTAAAAAATCTTAGCCCTATTTTTTTATTAATGCGCACTTGCCCCCCAACAGAATTCACATCGAAAACCTCATCTACATGGTCACCTGCAGTCACAATCGCTTCGCTTATAAAATTTTTGTTCGCGCCTGTATCAATAAGAAAGTCTAGAGTGCGGCCGTCAGGGAGCGTATACTCTAAGTATGGTACGCTAGATGGCCCTCTGAAAGAAAATCCCCTTCGCTCTGATTTTCTGCCTCGTCTTCGATTTTCTCATCGATTTTTTCATCGTCATCGCTGATGCCGGTAGTGGAATGAAAGAGCCTCTGTTGCTTCCTAGGGAAGTTTTCGGAGCTTGCTGCTCGTTTAAAGGGATTCGGACGGTTCATGTAGTTCACAGCTCGTGATTGGGTAGAGCCGTCGACCTCCATCTTTTCAACGGGGGGTGTCTTAACTGGAGTACTTGGTGCTGCTCGGCGGTTTCCGGAAGACCACGGCTTTCTTTCGTATTGCTGGCTACGATCCTGCTGACGCCAGGTGGGTCGCGGTGGGACAGCTGGTGGCTTAGCTTCGTTCATGTTGTTGATGGGGACAACTACCCGGTTTGTTCCTTGGTGGGAGTGCAGAGAAAAGTTCCTAAAGTTGACATTCTGAAGCTCCAAGCAAGCCGAATAGGCTTCAGGGAGAGTCTTGGGGCGTTGGACAAGGAGCATCCGAGATAGCTCCCCATTCAGGAATAAAAACATCAAGTGCCCTGTTGCGGTAAGTGTCCACTAGGACCCTTACAGTTTCGTCCGTATAGGACTCAGTTTTCAGTTTATTAATTATCAAAGAGAACTGGTGGTTTACTTTAGCGTAAAACTCATCAATTCTAGAACCTTTCTGTTGCAATTGATGCAATTGATGTTCTAGGGTACGAATATCGCGCTTGTCCGCGTAATGGAGTGAAAGGCACTCCTTTATCTTTGACCAATTGTTGTCAAATATATTGTACGACACCAAGGCCGAATCTGCCGCCCCGCGCACCTTTTGGCGGATATGTTGCAATATGGCACGGTAAATGGGTTTCCCTCTTACCACCGAAAAATCCGCAAGGATAGTTTCAACAGAATGCACCCAGGATACGTAATGCACCGGGCTCCCGTCAAAAACCTGAAGTTCCTTCACACAGTCAGGCAGACGACTTATGTCGCGCAAATCCATCTCGGTCATGGGAGCTTGAGCCACCACTTCTTCGACTTCGTTGACTTGAGATGGTGCACTAGGAGTATTTCTGGCATGGTCCAAATCTGTGACGCGCCTTTCCAGCATCCTCATTTTCTCTAGGAGGGCATTGACGGCCCCCGTCAGGTTGGTGACATTGGTTTTCAAGTCCTCCATCTGTAAGTATATCAAAAAATTTATGCTGAGTTCAATCTATACTTACAACCACACAAGGTTCATAGAAATTGGACTATTCGCTCTTCACTGTTGTGTTTCTTCTCTTTGAGTTTATTGGTAGTTTTTCGCGTTACAACGACACAAGGTTTATAGGAATTGCACTGTTCACTGTTCACTGTTGTGTTACTCTTTTCGAGTTTATTGATAGTTTTTCAATTTCCTTTTCTGCTATAACGCTTTATTTCTTGCGTTTCAACTTTTATTTTTCACCTTCAAACGTTAGCAGAATTTTTAGCTTTCACAATAATAGCTTATTTGTTATGCCTTGTTCGGCTTTTAAATTTTTCTATCACTTTTTTTCACTCCGGGTCCCTGCTCGGGCGCCACTTAAAGGACTCAAGGTCCTTACACTCAAAAAAATAACGTTGCTGGGCCAACTCGCCCAGATATCCTATTCAATTAAAAACAACACAATTTGGGGAGAACACAGTTTATTACTAATTAATGAATTAAAGACTACTGATTACAATTACGCGTCCCGAACTCGACTGCCCGCTCCGTGGCCTCTGCTTGCCTTTATAGCCAATGTCTCGCAGCAGCGTGCCTGCTGCCTAACTGTTGCGTTCATTCTATTTCATAAGCATGTGAAATAGAATTATGCTGACGATGCGTCTGGATTAATGCTTTAGCATACGTATTAGCCGCCGATACTAACCATGGCCTTGAATTCGGGTGTTAGGTTGCCATTCGTTGTGAGAATGTAATTTTGCTGACTTGGCGGCACGTGTAACGGTCAGCCGTGGGAGCGTCTCAGCGAGCGCGACTGATACGTGTTAACTTGCATACGGGATAAGGATAACTCTTGCTATAGATGGGTTCAGGAGTGGTGGTTCGTATTTCGGCTCGGACACTAGTTTCTACAAGTTCATTGCCGTTAAGGGGGCGAAAAAGGTCCGAATATTTTTCTAATAACTGAGCCACCCGTTGTCTAGTATCGCTAGAGCAATCTTCACCTATAGAGTAATTGACTTGATCAGAAACCCTGGCCTTTAAGGGCAAGTTAAAGTTATTGACAACAAGGTGGTTATGTCTCCTGTCAACAATGGCTCCTATCGTTCTCAGAGTATCATCACCGATAATGCCGGCGAAGGATTTGAGTCCTGGGAGGACAAAGAAAACTATTTCAGAAGGGAATCCTATATCTTTAAAAAATCTTAGCCCTATTTTTTTATTAATGCGCACTTGCCCCCCAACAGAATTCACATCGAAAACCTCATCTACATGGTCACCTGCAGTCACAATCGCTTCGCTTATAAAATTTTTGTTCGCGCCTGTATCAATAAGAAAGTCTAGAGTGCGGCCGTCAGGGAGCGTATACTCTAAGTATGGTACGCTAGATGGCCCTCTGAAAGAAAATCCCCTTCGCTCTGATTTTCTGCCTCGTCTTCGATTTTCTCATCGATTTTTTCATCGTCATCGCTGATGCCGGTAGTGGAATGAAAGAGCCTCTGTTGTTTCCTAGGGAAGTTTTCGGAGCTTGCTGCTCGTTTAAAGGGATTCGGACGGTTCATGTAGTTCACAGCTCGTGATTGGGTAGAGCCGTCGACCTCCATCTTTTCAACGGGGGGTGTCTTAACTGGAGTACTTGGTGCTGCTCGGCGGTTTCCGGAAGACCACGGCTTTCTTTCGTATTGCTGGCTACGATCCTGCTGACGCCAGGTGGGTCGCGGTGGGACAGCTGGTGGCTTAGCTTCGTTCATGTTGTTGATGGGGACAACTACCCGGTTTGTTCCTTGGTGGGAGTGCAGAGAAAAGTTCCTAAAGTTGACATTCTGAAGCTCCAAGCAAGCCGAATAGGCTTCAGGGAGAGTCTTGGGGCGTTGGACAAGGAGCATCCGAGATAGCTCCCCATTCAGCCCACGAATAAAAACATCAAGTGCCCTGTTGCGGTAAGTGTCCACTAGGACCCTTACAGTTTCGTCCGTATAGGACTCAGTTTTCAGTTTATTAATTATCAAAGAGAACTGGTGGTTTACTTTAGCGTAAAACTCATCAATTCTAGAACCTTTCTGTTGCAATTGATGCAATTGATGTTCTAGGGTACGAATATCGCGCTTGTCCGCGTAATGGAGTGAAAGGCACTCCTTTATCTTTGACCAATTGTTGTCAAATATATTGTACGACACCAAGGCCGAATCTGCCGCCCCACGCACCTTTTGGCGGATATGTTGCAATATGGCACGGTAAATGGGTTTCCCTCTTACCACCGAAAAATCCGCAAGGATAGTTTCAACAGAATGCACCCAGGATACGTAATGCACCGGGCTCCCGTCAAAAACCTGAAGTTCCTTCACACAGTTCGGCAGACGACTTATGTCGAGCAAATCCATCTCGGTCATGGGAGCTTGAGCCACCACTTCTTCGACTTCGTTGACTTGAGATGGTGCACTAGGAGTATTTCTGGCACGGTCCAAATCTGTGACGCGCCTTTCCAGCATCCTCATTTTCTCTAGGAGGGCATTGACGGCCCCCGTCAGGTTGGTGACATTGGTTTTCAAGTCCTCCATCTGTAAGTATATCAAAAAATTTATGCTGAGTTCAATCTATACTTACAACCACACAAGGTTCATAGAAATTGGACTATTCGCTCTTCACTGTTGTGTTTCTCTTTTCGAGTTTATTGATAGTTTTTCACTTTCCCTTTCTACTATAACGCTTTATTTCTTGCGTTTCAACTTTTATTTTTCACCTTCAAACGTTAGCAGAATTTTTAGCTTTCACAATAATAGCTTATTTGTTATGCCTTGTTCGGCTTTTAAATTTTTCTATCACTTTTTTTCACTCCGGGTCCCTGCTCGGGCGCCACTTAAAGGACTCTAGGTCCTTACACTCAAAAAAATAACGTTGCTGGGCCAACTCGCCCAGATATCCTATTCAATTAAAAACAACACAATTTGGGGAGAACACAGTTTATTACTAATTAATGAATTACAGACTACTGATTACAATTACGCGTCCCGAACTCGACTGCCCGCTCCGTGGCCTCTGCTTGCCTTTATAGCCAATGTCTCGCAGCAGCGTGCCTGCTGCCTAACTGTTGACAGCCCGTTGGTTCCCACGGGCGCGTTATGCGTTCATTCTATTTCATAAGCATGTGAAATAGAATTATGCTGACGATGCGTCTGGATTAATGCTTTAGCATACGTATTAGCCGCCGGTACTAACCATGGCCTTGAATTCGGGTGTTAGGTTGCCATTCGTTGTGAGAATGTAATTTTGCTGACTTGGCGGCACGTGTAACGGTCAGCCGTGGGAGCGTCTCAGCGAGCGCGACTGATACGTGTTAACTTGCATTTATATGATTTTTCTGCGTTGGTTTTTTCCTCATTCAGCTTTGTAAGAATTTCATCCCATTTACTCATTTGGAATAGGTAGAGAAATTCTTAGACTTTATCCAGTCCGTCGGCGCGACTCAGGTATTTCTTCTTCAATACCTTGTTATGGATTGAGTATATTTTTAAAAACAGATTCAGACATGTGCAGACCGTCACAATCAAGAGCAATACCTTTATGAAGTCCAATGCTTCGGTGTGGTCAATTACTTGAATGGAATTGATCACATTCGCATTAGGCTCTTCCAATTTCGATTCGTGGCCTCCCATTGACAAAAAGAAAGAAAAAGTACAATAAATGGAAATAAAATTTTCCCTAATGTGGGTCTGTTCGTCCCATAAATTTGGCCTCGAATCTATATTTTTCCTCACAAGTGGTCCATAATGGTTCTAATGCGTTTTCAATTGTGGGTTCCCTAGGCATTTCAATTAGTCTCCACCATTTCCTAAGCCAAACTAGATCTTTTTCCGCCTATAAGCTTTTATCTTTCTTAATTTTTC
Source organism: Sphenella marginata (assembly GCA_951509765.1). Taxonomy (NCBI): domain Eukaryota; kingdom Metazoa; phylum Arthropoda; class Insecta; order Diptera; family Tephritidae; genus Sphenella; species Sphenella marginata. The sequence continues at coordinate 17,988,381 of OX608078.1, forward strand.
AAGTGCCTCTTGTGTGCTTGCTGATTCCAAGTTATCAACGATACTGTTGATAGCCTCGTAATCAAGGTTATCAGGTAAGGCTTTTTCCATAACAAGATTTTATTATTAATTTAAAAAAAATTTCTTTAAACACTATAATGGAGAAAAATTGTTTTCATCTATCTAGGGTTTTTATCCCTATGCATTTATAGTTTATTTAAAAAAAAACTTTAGTACATATTCGAATTTTAATATTCAAATTAATCTAAGCTAATAAGAAAAATACTCCAGGCGGCTATTGGTCTTCGGGAACATCTTACTTCTGCTTTATTTGGTTTCTATATTCCACTTATTATGCCGCTTATAACGACTTGTAAAGACATTTTTCTGTCTACTAACATGTAACGCAAGAAGCTGACATCAGTGCCTGTAACAAGTACCATTGTTCAGGAAAGCATGCTTCATGACATCCGACATAATGGCTCTTTCAACATATTACGAAGAGTTGCAGGATACAAGTTAAGATTCATCAATCGGACCAGAAAACGATCACACCAATCGGGAATTTCATTGACAGTGCTTGAACTAAAAGCCTCGCTTATGGTCATCGTTCGAACAACGCAGCAGTTAGACTTCCAGGACGAGCTGAAGCAGCTCAAAGAATTCAACGTGGTTGGTGTTCCCACTTTTTTAAGATTTTACCGAAATCGTCCATAAAATATTCGCGGATCTGTATTTTGAATTAATTTACGAGGACAGCAGCTAATTGTATTGCCGCGTTTGTCCTGGTTTTTTTTTGATTTATTAAAAAGGACAGCAGCAAGTTGCTACGTTTGTCCTGGTCTTATTTTTATTAAAAGGACAGCAGCAAGTTGCCTTGCTACGTATGTCCTGTCCTAATATTATTGAAAGGACTGCAGCAAATTTCTTTGCTACGTTTGTCCTTATTTACAGATTCGTAAGCAGGATCGCCATGAAAAATGGGGCATCCAAAGAATGAAATAGAAATTAGTGTGTTGGCTGTGTGCCAAAGAATCATTCTGTTTTATTATAAAAATGTTAGCCTATTTATACAAAATATTTCTTACTTTTTACTTATTTACTACAATACATATTTACTCTAATTCTTACATACTAAAGCAAAAGAGAATCAAAAGAGAATGCATTCCAATGCATGCATGTGCATATGTAAGTACATATGCACATACATAAATATACATATTTTGTCAAAGCATATAAAAGAGTTTGCCCAATTCGTGGGAAAACTACGCATAGCCAAAATACATAACATCAGCAATAATTTTGGCTGGGAGTTTGTTTACGTTGGCGGTCGGTAATTAAGCCGCTGCTAGCGCTTGCATATATATGTAAGCATTTATATATGCAAGCGTTTTGGATACATATATATATATTTTAATATACCGTCTGTATGTAGGCATGTGCATGCATTGGACACACTACAATTGCTCGATATTTTGCAGTTGTGGCACGGTGACGACGTGTACAATGACAGTATTGCTCGATATTTTGCAGTTGTGGCAGGGTGATGACGTTTACAATGACAGTATTGCTCAATCTATAAAACGATATTTTGCAGTTTTGGCATTGTGATGATGTTCAAGAAGGCAGTATTGCTCGATATTTTGCAGTTGTGGCACGGTGATGATGTTTAGAATGACAGTATTCCTCGATATTTTGCAGTTGTGGCACGGTGATGACGTTTACAATGGCAGTATTGCTCAATCTATAAAACGATATTTTGCAGTTTTGGCATTGTGATGATGTTCAAGAAGGCAGTATTGCTCGATATTTTGAAGTTGTGGCAGGGTGACGACGTTTACAATGACAGTATTGCTCGATATTTTGCAGTTGTGGCACGGTGATGACGTTTACAATGGCAGTATTGCTCGATATTTTGCAGTTGTGGCACGGTGATGACGTTTAGAATGACAGTATTGCTCGATATTTTGCAGTTGTGGCACGGTGATGACGTTTACAATGGCAGTATTGCTCAATCTATAAAACGATATTTTGCAGTTTTGGCATTGTGATGATGTTCAAGAAGGCAGTATTGCTCGATATTTTGCAGTTGTGGCACGGTGATGACGTTTACAATGGCAGTATTGCTCGATATTTTGCAGTTGTGGCACGGTGATGACGTTTAGAATGACAGTATTGCTCGATATTTTGCAGTTGTGGCACGGTGAAGACGTTTACAATGGCAGTATTGCTCAATCTATAAAACGATATTTTGCAGTTTTCGCATTGTGATGATGTTCAAGAAGGCAGTATTGCTAGATATTTTGAAGTTGTGGCAGGGTGACGACGTTTACAATGACAGTATTGCTCGATATTTTGCAGTTGTGGCAGGGTGATGACGTTTACAATGACAGTATTGCTCAATCTATAAAACAATATTTTGCAGTTTTGGCATTGTGATGATGTTCAAGAAGGCAGTATTGCTCGATATTTTGCAGTTGTGGCACGGTGATGACGTTTAGAATGACAGTATTGCTCGATATTTTGCAGTTGTGGCACGGTGATGACGTTTACAATGGCAGTATTGCTCAATCTATAAAACGATATTTTGCAGTTTTCGCATTGTGATGATGTTCAAGAAGGCAGTATTGCTAGATATTTTGAAGTTGTGGCAGGGTGACGACGTTTACAATGACAGTATTGCTCGATATTTTGCAGTTGTGGCACGGTGATGACGTTTACAATGGCAGTATTGCTCGATATTTTGCAGTTGTGGCACGGTGATGACGTTTAGAATGACAGTATTGCTCGATATTTTGCAGTTGTGGCACGGTGATGACGTTTACAATGGCAGTATTGCTCAATCTATAAAACGATATTTTGCAGTTTTGGCATTGTGATGATGTTCAAGAAGCCAGTATTGCTCGATATTTTGCAGTTGTGGCACGGTGATGACGTTTACAATGGCAGTATTGCTCGATATTTTGCAGTTGTGGCACGGTGATGACGTTTAGAATGACAGTATTGCTCGATATTTTGCAGTTGTGGCACGGTGATGACGTTTACAATGGCAGTATTGCTCGATATTTTGCAGTTGTGGCACGGTGATGACGTTTACAATGGCAGTATTGCTCGATATTTTGCAGTTGTGGCACGGTGATGACGTTTACAATGGCAGTATTGCTCAATCTATAAAACGATATTTTGCAGTTTTGGCATTGTGATGATGTTCAAGAAGGCAGTATTGCTCGATATTTTGCAGTTGTGGCAGGGTGATGACGTTTACAATGGCAGTATTGCTCGATATTTTGCAGTTGTGGCACGGTGATGACGTTTAGAATGACAGTATTGCTGGATATTTTGCAGTTGTGGCACGGTGATGACGTTTACAATGGCAGTATTGCTCGATATTTTGCAGTTGTGGCACGGTGATGACGTTTACAATGGCAGTATTGCTCGATATTTTGCAGTTGTGGCACGGTGATGACGTTTACAATGGCAGTATTGCTCAATCTATAAAACGATATTTTGCAGTTTTGGCATTGTGATGATGTTCAAGAAGGCAGTATTGCTCGATATTTTGCAGTTGTGGCACGGTGATGACGTTTAGAATGACAGTATTGCTCGATATTTTGCAGTTGTGGCAGGGTGATGACGTTTACAATGGCAGTATTGCTCAATCTATAAAACGATATTTTGCAGTTTTGGCATTGTGATGATGTTCAAGAAGGCAGTATTGCTCGATATTTTGCAGTTGTGGCACGGTGATGACGTTTACAATGGCAGTATTGCTCAATCTATAAAACGATATTTTGCAGTTTTGGCATTGTGATGATGTTCAATAAGACAGTATTGCTCGATATTTTGCAGTTGTGGCACGGTGATGACGTTTACAATGGCAGTATTGCTCAATCTATAAAACGATATTTTGCAGTTTTGGCATTGTGATGATGTTCAAGAAGGCAGTATTGCTCGATATTTTGCAGTTGTGGCACGGTGATGACGTTTACAATGGCAGTATTGATCAATCTATAAAACGATATTTTGCAGTTTTGGCATTGTGATGATGTTCAAGAAGGCAGTATTGCTCGATATTTTGCAGTTGTGGCAGGGTGATGACGTTTACAATGGCAGTATTGCTCGATATTTTGCGGTTGTGGCACGGTGATGACGTTTAGAATGGCAGTATTGCTCGATATTTTGCAGTTGTGGCACGGTGATGACGTTTACAATGGCAGTATTGCTCAATCTATAAAACGATATTTTGCAGTTTTGGCAATGTGATGATGTTCAAGAAGGCAGTATTGTTCGATATTTTGCAGTTGTGGCAGGGTGATGACGTTTACAATGGCAGTATTGCTCGATATTTTGCAGTTGTGGCACGGTGATGACGTTTAGAATGACAGTATTGCTCGATATTTTGCAGTTGTGGCACGGTGATGACGTTTACAACGGCAGTATTGCTCGATATTTTGCAGTTGTGGCACGGTGACGACGTTTAGAATGACAGTATTGCTCGATATTTTGCAGTTGTGGCAGGGTGATGACGTTTACAATGACAGTATTGCTCAATCTATAAAACGATATTTTGCAGTTTTGGCATTGTGATGATGTTCAAGAAGGCAGTATTGCTCGATATTTTGCAGTTGTGGCACGGTGATGACGTTTAGAATGACAGTATTCCTCGATATTTTGCAGTTGTGGCACGGTGATGACGTTTACAATGGCAGTATTGCTCAATCTATAAAACGATATTTTGCAGTTTTGGCATTGTGATGATGTTCAATAAGGCAGTATTGCTCGATATTTTGCAGTTAAGGCAGGGTGAAGACGTTTACAATGACAGTATTGCTCGATATTTTGCAGTTGTGGCACGGTGATGACGTTTAGAATGACAGTATTGCTCGATATTTTGCAGTTGTGGCACGGTGATGACGTTTACAATGGCAGTATTGCTCAATCAATAAAACGATATTTTGCAGTTTTGGCATTGTGATGATGTTCAAGAAGGCAGTATTGCTCGATATTTTGAAGTTGTGGCACGGTGATGACGTTTAGAATGACAGTATTCCTCGATATTTTGCAGTTGTGGCACGGTGATGACGTTTACAATGGCAGTATTGCTCAATCTATAAAACGATATTTTGCAGTTTTGGCATTGTGATGATGTTCAATAAGGCAGTATTGCTCGATATTTTGCAGTTAAGGCAGGGTGAAGACGTTTACAATGACAGTATTGCTCGATATTTTGCAGTTGTGGCACGGTGATGACGTTTACAATGGCAGTATTGCTCAATCTATAAAACGATATTTTGCAGTTTTGGCATTGTGATGATGTTCAATAAGGCAGTATTGTTCGATATTTTGCAGTTGTGGCAGGGTGATGACGTTGACAATGGCAGTATTGCTCGATATTTTGCAGTTGTGGCACGGTGATGACATTTAGAATGACAGTATTGCTCGATATTTTGCAGTTGTGGCACGGTGATGACGTTTACAACGGCAGTATTGCTCGATATTTTGCAGTTGTGGCACGGTGATGACGTTTACAACGGCAGTATTGCTCGATATTTTGCAGTTAAGGCAGGGTGAAGACGTTTACAATGACAGTATTGCTCGATATTTTGCAGTTGTGGCACGGTGATGACGTTTAGAATGACAGTATTGCTCGATATTTTGCAGTTGTGGCACGGTGATGACGTTTACAATGGCAGTATTGCTCAATCTATAAAACGATATTTTGCAGTTTTGGCATTGTGATGATGTTCAATAAGGCAGTATTGCTCGATACTTTGCAGTTAAGGCAGGGTGAAGACGTTTACAATGACAGTATTGCTCGATATTTTGCAGTTGTGGCACGGTGATGACGTTTAGAATGACAGTATTGCTCGATATTTTGCAGTTGTGGCACGGTGATGACGTTTACAATGGCAGTATTGCTCAATCTATAAAACGATATTTTGCAGTTTTGGCATTGTGATGATGTTCAAGAAGGCAGTATTGCTCGATATTTTGCAGTTGTGGCAGGGTGATGACGTTTACAATGGCAGTATTGCTCGATATTTTGCAGTTGTGGCACGGTGATGACGTTTAGAATGACAGTATTGCTGGATATTTTGCAGTTGTGGCACGGTGATGACGTTTACAATGGCAGTATTGCTCGATATTTTGCAGTTGTGGCACGGTGATGACGTTTACAATGGCAGTATTGCTCGATATTTTGCAGTTGTGGCAGGGTGATGACGTTTACAATGGCAGTATTGCTCGATATTTTGCAGTTGTGGCATTGTGATGACGTTTAGAATGACAGTATTGCTCGATATTTTGCAGTTGTGGCACGGTGATGACGTTTAGAATGACAGTATTGCTCGATATTTTGCAGTTGTGGCACGGTGATGACGTTTACAATGGCAGTATTGCTCAATCTATAAAACGATATTTTGCAGTTTTGGCATTGTGATGATGTTCAAGAAGGCAGTATTGCTCGATATTTTGAAGTTGTGGCAGGGTGACGACGTTTACAATGACAGTATTGCTCGATATTTTGCAGTTGTGGCACGGTGATGACGTTTAGAATGACAGTATTGCTCGATATTTTGCAGTTGTGGCACGGTGATGACGTTTACAATGGCAGTATTGCTCAATCTATAAAACGATATTTTGCAGTTTTGGCATTGTGATGATGTTCAAGAAGGCAGTATTGCTCGATATTTTGAAGTTGTGGCAGGGTGACGACGTTTACAATGACAGTATTGCTCGATATTTTGCAGTTGTGGCAGGGTGATGACGTTTACAATGACAGTATTGCTCAATCTATAAAACGATATTTTGCAGTTTTGGCATTGTGATGATGTTCAAGAAGGCAGTATTGCTCGATATTTTGCAGTTGTGGCACGGTGATGACGTTTAGAATGACAGTATTCCTCGATATTTTGCAGTTGTGGCACGGTGATGACGTTTACAATGGCAGTATTGCTCAATCTATAAAACGATATTTTGCAGTTTTGCCATTGTGATGATGTTCAATAAGGCAGTATTGCTCGATATTTTGCAGTTGTGGCAGGGTGATGACGTTTACAATGGCAGTATTGCTCGATATTTTGCAGTTGTGGCACGGTGATGACGTTTAGAATGACAGTATTGCTCGATATTTTGCAGTTGTGGCACGGTGATGACGTTTACAATGGCAGTATTGCTCGATATTTTGCAGTTGTGGCACGGTGATGACGTTTACAATGGCAGTATTGCTCGATATTTTGCAGTTGTGGCACGGTGATGACGTTTACAATGGCAGTATTGCTCAATCTATAAAACGATATTTTGCAGTTTTGGCATTGTGATGATGTTCAAGAAGGCAGTATTGCTCGATATTTTGCAGTTGTGTCAGGGTGATGACGTTTACAATGGCAGTATTGCTCGATATTTTGCAGTTGTGGCACGGTGATGACGTTTAGAATGACAGTATTGCTGGATATTTTGCAGTTGTGGCACGGTGATGACGTTTACAATGGCAGTATTGCTCGATATTTTGCAGTTGTGGCACGGTGATGACATTTACAATGGCAGTATTGCTCGATATTTTGCAGTTGTGGCACGGTGATGACGTTTACAATGGCAGTATTGCTCGATATTTTGCAGTTGTGGCACGGTGATGACGTTTACAATGGCAGTATTGCTCGATATTTTGCAGTTGTGGCACGGTGATGACGTTTAGAATGACAGTATTGCTCGATATTTTGCAGTTGTGGCACGGTGATGACGTTTACAATGGCAGTATTGCTCGATATTTTGCAGTTGTGGCACGGTGATGACGTTTACAATGGCAGTATTGCTCGATATTTTGCAGTTGTGGCACGGTGATGACGTTTACAATGGCAATATTGCTGGATATTTTGCAGTTGTGGCACGGTGATGACGTTTACAATGGCAGTATTGCTCGATATTTTGCAGTTGTGGCACGGTGATGACATTTACAATGGCAGTATTGCTCAATATTTTGCAGTTGTGGCACGGTGATGACGTTTACAATGGCAGTATTGCTCGATATTTTGCAGTTGTGGCACGGTGATGACGTTTACAATGGCAGTATTGCTCGATATTTTGCAGTTGTGGCAGGGTGATGACGTTTACAATGGCAGTATTGCTCGATATTTTGCAGTTGTGGCACGGTGATGACGTTTAGAATGACAGTATTGCTCGATATTTTGCAGTTGTGGCACGGTGATGACGTTTACAATGGCAGTATTGCTCGATATTTTGCAGTTGTGGCACGGTGATGACGTTTACAATGGCAGTATTGCTCGATATTTTGCAGTTGTGGCACGGTGATGACGTTTAGAATGACAGTATTGCTCGATATTTTGCAGTTGTGGCACGGTGATGACGTTTACAATGGCAGTATTGCTCGATATTTTGCAGTTGTGGCACGGTGATGACGTTTACAATGGCAGTATTGCTCGATATTTTGCAGTTGTGGCACGGTGATGACGTTTACAATGGCAGTATTGCTCGATATTTTGCAGTTGTGGCACGGTGATGACGTTTACAATGGCAGTATTGCTCAATCTATAAAACGATATTTTGCAGTTTTGGCATTGTGATGATGTTCAAGAAGGCAGTATTGCTCGATATTTTGCAGTTGTGTCAGGGTGATGACGTTTACAGTGGCAGTATTGCTCGATATTTTGCAGTTGTGGCACGGTGATGACGTTTAGAATGACAGTATTGCTGGATATTTTGCAGTTGTGGCACGGTGATGACGTTTACAATGGCAGTATTGCTCGATATTTTGCAGTTGTGGCACGGTGATGACATTTACAATGGCAGTATTGCTCGATATTTTGCAGTTGTGGCACGGTGATGACGTTTACAATGGCAGTATTGCTCGATATTTTGCAGTTGTGGCACGGTGATGACGTTTACAATGGCAGTATTGCTCGATATTTTGCAGTTGTGGCACGGTGATGACGTTTAGAATGACAGTATTGCTCGATATTTTGCAGTTGTGGCACGGTGATGACGTTTACAATGGCAGTATTGCTCAAACCAGCTAAGACTCTTTGACTTTAGCGACTTTGAAAACCTTAGTACAGAAAGCAAGGCAACATTGTTAAATAACGCTTTATCAAACGCTATGACTACTTTGACTTACTCAAAAGAGGTCAATGTAAAACTGATAAACAAGTGGTATGATTCTGAGCTATCGAATATGAATAAACTGAAATACATTGATAAACAATCTGCAATTAGATCTGGGGAGTGGAATGAATACAATGCCTTAAAACGTAAATATAAACGATTAATAAAAACTAAAAAGGCAAAGTATATGGAGCAAAAAATTGCATACAATATGGGGGACAATAAGGCTTTGTGGAAGCCTTTAAAAAATTGCATATGTATGTCCAAAGAAACCAATGTTCTTAACAAAATAATAATAAATGACAGACTGTATGTTCATGAAAAAGAAATAGCGCAGTCACTAAACAACTATTTTATAGATAGCATATTGGAAATTAGTTCAAATATTCCCCTCAGTAATGTTGGTCTTACTACTATGGGAAGTAGCACCCAAACCTTCAAATTTCAAGGAGTATCCACAAATGACATACTTGAAATAGTTAATAGATTCAAAAATAAAATTGGAGGGAAAAAACTACTATCTGAAGGTGTTATAAAGGACTCTGTTGCTTACACAGGATATTTCTATGCTGAAATTGTCAATGAAAGTCTAGAGAAAGGAGAAGTTCCTATGTTATGGAAAACTTCCCTGGTGGTGCCAATAGAGAAAGTTAAGAATACAAAGAGAGCAGACGAGATCAGACCTATAAACACGTTACCTTGTGACGAAAAAATACTGGAAACAGTGGTTAAAAATCAGCTGGTGAAGTATTTAGAAGAAAATAATATTATTATACCTCAACAATCCGGTTTCCGGAAGAAACATTCATGTGAAAGCGCTCTGAATGTGGTTATAGCAAATTGGAAAGAAGATTTGAGCAGGAATAAACACGTGATCGCTATATTCCTGGATTTAAAACGTGCATTTGAGACAATTGACCAGGATCTTCTATTAAAAAAGCTGTACAATATAGGAGTTAAGGATACGGAACTAAAATGGTTCCAAGACTTCACCACGAATAGATCTCAAAGAACAGTAATTGGTACATCCTTGTCAGATAGCAGAGGGGTGCCTATTGGACTCCCACAAGGCTCAGTATTAGCGCCCATATTGTTCAACATTTATGTTAACGATATTACTAAATCTCTCAAGCACTGTGATATCAAACTTTTTGCTGACGATACATTGCTGATGCTCAGTGGGGATAATGTCAATGAAGTATACCTAAAGCTACAAGAGGATTTAAATAGAGTTTATGATTGGCTATGCTTGAATAAACTTAAGTTAAATATTAGCAAAACCAAATGTATGGTTATATCAAGGCGAAATTTTCAGGGCAATGCGGTACAAGATCTTAATATAAACGGCGAAATAATCGAAAGAGTTGATAGTTTCAAGTACTTGGGAGTTAAAATAGATAATAAATTGAACTTCAGTGAACATTTTGATTACACGGTTGGTAAAATAGCCAAAAAAGTATGTTTTATGCAAAGAACATGCAAGAATTTAAGCCCACGGTACAAAGTAATGGTTTACAGATCCATAGTCGAGCCTCATTTCATATACTGTCCCACAATATTTTTTATTTTGAGAGATAGTCAAATTTATAAACTACAAAAGCAACAAAACCGCGCAATGAGATTTATCCTTAAAAAACGCTATGACACACCCATCAGAGACATGCTCGCCGCTCTTAACTGGCTGAGTGTTAAACAACAAATTGTTTACTATACCATGAAGTTTATTAAAAATATAATAGAGGGCAACTTACCCGATTATCTCAAAAATAACATTAAGTATGTTAGAAATATGCATTCCGTAAATACTAGAAGAAGAAATGATTTTAACCTTCCGGCCTATAAAACTGAGGTAGACAAATGTAATTTATACTATAAAGGATTGAAATGTTATAATGAGCTACCTAACGAGGTTAAATCTAGTAAAACTGTCAATGAGTTCAAACAGAAATTGTACAATTATTGTAGAAGTTTACCAATATAGTGCTGAGGGAGCAGTCCTCCAAAATTCGCTCACAATGCATTATAGCCAAGCCAAACGCTCACGCATACTAAAAGTTGCCGAAGCACATACTGAAACGCATCACTCTTCCAGTCAGTGCATCGCCGTTCAGATGTTTTCTTCGCGCTTTACATGCGTAGACGGCCAACATCCCGCTTCCATCAGGGTCGGCCAAACATCCCGCTTCCATCAGGGATAAGCATTGTGTTGCTATGTTGGGGTACTGCCCCACAGATTAGCACTAATACTTGGTAACAAATTAGTAAATAAGCAAACTTAAATTTATAATTAAGAACATTATAAATTTATTACTGTAAATAGGTTTAAGCTAGGCTAAGTAAAGCTGTAAGTAATATATAAATAAATAAATAAATAAATCTATAAAACGATATTTTGCAGTTTTGGCATTGTGATGATGTTCAAGAAGGCAGTATTGCTCGATATTTTGAAGTTGTGGCAGGGTGACGACGTTTACAATGACAGTATTGCTCGATATTTTGCAGTTGTGGCAGGGTGATGACGTTTACAATGACAGTATTGCTCAATCTATAAAACGATATTTTGCAGTTTTGGCATTGTGATGATGTTCAAGAAGGCAGTATTGCTCGATATTTTGCAGTTGTGGCACGGTGATGACGTTTAGAATGACAGTATTCCTCGATATTTTGCAGTTGTGGCACGGTGATGACGTTTACAATGGCAGTATTGCTCAATCTATAAAACGATATTTTGCAGTTTTGGCATTGTGATGATGTTCAAGAAGGCAGTATTGCTCGATATTTTGCAGTTGTGGCAGGGTGATGACATTTACAATGGCAGTATTGCTCGATATTTTGCAGTTGTGGCACGGTGATGACGTTTAGAATGACAGTATTGCTCGATATTTTGCAGTTGTGGCACGGTGATGACGTTTACAATGGCAGTATTGCTCGATATTTTGCAGTTGTGGCACGGTGATGACGTTTACAATGGCAGTATTGCTCGATATTTTGCAGTTGTGGCACGGTGATGACGTTTACAATGGCAGTATTGCTCAATCTATAAAACGATATTTTGCAGTTTTGGCATTGTGATGATGTTCAAGAAGGCAGTATTGCTCGATATTTTGCAGTTGTGGCACGGTGATGACGTTTACAATGGCAGTATTGCTCAATCTATAAAACGATATTTTGCAGTTTTGGCATTGTGATGATGTTCAAGAAAACAGTATTGCTCGATATTTCGCAGTTGTGGCAGGGTGAAGACGTTTACAATGGCAGTATTGCTCAATCTATAAAACGATATTTTGCAGTTTTGGCATTGTGATGATGTTCAAGAAAACAATATTGCTCGATATTTTGCAGTTGTGGCAGGGTGATGACGTTTACAATGGCAGTATTGCTCAATCTATAAAACGATATTTTGCAGTTTTTACATTGTGATAATGTTCAAGAAAACAGTATTGCTCGATATTTTGCAGTTGTGGCAGGGTGATGACGTTTACAATGGCAGTATTGCTCAATCTATAAAACGATATTTTGCAGTTTTGGCATTGTGATGATGTTCAAGAAGGCAGTATTGGTCGATATTTTGCAGTTGTGGCAGCTTGAAGACGTTTACAATGGCAGTATTGCTCAATCTATAAAACGATATTTTGCAGTTTTGGCATTGTGATGATGTTCAAGAAAACAATATTGCTCGATATTTTGCAGTTGTGGCAGGGTGAAGACGTTTACAATGGCAGTAGTGGTCAATCTATAAAACGATATTTTGCAGTTTTGGCATTGTGATGATGTTCAAGAAGGCAGTATTGCTCGATATTTTGCAGTTGTGGCACGGTGATGACGTTTACAATGGCAGTATTGCTCAATCTATAAAACGATATTTTGCAGTTTTGGCATTGTGATGATGTTCAAGAAAACAGTATTGCTCGATATTTTTCAGTTGTGGCACGGTGATGACGTTTACAATGGCAGTATTGCTCAATCTATAAAACGATATTTTGCAGTTTTGGCATTGTGATGATGTTCAAGAAAACAGTATTGCTCGATATTTTGCAGTTGTGGCAGGGTGACGACGTTTACAATGGCAGTATTGCTCAATCTATAAAACGATATTTTGCAGTTTTGGCATTGTGATGATGTTCAAGAAGGCAGTATTGCTCGATATTTTGCAGTTGTGGCAGGGTGAAGACGTTTACAATGGCAGTATTGCTCAATCTATAAAATAATATTTTGCAGTTTTGGCATTGTGATGATGTTCAAGAAGGCAGTATTGCTCGCTATTTTGCAGTTGTGGCAGGGTGAAGACGTTTACAATGGCAGTATTGCTCAATCTATAAAACGATATTTTGCAGTTTTGGCATTGTGATGATGTTCAAGAAAACAGTATTGCTCGATATTTTGCAGTTGTGGCAGGGTGATGACGTTTCAATGGCAGTATTGCTCAATCTATAAAACGATATTTTGCAGTTTTGGCATTGTGATGATGTTCAAGAAGGCAGTATTGCTCGATATTTTGCAGTTGTGGCAGGGTGAAGACGTTTACAATGGCAGTATTGCTCAATCTATAAAACGATATTTTGCAGTTTTGGCATTGTGATGATGTTCAAGAAAACAGTATTGCTCGATATTTCGCAGTTGTGGCAGGGTGAAGACGTTTACAATGGCAGTATTGGTCAACCTATAAAACGATATTTTGCAGTTTTGGCATTGTGATGATGTTCAAGAAGGCAGTATTGCTCGATATTTTGCAGTTGTGGCACGGTGATGACGTTTACAATGGCAGTATTGCTCAATCTATAAAACGATATTTTGCAGTTTTGGCATTGTGATGATGTTCAAGAAAACAGTATTGCTCGATATTTTTCAGTTGTGGCACGGTGATGACGTTTACAATGGCAGTATTGCTCAATCTATAAAACGATATTTTGCAGTTTTGGCATTGTGATGATGTTCACGAAAACAGTATTGCTCGATATTTTGCAGTTGTGGCAGGGTGATGACGTTTACAATGGCAGTATTGCTCAATCTATAAAACGATATTTTGCAGTTTTGGCATTGTGATGATGTTCAAGAAGGCAGTATTGCTCGATATTTTGCAGTTGTGGCAGGGTGAAGACGTTTACAATGGCAGTATTGCTCAATCTATAAAATAATATTTTGCAGTTTTGGCATTGTGATGATGTTCAAGAAGGCAGTATTGCTCGATATTTTGCAGTTGTGGCAGGGTGAAGACGTTTACAATGGCAGTATTGCTCAATCTATAAAACGATATTTTGCAGTTTTGGCATTGTGATGATGTTCAAGAAAACAGTATTGCTCGATATTTCGCAGTTGTGGCAGGGTGAAGACGTTTACAATGGCAGTATTGCTCAATCTATAAAACGATATTTTGCAGTTTTGGCATTGTGATGATGTTCAAGAAAACAGTATTGCTCGATATTTTGCAGTTGTGGCAGGGTGATGACGTTTACAATGGCAGTATTGCTCAATCTATAAAACGATATTTTGCAGTTTTGGCATTGTGATGATGTTCAAGAAGGCAGTATTGCTCGATATTTTGCAGTTGTGGCAGCGTGAAGACGTTTACAATGGCAGTATTGCTCAATCTATAAAACGATATTTTGCAGTTTTGGCATTGTGATGATGTTCAAGAAGGCAGTATTGGTCGATATTTTGCAGTTGTGGCAGGGTGAAGACGTTTACAATGGCAGTATTGCTCAATTTATAAAACGATATTTTGCAGTTTTGGCATTGTGATGATGTTCAAGAAAACAATATTGATCGATATTTTGCAGTTGTGGCAGGGTGAAGACGTTTACAATGGCAGTATTGGTCAATCTATAAAACGATATTTTGCAGTTTTGGCATTGTGATGATGTTCAAGAAGGCAATATTGCTCGATATTTTGCAGTTGTGGCACGGTGATGACGTTTACAATGGCAGTATTGCTCAATCTATAAAACGATATTTTGCAGTTTTGGCATTGTGATGATGTTCAAGAAAACAGTATTGCTCGATATTTTTCAGTTGTGGCACGGTGATGACGTTTACAATGGCAGTATTGCTCAATCTATAAAACGATATTTTGCAGTTTTGGCATTGTGATGATGTTCAAGAAAACAGTATTGCTCGATATTTTGCAGTTGTGGCAGGGTGATGACGTTTACAATGGCAGTATTGCTCAATCTATAAAACGATATTTTGCAGTTTTGGCATTGTGATGATGTTCAAGAAGGCAGTATTGCTCGATATTTTGCAGTTGTGGCAGGGTGAAGACGTTTACAATGACAGTATTGCTCAATCTATAAAATAATATTTTGCAGTTTTGGCATTGTGATGATGTTCAAGAAGGCAGTATTGGTCGATATTTTTCAGTTGTGGCACGGTGATGACGTTTACAATGGCAGTATTGCTCAATCTATAAAACGATATTTTGCAGTTTTATCATTGTGATGATGTTCAAGAAAACAATATTGCTCGATATTTTGCAGTTGTGGCACGGTGATGACGTTTACAATGGCAGTATTGCTCAATCTATAAAACGATATTTTGCAGTTTTGGCATTGTGATGATGTTCAAGAAAACAGTATTGCTCGATATTTTGCAGTTGTGGCACGGTGATGACGTTTACAATGTTTTGGAATTGTGATGATGTTCAAGAAAACAGTATTGCTCGATATTTTGCAGTTGTGGCACAGTGATGACGTTCACGAAGGTATAAGGTGATATTTTGCTTATTACATCATTGCTACTCATTTATAATGCTTCCTTGTATACAACATTTGATGTGTACGTGTTAGGAGTGTGAACAAATAAATTATCTGTTTCACTGACTCGTGAGAGCGCTACATAAAGCTGGCCGTGAGAGAAGCAACTCACGCTAAGGTCCACGCCCACAACACTCATCGTCTGACCTTGTGCTTTGTTGATGGTCATCGCATAGCACAGGTTCACTGGGAATTGACCACGTTTAAACTGGAACGGGAAATTGTTTGGTATAAGAGGGAGACGTGGAATAAAGACAGACTCTCCTCTGCCACAGCCTGTCAAAATTTCGGCTCCAATTACATTGCGGTTAAGAGAAACCACTTTGAGCCTCGTTCCATTACATAGCTTTGGGGGGTTTAAATTGCGGAGGAGAATGATTGGAGCGCCGATTTTTAAAATGATTTTATGGGATGGAAGTCCAGGTGCGTTGAGGCTGTTCAAAAACTCGACAGGGTAATTGGTGGAGTCATCTTGTTCTAAAACTCTGTTGATTGATAAGTACTCAACGTTCTCTCCCTGCATCCTGTTCAGTATATCTGAGTTTATTTTAGTAACCTGATCATTCCGTGGGGTCAATCGCACAGCCAAGAGTTATCTTGAACAGTTGTTTCATCGCCATACACAGAAGAAATAAGTTCCTGCAAAGAATGCACCGTGCGACATAAGTTATCGCGCAGAATAACTTTACCATCTTTCTCGGGATATGTCCCATTTCCAACTTCAAGCAAAGTATTAGAAAAGTTCTGCGCATTTCTGTTGCCTCCGATTCGAGCACGCATGTTAACGGTCAGGTGCATCCGTTTAATGTGGCTCCATAAGTATGAGCTCTTCAAACATGCTCTTATCTCATCCGCTCTTGTGCCTCGTGGAATAACCGGTAGTATCTGCCGAAAATCTCCGCAAAACAGAAACGTAGCACCCCCTATTACTCTTTCATTTTGGCGGATATCTCTCATGGTTCTGTCAACAGCCTCTACTGCTTTCCGGTTAGCCATTGTGCATTCATCCCAAATTACTAAGACACAGTCGCGAAGAATGCTAGCCTTTTCACTATTTCGTGAAATGTTACAGACTGGATGTTCATTGAAATCCAAGTCTATCGGTATTTTGAACATTGCGTGAGCAGTTTTACCACCAGGCAACAAAGTTGCTGCGATGCCAGATGAAGCCACTGCCAGAGCTATTTTGCCTTGAGCGCGAATAGCACAATTTTGGTCGAATAGCACAATTTTGGTCAAGAATGTTTTACCTGTCCCACCGGGCGCATCCAAAAACAAAATCTCGCCTAGCCCGTTGTCAACGCTACGACAAACGCGTTCGAATATATTTTTTTGTTCATCCGTGAAATGTTGAATGCCGTTCCGCAACGTATCCGCAAGTACAGTAGGACTATACGATATTTCGCTGGAGTACTCTCTGTTCGTGCGTTCACCATCTATACTTGGTTCAGGTAAGCCGTATTGAGAGACCAAGTTTCCTCCCATTGACAAAACTATGTTTTGAAGTTCTGTAAGGCATTGATTAAAAGCTCTCTGCCGCATGTTGCTACCAATTTCACCTTCGATATGACGCTGCATGCTTCTTAAAAAGTCTTCTGACAGCTTGTCTTTGTACTTTTCCCACAGAGCCATGGCATTCGACAGTGAACAAAATACCAGTAATACGGAAAACAAATGGCGCAACCGGCTTGGACTGTCACTAATGATCGCTTCAGATAGAGCATCGTCCCAGTGTTTGTCATCGTCAAGCAAGTTTCGTTCTCGGCAAGCATCGCGGAAACTGAGATATTCAACTCCTAAAACTGTCCGAATATCGGAAAAGGAAGTAGGTCCCCGTACCGTATGCAATAGCAACCGCAAGAAAAAGCACTCGGCATTGTTGGGATGAACCACATATGCACGTCCAATAACGTGCTCTTTGAATATACCGGGTTCCTCATCTACAGCTATGCCACGTTTTCTGCGATTGAACGTGCTTCGTTGCTTATCATACGTATAATAAGCCGGAATCTCCTCATACAATAACGTCCTTGCAAAGCTATCCCTTTCACACAGCCGAAAAAATGCCAGCAAAGTTGTTTGCCTCGGGTTTTCTATCCGCTCTGTCACATTTTCAGAATTGAAATATATCCTTTGCCCTCCTTCTAGATGGACATCCAGGTGAACTACAGGCGGATATCTTTCGTGAATTGGAAAGCTTAATATCCTCCAAACTGCCTCTGATGAGCTTATGTATCGGCCTGATTGAAATCTTGTAATTTCATCATTTTCGTTTCTTAATGCAAATGTAGCCTGATCACTCCCCTTATTAATATACTTGCATATATATTTTATTGATGCCACACTACTACAAACTTCTACGTTGATGTGTGCTTGAAATGTTTTGGACAATACAGGTGAATATGGCACGACCCACCTGTTATCCAAAACAATTTCTGCACCCCGTGATGTTATTGTGGAAGTAAAGCCTCCTTTTTCTGGGGACCGTCGGCGATAAGACGGATATCCATCCTCTCCCGTTACTGTATGCTCTATTAATGCCCTTGGATAACCTTTCGAGCATCGGCCATCCTGCATGCATGGAGAGTTGCTATTTAATACTCCGCAAGGACCATGAACCATGTGTGTTCTTATTATATCATATAACGTTGCATCTGTGTTGCGATCTGGGAATTCAGCACTTATCACTTTATCTATATCATTCGGGCGAATTTTGTCTTCCAACCAAAGAAGGATATGTGCATGTGGTAGACCGCGTTTTTGCCACTCAACGCTGTACATAAAGCATAAAGCTGACCCAAATATACTCTCCTATGTAATACGGTTTATTAGATACTTTAGTTTTAAATGGAAGACTCTAGCTGTTATATCGTGTCGATCGTACGAACTTTGACCAGCCAAAAGATGCTGTGTGATTTCAGACCACTTTGGATTTGTTGCCATCGTTATGAAGAGCATCCTGGGTGCGTTCGTGCATGTAGCGTGGTCCACCAGTAAAACTTGACGAACTGCTATCTTGTTGCATGGCGTCACGTAGGTGCACTTACTCCTCCGCACGCAACCGTCTTTGATTGGTCCGTATATAAACTAATCGCTCGGTCTCAATTTTAGCATACATATCAACGATAAAGTGACTAAATAGTCCCCGAAATCTTTGTAAGTAGACAAAACTGTTTGCCCTTATTTGTAGCATGTATGCATAAAATTGTTGTGACGATAACTTTTTGTGTAGGTTTGGCAATCTTGTCGTGGGGTCAACTTGATATAATTCAAAATTATACCCATCTTCTCCATGGCAATAAATTAACGGGTATTGCAGAGCATCATATGATCGATGTGTTTCAGATATGCGATGAAGGGAATCGTCATAAGTACGCAAAATAATATCACGCCGTCCACACTCTTGATCGACTAAGACAACAGCAACTTCGTTTGCAGAAGGAGGATTGTACCTTCTGGGATGTTCTGCTGCAGGTCGTTTATCAGCACATATCAGAAATTTGTAGTTATTACGTTGCTCTCCGGGAACAGAATCAAGGGCATTTTTAAAATTGCGAACGTATGAATTTACTTCATGTAACATATTTTGCAGGAGAGAAATCAGACTACGATTGAGTTGCGGGAAGTTTTCATTCCTAATAGCCGCCTGATCTTCATAATTCTCTACGAAATATATTTGGAGAAACTTTGGCTCATTCTCGGGTAATAATGAACCAATAAGGTGGTAAACCTGGCCTTGGACTTTGAAGGTCGGCATAAAAGGTCCTTCCGTTATTTGTTTTGCGCCAAATGATGTCATTTGAAAAGCACTGTTATACGCACGAACTTTTTCCAGAAAGTGTTTTGACTGTGGGTGATCACCGGTGGGCAGAGCTTTTAAAATTTCGGGCGGATTTTGAAAAATTTCATAACACACCTTACCATTAGAGCAACACATTCCAACCGTTTCCTTTTTCCATTTAAGGGCTTCACAAAACCTGCATTTCAAGTTCATTTCACCAATGCATGCGTATTTAGCATAATCTACTAAAGGATTATATTCAAAAGCACTTTTTATCTTTATAATCCAGGGGAGTACGGTATTATCTGCATTAATATGTAGAAGGTCTTCTTCAGAGGTATCTTGTTCACTATTTAGCGTATGTCGCATTCGATCATCATTCAGGCGAGTTTGCCGTTGTTCCTCTGTCTCTGACTGCCGTATTTCGCGTAATCGCTCTCTTTCGCTAGCCCTGAAGCTCTCGCGATCTTCACGTACGCGTTCATAATTTTCCGCAGATATTATTAGGCGTTGTTGCTGCTGGTTGCTACTTTCTAACATTCTAGTAATGTTATGGCGATGTCGATCATTAATCAGGCGTTCCTCACGTTGCGAAAACGTTTCGGTTGTCCTGGATACTGAGTGGCGTTCACGATCAGCGTTTAGCCTTTCGGCATTCTGATCACTTGTTTCGCGCAACCTTAAAGATGCTGAGCGGATACGCTGATTATTTAAGCGGATTTCTGTTTCAACAACAGATTCAGAACCTCGAGACAATACGTGGCGCTCTCGGTCATTGATGAGTCGTGCATGTCGTTCCTCTCTGTTTTCAAAGAAACGGTTTAAATCTGTCCGAACTTGCTGAACACTTAGGCGCATTTCTCTCTCAGGGGACGTTTATAATTCTCGAGAAATCGCGTGACGTTCACGGTCAGTCATCTGCCTGTCACTTGTTTCGCGTTGTTTTAAGTTTGCTGAGCGGATACGCTGATCATTTAAACGGGACTCTCTTTCGACAACAGGTTCAGAACCTCGAGACAATACATGGCGCTCTCGGTCATTGCTGAGTCGTGTATGTTGTGCTTCACAGCTTTCGAAAACTCGATTTAAATTAGTCCTAACTTGCTGTGAAGTAAGACGAATTTGTCTTACATACTGTGATTCTAAGTGGCGTGACAAAGCATGGCGCTCCCTGTCAGTACGTCTGCGCGCATCGGCTTCGGCAGAAGTTTCCGTAGACCGGAGGATCGCCATGTTCTCTCTGCTTTCAGAAAGTCTTATTTCATTACTTTCAGGCGATTCTTGTGTTCGAATTAGCCTTCACCTTTTAGCAGTTGTGCTACTGCGCGATAAATTTGACCGTTTTCTTGGCATGGTATTTCTAAACAAATAAGATCAAATTGATACGGGTACCTAATAGATAACTTTTCCGACGTTTCGCATCACAGCATTTTCGTAATTTTTTTCTTTCGTATATTGCCTACGACGCATAATCGCACATGAATGGCCACCTCAAATAACGTTGTAGGCGACATTTTTTTCAAATGCGATTTTTGGTCGATTTCTATTCTACCGAAAGTTATCCACAATGAAAAAAATATAATTAATCTTTTGAGTATTTTTGTGCGCTCCAAACAACCGAAGTCAGTAAAACATGCTAAGTATGCGACATAATGTGAAGTATTTTTCTTCGACCATTCAAATATCGCCTGCAGCCGACATATGAAAATCGTTTAGTAGAGCGCATAGTAACATATGAGACATGAAAAAAAACTTATGACGCGAAATTTCAAATGTGGCCCGATAAAATCTATCAAACTTACAACTTTTGGCATAAATGCAGAATACCGCAACCTCTAGAATTAAAAATTGAAGTAGTGGGATCGAAAGTTATAAGTAACGTGAGTATAAATATGTATATAAATTTTTTTCGGTGCAAACAACAACAACGAAAGTTATATAGGGTCAAAGTTGATTTGAAGCATTTTTTAAAATCAAAATTTCTCAAAAATCCATGAACTCATTTTCAAATTTTTTTTTTCAGTTGGGTAGGTAATTGAATAACCTTTAATATGATGTATTACTGTTTTGGGTGCAAAACCGTGTAAGTGCAAAATTTAAAGTAAGCATTCTTTCAAATTGAAAATACTCAAGAACCACCGCGTTGATTTTAAAAATTGTTTCAGCGTTTGATAAGTATTTTTATTTCCATTTTATTGATAAATTTAATAGCCTTGGTTTATATAATTTGATAATTTTTGTTGAGCCTTAGGCCAGAATTTGAATAAAACTTCTTTTTTAGTACTATTCAAATATTTATTTGTTCGATATTTCGACTTCAGCCTGAAGTCATCATCAGGAAACTACGAAAAGGAAACACATTAACATAAACATTTTTAAACATATATGTCCGTAGCAAAATTGTATGTATATATGTAGTTATATTTTGTCGCTCTTTTGCATTTACCAAAGTTATCTTTGTTATTTCTGTTTAGTCGATCATACATATCCATATGTGTAAGTCAGAATTTTGCTACGTACATATATGTTTAAAAATGTTTATGTTAATGTGTTTCCTTTTCGTAGTTTCCTGATGATGACTTCAGGCTGAAGTCGAAATATCGAACAAATAAATATTTGAATAGTACTAAAAAAGAAGTTTTATTCAAATTCTGGCCTAAAGCTCAACAAAAATTATCAAATTTTTATTTCCTTTATGTTATCTTTATTGCCAATTCAGAAAGGTGTTCTGTACAAAAATACCATGGATCCTGCCCATAGAGTGGGAACGGTTATATAGTATTGAAGATATTTTGATTTAAAAAAATGCTTTAAATGAACTTTAACACCTAATAACTTTTGTTGTTGTTGTTTGCCCCAAAAAAAAATATACCGTTATGTTCAGTGCAAAAATACCTATCGATCCCAATATTTGGTTTTTTTATTCCAGAGGTTGCGGTATTCTGCATTTGCTCCTAACTTTTAATTAGAACTTAGAATTGTATTTTTTATGCAGATATTTTTTTTTAAGTATGAATGAGGTAATGTAGGAAATGTAGGAAATGCGAAACAATACCATTTTCCCGTTTTGCCAATAAATCATGTATAGATAGTGACATCTTCTTGCGGCCATTTTTTTCTTTTATAAAAATTAACTTAATTTGTTTTTTAGATTACGTAGACACCCACAAAAGAAGTTACAATTTTAAAAGAGGAATACTGCTTTCAGGTTATTAAGCAAAACATTAACTCGAGTATAATAAAAAATCGTCTTCATAGTATGTCCGTGTTTTTTTAATTTCACCAAAACTTTTGATCTTATATGTCAAAACAAAGAAATTACCTTTAGTTTTGGTCAATTTATTAACCTAAATATGAAACAAATTCGTTTTCATCGAAAACATTTTTGCATGTATGTTGAAAAACCCCTTAAAAAATGACGAAATGGTCAATTGGTTACGTAATATCAGAGCTGTATAGTTTTGCACTCAAATTTGATTACAATCAATCACAAAAATTACATAAAATAGCAATCTTCTTTGATGACATGCCATTGCTTTTATAGTGATTTTTAATTGTATAGTCTACAATAATTTTAAAGCAATTAATTGTAATCATATTTTACTTAAAATCAAAATTTTCTTCTGTAAAATGATTAACTATAAATTTGTGAAAAAAAATTTCGAATTTGCTGTGAAATGCGATGATGTCGGAAAGAATTGGGAAACTCGACTGATTAGAAGTTTGTAAAATTTCTTCCGGTGGGGGGTACCGAAATTTAATTCGAAACTAAACTGCAACAGGAAAAAATTTACCAATTTATTCGAAAGAACACTGATGATTCTTTGAAATAGTTATCGGTTGAGTTTACCAATATGTTATTTGTATGTGTGAAATTAAGAAAAAAAAACATTTCACTTACCGGTTTACTTTGATATAAGCAGTTTTTTACACTTAAAAATTGTTTAGATTTTAACTTTCAACACAAACAAACACAAACTTTTTCAAACAATTGAAAATTTTTGTCCAGCTGAACTTTATATTGATATAAATAAATTAAAAATTTTTTAGCTTCAATTTTCAACAAAAACTTGTTACTTTTTTCTTTTTTTCACAATTAGAACTTCTCTTCACAAACTTTTTCAAACAACTGAAAATTTTTGTCTAGCTGAACTTTATATTACGAAGATAGTATGCCGCAAATAAAAATGTGAGTTAACAATTGTAACAACAACAAGTAAGGAAGTCTAAGTTCGGGTGAACCGAACATTAAATACCCAGCGTTAGTTTTTAGAAAAAGGGGGCGTGGTTTTCATCTGATTTCGCCCATTTTAAAAACCAATCTATGCCGAGCCTAAACAATAGCGAATTTGGTGGGCGCGGCCACGCTCCTTGCTTATAAAGCTTTAACCGCTTACATGAGCCAAAAGTACTGAATCGATCTTTTCAAGGGTTATACCATGTCCTATATATAACTTTGGAAAAGAAGGCGTGCCATGCCCATAACTTTTAACGTATTTTGTGAAATTTTTCGATGTACGGATATATGTGTCCATTAATCAATATTTACATAATTTTAAAAAAGTGGGTGGTGGCACGCCCACGGATTTTATTATGTTGTTTGTCCCTATTGAAGATCAGTTTTCATTGCAGATCTTTATGATACTTTCACAGTGGCTTGTTAATAGTGAAATGTTGATATTTTGTTTATTCACTTGTGGGCGGTGCCACGCCCATTTTCCAAAATATTACCAAAAAACCTTTAAACATCACTAATAACATCATCAGGTGAATGAGTGTACTAAATTTTAGCATTATATCTGTATCAGTTAAACAGATATTGCATATTCCGGTTTCCCAACTCTCGTTTAGAGAACTTTAGTCCAAAAAGGGGCGTGGTCGTTCACCGATTTTTCTTATTTTCTGTGGTAGTACTCTACATAAACATAACATGCCTGGAACCTAGTTTCGTAAACCTATCTCACACCGTTCTGAAGTTATTAGCAGTCGAATTTGAAAATTGCTTGACTCATAAGTGGGCGGTGCCACGCCCACTTTCCAAAATTTTGCAAAAATAATGTAAAGAATATGAAAATTGATGTATGTACAAAATTATATTATTATAGCGGTATCAGTTAATTAGATATGGACTTTTCAATATTTCCACCTCCTTTCAATATAACTTTTATAAAAAAGTAGGCGTGGTCGACAAGCGATTTCGTTTATTTTCTATATCTGAATTTAACACAACAATAGTATGCCCTCTACAAAATTTCGTTATACTAGCATAAACTGTTCTCAAGTTATTAGGAGTCAAAATTTTAAAATTTCTTCAAATATATGGGGGCGGTGCCACGCCCCTTTTCAAAAAATTTGGTAAAATAAGGCTTAGAACATATAAATCAATACATATTGAAAATTTTATCATTGTAGCTGCTTCTGATATTGAATTAACCCGTTTTATACGTTTTTCGAAATTTTCGATATCGAAAAAGGGGGCGTGGTTATCATCCGATTTCGCCCATTTTCAATAGCAACCTACCTTGGCCAGAAAGTAACCTGTATGCAAAATTTCATGCAAATATCTCAATTTTTACTCAAGTTATCGTGTACACGGACGGACAGACGGACAGACGGACAGACGGACGGACATGCCTTAATCAATTCCTCTTTTCAACCTAAGAAGACAAAATTAATATACCCTTGTACTAGTACTAGTACGCTGGGTATAAAAACAGGCCTAATATGCAATAGCTTTGCCGCGGCAGTCCACGAGTGCCACACGTCCTTTTTTTTCGGTTTTCCCAAAAACTTTTTTTTATATATAATTAGTAGGCTACCAATTTTTTATGTTTTCATTACAAACAACAAATTCTCGAAAAAAAAGAAAATACAAAAATTTTAGCAAGGCACGCCAGTTTTTTTTTGCCAACTAAGTGAATTTTTTTTCATTTAAATTTATTTAAGAAAAAAATTTCATAGGTTCCTCCCTAAAAATTAGTATATCGTTTGTGGTCCGATTTTGATAAAACAAAGTGCAGATCCCTTTCTAAGCTTCAAGCAGTATATTTGTGAAAGTCTCATCAAAATCCATTGCTTAGTTTCCGAGATCCTTAAGTTCAAACAGACAAACAGACAGACAATAATTTTAAAAATGGGTCAGATGAACTCCATAGCATTCCCCAGGTCATCCCCAGTCACCTTTTCAAGTAAATTTTCAATGTACAGACACGACCCTTCTAGAGATTTATTATAGTATAGATATGCTGATACCCACATAAATATTTATTTAAATTTATTTAAGAAAAAAATTTCATAGGTTCCTCCCTAAAAATTAGTATATCTTTTTTGTTTGTGGTCCGATTTTGATAAAACAAAGTGCAGATCCCTTTCTAAGCTTCAAGCAGTATATTTGTGAAAGTCTCATCAAAATCCATTGCTTAGTTTCCGAGATCCTTAAGTTCAAACAGACAAACAGACAGACAATAATTTTAAAAATGGGTCAGATGAACTCCATAGCATTCCCCAGGTCATCCCCAGTCACCTTTTCAAAGAAATTTTCAATGTACAGACACGACCCTTCTAGAGATTTATTATAGTATAGATATGCTGATACCCACATAAATACATATATTATTTAAATTTATTTAAGAAAAAAAATTTCATAGGTTCCTCCCTAAAAATTAGTATATCTTTTTTGTTTGTGGTCCGATTTTGATAAAACAAAGTGCAGATCCCTTTCTAAGCTTCAAGCAGTATATTTGTGAAAGTCTCATCAAAATCCATTGCTTAGTTTCCGAGATCCTTAAGTTCAAACAGACAAACAGACAGACAATAATTTTAAAAATGGGTCAGATGAACTCCATAGCATTCCCCAGGTCATCCCCAGTCATCTTTTCAAAGAAATTTTCAATGTACAGACACGACACTTCTAGAGATTTATTATAGTATAGATATGCTGATACCCACATAAATATTTATTTAAATTTATTTAAGAAAAAAAATTTCATAGGTTCCTCCCTAAAAATTAGTATATCTTTTTTGTTTGTGGTCCGATTTTGATAAAACAAAGTGCAGATCCCTTTCTAAGCTGCAAGCAGTATATTTGTGAAAGTCTCATCAAAATCCATTGCTTAGTTTCCGAGATCCTTAAGTTCAAACAGACAAACAGACAGACAATAATTTTAAAAATGGGTCAGATGAACTCCATTGCATTCCCCAGGTCATCCCCAGTCATCTTTTCAAAGAAATTTTCAATGTACAGACACGACACTTCTAGAGATTTTTTATAGTATAGATATGCTGATACCCACATAAATAATTATTTAAATTTATTTAAGAAAAAAAATTTCATAGGTTCCTCCCTAAAAATTAGTATATCTTTTTTGTTTGTGGTCCGATTTTGATAAAACAAAGTGCAGATCCCTTTCTAAGCTTCAAGCAGTATATTTGTGAAAGTCTCATCAAAATCCATTGCTTAGTTTCCGAGATCCTTAAGTTCAAACAGACAAACAGACAAACAGACAGACAATAATTTTAAAAATGGGTCAGATGAACTCCATAGCATTCCCCAGGTCATCCCCAGTCACCTTTTCAAAGAAATTTTCAATGTACAGACACGACCCTTCTAGAGATTTATTATAGTATAGATATGCTGATACCCACATAAATACATATATTATTTAAATTTATTTAAGAAAAAAAATTTCATAGGTTCCTCCCTAAAAATTAGTATATCTTTTTTGTTTGTGGTCCGATTTTGATAAAACAAAGTGCAGATCCCTTTCTAAGCTTCAAGCAGTATATTTGTGAAAGTCTCATCAAAATCCATTGCTTAGTTTCCGAGATCCTTAAGTTCAAACAGACAAACAGACAGACAATAATTTTAAAAATGGGTCAGATGAACTCCATAGCATTCCCCAGGTCATCCCCAGTCATCTTTTCAAAGAAATTTTCAATGTACAGACACGACACTTCTAGAGATTTATTATAGTATAGATATGTATGCTGATACCCACATAAATAATTATTTAAATTTATTTAAGAAAAAAAATTTCATAGGTTCCTCCCTAAAAATTAGTATATCTTTTTTGTTTGCGGTCCGATTTTGATAAAACAAAGTGCAGATCCCTTTCTAAGCTTCAAGCAGTATATTTGTGAAAGTCCCATCAAAATCCATTGCTTAGTTTCCGAGATCCTTAAGTTCAAACAGACAAACAGACAGACAATAATTTTAAAAATGGGTCAGATGAACTCCATAGCATTCCCCAGGTCATCCCCAGTCACCTTTTCAAAGAAATTTTCAATGTACAGACACGACCCTTCTAGAGATTTATTATAGTACCCACAATTTTCAATGTACAGACACGACCCTTCTAGAGATTTATTATAGTATAGATATGCTGATACCCACATAAATATTTATTTAAATTTATTTAAGAAAAAAATTTCATAGGTTCCTCCCTAAAAATTAGTATATCGTTTGTGGTCCGATTTTGATAAAACAAAGTGCAGATCCCTTTCTAAGCTTCAAGCAGTATATTTGTGAAAGTCTCATCAAAATCCATTGCTTAGTTTCCGAGATCCTTAAGTTCAAACAGACAAACGGACAGACAATAATTTTAAAAATGGGTCAGATGAACTCCATAGCATTCCCCAGGTCATCCCCAGTCATCTTTTCAAAGAAATTTTCAATGTACAGACACGACACTTCTAGAGATTTATTATAGTATAGATATGCTGATACCCACATAAATATTTATTTAAATTTATTTAAGAAAAAAAATTTCATAGGTTCCTCCCTAAAAATTAGTATATCTTTTTTGTTTGTGGTCCGATTTTGATAAAACAAAGTGCAGATCCCTTTCTAAGCTGCAAGCAGTATATTTGTGAAAGTCTCATCAAAATCCATTGCTTAGTTTCCGAGATCCTTAAGTTCAAACAGACAAACAGACAGACAATAATTTTAAAAATGGGTCAGATGAACTTCATAGCATCCCCCAGGTCATCCCCAGTCATCTTTTCAAAGAAATTTTCAATGTACAGACACGACCCTTCTAGAGATTTATTATAGTATAGATAGATAGATATGCTGATACCCACACAAATATTTATTTAAATTTATTTAAGAAAAAAAATTTCATAGGTTCCTCCCTAAAAATTAGTATATCTTTTTTGTTTGTGGTCCGATTTTGATAAAACAAAGTGCAGATCCCTTTCTAAGCTTCAAGCAGTATATTTGTGAAAGTCTCATCAAAATCCATTGCTTAGTTTCCGAGATCCTTAAGTTCAAACAGACAAACAGACAGACAATAATTTTAAAAATGGGTCAGATGAACTCCATAGCATTCCCCAGGTCATCCCCAGTCATCTTTTCAAAGAAATTTTCAATGTACAGACACGACACTTCTAGAGATTTATTATAGTATAGATATGCTGATACCCACATAAATAGTTATTTAAATTTATTTAAGAAAAAAAATTTCATAGGTTCCTCCCTAAAAATTAGTATATCTTTTTTGTTTGTGGTCCGATTTTGATAAAACAAAGTGCAGATCCCTTTCTAAGCTTCAAGCAGTATATTTGTGAAAGTCTCATCAAAATCCATTGCTTAGTTTCCGAGATCCTTAAGTTCAAACAGACAAACAGACAGACAATAATTTTAAAAATGGGTCAGATGAACTCCATAGCATTCCCCAGGTCATCCCCAGTCATCTTTTCAAAGAAATTTTCAATGTACAGACACGACACTTCTAGAGATTTATTATAGTATAGATTAGAAAATTAACGATTTTCACTACTTCATTGTGTAAACAACTTCAAAAATACATAGTTTTAGTATTTAGTTAAAGGCTGCACGATACACAAAATTTTTAGTTTTCTGTCCCGGAAAGTTAATAAATTGCAAGGACGGTTTTCTACACGGGAACACGCCACATAGAGCTATTGATATCGTTAATCACCTGATAAATTTTTAGATCCTAACTTTAAACGCTTTTATAAATATTCAGCTTGAAAAATTAAGTTTGTATGGGAGGTGCCACGCTCCCTTTTCCGATAACCCCCACTTTTTTCATTTAGCTCTATACCAATTTTCAGCTCCCTACCTTGAACTCCTTTAGAGATAATCAGCTTTAAAGATTAAGATTGTATGGGAGGTGCCACGCCCCCCTAATATTTTAAAATTTTTTCTTTGACTAAACCTTCGCGGGGTAACAACAAAAAAACCCCCTAAGGAAGTATTTGATTTGGTTCAGCCGTTTTCAAGTTTTAGCGTTACAATTAAACACCAAATCATTTGTATATCTACATATATCTATATTACATATACATATAAAAGTAAGTTGTGTTAGTTACACCATCTATAACTCAAGAACGGCTGAACCGATTTGGCTGAAAATTGGTGGGGAGGTAGTTAACCAGGTAGAGAACCAGGAACGGTTCAAAACCGAGGTTCAACCATTAGTTATTAATACGTATTTTAAGTTTTGTAACCTTTTTTTAGTGAAATAGCTGTTCTTTGAAAGAAAAAATTTTAATAAAATGAAAAAAAGTATATTTTTTTGCCAACCTGTTTTGGTACCATATAAGCAAGGGTCGTGTTTTCTCTTAGTTGTTAATGGAAAGGTAAATATTTTTGTTGTTGATAGTACGAAAGTGGAACTAAATCGTGTATACAAATTTTAATCAAAGGTGCAGTAATATTCAGGACATGAACCATGGAATGCATATGAAGGCTAAGAGTCTTTTTTTTGCCACCACTGTACTCTCTGACTTCGCCGGGTACTTTATCAAGGATAACGTTATAAATATCGTCATCTGTTTTGTTTCTTGGTGCAACAATAGCCCGTTGACATAGCCATGTATACGGCTTACTTGATAGTTCTTCTATATTCGGGTAAACTTTTGATATTTGGCGTGTTCCCGTTAAACACAAACCCAGACCTGTATAAATTTTTGCATGTAAATGCAACAACAACGCTGTGATCTTGATATTTTTCTGGGTCAATTTCGGATCCGTAGTAGTAGATTTTTTTGTAGTAGATTTTTTGACAGCCAACCCTTATTTGCTTAGTAGTACAAACATGCATATGTAAACACACTTATTTACACAAACAACTCTCATGCAGCTGACCCGCATCGTTCCTGTTAAATTATGACCGTGATCCGACCCAGGTCTGCAAACTGGAACGCAACTATTAATTCGTCGACGTTATACACAATATGCCCAATATTTGAATCTATTAGGCCCAATTTCACAGTGCCGAGTTAACTTGCATTCCACAGTTAACTATCGATTCACAATTTTATTTAAGCTTTTTTGATAAATATCTCTTGCTCAATATACAATAGATAACCTTATGAGCTCTAACCCAATGTTGAGCAGTTAAACTCTAGTTAACTCAACTTGAAATTTGAAAAGCTAGAGTTAACTGTGGAACGTAAGTTAACTCGGCACTGTGAAATTGGGCCTTAATAACTCAATCGCAGCATAGTAGACCTGTTCATTTACAAAAGTTTTTTACTGAAATTGACGAATTTTTGTTTTTTTTATTTAAGAAATTACCTCCATTAATAAATTTTTTGTAAATGAGCAGACGTAGTGTCAGATTAAAAAAATAAAAAATTCAAAATACCTAGGGAAATTTTCCCAGACATTGGGCAGTTGTATATCTTCTCCCACTTTTCTTTCTCCCTCTTCCCCCCATCAATAACTTTCATTTGCTACCCATATCCTATAAACACCTCCTGGGTTCACCCCTGATCCAAATTTTGGTTAGTATCTCGAAAACGGGTTCACATATGGACCTGATATTCACATCTCTTTGAAGCACTCATTAATACCTTTCATTTGATACCAATATTGCCACAATTCCTTCAAGGATAACCCCAGTCCAAATTTTAACCAATACCTCGAAAACCGGAAAAATTAATAAATTTTTTTTAGCCTATGTCCGCCTCGTGCACACACCCGGGTGGGCCGTTCTCAAGTTTTGCGCTAAGAAAAAAACAGCTTTCAAAATATATATTAGTATAGATTATGTATGGGTAACGCATACTGGGTTCACCCTCTATCCACATTTTGGTTGATAGCTCAGCAACGGGCTCAAATATGCACGTAAAAACCACTCATTCATAAAACCCTCATTAACACCTTTAATTTGATATCCATATCGTATGAACACCTCCTGGGGTCACCCCTGGTCCACATTTAGGTCGATATCTCGGAAAACGGGTCGCATAGGGTATTGAAAATCACCTCTTTTTAAATACTCATCAACACCTTTTATTTGATACCCATATTGTAGAAAACCCGTCTGGGGTCACACCTGGACCATATTTTGGGAAATACTTCGCAAACGGGGTCTCATATGGGACTTATAATTACACCATGTCAAAGCAGTCGTCAACACCCAATACCTCGAAAACCGGAAAAATTAATAAATTTTTTTTAGCCTATGTCCGCCTCGTGCACACACCCGGGTGGGCCGTTCTCAAGTTTTGCGCTAAGAAAAAAACAGCTTTCAAAATATATATTAGTATAGATTATGTATGGGTAACGCATACTGGGTTCACCCTCTATCCACATTTTGGTTGATATCTCAGCAACGGGCTCAAATATGCACGTAAAAACCACTCATTCATAAAACCCTCATTAACACCTTTAATTTGATATCCATATCGTATGAACACCTCCTGGGGTCACCCCTGGTCCACATTTAGGTCGATATCTCGGAAAACGGGTCGCATAGGGTATTGAAAATCACCTCTTTTTTAAATACTCATCAACACCTTTTATTTGATACCCATATTGTAGAAAACCCGTCTGGGGTCACACCTGGACCATATTTTGGGAAATAATTCGCAATCGGGGTCTCATATGGGACTTATAATTACACGATGTCAGAGCAGTCGTCAACACCTTTCATTTGAGACCCTTAATGCGGGAAACCCGTCTAGGGCCACACCCGGTCCTTATTTTGGGCAATACTTCGAAAACGGGGTCTCATATGGGACTAATAACTACACCATGTTAAAGCACTCGTCAACACCTTTCATTTGACACCCATATTGTATGAACACGTTATAAGGTTACCCTGGTCGCCATTTTGCAGGATATCTCCAAAACCTTCCCGGATTTTTATACTTTTTTTGGCCATAAACCACGTCGGGCTCACCCAAAAACTATGTGCAAAATTTCGTTTAATTCGGTCCAGCCGTTCTTGAGTTATAAACTAACAACGGAAATTGCCACTTTACTTTACATATATAGATAGATTATGTATGGGTAACGCATACTGGGTTCACCCTCTATCTACATTTTGGTTGATATCTCAGCAACGGGCTCAAATATGCACGTAAAAACCACTCATTCATAAAACCCTCATTAACACC
Source organism: Sphenella marginata (assembly GCA_951509765.1). Lineage (NCBI taxonomy): Eukaryota > Metazoa > Arthropoda > Insecta > Diptera > Tephritidae > Sphenella > Sphenella marginata. The sequence goes on from OX608078.1 coordinate 18,021,381, forward strand.
TTTAATTTGATATCCATATCGTATGAACACCTCCTGGGGTCATCCCTGGTCCACATTTAGGTCGATATCTCGGAAAACGGGTCGCATAGGGTATTGAAAATCACCTCTTTTTTAAATACTCATCAACACCTTTTATTTGATACCCATATTGTAGAAAACCCGTCTGGGGTCACACCTGGACCATATTTTGGGAAATACTTCGCAAACGGGGTCTCATATGGGACTTATAATTACACCATGTCAAAGCAGTCGTCAACACCCAATACCTCGAAAACCGGAAAAATTAATAAATTTTTTTTAGCCTATGTCCGCCTCGTGCACACACCCGGGTGGGCCGTTCTCAAGTTTTGCGCTAAGAAAAAAACAGCTTTCAAAATATATATTAGTATAGATTATGTATGGGTAACGCATACTGGGTTCACCCTCTATCCACATTTTGGTTGATATCTCAGCAACGGGCTCAAATATGCAAGTAAAAACCACTCATTCATAAAACCCTCATTAACACCTTTAATTTGATATCCATATCGTATGAACACCTCCTGGGGTCACCCCTGGTCCACATTTAGGTCGATATCTCGGAAAACGGGTCGCATAGGGTATTATAAATCACCTCTTTTTTAAATACTCATCAACACCTTTTATTTGATACCCATATTGTAGAAAACCCGTCTGGGGTCACACCTGGACCATATTTTGGGAAATACTTCGCAAACGGGGTCTCATATGGGACTTATAATTACACCATGTCAGAGCAGTCGTCAACACCTTTCATTTGAGACCCTTATTGTGGGAAACCCGTCTACGGCCACACCTGGTCTTATTTTGGGTAATACTTCGAAAACGGGGTCTCATATGGGACTAATAACTACACCATGTTAAAGCACTCGTCAACACCTTTCATTTGACACCAATATTGTATGAACACGTTATAAGGTTACCCTGGTCGCCATTTTGCGGGATATCTCCAAAACCTTCCCGGATTTTTATACTTTTTTTGGCCATAAACCATGTCGGGCTCACCCAAAAACTATGTGCAAAATTTCGTTTAATTCGGTCCAGCCGTTCTTGAGTTATAAACTAACAAGGCAAATTGCCACTTTACTTTATATACATATATAGATGAATTGGCATTCGTATATACCGTAAGATCTCCGTATCGGCTCAACAGATTTTAAATATTTTTTCTTTAATGTTTCCAATCTGTTTCAGGTCTTATTTACCACATAAATTTATTTTATTCTAATCTCAATTTAAAATTTTTTTAGCTAATACTCAATAACGGCTTAGCTGATATTCAAAATTTTTTCTTTCCTTTATTCTATCGGAAGAGTGTTTATTTATATAGAACAAAACATTTTCTAAATCTTCAATTTAATCATATATTAGCTAAAGAAGTTCAGCTACCATATAAATTGTAGTCAGTTGAGATCACTGGTATTCGAACTGAAATTTTCCTGTAGGGAACTTAATGCCATACAGATTTTTTCCGTTTTATATTTAAATACAAATGGTGAATTCCTTTTCGCTACTTTGGCGAATGTTGAAAAAGTGAATGCAACTACCAAAAGTTTTGATTGTGAATATAGGTTGTTATTCCGTCCTTTTTCATAATCTATGTCATGGTGAAGAAGTTGTAATATATATATATAAAAATTAATTGGAGTTCGTATATACCGTAATATCTGCGTATCGGCGCAACCGCTTTTAAATATTTTTTCTTTAATGTTTCCAATCTGTTTCAGCTCTCATTTACCACATAAATTTTTTTTTCGCTACTTTCGCGAATGTTGAAAAAGTGAATGCAACAACCAAAAGTTTTAATTGTGAATATAGGTTGTTGATTGTGAACATAGGTTGTTATTCCGTCCTTTTTCATAATCTATGTTATGGTGAAGAAGTTGTAATCTATATATATAAAAATGAATTTTCGTTCGTATATACCGTAAGATCTCCGTATCGGCTCAACCGATTTTAAATATTTTTTCTTTAATGTTTCCAATGTGTTTCAGGTCTCATTTACCACATAAATTTTTTTTTCTAATCTCAATTTAAATTTTTTTTAGCTAATACTCAATAACGGTTTAACCGATTATCAAAATTTTTTCTTTTCTGTATTCTATCGGACATAGTGTTTATTTATATAGAACAAAACATTTTCTAAATCCTCAATTTAATCATATATTAGCTAAAGAAGTTTAGCTACCATATAAATTGTAGTCAGTTGAGATCACTGGTATTCTAACTGAAATGTTCCTGTAGGTAACTTAATGCCATACAGATTTTTCCCGTTTTATATTTAAATACAAATGGTGAATTCCTTTTCGCTACTTTGGCGAATGTTGAAAAAGTGAATGCAATAACCAAAAGTTTTGATTGTGAATATAGGTTGTTATTCCGTCCTTTTTCATAATCTATGTCATGGTGAAGAAGTTGTAATCTATATATATAAAAACTAATTGGAGTTCGTATATACCGTAAGATCTCCGTATCGGCGCAACCGCTTTTAAATATTTTTTCTTTAATGTTTCCAATCTGTTTCAGCTCTCATTTACCACATAAATTTTTTTTTTTAATCTCAATTTAAAATTTTTTTTAGCTAATGCTCAATAACGGCTAAACCGATTTTCAAAATTTTTTCTTTTCTTTATTCTATCGGACATAGTGTTTATTTAAATAGAACAAAACATTTTCTAAATCTTCAATTTAATCATAGAAGTTTAGCTACCATATAAATTGTAGTCAGTTGTGATCACTGGTATTCTAACTGAAATGTTCCTGTAGGGAACTTAATGCCATACAGATTTTTTCCGTTTTATATTTAAATACAAATGGTGAATTCCTTTTCGCTACTTTGGCGAATGGTGAAAAAGTGAATGCAACAACCAAAAGTTTTGATTGTGAATATAGGTTGTTATTCGTCCATAATCTACGTCATGGTGAAGAAGTTGTAATCGATATATATATAAATGAATTGGCGTTCGTATATACCGTAAGATCTACGTATCGGCTCAACCGATTTTAAATATTTTTTCTTTAATGATTCCAATCAGTTTCAGGTCTCATTTTCCACATAAATTTTTTTTTTTAATCTCAATTTAAAATTTTTTTTAGCTAATGCTCAATAACGGCTTAACCCATTTTCAAAATTTCTTCTATCGGACATAGTGTTTATTTATATAGAACAAAACATTTTCTACATCCTCAATTTAATCATATATTAGCTAAAGAAGTTTAGCTACCATATAAATTGTAGTCAGTTGAGATCACTGGTACTATAACTGAAATGTTCCTGTAGGGAACTTAATGCCATACAGATTTTTTCCGTTTTATATTTAAATACAAATGATGAATTCCTTTTGGCTACTTTGGCGAATGTTGAAAAAGGTAATGCAACAACCAAAAGTTTTGATTGTGAATATACATAGGTTGTTATTCCGTCCTTTTTCATAATCTATGTTATGGTGAAGAAGTTGTAATCTATATATATATAAATGAATTGGCGTTCGTATATACCGTAAGATATCCGTATCGGCTCAACCGATTTTAAATATTTTTTCTTTAATGTTTCCAATGTTTTTCAGGTCTCATTTACCACGAACATTTTTTTTTCTAAAATCAATTTAAAATTTGTTTAGCTAATACTCAATAACGGCTTAACCGATTTTCAAATTCTTTTCTTTTCTTTATTTTATCGGACACAGTGTTTATTTATATAGAACAAAACATTTTCCAAATCCTCAATTTAATCATATATTAGCTAAAGAAGTTTAGCTACCATATAGATTGTAGTCAGTTGAGATCACTGGTACTATAACTGAAATGTTCCTGTAGGGAACTTAATGCCACACAGATTTTTTCCGTTTTATATTTAAATACAAATGGTGAATTCCTTTTCGCTACTTTGGCGAATGGTGAAAGAGTGAATGCAACAACCAAAAGTTTTGATTGTGAATATAGGTTGTTATTCCGTCCTTTTTCATAATCTATGTCACGGTGAAGAAGTTGTAATCTATATATATATAAATGAATTGGCGTTCGTATATACCGTAAGATATCCGTATCGGCTCAACCGATTTTAAATATGTTTTCTTTAATGATTCCAATCAGTTTCAGGTCTCATTTTCCACATAAATTTTTTTTTTTAATCTCAATTTAAATTTTTTTTAGCTAATACTAAATAACGGCTTAACCGATTTTCAAAATCTTTTCTTTTATTTATTCTATCGGACATAGTGTTTATTTAAATAGAACAAAACATTTTCTAAATCTTCAATTTAATCATATATTAGCTAAACAAGTTTAGCTACCATATAGATTGAAGTCAGTTGAGATCACTGGTACTATAACTGAAATGTTCCTGTAGGGAACTTAATGCCATACAGATTTTTTCCGTTTTATATTTAAATACAAATGATGAATTCCTTTTGGCTACTTTGGCGAATGTTGAAAAACTTAATACAACAACCAAAAATTTTGATTGTGAATATAGGTTGTTATTCCATCCTTTTTCATAATCTATTTTATGGTGAAGAAGTTGTAATCTATATATCGACAGCCACACTGCAAAACCCCGTAAATCACTATTTTTCCAAAAATAAGGTTCTGAGCCTTTCCCATAGATCGTGATATTTCGCACATTAAAATTCAGTCAAAATCGGGTTACAACTTCCCGTTTCTTTCCAATGGTGAAATGAAATAACCGTCGCTCATATACATATGTTGTAATTATCACAGTTTTTTCCCTCTCCTGAAAACTTTTTGGTTTTGAACATACAGGGTTTTGCAGTGTGGCTGTCGATATATAAAAATTAATTGGCGGTCGTATATACCGTAAGATCTCCGTATCGGCTCAACCGATTTTAATATTTTTCCTTTAATGTTTCCAATCTGTTTCAGGTCACATTTACCACATACTTTTTTTTTCTAATCTCTATTTAAAATTTTTTTAGCTAATACTCAATAACGGCTTAGCCGAGTTTCAAATTCTTTTCTTTTCTTTATTCTATCGGACACAGTGTTTATTTATATAGAACAAAACATTTTCCAAATCCTCAATTTAATCATATATTAGCTAAAGAAGTTTAGCTACCATATAAATTGTAGTCAGTTGAGATCACTGGTATTCTAACTGAAATGTTCCTGCAGGGAACTTAATGCCGTACAGATTTTTTCCGTTTTATATTTAAATACAAATGGTGAATTCATTTTAGCTACTATGGCGAATGTTGAAAAAGTGAATACAACAACCAAAACTTTTGATTGTGAATATAGGTTGTTATTCCGTCCTTTTTCATAATCTACATCATGGTAAAGAAGTTGTAATCTATATATATAAAAATGAATTGGCGTTTGTATATCCCGTAAGATCTTCGTATCGGCTCAACCGATTTTAAATATTTGTTCTTAATGTTTCCAATCTTTTTCAGGTCTCATTTACCACATAAAGTTTTTTTTTCTAATCTCAATTTAAAATTTTTTTAGCTAATACTCAATAACGGCTTAACCGATTTTCAAAATTTTTTCTTTTCTTTATTCTATCGGACATAGTGTTTATTTATATAGAACAAAACATTTTCTAAATCCTCAATTTAACCATATATTATCTAAAGAAGTTTGGCTACCATATAAATTGTAGTCAGTTGAAATCACTGGTTTTCGAACTGAAATTTTCCTGTAGGGAACTTAATGCCATACAGATTTTTTCCGTTTTATATTTAAATACAAATGGTGAATTCCTTTTCGCTACTTTGGCGAATGGTGAAAAAGTGAATGCAACAACCAAAAGTTTTGATTGTGAATATATTTTGTTGATTGGCTAGATTAGCCACAACACTGGCGGGTGCAACCCTGCCGCCAGCATTCACCACACCACACACACACACACTTACATAGTCACGCACCAACTAATTGTCTACACAAAACAAACACACTTCTGTAAACAAAAACACAATTCGTAAATTTGTGTGCAAAACGGTCGCATATCGCCTGAGCCAAGCGAATAAATATATTTACCAATTTTTAAAACGCATTAAATCTTTACATTTGTATTGAAAGTTCGGTAGTGAGTGCGAAGGTGAGTGAAGCGCAGTGCTCTAAATTATAAATGGTCCTACATCGCCTCAAAGACAGGCACCTATGGACAGTTCAAAAGAAAATTAAAAAAAATATCTTAAAAACACAAATTTTAAAAGAGGTCCTTACCCAAACAAAAAATAAAAAGAATATTTAAAGTGCAGTTAACATAAAAATACATTAAAACAAAAATTTACATTCGACGCGCCGGTTAATAAATAAATAAATATCAAACCACAATCAAAAGAAATATATATATAACAACAAAACTATACAGTCCACAAAATTCGGGCGCGAACAAATAAATAAAAAACTTAAACTGCACAAAAATAAGACAACAACAAAAGGATAAGTACCCCTAACCCCTTAGAAGCGGTACCCAAGTAAGTTGTATCTTGAAAATTTATTTAAAATCAAAATTTGCCAGCATAGTCCTAACATGCGAAAAAAATATTCTCTTTAAAAACCCTTTGAGAAATTTCCGGTTGCTGAAACAATAGCAATCAACAAGCTGATATTAAATTGTACATACACATGTACATAAGGACCAATTTTAATACAAAAATTCTCCACCAAAAACGGAATATTTTAGAATAAACTGTAGTCAGTAAAAAAGACGCAAAAAAATTATATATGTATATACAGTCTTATATTTACATAAATATTTTCTCTACTTTTCGGAGAGTAAAAACCTATTTGCGAAATAAAACTGGAGAAGAACGTTTGAATGGATTGGCAATGTTGAATATTCACAGAGATTTCGAAGTTACTCATCACGGTGGGTTCTAAGCATGTTTTATTAAAAGGTTCACGTCCCTCCATTTTTTCTTTTGAATGCTCGAATATGCATTAAAATAAGATGATATGTTGATTTTTAGCATTTTTCCCCGAGCTCTTTTTTAAAAAATTCATTTTAAAAATGTAAAATACCAAATTTTGAGATTTTTTGAATTTTTCTGGAAAACGTTAAGTTTTATCTTAAAACTACCTGAGACAAAGTTGTAGACACGAAAATTCTCTACGGTGTGAACAGTTTTTATCTACGAGTCACCAGTTCTGAGATATCGCGATTGCAAATCTAATTCTATAATTCTAACTTTTGTAAACCCTATAGTTCCCTAGCTAGAGCCAAATTTGCTCCATTCGTGATATCAAAAAGTAATAGTGGTTTAAATTTAGATATCTTGTATAACAAAATTTCGATAGAGCTAAATTTTTGTGGAGAGCTTAGGTTGACCCCCAGAAAGAAAAGTCCGTAGCGTTATATGTATGTATGTACATATCGTCTGTCATTCGAAAAATTAAGAATACATTGCAAAGCTATAGTTCTACCGCGACTGACAAATATGCTCCCAAGCTATAATATAAGTAGCGAGCACTGGCAAAAGTTTTCACATCCGATCAAATCGACATATTATTGGGAAGCGATCTAATCCCCCAAATAATACTTCAAGGTGTTAAGAAAATCTCCAACAACCTACTAGCCCAAAATACCATCTTTGGATGGATTTTAAGCAGTCAAGTCAAAGAGAAAATCTCCAGCTTCACAACGCAAGTGGAAGATATTTCGAATGACTATCTAAACTCACAATTGAGAAAATTCTGGGAGGTAGAAGAACTACCCCCAATACCCGTTACTACAGCTGACGACAAGTATTGTGAAGACTTCTACGAGTCCACAACTACGAGATCAGAAAACGGGCGGTACGTCGTACGACTACCATTCAAACAACAATTTCCCGACACACTCGCCTTAGGTCACTCACGAACCTCTGCGCTACAGCAGTTTTTATGTATGGAAAGAAACCTACTTAAAAAAGGCGAGCCAAAATCCTCATATGACAACGTTCTTGAGGAATATCTAACACTAGATCATATGGAATCAGTAAATTCCTATGAAAAAATTACAAAAGGCAAACACGCCTCCTTTTATCTACCACACCACCCGGTTATCAAACCAGAAAAACTTACAACAAAAGTAAGAGTGGTGTTTAATGCATCTAAATGCACAAGCTCAGTCAATTCACTGAATGACGTTTTATACACGGGTCCAACATTACAACCCGACTTAATGCTACTTATCTTACAGTGGCGGATGTATAAATACGTATTCAATGGTGACTTCGAAAAAATGTACAGACAAATCCTAGTACATGACAACGACCAAGACTACCAGCGCATTATATTCCGCAATTCACCTAGCAGTCCAATCCGCGACTACAAGCTAAAAACGGTGACATTTGGCGTAAACTGCGCCCCTTTCCTAGCCATTCGTACACTACACGAATTGGCAAAAGATACGAAAGAAAAACTACCACTAGCCGCCCCGGTGCTAAGCTCTCAAACATACGTAGACGATATACTGTCTGGAAGCCACAGCCTCCCTCTAGCGTGCGAGTCACTAGCGCCAGTTATCGAAGCCCTCGATTCAGCAGGGTTCCCATTAAAAAAGATAACTTCCAACCATCCAGAAATACTGGCAAAAATAAATAAAGAAAACTTGCTAGATACTAATTTGCTAAAGTTCGAAAAAGAGAGCACCACTAAAACTCTGGGCATACAATGGAATGCAATATCAGACCAATTTTCTTACACTCTTGAGTCGGTATCTGCAAAATCCACAAAAACGAAAAGACAAATTTTGTCATCTGTGGCAAGACTTTTTGACCCCGCAGGGTGGCTTGCACCAATCATGATACAAGCAAAAATCCTCATTCAATTATTATGGCTAGATGGAACCGATTGGGACGAAGTGGTGAAACCACTCCGCTTAATAAAATGGTCCTTATTTGCAAGTAACTTGCACACTATCTGCGAGATACAAATACCTCGGTGGGTGAATTTCTCACCCGATCATGAAGTCGAAATCCACGGCTTTTGCGATGCTTCTGAGAAAGCATACTGCGCTGCTATTTATGTGCGAACCCAGCACGATGGCAAAACAACAAGTCACTTATTAGTGGCAAAGGCCAAGGTCGCACCTCTTAAGACCGTAAGCCCCCCACGGCTCGAGCTATGCGGCGCACTCCTGCTCGCAAAACTAGCCTCGACCGTGCAAGCACATTTAAACCTGAGCGATCGGAAACTATATCTATGGTCCGATTCAGAAATCGTGCTGGCATGGCTAGAAAAGCCACCACATACGTGGAAAACATACATTTCTAACCGCACAGCTCAAATCATTGACTTGGTTGGGCCAGCAACTTGGCGACACGTAGCCAGTGCTGATAACCCTGCGGATCTTGGAACAAGAGGCTGCAAACCCCTGCACCTTACAACCATCACACTATGGTGGAATGGCCCCAACTGGATGGTCGAATCACCTGACGCATGGCCAAAGTCGCGTGCGCGCAATATAATAGCCCCAGAAAGTAGAAGAATAGAAGGCTTTCATGCAACGTTGCAGGATACAGACATCCTAGAGCGATTTTCGTCGTTCCCCCGAGCCTTAAGAGTAATAGCGTATATGTTTCAATTTGTAAATCGCTTAAAGAATAAGGTGAAAGGGATAGCCAATACCTCAAGCTATGCACTTACGCATCAAGACTTGCAACGGGCAAAACTAGCCCTAATCGTGTCCTTACAAACTCGCTATTACAGTAGTGAACGATCACTGTTAATGGCATCAAAGCCCATTGACAAAAAGAGCACACTCTTAGTACTTAACCCCTTTGTAGACTCTAAGGGACTGCTTCGTGCCAATGGCAGGCTAGCGAACTTTAGTCTGAGCTACAATGAGCGGCATCCTATAATAATACCGGAAAAATCCGTATTTGCCACAATCTTTCTCAACTATCTCCACCTCTTAATGCTACACGCCGAGCATAGGCTAATGCAACAAATGATCCGACAAGAGTTTTATATTCCTCGACTAAAGCCTCTGGTCAAAAAATCCATCTTTATGTGTAAAGTCTGTACGTTACACAAGCAAAAGATGCGCACGCAGATCATGGCAGCTCTACCACCCGAACGCTGCAATTTCTCTATACCTTTCACCATTACTGGTGTAGATTTTGCCGGACCTTTCCAGCTAAAGGCCTCCATGTTCTTCTACCACAATGAAAGGTTACGTGGCTGTTTTTGTATGCTTCACGACAAAAGCCGTACATTTAGAATTACTAGTATATCCCGTGGTCGAAATTCGACCACCTTAAATTAGTTTAACTTATTAAATCCTCTGTTCGGATTTTTCTCCAGTACCTAATGCCTAGAGGCATAAATATTGGAGACATTTTTATTGCTGAAAATAATTATTTATAGTTGAGTTATTGAGAGTCGCTTTCATAAAAGCTGGTTTACTCTAAAGACGGGTAATTTGACAACTAACCAAAAAAAAATCCGTCCATTAAAGACCAGTAATCATTAATAGGGGATGGCAAAAACAGTACTTAGTAATGTTTGAAAGTCCACCATCAGACCCACCACTCCTTTCATATTCCGTCAATATTTCAATAAACAAAATTAGATTTCATGGACATACACCAAAAACGTAGTTAGACTTGTAATATATATAATGGTCACATAGAATGATGCCATATCGAACAAAATTGGCCATATGGATTGAAACGAATGAAAGTTCATTTTGAGATTCCGTTAACTTCTTAATATTAGCCGGTTTCCAAATTGTGTTTTTTTTTTTTTTGGTATACAGACAGTTTTTTCAATTTTTCTTTTAGTTGTGGATTTTTTGAAGTCCGTATAGCGGGAGAATATTACAACTTACACATATGATGGTTTTCTGGTTTCTTTCGTCAAATTCAACTCGAAAAATTGAAAATACATATCTTAACTGGCCCAATTAGCCTAAATATGTCAGGATTCCGGTTATATGTCGACTCTTTTACAAATTAAAATTTTTAGGAAGAAAATAGTTGATGTCTTTAGGAAAATTAACGCGATTTCAAACTATTTCATGAATATAAAATTGAAGAAGTTACAAACTGTGTTTTTACTTTTTTTATATTAAATATGATATATTTCTTAAAAAATATATATTGACAAGTTGAAATAATGTTTTTGCTTTTTTTCAAAAAATTTGGTTTTTTCACTCGAAAATAGATGTCATAAACAGAAAAATATTGAAATATTGGGTTATATGTCGACTCTTTTCCAAATAAAAATTTTTAGGAAGAAAATAGTTGATGTCTTTAGGAAAATTAACGCAATTTCAAACTATTGCGTGAATATAAAATTGAAGAAGCTACAAACAGTGTTTTTTACTTTTTCCATATTAAATATGATATATTTCTTAAAAAATATAAATTGATAAATATTGATAAATTGGAATAATTTGTTATATTTTTTCAAAAAATTTGGGTTTTTCACTCCAAGATAGATGTCATAAACATAATAAACAGAAAAATATTGGATTACAAATATAATAAATTTAAAAAAAATATATAATAAAAAGTTTTCGTATATTTCAAGGCAAATTCAATTTAGTAAAAAAAAAAAAACTTAACCTGCCCTGAACACGTCCTTGAACGTACGAACGCACGCATCATAGCCGGCACACTCACCACCTGCGCCACTGCTGTATGCACAACAAAACAGTCAGATACTGTACTTAACAGCTTTGGGTTTTGGTGAAAACTTTGATGAATTATTACAAATTAATGAAGCATTTTTTGTTAAATATAATATGCCTATGCAAAGCTCCTGGCCCATGAAAACATATCAAAATATATAATAATTGGAGTTATGCATTTTTTTATGAGATACACTCTGGCAATTGATTGTATGGAAAAAATGTTAGCCTATTAATATATAGATAATGGTCACATAGAATGATGCCATATCGAACAAAATTGGCCATATAGATTGAAACGAATGAAAGTTCATTTTGAGATTCCGTTAACTTCTTAATATTAGCCGGTTTCCAAATTGTGTTTTTTTTTTTTTGGTGATACAGACTGTTTTCTCAATTTTTCCTTTAGTTGTGGATTTTTTGAAGTCCGTTTAGCGGGAGAATATTACAACTTACACATATGATGGTTTTCTGGTTTCTTTCGTCAAATTCAACTCGTAAGTATGTAAGGATTCCGGTTATATGTCGACTCTTTTACAAATTAAAATTTTTAGGAAGAAAATAGTTGATGTATTTAGGAAAATTAACGCGATTTCAAACTATTACATGAATATAAAATTGAAGAAGCTACAAACTGTGTTTTTACTTTTTGTATATTAAATATGATATATTTCTTAAAAAATATATATTGATAAATTGAAATAATTTTTTAGCTTTTTTTAAAAAAATTTGGTTTTTTCACTCGAAAATAGATGTCATAAACAGAAAAATATTGAAATATTGGGTTATATGTCGACTCTTTTACAAATAAACATTTTTAGGAAGAAAATAGTTGATGTCTTTAGGAAAATTATCGCGATTTCTAATTATTTCGTAAATATAAAATTGAAGAAGCTACAAACTGTGTTTTTACTTTTTGTATATTAAATATGATATATTTCTTAAAAAATATATATTGATAAATTGAAATAATTGTTTAGCTTTTTTTTCAAAAAAATTGGTTTTTTCACTCGAAGATAGATGTCATAAACAGAAAAATATTGAAATATTGGGTTACATATATGTCGACTCTTTTACAAATAAAAATTTTTAGGAAGAAAATAGTTGATATCTTTAAGAAAATTAACGCGATTTCTAATTATTTCGTAAATATAAAATTGAAGAAGCTACAAACTGTCTTTTTACTTTTTCCATATTAAATATGATATATTTCTTAAAAAATATAAATTGATAAATTGGAATAATTTTTTATATTTTTTCAAAAAATTTGGGTTTTTCACTCCAAGATAGATGTCATAAACATAATAAACAGAAAAATATTGGATTACAAATATAATAAATTAAAAAAAAAATATAATAAAAAGTTTTCGCATATTTTAAGGCAAAATCAATTTAGTAAAAAAAAAAAAAACTTAACCTGCCCTGAACACGTCCTTGAACCTACGAACGCACGCATCATAGCCGGCACGCTCACCACCTGCGCCACTGCTGTATGTACAACAAAACAGTCAGATACTGTACTTAACAGCTTTAGGTTTTGGTGAAAACTTTGATGAATTATTACAAATTAATGAAGCATTTTTTGTTAAATATAATATGCCTATGCAAAGCTCCTGGCCCATGAAAACATATCAAAATATATAATAATTGGAGTTATGCATTTTTTTATGAGATACACTCTGGCAATTGATTGTATGGAAAAAATGTTAGCCTATTAATATATAGATGTTCAGATCTGACAACGGCAGCTTTTCTCTCGGCATTTGCACGCTTTGTCGGACGGCGAGAATTTCCCTCGAAAATCATGAGCGACAATGGCAAAACCTTTATCGGCGCTCAACGAGCTACCGAAAAGGAGTTCATACAGTTCGACAAAGAAGTCTCGCCGCACATCATTGAAAAATACCCACCTCAAGGCATTAATTGGCAATTCATCCCTCCAAGTGCCCCACATATGGGTGGACTATGGGAATCAGCGGTTAAAAGTTTTAAATCGCATTTCAAAAAAACCGCTGGCAATAACAAATTTACATTTGAGGAGTTCACTACGCTACTCATTCGAGTTGAAGCCGTTTTAAACTCACGGCCACTATCATCACTCTCGCAAGATCCCTCCGACCTCACAGCCCTCACCCCTGGGCATGGAATGTCTACCTCCTACCGAATGGCGGCTAGCCCGCATCGAAAAGGTACATTACGGTTCCTACGGTCAGATCCGAGTAGTTGACCTACGCACGGAAAACGGCAAACTAACTCGACCGCTCGTAAAACTTTGTTTTCTACCAACCAAGTCTAATACCGATAATCCCGATCGCGCAAATACTTAAAAACCTCACTCCTAAAGAGGTAGCTCGAAGGACTCTCGTTTCCTCGAACTAAACTTGAAATAATCATATCACATTTGAAACCATATGTTGATCAAGTGCTAAAATCAAGCACCCCTATACTTAATAAGACACTAAAGTCCATAATTTCTATCCATACAGATAATCATGAATATGGAAATCGAAGAAGTCGCCCCGACACCAACAATCCGCTCTGCGGTTACCGTGCCACGAGCACGAGCAGTGCCCACTGCAGCACCGCACACTTTCACTCGAAGGGCCGCAACAGCGCCCACGAATATGTCTCATCGCGCGGCCCGTAATCGCCGTCCAGCAGCATCCGCTTACCAGACACAGCCAGCAAGTCGAGGCCGTCGTCGCCCAACCGGGCTCAGCAATGTCACGCACCAACTAATTGTCAACACAAAACACACACACTTGTAAACAAAAACACAATTCGTAAACTTCTGTGCAAAACGGTCGCATATCGCCTGAGTCAAGCGAATAAATATATTTACCAATTTTTAAAACGCATTAAATCTTTACATTTTTATTGAAAGTTCGGTAGTGAGTGCGAAGGTGAGTGAAGCGCAGTTCCCTAAATTATAAAGTTGATTGTGAATATAGGTTGTTATTCCGTCCTTTTTCATAATCTATGTTATGGTGAAGAAGTTGTAATCTGTATATATATAAATGATTTTGCGTTCGTATATCCCGTAAGATCTCCGTATCGGCTCAACCGATTTTAAATATTTTTTCTTTAATGTTTCCAATGTTTTTCAGGTCTCATTTATCACGTACATTTTTTTTTTCTAATCTCAATTAAAATTTTTTTTAGCTAATACTCAATAACGGTTTAACCGAGTTTCAAATGCTTTTCTTTTCTTTATTCTATCGGACATAGTGTTTATTTATATAGAACAAAACATTTTCTAAATCCTCAATTTAATCATATATTAGCTACAGAAGTTTAGCTACCATATAAATTGTAGTCAGTTGAGATCACTGGTATTCGAACTGAAATTTTCCTGTAGGGAACTTAATGCCATACAGATTTTTTCCGTTTTATATTTAAATACAAATGGTGAATTCCTTTTCGCTACTTTGGCGAATGTTGAAAAAGTGAATGCAACAACCAAAAGTTTTAATTGTGAATATAGGTTGTTATTCCGTCCTTTTTCATAATCTATGTCATGGTGAAGAAGTTGTAATCTATAAATGAAGGGCGAGAGTGCAAAAGGGCCTAGCCCACACTTTTTTCGAAATTGAGTTTTTAATTTTTTCAGTTTGCCAAAACACGTCTTGTCACGTAGGCGTTGACCAAAAAATTCCAAAAAATTTTTTGAATTTTTTATGAATTTTCAAAGTTGGCCGTGGTCCTAACCCGCGGAGTAGCGAGAGTGCAAAAGGGCCTAAGCCCTCATTGCGCCTTATGGGGAAACCGTGTTTTTTTTTCATATCGCTCAAGTTTAAACAAAAACCATAAGTCTGCGACGACATCTAGGGTGTTTAGCGTTAATGAGAAGCTTCAAGTAATTATCCTACGACAGTGTTTTTTGATTGTGTTTTCCTAGGTTATGTTGTGACAGTTCAAAGTGCGATCGGTATGTTGACGTTTATGTAAATCGTTTTGTATTAGCAATTTTTAATCAAAATTTCAAAAAACCGCAATCAAGGCGTTGTGGAGTAATCCCCACTAATCATTTTCCACTTTATTTCATTTCTCTAGATTGAAAACTAGCGGAGAAATGCCAAGACAACGAGACTCTCGTCGCGAATCGCGACGCCAGGGTCACGCGTATACGACAGCCAAGGGGAAAAACATCAGTGCGAAACAGTCTCCGACTGTTGATGTGAGTGTGAAATAATAATTAAATAAAAACAGGAAATGAACAATAGCTGACGCCGGCAAAGTGAAAGGCACCTTCGGGTTATTCCCTTTAGCTCTCTCGGCACCCCTTGGGTTAGGCCCATGAGAAATTCGAAGTCTCGTAATTCCGAAACTACTGCACCGAATCGCATGAACCCCTAAGAAATGCTATCAAGATCTAAAAGTGATTTCACTTTCAGATCAATACACTGAAAATTCGAAAAATGCGAACGTTTTTCTCGCGCCTTGAAAAATTTTGAAATTGTGGGTTAGGCCCTTTTGCACTCTCGCCCTTCAAATATAAAAATGAATTGGCGTTCGTATATACCGTAAGATCTCCGTATCGGCGCAACCGCTTTTAAATATTTTTTCTTTAATGTTTCCAATCTGTTTCAGCTCTCATTTACCACATACATTTTTTTTCTAATCTCAATTTAAATTTTTTTTAGCTAATACTCAATAGCGGCTAAACCGATTTTCAAAATTTTTTCTTTTCTTTATTCTATCGGACATAGTGTTTATTTAAATAGAACAAAACATTTTCTTAATCTTCAATTTAATCATATATTAGCTAAAGAAGTTTAGCTACCATATAAATTATAGTCAGTTGAGATCACTGGTATTCTAACTGAAATATTCCTGTAGGGAACTTAATGCCATACAGATTTTTTCCGTTTTATATTTAAATACAAATGGTGAATTCCTTTTCGCTACCTTGGAGAATGTTGAAAAAGTGAATGCAACAACCAAAAGTTTTGATTGTGAATTTCAAAATTTTGTCTTTTCTTTATTCTATCGACGTCATGTTTTCCTAATCAATGGAAAGTTGCATCGGTTCAGCCAATTGCAAAGAAGAGGGCAGCTAATACTCCTTCGGATTTCCGTCCTATAAGCATACTGCCTGCTATGTCCAAAGCCTTTGAAGCCTTGATCTCCGAACAAATCACGTACCACGTTCAGAGTAAACAGTAGCTTTCACCTTTGCAGTCTGGATTTAGGGCTAAACATGGCTGCACAACAGCTATGCTTAAGATTCTTGAGGACATCCGGACTCCATTTGACGATAATTTTTTAACGCTGCTTTGTCTCCTTGACTTTTCCAAGGCATTCGATTCAGTTGACCATCAGCTACTCTCCTCTAAGCTTAAGCATTATTTTGGGTTTAGTGATAATTCATTGGCCCTAATTAATAGCTATTTGAGTAACCGGGTCACAAATATCGCGCCGCAATAAACTGGTGTCTGGTGTGCCACAGGGGTCAATCCTAGGTCCATTATTATTCAGCCTGTTTTTAAATGATATTTTCACAGCTAGAAAGTTTGTCAATATGCATGCTTATGCGTCCAGCTTTACCTGTCAAGCAGTATTGGTGATATTAATGAGCTGTGTTGTAAAATTAATACTGATATTTCATCCATTGCGCTCTGGGCTACTAATAATGGGCTTAGCCTTACCCTAAAAAAAACCTACGTCTTGCCTATCTCGATGAAAAACCTAGTCAGATGTAGAATTCCACCTATCTACATAGTGACTGAGCAAATTACGTTTGTTGATAAAATTACAAACCTTGGTTTCGTAATTAACTCTAGTCTGACATGTAACGACCACGTTTCCTTCTCCTTAGGCAAGGTGTATGGCGCACTACGTAATTTAAGCCTATCGGCGATGTTTACCCCACTTCATATGCGCCGTAAACTGGCTATTCAATTAATTTTACCATACCTAACATACTTCGAGCTAATTTACAATAAACTGGACTCGCAATCTGCTCATAAAATTGATGTGGCATTTAACTATATCACACGCTATGTATATGGACTTAAGAAGTTCGACCACATATCGCGTTGGAGATCTAGCCTTCTGGGGTTGTATTTTCCTCTTTCGGCTAATGCTAACGAAAACGCCGCAATATCTTCACAATAAGCTCAAATTTACAAGATCTAATCGTTCGAACGACCTAATTTTGCCTACTTTTAAATCTGTCTCTTCGACTAGGCTATTTTTTGTGAAAACAATACGTACCTGGAACTCTATTCCTAAGGCCATACGCAATAAATAAAAATACTTTGCAAATAATAATAATATGTATATAGGCTTTAAACTTATGTATGAATAGGATTAATTGTTTACTTATTTTGTAATCGGTATTTTGTTTTGTTATGTAATATCTTTTGTTATGTAATGTAATTTCTTTCCCACATTGTTGTACTATAAAAGATGAAAAATCTTATTGTACTAATACTATGTTCAATAAATACTCAAAATACTCAATCATATATTAGCTAAAGAAGCTTAGCTACCATATAAATTGTAGTCAGTTGAGATCACTGGTGTTCTAACTGAAATGTTCCTGTAGGGAACTTAATGCCATACAGATTTTTTCCGTTTTATATATAAATACAAATGGTGAATTCCCTTTCGCTACTTTGGCGAATGGTGAAAAAGTGAATGCAACAACCAAAAGTTTTGATTGTGAATATAGGTTGTTATTCCGTCCTTTTTCATAATCTATGTCAAGCATCGGCGCTTCATAGATCTTAAGATCAGAAAAACATGTTACGCTCTTCACACAGACAGGTTGCGCTCTTTGCCTACCAAACGATTTAGTCGTCGCTGAACAAGTGGCAAGACAATATCGCGCATGGTTGTCGCATATTTGCGCAGCGAATGTGGAAAATATGTATGTACGTACGTATAATTGGCGGGAGTAGTAAAAATTAAAGGGGTAGTATGTAAATAAAAAAAAAACTTAATAAAGCATTAAATAAAAATTGCAAAGGGATTCATCATCATAAAATATTTGCTTGCCATATTGCGCATATGTGCTTGCATGTTGCTGTCTAACAAGCAAAGATGACTTGATACGAAACTCTCTCATTTCGGTCCTCGATTATGCAGTGTTGCCTAGTTTTTTATGTGTGCGCTAGTTGGCAATACTACACAATCGAGGACCATCTGACATTAGATACATAAACAATGAGGAGCCAGAAAGAAAAAACGCACCAAATTTGGGAAACTCAAACAAGTAAACATTTCGATAAACTTAAAAAATCGCACGATTGAGAAAAAATACGTAAAGTATGAAAGAAAACAATGTAAGACAATAGCTGCAGAAAATATATGTAGAAAATCATATTTTTTTTTACGCATTTGAGTGGTTTACAGGTATAAAAAAAAGGTTACAAACAATACGCCTTTTCTTTTTGCATTATTTTCAAATATTTATTTTAATTATAATTATTTTTATTTGAAGTCATATTATTTTCATTACCATGTTCTATTTCATTACGAAATGTACATCATTAAGGATTTTACCTTATTTTAAGAAATCTTGGAATTTTAACTTTATATTATGAATTATTTCTTATTTCATATATTTTATTTTAAATATATCTTGTCTCATTTTATACGTTCCGAGCAAGACAAATTCAAAAATTAATTCTATAGCACCTTTTTGCACACCTCTTGGTATGTGGGAATTGCAAAATTCCTAAGAAGTTACTCAAAATGCCCATATTTTGTTTTCACCATACTGGCATCATTGGAAAATGTTATAAAAAATGACTACTTTTTGAGCGCTCTCAGAGAGCGCGAAGTTTCGTATCTAGTCATCTTTGCTAACAAGCGAATGACGCGAAAATCAATTGGTTTGAGCGATCAAAGCGCTCTCACTAATACGCAAGTTAAGTTAATACACTTGATTTACATAAAAATATAATTTTATTAAAACAAAGATGTATTTAAAACAATTCTAGACTGAAGTTCGTATGTTTCAGTGGAATAGAATACTAACCTATTTCTATGCTTAATCCTCTATTTATAGGCTTAGGTTTCTATTGTTTATTGTTTAGTGATAATCTTCAACAGGAATATTTTGTTTGCTGATAATAGTTTGTTTACTGAAAATGTTTTGGTCGCTGATAATAGTTTATTTACTGACAATGTTTTGTTTGCTTATAAGTATTGGTTGCTGATAATAGTTTATTTACTGACAATGTTTTGTTTGCTGATAAGTATTGGTTGCTGATAATAGTTTATTTACTGACAATGTTTTATGTATGTGTAGTGTATTTTCTGTTACACTAACTCTCCTCCCTCTTAAAATTAAATGTCCTCATTTACAATTTGAAATCTAGAAGTTTTCGTTTTCTTTCTTCATGATCCTTTTGACATTGTATTAGTGCTCTTTGATAAAGTATATTATTTCTCCTTATTCTAAATTCTAATAATAGTTTGGTTACAATGATTAACAGGGTTATAATTAATATAGTTATAAATGTAGCCTTAATTGGATTTTGTTCAATTGGTACAAATATGGATGATATTTCGTCTAGATTATTGAACTTGTATTCTGATTGAGATTCTAAGTATTCTAATATATCTAGATTTTCTTTATGTTTTTTATGGAGTATTTTTACCATAGTTTCTTTAATGTTTATATATTCTTCATTATTTAATGTTATATTATTCTTGAAATAAATTAAAAAATCTCCATCTAAAGTATCGTTGTTTAATATATTTAATCCGCTAATAATAATGTTTCCGTTACCATAATTAATAAAGGGTGGATTCTTTTCTTTTATCATTTTACACTGAGCATTATTTTTCTCTCATTCGTCTCTTTTATTCTGCTTACATATACATAGTTTGATCTATAAAATCTTTACATTTATTTATTCTTACATATTGATTTCCTTTGAATAAAGCAATATTTTTATCCAAAACTAATTTTCCTTTTTTTGAAGCTAATGAGTATTTATAGAATTGTTCACATTTTTCTTTAATTTTTGGGTATTTGTAAACTGTTATAAAGTTTTGTTTGAATTTAACAATTTTAATTTCTGCATATTCTAAAATATTTATAGTTAAAACATTTGTTTTTTCTTTCGCAATGATTTCTGTGATTTCTTCTAAGTCTAATGAAGTTGACAGGAAATTTTTATTTTTTGCTAGATTAATTGTAGTTAGGAGAGTAATTAGTTCATTGTAGACTTCTGTGAGTATTAATTTTTCAGAGAAATTCTTGGGGTTTAATTTCCTTAACATTTTTTCGAAATTACTATTAATTATTTTTTGTATATTATGTCCCTCAATTAACTGATTAATTCTTGTCTGTATCTCTACTTCATCATCATGGTCTGGTGTGCCCGTTACCCATTTTAATATTGTCCCTAATGCGTTTAATCCTCTTCTAAATCTAGTAACTGGATTTAACCGTTTTATTAATATTTCAATTTTTTGGTGTAATATTCTCATTTCAGGATCTGAATCTAAATTATATTTTGAGTTTAATATATTTTGGTAAGGTGTTAATATTTTAGTTAAATTTGTA
Source organism: Sphenella marginata (assembly GCA_951509765.1). Taxonomy (NCBI): domain Eukaryota; kingdom Metazoa; phylum Arthropoda; class Insecta; order Diptera; family Tephritidae; genus Sphenella; species Sphenella marginata. The sequence goes on from OX608078.1 coordinate 18,042,509, forward strand.
ATGTGATATAAGTGATCGTAGCTATCAAATATAAAAGCTGGATTCGTTTCTATTAATGTATAATCTTTTCCTTTCAGATTTGTAATATTTGTGTCTGCACTAATTCTGTTTATGCACAGCAAGATTATTATTATTATGAGTATCATTTCTAGTTCGTACGAATGTTATCTTTGTGTATTATTCTATTATCAGTTGTTGTGACTGTTCTACCGTTATCCTGCTCAATTATTTTTTTTATAAATCTATCGTGTTTTTTATTTCTTCGGCTTGTCTTAACGTAAATAGTATCTCCTTTCTTATAAGTAATTTGTTTGTTTGGTGCCTTCTGCTGAGTGATATCTCTTTCTTGATTGAACTGAATTCTATTTCTGATGACTTTATAGTCGTATCCCCCTCTGTTGAAAAACACGTCCTCGGGTTTATGTCCTGTGACCGAGTGAATGGTTTTATTGTACTGTCGTACTGCTTCGAATATTACCTCTTCGTGTTTACCTTTGGTTTCTTTTACTAGTAGGTTGGTTAGCTCCACTATTGTGCTGTGCGTCCGCTCTACTTGACCGTTCGTTGTCGAATGTTGTGGTGGCACTGCTGTGTGCTGTATGTGTAGTCGATCGTATACAGATTTTGCTACTACGTTGACGTATGTCGGGTCGTTATCAGTTGTTAGGTTCGTTGCGTATGGGAATATTTGTGATAGTATTTCATTCAAATATATGTATGAGTTTTTCCTATCTGGTATTTTTCTTATATAGCAGAATTTTGAGTATCTGTCTACTGTAGTTATGTATATTTGGTTGTCCATAAAAAAGGTATCCATGTGTAAGTGTGTACCTACTTCATTTGGTATTGGTGTTTTTCCGTAAAGTAATTTATTCGGTCGTCTGTCGTATTTACATTTTTTACATGTCTCACATATTTGTGCTGCTTTCTTTGCCATATCTTGCATGTTAGGCCAGTAATAGCTCTCAGAAAGTTCTTTTATATTATTTCTATAATTTCTATGTGCTCTTCTGTGTATTTGTTCAACTATCTCATTCTGTTCATTTTCGTCAGTGATGTCTCTTACTAATGCATTTGCTATTACAAAATTAGTTGTTGGGAAATTTTGTACTAGTGTATTTTTAATTTGATATAAAATTTCTTCTGTAGTGATTATGGCGTTAATATTGTGTGGGTGTAATACGCCTTTAATATCACTTATCAATTGTTCTATAGTGGTGAAGTATATGGTATGTCTAAATTTTCCGAATATATTTTTACTTTCTAGTCTTACTAGTCCATTGTTATTTTGAATAATAATTTGATTATTAAAATGGTTTAAGCTAGTGCCTACCCTTCTTATGGTTTCAGTGGGTGAGCTAAGTTGAGAGTGCTGCGATTCTGAGTCGGTTAATTGATTAATTTGTTGCCGACTTAGTGCGTCTGCAACTATGTTTTGAGAACCTGGTTTGTATACCAATTTGGCACCGTATTCTTCTATTTGGTTTTTCCACCTTTTTAGTTTATTATTAGGGTTCTTCTCTGAAATAGAGTAGGTTAAGGACTGATGATCCGTGTAGATTGTAAGGTCTGATCGTCCGTATAAATAGTTTCTGAGTTTTTGCAGTGCCCAGATTATGGCTAATAACTCCTTTTCGTTCGTGCTATATTTTTGTTCCGTCTCGCTTAGTGTTCTGGATATAAAACAAATAGGATTTCTACCTTGGGATAACACAGCTCCTATGGCAAAATTACTTGCGTCCGTGGTTAAATCAAAGGGTTTATTGAAATCGGGTTGAAAGAGTTCGACTTGTGCTTGTAATTCCCTTTTTAATATATTCATAGCTTTTATGGCTTCCTCATCTAATTTTATTTGCATTCTTTCACTTTGACTTTTCTTTACGAGACCGTTTTCTCCTCTTAAAAATAATGTTAGGGGTTTAGTAATCTTGGCGTAGTCTTTGATGAATTTTCTATAATATCCTGCTAGTCCTAAAAATGATCTTAATTCTTTCAGATTTATAGGCACCGGGTAATTTTTTATAGTCTCAATTTTTTGTGGGTCTACGGTTATTCTGTTATGTTTAATAATATGTCCCAAATATTCTGTACTGTCTTTAAAAAAATGAGATTTTTCGTATGAAATCTTCATATTTGCTTGACGCAGTGCATTTATAACAATTCTTATATGTTCCATATGTTCATCGTGTGAGGATGAATATATTAACACATCGTCTATATATACATGCACGAATTTTCCTATGTAATTTCTTAATATGTCATCTACGCATCTTTGAAATATTGAAGGTGCGTTCTTTAGTCCAAACGGCAGTCTTAAGAATTCATATTTTGCTCCATTTATACTAAAGGCTGTCTTTTCGGTGTCTGACTCTTTGATTTTTATCTGATGGAAACCTGCTTCCAAATCTAGGGTTGTAAAAACAGTTGCTTTACCTAAATTCTGTATTGTCATGTTAACGTCAGGTATGGGATATCTATCGGTAATGGTTTCGTTATTCAATTTCTGGAAGTCTATGACCATTCTTCTCTTAGGGTTTCCTAACTTGTCAGTTCCTTTCTTTGGTACTGTCCATACGGGTGAGTTATAAGGACTTTTACTGGGTTTAATTATATTATTCTCTAGCATTTTCTTTATTTCTTTATTTATAAAATTATTGTCTGAAAAGGGGTAAGGGTACTGTTTCGTCCATATTGGCTCTTCAGTTTTAGTGCGGATCGTCGCTTCAATTGTTGTTGTAAATGGTAAAATAGGGTTTGTTTCCTCATTGATTCTCATAATTTCTTCAACTTCTTTTTTATATTTGCTCTCATCAATTGTGAAATTTACTTGGCTGAAATCTGTTTCTTTTTTCTTCTGTTCTGCTCTCCTGACATACGTCATTTTATATTCGAACAGATCTATCTTAGCTTTCATTTCTCTCAAGGATTGTTCTCCTAGTATCATATCAAATTCTTTTAATTCTTCGATTTCATAAAATAATAATTCTTGTCCTAGCATTCTAATCTTCTTGGCTGAGTTTATTATGTTTGAACCATTCAGAGTTCTACTAACAAATTGTTTAACAGGGAAGATCTTTCCATTAGGAATATTTTTTCTAATATAATTTAATGTCGAACCCGTGTCTATTAAAACTAATAGTTTTTTGTTATCATGTAAAATAATCTGAAGACACGGCAGATTATTTACTCGTATAAAAAAGTAGCCCTATTTTCAAATTCACTTTCATCTATATTTACCCATAATGACTGATCACTGTTATTATCCGTTATTTGGTTGATTCTTTGCATTTTCTGTGGTGCTGTATTATATCTGGATGACGTTGGTTGGTGGTTTCGCTTTAATGGTTCTCCTCTATTGGGATTGAAAGATGCGTATCCTGCTCTTTGTAGTTCATAGTTGTTTCTGAAGGGATTCTGTTGTTGTTGATACTGATTATTAGTGGATTGCCGGAATTTCCTATTGATGGATCCACGTCCATCGGTGTGGGTTTTGATATTTCCATGCGGGGGATAGGTTGAACTCCTGGTTGATACCTCCGTTCGTTTTGTGGGTGTTTGGGGTAGTTATAAGCTTCTCGTCGTATCGGATTGTTCTGCCTTTTATAACGAATTTCCGTGGCAATTGCGTATGCACTTTCTAAATCTCTTGGTTTTGCTGCATATAATGTGTGTTGAGTGAATTCATCATTTATGCCATTGCGGAAGCAATCTATGGCCATTTCTTTTGTTACCTGCTGTAGAGCGTGAGTATTCCCTGGGTAATCGATTTCACATTTAGTCATTGCTAAATTAAAGATTTGACACAGCTTGCTGTGGAATTCAGATAGCGTCTGCCTTCCTTGTATTTGTCTTTTCATTTCCTCTATGAGGGCGTTATAGCTTCTGGTATCGGAGTAGCTGTAATCTAGGCGATTGAGTATTGCTTGTAAGTGAAATACTGTGCCATGATTCTGTAGAAGAGTAGCTGGTTCTCCTTCGATCTTCGTGTGACGTATTATAAATAATGCATCGTAATATGCTTTGCTATCTCGAAAGGCTTCTATGGGACTCATTGCTGCTATGATGGTTGCCCTCCATGTCCTGTATTTGGATGTGTCTCCGTTGAACACTGGTAGCCGTTCGAATAGTCTCAAATTTATTTCATTGGCATTGGTTATCGTGGGACTTATCGGTTGAAATTCTTTGATTTCAGGAACTTTCGCTTGCTGCAGCTGGGCTAATTGTGCTTCTACAGCGGCACAAGTTTGTTCCAAGGTTGCTAGTCTTGCTTCCATGATGATTCCTCTGCCTTGATCAAAAAATTGTAATCGCCTTCTTCGGAAGTGGTCTAGTTTTATTTTTGGTTCTCCTTGTCCGCTTTTTCAGGACGTGTGGAATTTAATTTTTTAGGTGTTCCTTTTTTCACTATTTTTATGGTTCACTTGTTGAGCCCCCAGTTAAGTTAATACACTTGATTTACATAAAAATATAATTTTATTAAAACAAAGATGTATTTAAAACAATTCTAGACTGAAGTTCGTATGTTTCAGTGGAATAGAATACTAACCTATTTCTATGCTTAATCCTCTATTTATAGGCTTAGGTTTCTATTGTTTATTGTTTAGTGATAATCTTCAACAGGAATATTTTGTTTGCTGATAATAGTTTGTTTACTGAAAATGTTTTGGTTGCTGATAATAGTTTATTTACTGACAATGTTTTGTTTGCTGATAAGTATTGGTTGCTGATAATAGTTTATTTACTGACAATGTTTTGTTTGCTGATAAGTATTGGTTGCTGATAATAGTTTATTTACTGACAATGTTTTATGTATGTGTAGTGTATTTTCTGTTACACTAACTCGCATGCCTTTACAAATCTGCCGATGCTTGATCTATGTCATGGTCAGGGGTGGGCACGACCACATAGACACGTTTGCAGAAATGCGAGTGTGTTAGTAAGCACGATCACGCATCGACCACGAAAGCAAATTGAATTATTAATTCAGTTTGATTTTAGCGCTTGCGAAGGTAACACGTACCACGCGCAGTTGCTATCAGACTAACAACAACAACGTCAGACAGTGGGCGATCGTAAAATACGTACATGTTTACGAAAATGTTTAAGGTCGAATGGGAAATGGAGTTTTTTTTTGTTTTAAACGCTATAAGTAAGCCGCAATGCTTGATTTGCGGAAAAGTATTGAACTACGTCAGCAAGCAAGGCTTAAGTAGGCATTTCGCTTCACAACACAGAGAAGTAAATACCCTAATTGTTGATGAAAAAACGATAAAGTTTTTCGAATATAAGCTCGAGTTTATGTAAAGCTCTTATATTAATGAAGTAGGAGATAATTTTAAAAATGCTAAATTGATAGCTTCTTTAAAAGTTAGTTTGGCTTTAGCTAAAAAAGGAAAGCCACTCGAAGATGGTGCTTTTATTAAAGAAAAAGGGGCTGAGCTAGCCAAACATGTTGGTGATATACCCTTATCACGTCGCACAATAACGCGACGTATAACAGATATTTCAAAATTTATGTATTTGAAATTGAAGCAAAAATTATTAACTTAACATTCATATGTACGTACTGTTCGATCATCCTCTGTACTAAAACTGAGTGCTTCGCCGTGCGACACACCCTCACCGTACGAGTGTTGAAATCAAACTAAACGTGGTTGTCGTTGATTTTGACGAAGAAGTCGCTGTGCGCTCGCTTTTCGTATACGTATATGGTCACTTAGCAGGTGCTAAGCTGATGCCCACCCTTGGTCATGGTGAAGAAGTTGTAATCTCTACATATCATAAAATTGTAACAGGTCCGATGTCTGTACATTGAAAATATTTAAAAAAAAATTATGTCAGGGGTCATTATTAAGCCTCTAGAACCCAAATCAGCCGGTTTTAGAATTTTTGTCTGTCTGTCTGTCTCTCTGTCTGTCTGTCTCTCTGTCTGTCTGTCTCTCTGTCTGTCTATCTGTCTGTATGGTTGTCCGGGCATCACTCAAAAAGTACTGAACATAATTGAATGAAATTTTTACCACTCTATCACTTAACGTCTAACTTAAAACTTAGGATAACTTTCATTTAGATATCTCATCCAGTTCCCGACTTATTGACCAAAATGTGGGTCCGGGTTGCCAAAAATGTGCGTTTTTTACAATTATGCCCACGACACATAAAAACTATGAATGAAAATTTCACCATTATAATACTAGACGTCTATCCTAAAATTTAGGACATCTTCCATCAGGATATCTAATCCTGTTGCAAAGATAGAAGAGACAAAATGTGACCCAAATTACTTTTTCCAACATGGGTGTCAAATGAAAGGTAGAAATGAATACTACATAGTGATGTGAGTTTTATTTCAACATCTCAAATAATTTCGGAGATTTCACAAAAAATAGTAAAAATCTCTGGTCATAAGCAATAACAGCCTAAGTCGACTTAAGAAATAAGACCAGTTGAAATTTTTACTGCCAATTTTGAATAGCAACATCGCGACATTTTTCAAGACTATCATTGGTCTATTATTACTTTGTTTATAAACAATTAATCCAATATGTTTGCCAAAGTTATAATTCACATTTAAGCTCAGCTGCTTACAGCCCAAACTAATAAAAACACAAATCGTGACTTTTCTATAGAAATATTGTTATAAAAGGGCAACCGATGGCCAATCTTATAAATAACTAGTAAGGAAGTCTATGTTCGGGTGTAACCGAACATTAAATACCTAGTAGTGATCTGTTTTGGTATCCTAATTTACTCAGGTCTATTTTAATACCTGAAAAGTTGTTACAAAGACAACTGATTGTTTTCGATTAAAAACACTTCTGTTGTAAGTGGTAAATTAAATTATCACTAAATAACAAAATATAAATAGCTTTCCTCATGTTCATGAAAGGTATGAAAATAAAAAAAAGGCAATAGGGTGTTAACTACTTTCCCGTAAACCTTGCTTGTTTGTTATTTGATTTGCATAATTTTTGGCAGCAGTATACTACATACTATTGGGAAGCATCTCAATAGCTTTCATAGAAATACCTTCTTGAAATTTCAAGCTATCGCTTTTGAAAACAACAGACCTTTTTTGCTGAAAAGTGGGCGGCGCCACGCCTACTTCAACAAAATCCACAAAATTTTTTTACAGATTAGTTTTGCTTAAATAATATTATTTATATAACTTATACAATTAGGAAAATATCGCGATTTTAATTTTACAAAGAAATTTTTCAGAACTGTGTTCGAAAAGTGGGCGTGAACGTTCACCAATTTTGTTTATTTTTACAGCAAAGAGTTAGCTTTATATGTTGAACACTTTCTCCCAATATTGTTTCAATAAATCAATTTTTACCAGAGTTATGGCATGGAAAGTTTTGTGGAATAATCCACCATAAAGGGGCGGAGCCACGCCCATTATCCAAAAATTTTGTGCATTCGACTTTCTTTGCCCACGAACACTTTATAGGTGAAATAGAAATGATATACAGGTAGTTTAAGCAAAGTTATTGCATATTCAATATATCTATGATCCTTTTCAAAATCTTTTGTATAAAAATGGGCGTGGCCTTACCCGATTTCGGTAATTTTTTTTCGAAATATTGCCTGTAATAATATAAATATGTGTGCTCAATTTCGTTTTGCTATCTTGAGCGGTTTTTGATTTATGATTAATTATATTTCCAAAATTGACTTAATCAAAAGTGGGCGGTGCCACGCCCCTTTTTAATAATTTCTTCAAAAATTTACTTTTTGCCTTAACGCTAAAGCGCACACCAAATATTATCCTTTTAGGTGTATTATTTACTGAATAATCACTCTTTTTGTATTTTCGAAAATATTATATATATAGAAAGTGGGCGTGGCTTTTAACCGATTTTGCCTATTTTCAATAGCGCTCCGAGATAAGTGAAAGGGAACCTGCATACCAAATTTCATTGAGATATCTCAAGATTTACTCAAGTTATCGTGTTCACAGACGGACGGACGGACGGACGGACATGGCTCAATCAATTTCTCTTTTCCTCCTGAGCATTTTGATATACATAAGTCAATATCTATCTCGATTCGTTTATGCCGTTACATACTACCGTTAGGCGAATGAAGTTAATATACCTTGTGTGCGAAGCACTACTAGGTATAAAAATGAATGTGTGTCTGTGCGTCTGTGTGTCCTTTATGGGCGTCCAAAGTACTCAACCTATTTTTATGAAATTTTCACAGTATATTCTTGAGATCATGGGTTAAAGCATAGGCTATACTAATTTTTGGAAAAGTGGGCGGTGCCACGCCCCCATGCTATATAAATCTACAATTCTTCATAACTCTGAACATATTGGGTCTAAATTAATGATTTTTGGATATGTGTGTCCTTTGGTCAAGATTTATGTAATTTTGGAAAAGTGGGCGGTGCCACGCCCTTTTTTCTGTGTTTTGTTTGTACTTCAATAATGTCCAAAGTTTATGGTCGATCTCTTTTAAACTTTCAAGATTGGTTAAGAAAATTGTTGTGTACGATTTAGGCTATATCAATTTTTGGAAAAGTAGCCAGTGCCACGCCCCCAGGCTATATAAAATTTAAATTCTTCATAACTCTGAACATATTGGGTCTAAATTAAAGATTTTTGGATATGTGTGTCCTTTAGTCAAGATGGATATAATTTATGAAAAGTGGGCGGTCCCACGCCCACATATTTTGTGTTTTGTTTGTACTTCAATAAGTTCAAAGTTTATGGACGATCTTCTCTAAATTTCCAGATTGGTTCAGAAGATTGTTGTGCCACGCCCCCAGGCTATATAAAATTTAAATCATCATAACTTTGAATAATTTTGGTCTAAACTAATGATTTTTGGATATGTGTGTCCCTTGGTCAAGAATTATATAATTTGGGAAATGTGGGCCGTGCCACGGCCACATTTTGTGTATTCATTGCTTTGTTTGTACTTCAATAATGTCCAAAGTTTATGGTTGATCTGTTTTAAACTTTTCCAATACGTTAAAATCTTCGTTGGGTACGACATACATAGGCTACATTTGTAAATTCTTTGGAAAAGTGGGCAGTTCCAGGACCACAAGCTAAGTAATATATATCAATTCGTTATATCCCTGAATGTATTTGCTTTAGTGACATTTTAACGTTCTTAAATCTTAATCAAAGCACTTAATTTTTTTTGTTTGTTATTGCCGTTCATACATATCCAGAGTATTATAGGTAGATATAGGATATAATTAAATAAGTACTAACTATACATCTGCTCAGCAGCGCATAATGGTTTTTGTCATACCCATTGAGTTCAAAAGATCCGTTTTTTGAGTTGGACATCCAAAAAATTTATTTGTTTATACCAAAGACTTTAAAGCCAGAAACATTGTATATCCTAAAGCACTGCAATAAATGGAATGTTAAAAGTTAAAGAAAAATATTTGAAAATGTATTTCTAGGGAAGTCACGGGTCAGGCAGAACAACGTCTGCCGGGTCTGATAGTGGTAAATAAATTAAATCTAACGCGCAACATGAGAGCGCAAGAATTTTCGGATATCCTGCTGAAAATTGGCCATGGTTTACTTCCCGAATCGAATGGATTAGTAACTCTGCCAGAAAATCTTTGTAATATTGTGCCTTCAGTGGAAGAACTTATTTCTTCGGTTTATGGAGACGTTTCTCAAGTAACGCGCCAGAATAATGCTTGGATCTGTAAACGAGCTATACTTACGCCCAAAAACGACCAATTAGCAGAAATAAATTACAGTATTTTAAAAAAAGTTGATGGAGTAGAGGTGGTATACCGATCAATAAACACGGTTTTAGACAGAGCCGAGACTACGAACTATCGTGTTGAGTTTCTCAACTCTATTTCTGCACCCGGACTTCCCGCTAATAGCATCGCTTTAAAACAAGGCATTCCGATTATGTTGCTTCGTAACTTAACCCCTCCAAAGTTATGTAATGGAACTCGCCTTAAAGTTACTTCTCTTCGAAATAATATTATAGAAGCAGAAATTCTTACTGGTTGTGGAGTAGGCGAAATAGTTTTCATACCACTCATACCCATACTACCAAACAATTTACACAGCTATGACAATTAATAAGTCGCAAGGCCAAACACTTCGAGCAGCCGGTATCGATCTTAGGACAAACTGTTTCTCACACGGACAATTGTATGTTGCTTGCTCAAGGGTTACTGGCCAAGAAAATTTGTTTCTAATTTGTAATATGGGAAGAACATCAAATGTTGTATATAAAGAAATTCTTTAGACTTTGTTTAATTATTGAAAATATCATTTTTATTTGTTTAACTAAATACAACTGTAAATAATTGCTACATGTGTTATAGAACTATTAAAATAAATTAATGACGCTTTCAAAAAAATAATTATGGTGATTCTTCACAATAACTTTTGCGCATACGAAGTCGCAGGCATCAGCTAGTCTATATATATAAAACTGAATTGGCGTTCGTATATACCGTAAGATCTCCGTATCGGCTCAACCGATTTTAAATATTTTTTATTTAATGTTTCCAATCTGTTTCAGGTCTCATTTACCACACACATTTTTTTTTCTTATCTCAATTAAAATTTTTTTTTTTAGCTAAAACTCAATAACCGTTTAGACCAAAGTTTAGACCAAAATTATTCAAAGTTATGATGATTTAAATTTTATATAGCCTGGGGGCGTGGCACAACAATCTTCTGAACCAATCTGGAAATTTAGAGAAGATCGTCCATAAACTTTGAAGTTATTGAAGTACAAACAAAACACAAAAAATGTGGGCGTAGGACCGCCCACTTTTCCCAAATTATAGCCATCTTGACTAAAGGACACACATAGCCAAAAATCTTTAATTTAGACCTAATATGTTCAGAGTTATGAAGAATTTAAATTTTATATAGCCTGGGGGCGTGGCACTGGCTACTTTTCAAAAAATTCATATAGCCTGAATCGTACACAACAATTTTCTTAACCAATCTTGCAAGTTTAAAAGAGATCGACCATAAACTTTGGACATTATTGAAGTACAAACAAAACACAAAAAAACGGGTGTGGCACCGCCCACTTTTCCAAAATTACATAAATCTTGACCAAAGGACACACATATCCAGAAATCATTAATTTAGACCCAATATGTTCAGAGTTATGAAGAATTGTAGTTTTATATAGCCTGGGGGCGTGGCACCGCCCACTTTTACAAAAATTAGTATAGCCTATGCTTTAACCCATGATCTCAGGAATATACTGTGATTTCAAATAAATTTCATAAAAATCGGTTGAGTACTTTGGACGCCCATAAAGGACACACAGACACACAGACACACATTCATTTTTATTTATAAGATTGGCGTTCGTATATACCGTAAGATCTCTGTATCGGCTCAACCGATTTTAAATATTTTTTCCTTAATGTTTACAATCTGTTTCAGGTCTCATTTACCACATAAATTTTTTTTTTCTAATTGCAATTTAAAAATTTTTTAGCTAATACTCAATAACGGCTTAACCGATTTTCAAAATTTTTTCTTTTCTTTATTCTATCGGACATAGCGTTTAGTTATATAGAACAAAATATTTTCTAAATCCTCAATTTAATCATATATTAGCTAAAGAAGTTTAGCTACCATATAAATTGTAGTCAGTTGAGATCACTGATATTCTAACTGAAATGTTCCTGTAGGGAGCTTAATGCCATACAGATTTTTTCCGTTTTATATTTAAATACAAATGGTGAATTCCTTTTCGCTACTTTGGCGAATGGCGAAAAAGTGAATGCAACAACCAAAAGTATTGATTGTGAATATAGGTTGTTATTCAGTCCTTTTTCATAATCTATGCCATGGTGAAGAAGTTGTAATCTATATATATATAAGTGAATTGGCGTTCGTATATACCGTAAGATCTCGTATCGCGCAACCTATTTTAAATATTTTTTCTTTAATGTTTCCAATCTGTTTCAGCTCTCATTTACCACATAAATCTTGTTTTCTAATCTCAATCAAAAATTTTTTTAGCTAATACTCAATAACGGCTAAACCGATTTTCAAATATTTTTCTTTTCTTTATTCTATCGGACATAGTGTTTATTTAAATAGAACAAAACATTTTCTAAATCCTCAATTTAATCATATATTAGCTGAAGAAGTTTAGCTACCATATAAATTGTAGTCAGTTAAGATCACTGGTATTCTAACTGAAATGTTCCTGTAGGGAACTTAATGCCATACAGATTTTTTCCGTTTTATATTTAAATACAAATGGTGACTTCCTTTTCGCTACTTTGGCGAATGTTCAAAAAGTGAATGCAACAACCAAAAGTTTTGATTGTGAATATAGGTTGTTATTCAGTCATTTTTATTAATCTATGTCATGGTGAAGAAGTTGTAATCTATATATATATAAATGAATTGGCGTTCGTATATACCGTAAGATCTCCGTATCGGCGCAACCGATTTTAAATATTTTTTCTTTAATGTTTCCAATCTGTTTCAGCTCTCATTTACCACATAAATCTTTTTTTCTAATCTCAATTTACATAAATTTTTTTAGCTAATACTCAATAACGGCTAAACCGATTTTCAAATATTTTTCTTTTCTTTATTCTATCGGACATAGTGTTTATTTAAATAGAACAAAACATTTTCTAACTCTTCAATTTAATCACATATTAGCTAAAGAAGTTTAGCTACCATATAAATTGTAGTCAGTTGAGATCACTGGTATTCTAACTGAAATGTTCCTGTAGGGAAGTTAATGCCATACAGATTTTTTCCGTTTTATATTTAAATACAAATGGTGAATTCCTTTTCGCTACTTTGGCGAATGTTGGAAAAGTGAATGCAACAACCAAAAGTTTTGATTGGGAATATACATAGGTTGTTGATTGTGAATATAGGTTGTTATTCCGTCCTCTTTCATAATCTGTGTTATGGGGAAGAAGTTGTAATCTATGTATATAAAAATGAATTGGCGTTCGTATATTCCGTAAGATCTCCGTATCGGCTCAACCGATTTTAAATATTTTTTCTTTAATGTTTCCAATCTGTTTCAGGTCTTATTTACCACATAATTTTTTTTTTTTCTAATCTCAATTTAAAATTTTTTTTTGCTAATACTCAATAACGGCTTAACTGATTTTCAAAAATTTTTTCTTTCCTTTATTCTATCGGACATAGTGTTTATTTATATAGAACAAAACATTTTCTAAATCCTCAATTTAATCATATATTAGCTGAAGAAGTTTAGCTACCATATAAATTGTAGTTAGTTGAGATCACTAGTATTCTAACTGAAATGTTCCTGTAGGGAACTTAATACCATACAGATTTTTTCCGTTTTATATTTAAATACAAATGGTGAATTCTTTTTCGCTACTTTGGCGAATGTTGAAAAAGTGAATGCAACAACCAAAAGTTTTGATTGTGAATATAGGTTGTTATTCAGTCCTTTTTCATAATCTATGTCATGGTGAAGAAGTTGTAATCTATATATGAATTGGCTTTCGTATATACCGTAAGATCTCCGTATAGGCGCAACCGATTTTAAATATTTTTTCTTTAATGTTTCCAATCTGTTTCAGCTCCCATTTACCACATAAATCTTTTTTTCTAATCTCAATTTAAATTTTTTTTAGCTAATACTAAATATCGGCTAAACCGATTTTCAAAATTTTTTTCTTTTCTTTATTCTATCGGATATAGTGTTTATTTAAATAGAACAAAACATTTTCTAAATCTTCAATTTAATCATATATTAGCTAAAGAAGTTTAGCTACCATATAAGTTGTAGTCAGTTGAGATCACTGGTATTCTAACTGAAATGTTCCTGTAGGGAACTTAATGCCATACAGATTTTTTCCGTTTTATATTTAAATACAAATGGTGAATTCCTTTTCGCTACCTTGGCGAATGTTGAAAAAGTGAATGCAACAACCAAAAGTTTTGATTGTGAATATAGGTTGTTATTCCGTCCTTTTTCATAATCTATGTTATGTGAAGAAGTTGTAATCTATATATATTAGAACACCCACAAATAAAAAATTTTTTTTCTTCGCTCCACACGCATTTTCTGAAAGAATGGGTATAAAAAATAAGATCTGTAAAAAAATCTGGCCATCTGTAGTGCAAAAATGCCATGGAAATTTGACCTAAAGGCTAAAAATGCACTAAAAAATGGAATATGTCTTTATTGGCTAATATCTCCTAAACTAGTAATTTTAAGAGAAATAACGACATAACGACTTTTACTTAGATTGGAGTCAGGAGTAAATTGCCCATATAAAGGTTGTACCTGCGAGTGTCCTTTCAAGGACTTTTAATAAGTCGAAGTAAATTTTATATTTTTCATTTTTTTGTAATGGTCAAATAAAATACTTGCAAAATTATGGATTAGATAAGCTATACATCGTTTGGTAGGATATTAACCACAGTTTAATAATAACATTACATTTTAATTTTACCAACATTTCTGCAATGGTTGGTTGACATAAAACTGAGAAAAACTGTTTTTACATTTCTAAAAACATGCAATATGGTATAGTTCAGGGGTTAAAGCTGTAATTCTCTTCCCTCCAATTGCGTTTTCTGAAAGTTTTGGGGGTAAACGACAAGATGTGTACAAAAGTCTAGCCATCTGTAGTGAAAAAATGCCATGGAAATTTGACCTAAAAGCTGAAAATGCACTAAAAATTGTATATGTCTTTATTGGCTAATATCTCGTAAGCAAGTTTTTCATAGAGAAATAATAACAAAGACTTTTATTCAGAATGGTATCAGGAGTAAATTCTCCATTAATTCTCTTTTAAGCACCTTTCATAAGAATGTTTTTTTCTTATTAGTTCAAATTTTTTTTCTATAGTATAATATGTATATATTTTAGTTAAAAATTTAGTTTTGCCAGGAAACCGGTACTGAACTGTCAAAAAGAAATACACTCATAATAAAAGTGTAATTGTGACCTCTAAAACCAAGAAATCTTATAAATAAAAATGAATGTGTGTCTGTGTGTCTGTGTGTCTGTGTGTCCTTTATGGGCGTCCAAAGTACTCAACCGATTTTTATGAAATTTTCACAGTATATTCTTGAGATCATGGGTTAAAGCATAGGCTATATTAATTTTTGGAAAAGTGGGCGGTGCCACGCCCCCAGGCTATATAAAACAACAATTCTTCATAACTCTGAACATATTTGGTCTAAATTAATGATTTTTGGATATGTGTGTCCTTGGTCAAGATTTATGTAATTTTGGAAAAGTGGGCGGTGCCACGCCCACATTTTTTGTGTTTTGTTTGTACTTCAATAATGTCCAAATTTTATGGTCGATCTCTTTAAACTTTCAAGATTGGTTAAGAAAATTGTTCTGTACGATTTGGGCTATATCAATTTTTGGAAAAGTAGGCGGTGCCACGCGCCAAGGCTATATAAAATTTAAATTCTTCATAGCTCTGAACATATTTGGTCTAAATTAATGATTTCTGGATATGTGTGTCCTTCGGTCAAGATTTATGTAATTTTGAAAAGTGGGCGGTGCCAAATTTATTTGTTTATACCAAAGACTTTAAAGCCAGAAGCATTGTATATCCTAAAGCACTGCAATAATGGAATGTTAAAAGTTAAAGAAAAATATTTGAAATGTATTTCTAGGGAAGTCACTGGTCAGGCAGAACAACGTCTGCCGGGTCTGCTAGTTTAAAATAAAAATACTTCTGATAAGGCACCACAATGGAAAATAAATACAAAAGCGTGTTCTTAATTGGTAAGTCTTTCTTGTATGAAATATTCGTAAACATGCAGCTGTGCTTCTTAAATCAAAGCTAAAAAAAAACTCCCAAAAATAATTTTGTTAGTGGCTTAAGATAAGTAATTGTCTAGAGTAAAATTTAACAAGCTATACAACTGCGTCCTCGAAGAAAATTTAGTTTTAATTTAAAAAGCACATACTGGTTTTTAGCAAAAACTGAGCGAAATTTCAATTTTATCGTGTACACCTTCTTTTTGACACTAACTGTATGCAACCTTGTTGAAATTTCCAATATTCCAGTGTATTGCTCCTTCAGATCCGAAACTGTTGTTTTGTGATGTGTACCTAAACTTGAGCTCGCCTCAGCAGTGTCGATCGGTTCCACTATCTCCACAAAACTCTCCTCCTCGATGATGTCGTCTATCTCATCTTCCTGCATTTCCACTTCGGAAAAAAAAAACTTCAATATCATCCATTTTTTGGAACCCCAACTTTTTCGATGGAACCCCATCCCAATTAAATTAAAAATAGCTTCCTCATTTGGCGAGAGTTTTTTTCTTTGTTAGGACCACCTCCTGTTCCTTTTCTAGCTTTTGAATTTTCCGCTGCCTTTTGTCTGACATACGCTTTGATCGGACCACACCTACAAATATAAAATAAATCAGTTAAGCACAGTACCAACTATAACAGTAAAGGATCTTGACATTGTCGTCAACAAAGTCCTCGGCGACACTATTCAGGACTTGGACAGCGCAAGTGGGCATGGAGCTAGAAATCTACGTAGGTGACCACAAACTACCTACTGTCTCCCACCCCATAATCTTAGGGGTGACTTTTGATACCATGCACACTTACGCTTGTATTTTTATACCTAGTAGTGCTTCGCACACAAGGTATATTAACTTCATTCGCCTAACGGTAGTATGTAACGGCATAAACGAATCGAGACAGATATTGACTTATGTATATCAAAATGCTCAGGAGGAAAAGAGAAATTGATTGAGCCATGTCCGTCCGTCCGTCCGTCTGTGAACACGATAACTTGAGTAAATCTTGAGATATCTCAATGAAATTTGGTATGCAGGTTCCCTTTCACTTATCTCGGAGCGCTATTGAAAATAGGCAAAATCGGTTAAAAGCCACGCCCACTTTCTATATATAAAATATTTTCGAAAATACAAAAAGAGTGATTATTCAGTAAATAATACACCTAAAAGGATAATATTTGGTGTTCGCTTTAGCGTTAAGGCAAAAGTAAATTTTTGAAGAAATTATTAAAAAGGGGCGTGGCACCGCCCACTTTTGATTAAGTCAATTTTGGAAATATAATTAATCATAAATCAAAAACCGCTCAAGATAGCAAAACGAAATTGAGCACACATATTTATATTATTACAGGCAATATTTCGAAAAAAAATTACCAAAATCGGGTAAGGCCACGCCCATTTTTATACAAAAGATTTTGAAAAGGATCATAGATATATTGAATATGCAATAACTTTGCTTAAACTACCTGTATATCATTTCTATTTCACCTCTAAAGTGTTCGTGGGCAAAGAAAGTCGAATGCACAAAATTTTTGGAAAATGGGCGTGGCTCCGCCCCTTTATGGTGGATTATTCCACAAAACTTTCCATGCCATAACTCTGGTAAAAATTGATTTATTGAAACGATATTGGGAGAAAGTGTTCAACATATAAAGCTAACTCTTTGCTGTAAAAATAAACAAAATTGGTGAACGGACACGCCCACTTTTTGAACACAGTTTTGAAAAATTTCTTTGTAAAATTAAAATCGCGATATTTTCCTAATTGTATAAGTTATATAAATAATATTTTACCCACATAATAAACACCCATGTTGGAAAAAGTAATTTGGGTCACATTTTGTCTCTTCTATCTTTGCAACAGGATTAGATATCCTGATGGAAGATGTCCTAAATTTTAGGATAGACGTCTAGTGTTCTCTGAGAGTTTTGTCTCCTGCACTATTCAGATCCCGTTTTTTGAGATGTGTTTTGACGATTGACATCCCCATTATAAACTACTAAGGAAGTCTAAGTTCGGGTGTAACCGAACATTAAATACCTAGTAGTGATCTGGTTTGGTATCCTAATTTACTCAGGTCTATTTTAATACCTGAAAAGTTGTTATAAAGAAAACTGATTGTTTTCGATTAAAAACACTTCTGTTGTAAGTGGTAAATTAAATTATCACTAAATAACAAAATATAAATAGCTTTCCTCATGTTCATGAAAGGTATGAAAATAAAAAAAAGGCAATAGGGTGGTAACTACTTTCCCGTAAACCTTGCTTGTTTGTTATTTGATTTGCATAATTTTTGGCAGCAGTATACTACATACTATTGGGAAGCATCTCACTAACTTTCATTGAAATACCTTCTTGAAATTTCAAGCTATCGCTTTTGAAAACAACAGACCTTTTTTGCTGAAAAGTGGGCGGCGCCACGCCTACTTCAACAAAATCCACAAAATTTTTTTACAGATTAGTTTTGCTTGAAAAGCTTATTATGTGGGTAAAATAGTATTTATATAACTTATACAATTAGGAAAATATCGCGATTTTAATTTTACAAAGAAATTTTTCAGAACTGTGTTCGAAAAGTGGGCGTGTACGTTCACCAAGTTTGTTTATTTTTACAGCAAAGAGTTAGCTTTATATGTTGAACACTTTCTCCCAATATCGTTTCAATAAATCAATTTTTACCAGAGTTATGGCATGGAAAGTTTTGTGGAATAATCCACCATAAAGGGGCGGAGCCACGCCCATTTTCCAAAAATTTTGTGCAGTCGACTTTCTTTGCCCACGAACACTTTAGAGGTGAAATAGAAATGATATACAGGTAGTTTAAGCAAAGTTATTGCATATTCAATATATCTATGATCCTTTTCAAAATCTTTTGTATAAAAATGGGCGTGGCCTTACCCGATTTCGGTAATTTTTTTTCGAAATATTGCCTGTAATAATATAAATATGTGTGCTCAATTTCGTTTTGCTATCTTGAGCGGTTTTTGATTTATGATTAATTATATTTCCAAAATTGACTTAATCAAAAGTGGGCGGTGCCACGCCCCTTTTTAATAATTTCTTCAAAAATTTACTTTTTGCCTTAACGCTAAAGCGAACACCAAATATTATCCTTTTAGGTGTATTATTTACTGAATAATCACTCTTTTTGTATTTTCGAAAATATTTTATATATAGAAAGTGGGCGTGGCTTTTAACCGATTTTGCCTATTTTCAATAGCGCTCCGAGATAAGTGAAAGGGAACCTGCATACCAAATTTCATTGAGATATCTCAAGATTTACTCAAGTTATCGTGTTCACAGACGGACGGACGGACAGACGGACGGACGGACGGACATGGCTCAATCAATTTCTCTTTTCCTCCTGAGCATTTTGATATACATAAGTCAATATCTATCTCGATTCGTTTATGCCGTTACATACTACCGTTAGGCGAAGGAAGTTAATATACCTTGTGTGCGAAGCACTACTAGGTATAAAAATACAAGCGTAAGTGTGCATGGTATCAAAAGTCACCCCTAAGATTATGGGGTGGGAGACAGTAGGTAGTTTGTGGTCACCTACGTAGATTTCTAGCTCCATGCCCACTTGCGCTGTCCAAGTCCTGAATAGTGTCGCCGAGGACTTTGTTGACGACAATGTCAAGATCCTTTACTGTTATAGTTTGTACTGTGCTTAACTGATTTATTTTATTTTTGTAGGTGTGGTCCGATCAAAAGCGGTATGTCAGACAAAAGGCAGCGGAAAATTCAAAAGCTAGAAAAGGAACAGGAGGTGGTCCTAACAAAGAAAAAAAACTCTCGCCAAATGAGGAAGCTATTTTTAATTTAATTGGGATGGGGGTTCCATCGAAAAAGTTGGGGTTCCAAAAAATGGATGATATTGAAGTTTTTTTTTCCTAAGTGGAAATGCAGGAAGATGAGATAGACGACATCATCGAGGAGGAGAGTTTTGTGGAGATAGTGGAACCGATCGACACTGCTGAGGCGAGCTCAAGTTTAGGTACACATCACAAAACAGCAGTTTCGGATCTGAAGGAGCAATGCACTGGAATATTGGAAATTTCAACAAGGTTGCATACAGTTAGTGTCAAAAAGAAGGTGTACACGATAAAATTGAAATTTCGCTCAGTTTTTGCTAAAAAACAGTATGTGCTTTTTAAATTAAAACTAAATTTTCTTCGAGGACGCAGTTGTATAGCTTGTTAAATTTTACTCTAGACAATTACTTATCTTAAGCCACTAACAAAATTATTTTTGGGAGTTTTTTTTTAGCTTTGATTTAAGAAGCACAGCTGCATGTTTACGAATATTTCATACAAGATTACCGGAATTATTTAAAAAGTAAAAATTATTGGTGAAAATTGTATGGTCAACGTTTTTTTTTGACACTGACGGTACGTTTTTTTTCTTACTTCAATAACAAAATATAACGTTTTCTTACATATTAAGGCTTGGCAATATATATGTACAACCAAAATCAAACTCATTATAAAGAATGCGAACTACTTATGAAAGAAGCGAACTTGATACAAAAGGAAAAGTTGCAAGAAATTAAACGACACAACTCTTTCATGGAAGAAATGAAGAGAAAGGAAATCGAAAACAAACGATTAGAAGGCAAGATGGAAATCAACTAAGGCTAGCGGTTTAAATCGACAGCAGTAATATCATTTTTAAAGTACCTACTATGTCACTATACTGGGAAGTTCTCCAAAAAGCTTTACATATTCTTAAAGCTGAAGCTTATAACTTTCTAAAACATATACTATTTGAAAATAGCTAAACTTACAACTATTGCAAGTATCACAATTTGAGGATGTTTGCTTGCCTAGGCTTACCTTGCTTTCCTTTGAAAGCTTCTATGGCCAAATAGAAGCTGCAAAAGTTGTCAAAAACACAGGATGAGACAATGAAGACAAATAGTGATATAATAAATGGATGCCAGAACGAGGTGTCCTATAGTTATAAGGGGGCAGGCCCGTGCGCACGGGGGGGTTTTGGGGGTTAAAACCCCCCCCATGGCCAAATCTAAGTTGCAATGATTTTGCAAAAGTTTTCAAAATACAGTTTATAAATCTTGTATTGAATCTTGACTAATAATTTTTGGCAAAATTAGTTAAAATAATTTTACGGAAGAAGAAATTGGTGAAAGTTTCAAAGAATAAGGTTGGCCAATACATAAGTCCGGCACTTTGAATTGCACTTGGAGCTTAACGAAATTACAAAGTTGTGTAGCGTATGGGCATTTTTTTTTTTAATTTTACTGAAGGAAACAGTGAGCAGTTTCAATTAACAGAGCGAATGAACTGCAAGGCTCAATTATATGAAAGATTTCGAGTGTTTTCTGACCCTTTTTGTTGTAGGCGTAAAGAGAATAGTGAGAAAATGAACGTTGGAGAGCAGATGAGCGACAACGTTAAATTATTTGAATGTTTCCAAACATTTTCTGAGGTTTTTTTTTGATTTTACCTAACAGAATATAAAGATCGCATTTTTCATGGACGTTTATCAATAGTCTGGCTTTGGTTTGTTAATCGTCGAGATCTAAAACTGCTCAGCTACAGAGAAAACCTCACCAGCTAAGTAAGGTAGATAAAAAATAGATGACACAATTAATAAATAATTAGTTGACAGCGAATAGTTATTGTAAAGAATAAAGATAAGAATCAAAGGATATGAAAGCAAACTGTTGCTATGTATTTAGGATAGAAAGAATTGACTTTTTTATGCTGCATAGTGAGTCCGAAATATCAAACGTACCAGAATGAGAGTTATAATCTTGACACAAACAACGAAAAGGCTGATTTAATTCAAAATTAGTTCGGCACTCTTTCAAGATAAGTGGTTTAAAATGTCTTGATGGACGAGAAGGTACATTGAAGTTCACTTCGCTCAAAAGAAACGGGCTTACGATTGAACCATTTAGTAATTTAATCATGAAGACGATTCCAAGCATTTCCCTCCGACTAGAAAGGCTGTGAAGATTAATTAGTTTTAAGCGACTCGTATACGATGGCAAATTATACAAGGGATCCCAGTGCAGATCTCTTAAGGCAAATATTAAAAATTGTTTTTGAACTGATTCTAAGCGATCCACTTGGACCTGGTAACGTGGGTTCCAAATTATAGAACCGCATTCAAGTATCAGTCTAACTAATGTAGTAAAGTAGTTACATAAATTCTTTAGACCATCGTTTAACAAATGCTAGAACGCCTCTAGCTTTATTGACTGTTACGTTAATGTGGCAGTTAAAACTGAGTTTTTAGTCCATAGTAACCCCAAGGTCAACAACATCATACATTTGCTCAAGATTATAATTTTGTATTGTATAGGAAGCCGGATTTGAAATTCCTCTCGAAAAACGCATGTAAGTATTTACATTTCTTTAGATTAAGCGGCATATAATTTAAATCGCACCAAGTAACTAGTGTATTTAGATCTGACTAAAGCTTCTTCGAATGACATAAAAAGCTTTACATCGTCGGCATACATTAAAATTTTCGAAAATTATATTACTGTAGAAATATCATTTATAAACACCAAGAACAGAATCGGGCCAAGATGCCTTCCTTGAGGAACTCCTGAGGAGACATAAATAACATCGGATTCACAATTTTTAAACACTACTTTTGTGCTCTGTCGCTAAGGCAAGAAGAGATCTAGCGATTGAGACCCGGCTGGAAACCCAACTGATCCAGTTTATGAATAAGTAAAGAGTGACACACTTTATCGAAAGCTTTGCTGAAATCAAAGTAAATTCAAGTAAGTTTGTAACGGTAGACTTTCCCTTACATAACCCGTGTTGACAGTCGGAAATCAAGGTAGAGATAGGATTCGTAAGCTGATTCGTAACAATAGCTTCACACACTTTTGGGATTGCAGAAAGCTCTGCTATGCCGCGATAGTTCTCTATAGAAGCCTTGCTTCCGCTTTTATGAAGCTTTGGAAGAAACGACTCTTTCCATGCTTTTGGAAAAACGCCAAACTTTAGTGACAGATTGAAGAATTGGTAAATATTGTTAGCACACTTCTTCAAAAAGCATGTAGGAATCCTATCAGGACCGCATTTAAAAGATTCCTTCCAGATTTTCAGATAAATAAGAACATCATTGGCGCATATAGTTGGACAATTAATTAAATTGTTCCCATGTAGCTCATAGGGATAATTTAGAAAGTCAGAATTGGTGACGGCAGAATAGTTAGAAGTGAAAAATTGCGTAAAGAAATTATGACCCAAAAGAAATAAAAAATACCCCAAATAAGCTTCAGAAAAACACCAATAAAAGGCTCCGAAAAGAGTCCAAAAACTCTCAGAATGGAGGATTAAAAGGCTCCGAAAAAGGTTCAGAAAAGCACCAATAAAAGGCTCCGCAGTTCATTTAAAAATAGTCAAAAAACGCTTCAAATTCATCGAAATCGGACTTATTTCGGACTCTTTTTTATGACTCCGTTGGAGTTCCCGCGTAGAGCGATTTTTCGCTCCATTTGGGCTCCGAAAGAAGCTCATTTTGGAGAGTAAAGCTTTGAGAAATGAGCGTTTTATGGCTCCGAAAGGAGTATTTTTTTGAACTTTTAGTTAGCTGGGATATGCCATCATATCACCAATTCTCTATCAAATACAGAAAAATCTGTACAACCAAAAAAATTTTCTTGGGTATAGTTTTAGGTATCAGAGTATGCAGTTTCAGAAAAGTTAAAGAACATTTAAATTTATGATGTATGTGTCTAGGTATCTGTTTCAGCAAATATGTTTATCTTAGTGAAAAATGTATGTGAATGCAAATCTAAATTAAAACGGCCCTGTAAGGGGTGTAGCAGTACATGTAAGACTGTTGAATTTTGATTTATATGTATGTACAAATGCGCGATGCGCAGCTCTCTTTAGCGATATACTGTTATTATATACACTGCTATGCAAGTAGAATTGGCCTTAATTATTTTCAAACAAATATTGTTTGTGTTTGTTTAAATTAGTTGACTTACTTTTATTATACATATGTGTATACACACATTGTAAAAACAATACAAAATCGGCTGTTGTTGTTATTCAACTTTAAACAATTCTTTTATTAATAAAAATAAGTTGTCAGAAACTCTTACACAGATACAAATAACTTATTTTGTTGTTTCCTTACGCATTTAAAGGAACAATACGTTACACTGACCCTAGTACTATACTATATTGTAGTAAAATATTACAGGTATTGATATTTTTATCGTCGAGCAAGCCATCGTTGCTATGGTTTACTTTACATTCAGTTTTTTTGAGTAAAAAGATAAATTATAAACTTTCTTTAGTTAGCAATGGCATCACGGATCCCGTTCCTTATTGACCTAGAAATTTCCCAATTATTTTCTGAATTTACGGGTAAGTACTCAATATCATTATAGATAACTGCAATATCACCCTCTGGTATATTCACTTTAAAATGTATGCAAATGTTGTGTAAGCAACAGCAAACGTTTACAATTTACACAGCTTTCTCAGGTGTATAATGCAGTTCTCTTGCTCCAATAATACATCTCCATCTGCTCTTTAAGACCCCGTTTGTACGTTCAATTATATTTCGGCATTTCGTATGAATTTCATTGAATCGTAGTTCTGTCGACCCTTCTTCTGGTGTTCTATATGGAGTCACAAGCCACGGCTCCAACGGGTATCCAGCGTCACCTGTGTAAGTAAATATGTAAAAAATAATGTTTGAAATTTTTAAAAAAATCCTTTACATATTCTTAAGCCTGATTTACATAAAACTTTAAAGTTTTTACTTCCATACAAAGTTTGTAAAACGTAAAGCAACTTTGTATTTCAAAGTTGTACATATGTATTTCGGCCTTTAAAGTGGAGGCTTTGAAGTTTCAAAAAACTCGTTACAAAAAAGTACAATAGGATCCATGCGCGTATTCCGGGCGCCCCCCGAAATGCGCAAGTTAGTGCAATTTTTTCATCTGTGACTGTTTAAGAGGAAATTTGGAATATGAATCCCAAACTAATGGGATAATATTTGTTGATTTCCGGTCAAATTAGAATTTTTCTCGTAAACGGTAATATTTTGGCAAACAAGCTGATGGGACCTTATCAACGCCAGATCTCTACGGTACGACATATCCAGGAGATGATCCAGCTAAGAAGAACGAATGGCGTACTTTGACAAGCAGCAGCTAAAGTAACCTAGGCGGCTAAGCGCCAAAAACGATGGTAATACTTAAAATGCTTTACATGACATATTCTCCTCACTGTCTCACTGTGCATTTAAAACAAGCGGGTTTTCCCACCGTGAGAAATAAATTCCGAATGTGGATATTCCGCTGATTATTTAGAATCAGGCTGTATACATATAAAAATGAGTTGGCGTTCGTATATACCGTAAGATCTCCGTATCGGCTCAACCGATTTTAAATATTTTTTCTTTAATGTTTCCAATCTGTTTCAGGTCTCATTTACCACATACATTTTTTTTTTCTAATCTCAATTTAAAATTTTGTTTAGCTAACACTCAATAACGGCTTAACCGATTTTCAAAATTTTTTATTTTTTTTTATTTTATCGGACATAGTGTTTGTTCAATATTGAGGGAAAAATGAAGGGAAGTGAAGGGAGTTTCACTGGGTTTGTATTTGGTGGTAAATACAAATGAGAGAATGCACTAACAAATGAAAGGCGAGATTCTATTGGCAACTTAAGACTACTAACAATGATTTAATTCAATTCTTTGGTACTTCAATGTACAAATTACTTGCTTATGACATATGATTAATTAAATGTAATTAAATTCAAAGTTTACGTTACGTTAATTAATTCAACAAGTTAATAGAAAATATTTTGAGAGGTACGTTATGCGTTGATTGCGGTGTGGTAGATCCCGCGTCGATACACTTTACCTCGGTTGATTGATGATAATCCAGGTGGCGATGAAAAATGAAAAAAAGCGAATTCATATGCGCTCAGCGCTTTTATAGGGTTCGCAACACTGGAAGTTCGAAGGAAAGCAGGGATGCTTCCTTTGACAGTCATGTCGGGAGACATGACCAACTTTTGCGAACACAGTGCAGAGATGCATTTTGACTTGAGGATCGCAGGAGTGCGTTCCATTTAAGCGACGCGAGTCACTTAAACATGGCGCCCCCGTTGCACTGGTGCAAGGGATGCCTTCAGTTGAGCCAATGCCCGCATAGCTACGTCCAGCTTCTGCCTCTGAATGGAGATTGGGCTTTTTTGCTTACGTGTCTTCTGGCGTTTAGGTACCTGAGGTCGCTTTGCCGGTTTACGGACACCTCTACGTGCGGACACTTGGAGCCGCTTTACGGGCTTACGAATTTTTCGGCTCTTAGACACCTGGCTTCGGACGCTGCTATTATCTTCCCCATCATCGGACATATCGTCGGGCTCACTGGTGTGCAGCAAAGTATGATGTAAACCCTCACAAAGTTTGCAAGTGTCGGGGCACGAGCAAAACCGAACGCTGTCGTGGGTACGAGCAAGGCAATTCCGGCAATACCTAAACTGCTTTACTACTTCGCTCCGTTCTTCGATGTTCATTGCCAAGAAATCCTTGCAAAACCGCAGTGGGTGAAATTTAAGGCACACTTTGCATTGGTAGATCCGTGGGTCCAGCTTGGTGTTGGATGGTTTTGATCTGTAAAATATGAAAGGTATGAGAAGGTCTTGGAAACTTAAAACTATGGCGAACTAGTTGATGATTAAGTGTCAAGTGTAGGGTTCAAATTGGGAACCTCATCGTGAGAGGGAAGGGGACAGAGCTTGACAATGGGTCGAGTAAAAGTCCCAGTCTGAGTCTTGACATCCGCCACCCTGACACAGTTGTCCGAACCATGATACACTTTTTCGATACGTCCTAGTCTCCATTTGTTGGGGGGGGTTAGGTCATTTTTAATAACCACGAAATCACCAATGGAGAGGTTTTTTTGTGGCAGCTTCCATTTGTACCTCTGATGTAGTTCTTTTAGATACTCATCTTTCCAGCGTTGGCTGAATTGTTGATACAAGACTCTTAGCTATCCGGCTCGAAGGACCATGTTCAATATTGAGGGAAAAATGAAGGGAAGTGAAGGGAGTTTCACTGGGTTTGTATTTGGTGGTAAATACAAAAGAGAGAATGCACTAACAAATGAAAGGCGAGATTCTATTGGCAACTTAAGACTACTAACAATGATTTCATTCAATTCTTTGGTACTTCAATGTACAAATTACTTGCTTATGACATATGATTAATTAAATGTAATTAAATTCAAAGTTTACGTTACGTTAATTAATTCAACAAGTTAATAGAAAATATTTTGAGAGGTACGTTATGCGTTGATTGCGGTGTGGTAGATCCCGCGTCGATACACTTTACCTCGGTTGATTGATGATAATCCAGGTGGCGATGAAAAATGAAAAAAAGCGAATTCATATGCGCTCAGCGCTTTTATAGGGTTCGCAACACTGGAAGTTCGAAGGAAAGCAGGGATGCTTCCTTTGACAGTCATGTCGGGAGACATGACCAACTTTTGCGAACACAGTGCAGAGATGCATTTTGACTTGAGGATCGCAGGAGTGCGTTCCATTTAAGCGACGCGAGTCACTTAAACAGTGTTTATTTATATAGAACAAAACATTTTCTAAATCCTTAATTTAATCATACATATATTAGCTAAAGAAGTTTAGCTACCATATAAATTGTAGTCAGTTGAGATCACTGGTATTCTAACTGAAATGTTCCTGTAGGGAACTTAATGCCATACAGATTGTTTCCGTTTTATATTTAAATACAAATGGTGAATTCCTTTTCGCTACTTTGGCGAATGGTGAAAAAGTGAATGCAACAACCAAAAGCTTTGATTGTGAATATAGGTTGTTATTCCGTCATTTTTCATAATCTATGTCATGGTGAAGAAGTTGTAATCTATATATATATAAATGAATTGGCGTTCGTATATACCGTAAGATCTCCGTATCGACTCAACCGATTTTAAATATTTTTTCTTTAATGTTTCCAATCTGTTTCAGGTCTCATTTACCACATACATTTTTTTTCTAATCTCAATTTAAAATTTTTTTAGCTAATACTCAATAACGGCTTAACCGATTTTAAAAATTTTTTCTTTTCTTTATTCTATCGGACATAGTGTTTATTTATATAGAACAAAACATTTTCTAAATCCTCAATTTAATCATATATTAGCTAAAGAAGTTTAGCTACCATATAAATTGTAGTCAAGTGTGATCACTGGTATTCTAACTGAAATGTTCCTGTAGGAAACATAATGCCATACAGATTTTTTCCGTTTTATATTTAAATACAAATGGTGAATTCCTTTTCGCTACTTTGGCGAATGTTGAAAAAGTGAATGCAACAACCAAAAGTTTTGATTGTGTATATAGGTTGTTATTCCGTCCTTTTTCATAATCTATGTCATGGTGACGAAGTTGTAATCTATATATAAAAATACTAGCAGACCCGGCAGACGTTGTTCTGCCTGACCAGTGACTTCCCTAGAAATACATTTTCAAATATTTTTCTTTAACTTTTAACATTCCATTTATTGCAGTGCTTTAGGATATACAATGTTTCTGGCTGTAAAGTCTTTGGTATAAACAAATAAATTTTTTGGATGTCCAACTCAAAAAACGGATTTTTTGAACTCAATGGGTATGACAAAAACCATTATGCGCTGTTGAGCAGATGTATAGTTAGTACTTATTTAATATATCCTATATCTACCTATAATACTCTGGATATGTATGAACGGCAATAACAAACAAAAAAAATTATGTGCTTTGATTAAGATTTAAGAACGTTAAAATGTCACTAAAGCAAATACATTCAGGGATATAACGAATTGAAATATTACTTGGCTTGTGGTCCTGGAACTGCCCACTTTTCCAAAGAATTTACAAATGTAGCCTATGTATGTCGTAACCAACGAAGATTTTAACGTATTGGAAAAGTTTAAAACAGATCAACCATAAACTTTGGACATTATTGAAGTAAAAACAAAGTACTGAATACAAAAAATGTGGGCGTGGCACGGCCCACATTTCCCAAATTATATAATTCTTGATCAAAGGACACACATTATAAAATTATATACATCTTGGCTAAAGGACACACGTATCCAAAAATCTTTAATTTAGACCTAATATGTTCAGAGTTATGAAGAATTTAAATTTTATATAGCCTGGGGGCGTGGCACTGGCTACTTTTCAAAAAATTCATATAGCCTGAATCGTACACAACAGTTTTCTTAACCAATCTTGAAAGTTTAAAAGAGATCGACCATAAACTTTGGACATTATTGAAGTACAAACAAAACACAAAAAAAATGACATAGATCTTGACCAAAGGACACACATATCCAGAAATCATTAATTTAGACCAAATATGTTCAGAGCTATGAAGAATTAAAATTTTATATAGCCTGGGGGCGTGGCACTGCCTACTTTTCCAAAAATTGATATAGCCTAAATCGTACACAACAATCTTCTGAACCAATCTTGACAGTTTAAAAGAGATCGACCATAAACTTTGGACATTATTGAAGTACAAACAAAACACAAAAAATGTGGGCGTGGAACAGCCCACTTTTCCAAAATTATATACATCTTGGCTAAAGGACACACATATCCAAAAATCTTTAATTTAGACCCAATATGTTCAGAGCTATGAAGAATTTAAATTTTATATAGCCTGGGGGCGTGGCACTGGCTACTTTTCCAAAAATTGATATAGCCTATGCTTTAACCCATGATCTCAAGAATATACTGTGAAAATTTCATAAACCAATCTTGAAAGTTTAAAAGAGATCGACCATAAAATTTGGACATTATTTAAGTACATACAAACAAAACACAAAAAATGTGAGCGTGGCACCGCCCACTTTTCCAAAATTACATAAATCGTGACTAAAGGACACACATATCCAGAAATCATTAATTTAGACCAAATATGTTCAGAGCTATGAAGAATTTAATTTTTATATAGCCTGGGGGCGTGGCACCGCCCACTTTTCCAAAAATTGATATAGCCTAAATCGTACACAACAATCTTCTGAACCAATCTTGAAAGTTTAAAAGAGATCGACCATAAAATTTGGACATTATTGAAGTACAAACAAAACACAAAAAATGTGGGCGTGGCACCGCCCACTTTTCCAAAATTACATAAATCTTGATCAAAGGACACACATATCCAAAAATCATTAATTTAGACCAAATATGTTCAAAGTTATGAAGAATTGTAGTTTTATATAGCATGGGGGCGTGGCACCGACCACTTTTCCAAAAATTAATATAGCCTATGCTTTAACCCATGACCTCGAGAATATACTGTGAAAATTTCATAAAAATCGGTTGAGTACTTAAAGGACACACAGACACACATTCATTTTTATTTATAAGATATTGGCCTTCGTATATACCATAAGATCTCCGTATCGGCTCAACCGATTTTAAATATTTTTTCTTTAATGTTTCCAATCTGTTTCAGGTCTCATTTACCACATACATTTTTTTTTCTAATCTCAATTTAAAATTTTTTTAGCTAATACTCAATAACGGCTTAACCGATTTTCAAAATTTTTTCTTTTCTTTATTCTATCGGACATAGTGTTTATTTATATAGAACAAAACATTTTCTAAATCCTCAATTTAATCATATATTATCTAAAGAAGTGGAGCTACCATATAAATTGTAGTCAGTTGAGATCACTGGTATTCTAACTGAAATGTTCCTGTAGGGAACTTAATGCCATACAGATTTTTTCAGTTTTATGTTTAAATACAAATGGTGAATTCCTTTTCGCTACTTTGGCGAATGTTGAAAAAGTGAATGCAACAACCAAAAGTTTTGATTGTGAACATAGGTTGTTATTCCGTCCTTTTTCATAATCTATGTCATGGTGAAGAAGTTGTAATCTATATATATAAAAATGAATTGGCGTTCGTATATGCCGTAAGATCTCCGTATCGGCTCAATCGATTTTAAATATTTTTTCTTTAATGTTTCCAATCTGTTTCAGGTCTCATTTACCACATAAATTTTTTTTTTTTTTCTAATCTTAATTTAATTTTTTTTAGCTAATATCAATAACGGCTTAACCGATTTTCAAAATTTTTTCTATTCTTTATTCTATCGGACATAGTGTTTATTTATATAGAACAAAACATTTTCTAAATTATCAATCTAATCATATAATAGCTAAAGAAGTTTAGCTAGCATATAAATTGTAGTCAGTTGAGATCACTGGTATTCTAACTGAAATGTTCCTGTAGGGACTTAATGCCATATATATATAAAAATGAATTGGCGTTCGCATATACCGTAAGATCTCCGTATCGGCGCAACCGATTTTAAATATTTTTTCTTTAATGTTTCCAATCTGTTTCAGCTCTCATTTACCACATAAATTTTTTTTTCTAATCTCAATATAAATTTTTTTTAGCTAATACTCAATAACGGCTAAACCGATTTTCAAAATTTTTTCTTTTCTTTATTCTATCGGACATAGTGCTTATACATATTGAACAAAACATTTTCTAAATCCTCAATTAAATCATATATTATCTAAAGAAGTTTAGCTACCATATAAATTGTAGTCAGTTGAGATCACTGGTACTCTAACTGAAATGTTCCTGTAGGGAACTTAATGCCATACAGATTTTTTCCGTTTTATATTTAAATACAAATGGTGAATTCCTTTTCGCTACTTTGGCGAATGGTGAAAAAGTGAATGCAACAACCAAAAGTTTTGATTGTGAATATAGGTTGTTATTCCGTCCTTTTTCATAATCTATGTTATGGTGAAGAAGTTGTAATCTATATATATATAAATGAATTGGCGTTCGATTCGGCTCAACCGATTTTAAATATTTTTTTTCTTTAAAGTTTCCGATCTGTTTCAGGTCTTATGTACCACATAAATTTTTTTTTCTAATCTCAATTTAAAATTTGTTTAGCTAATACTCAATAACGGCTTAACTGATTTTCAAAATTTTTTCTTTCCTTTATTCTATCGGCAATAGTGTTTATTTATATAGAACAAAACATTTTCTAAATCCTCAATTTAATCATATATTATCTAAAGAAGTGTAGCTACCATATAAATTGTAGTCAGTTGAGATCACTGGTATTCTAACTGAAATGTTCCTGTAGCGAACTTAATGCCATACAGATTTTTTCCGTTTTATATTTAAATACAAATGGTGAATTCCTTTTTTCTACTTTGGCGAATGGTGAAAAAGTGAATGCAACAACCAAAAGTTTTGATTGTGAATATAGGTTGTTATTCCGTCCGTTTTCATAATATACTAGCAGACCCGGCAGACGTTGTTCTGCCTGACCAGTGACTTCCCTAGAAATACATTTTCAAATATTTTTCTTTAACTTTTAACATTCCATTTATTGCAGTGCTTTAGGATATACAATGTTTCTGGCTTTAAAGTCTTTGGTATAAACAAATAAATTTTTTGGGTAATTCTTTACGACCGCACGTAACTGCTCATACACGTCCAAAAATATCGGGAGAGGTATCAAAAGACGCGTTTTGACCTCTGTAACAAGAATCCGAATCCGGAAAAGAAATATTTTAGTTCAGTGAAAAGTTATTAACAAAAAACCAAAAAATGACCCAGGTCAAATCCTGATATAGGGGTCCGATCCATGTTTTTTATGTGCAGAACACCTTTCCGCATTGGCGGCCTTCGGCCGCGCTTCAAAAAATAACCCTGGGCTACGCCATTCCAACTCCAGGTGGTTGCCAAAACCGTGGCTACCGCCACGGTGATGTCCTTCCGCGTGCCACTTTTTTCTCACAGGGTAGTGTGATTACAACAACCACATGAAAATGACAGAAAATTCTGAACTTTGATTACAAATATCTCGCAAACTACTGAAAATATTGGTTTTCCGGATTTGGATTCTAGTTACAGAGGTCAAAACGCGTCTTTTGATACCTCTCTCGATATTTTTGGAGGTGTATTGTCAGTTACGTACGGTCGTAAAGAATTACCATTTTTTGGATGTCCAACTCAAAAAACGGATCTTTTGAACTCAATGGCTATGACAAAAACCATTATGCGCTGCTGAGCAGATGTATAGTTAGTACTTATTTAATTATATCCTATATCTACCTATAATACTCGGGATATGTATGAACGGCAATAACAAACAAAAATAGAAAGGAAGTCTAAGTTCGGGTGTAACCGAACATTAAATACCTAGTAGTGATCTGTTTTGGTATCCTAATTTACTCAGGTCTATTTTAATACCTGAAAAGTTGTTATAAAGACAACTGATTGTTTTCGATTAAAAACACTTCTGTTGCAAGTGGTAAATTAAATGATCACTAAATAACAAAATATAAATAGCTTTCCTCATGTTCATGAAAGGTATGAAAATAAAAAAAAGGCAATAGGGTGTTAACTACTTTCCCGTAAACCTTGCTTGTTTGTTATTTGATTTGCATAATTTTTGGCAGCAGTATACTACATACTATTAAGAAGCATCTCACTAACTTTCATTGAAATACCTTCTTGAAATTTCAAGCTATCGCTTTTGAAAACAACAGACCTTTTTTGATGAAAAGTGGGCGGCGCCACGCCTACTTCAACAAAATCCACAAAATTTTTTTACAGATTAGTTTTGCTTAAAAAGTTTATTATGTGGGTAAAATATTATTTATATAACTTATACAATTAGGAAAATATCGCGATTTTAATTTTACAAAGAAATTTTTCAGAACTGTGTTCGAAAAGTGGGCGTGAACGTTCACCAATTTTGTTTATTTTTACAGCAAAGATTTAGCTTTATATGTTGAACACTTTCTCCCAGTATCGTTTCAATAAATCAATTTTTACCAGAGTTATGGCATGGAAAGTTTTGTGGAATAATCCACCATAAAGGGGCGGAGCCACGCCCATTTTCCAAAAATTTTGTGCATTCGACTTTCTTTGCCCACGAACACTTTAGAGGTGAAATAGAAATGATATACAGGTAGTTTAAGCAAAGTTATTGCATATTCAATATATCTATGATCCTTTTCAAAATCTTTTGTATAAAATTGGGCGTGGCCTTACCCGATTTCGGTAATTTTGCCTGTAATAATATAAATATGTGTGCTCAATTTCGTTTTGCTATCTTGAGCGGTTTTTGATTTATGATTAATTATATTTCCAAAATTGACTTAATCAAAAGTGGGCGGTGCCACGCCCCTTTTTAATAATTTCTTCAAAAATTTACTTTTTGCCTTAACGCTAAAGCGCACACCAAATATTATCCTTTTAGGTGTATTATTTATTTAATAATCACTCTTTGTATTTTCGAAAATATTATATATATAGA
Source organism: Sphenella marginata (assembly GCA_951509765.1). NCBI lineage: Eukaryota > Metazoa > Arthropoda > Insecta > Diptera > Tephritidae > Sphenella > Sphenella marginata. The sequence goes on from OX608078.1 coordinate 18,076,615, forward strand.
AAGTGGGCGTGGCTTTTAACCGATTTTGCCTATTTTCAATAGCGCTCCGAGATAAGTGAAAGGGAACCTGCATACCAAATTTCATTGAGATATCTCAAGATTTACTCAAGTTATTGTGTTCACAGACGGACGGACGGACGAGCGGACGGACGGACGGACGGACATGGCTCAATCAATTTCTCTTTTCCTCCTGAGCATTTTGATATACATAAGTCAATATCTATCTCAATTCGTTTATGCCGTTACATACTACCGTTAGGCGAATGAAGTTAATATACCTTGTGTGCGAAGCACTACTAGGTATAAAAAATTAAGTGCTTTGATTAAGATTTAAGAACGTTAAAATGTCACTAAAGCAAATACATTCAGGGATATAACGAATTGAAATATTACTTAGCTTGTGGTCCTGGAACTGCCCACTTTTCCAAAGAATTTACAAATGTAGCCTATGTATGTCGTACAAAACGAAGATTTTAACGTATTGGAAAGGTTTAAAACAGATCAACCATAAACTTTGGACATTATTGAAGTACAAACAAAGCACTGAATACACAAAATGTGGCCGTGGCACGGCCCAGATTTCCCAAATTATATAATTCTTGACCAAGGGACACACATATCCAAAAATCATTAGTTTAGGCCAAAATTATTCAAAGTTATGATGATTTAAATTTTATATAGCCTGGGGGCGTGGCACAACAATCTTCTGAGCCAATCTGGAAATTTAGAGAAGATCGTCCATAAACTTTGAACTTATTGAAGTACAAACAAAACACAAAAAATGTGGGCGTGGGACCGCCCACTTTTCCCAAATTATATCCATCTTGACTAAAGGACACACATATCCAAAAATCTTTAATTTAGACCTAATATGTTCAGAGTTATGAAGAATTTAAATTTTATATAGCCTGGGGGCGTGGCACTGGCTACTTTTCCAAAAATTCATATAGCCTGAATCGTACACAACAATTTTCTTAACCAATCTTGAAAGTTTCAAAAAAATCGACCATAAACTTTGGACATTATTGAGTACAAACAAAACACAAAAAAGGGGCGTGGCACCGCCCACTTTTCCAAAATTACATAAATCGTGACTAAAGGACACACATATCCAAAAATCATGAATTTAGACCAAATATGTTCAGAGTTATAAAGAATTGTAGTTTTATATAGCCTGGGGGCGTGGCACCGCCCACTTTTCCAAAAATTAGTATAGCCTATGCGTTAACCCATGATCTCAAGAATGAACTGTGAAAATTTCATAAAAATCGGTTGAGTACTTTGGACGCCCATAAAGGACACACAGACACACATTCATTTTTATTTATAAGATGTCATGGTGAAGAAGTTGTAATCTATCTATATATGTATATAAAAATGAATTGGCGTTCGTATATACCGTAAGATCTCCGTATCGGCTCAACCGATTTTAAATATTTTTTCTTTAATGTTTCCAATCCGTTTCAGGTCTCATTTACCACATACATTTTTTATTTCTAATCTCAATTTAAATTTTATTTAGCTAATACTCAATAACCAATAACGGCTTAACCGATTTTCAACATTTTTTCTTTTCTTTATTCTATCGGACATAGTGTTTATTTATATAGAACAAAACATTTTTTAAATCCTCAATTTAATCATATATTAGCTAAAGAAGTTTAGCTACCATATAAATTGTAGTCAGTTGAGATCACTGGTATTCTAACTGAAATGTTCCTGTAGGGAACTTAATGCCATACAGATTTTTTCCGTTTTATCTGTATATATAAAAATGAAATGGTGTCAGTTGTCACGCTAAAACTCGAAAACGGCTGAAACAAATTATATACTTCCTTTGGGGGGTTCTTTGTTATTACCACGCGCAGGTCATGTATTAAAATCAAAACGAAATATTAGGTGGTCGTGGCACCTCCCATGCAATCTTATTAAATTGGCTGTTATTCTACCATATATTTATATCTCATATCGTAATTTTGGCTGCGTTTGTTGCTACATACTAGCACGACATTTTCGTTGTTTCGTGCTATTTTTGTTTATTTTTCGGTGATGTAGCGTCATATCGTAATTTTTTTTGTGGTCCTCGCTACATTACTACTAGCGCGACATTTTCGTTCTTTCATGCTATCTATGTTTATTTTTCGGTGTTTTTGTTTATTTATCATTGACAGAGAGTGCTACAAACGAAAAATTCTCACCACCAGATGGTAGTGTTGGTCATGAATTGGTGCAAAGTTAATTTAAAGAAAAATTCTTTATTTCAAAGGTAAAAAATGCGAATTTCTTGCAATTTTCCATTGTCAATTGAAGTTTTGCTTTGATGATACTCTTCGTGTTGCAATCGAAATGCAAAATTTAATGCGCCTTGGTCCATTGATATACATATCTTATAACTTTAAACGACTTATTCTTGTATATTTGTATATTTGTATATCCACTACTATCTCCCGAACGACTTCACCGATTTTAATGAAATTTGGTACACAGGTACTATGCTTTGTTTTAAGATTTTCTACTTTGGTGTTGCCACTTGGGGTGGTCCACAGGGTTGCCACCTATATAATTTTTTTTTAAATATTAAGTAATATACGGCATTGTGGGTATCAAATGAAAGGTATTTTAGGGTGTATACCAACCAAAATATTTTCTGGTATTCCCACCTAGGGTTGCCACCTGAACGCATTTTATTTATTCCTTCAGATATCGACCACTATCCCGGGAACGGCTAAACCGATTTCGATGAAATTTGGGAGATGGATAGTATGCTTCCTTCTTAGATTTTCTACTTGAATGTTGCCACTAATGGAAGCTTAGAGGGTTGCCACCATTCCGATTTTTTTTTAAATATACGGCAATATGGGTATCAAACAGTGTTGGGCTAATCAACTAATATATTCAATCAATTGATCAATCATGATTGATCTAATCATGATTAATTTAGTCATGACTAATTTAATCATAACTAACGAGATCAATCATTAGTCATGACTAAATTCGTTAATCGCAAATCATCAATCATTAGTTTTAATCATGAATGTATGGCTAAGCTCGGAGCACAGGTGTTGGTACACTACACATACAGGGTGTACGGATCAGCAGACCGAAGTCTCAGACCATCATCTCTAGTAAAGTACTGAAATAGTTAGGTTCGGAAATGAAAAAATTTTTCCCGAAAATGAAAAGAATTTTCTACTCTCTCCCCATACAAAATATGCGACTCGGCAGCCAATTTTGTATGGAGATGTCAAAAATTCTTTGAATTTCCGAGAAAAATTTCTTTGTGGACTTTGCTCAGGAGGATTGTCAGTGTTTTCAGCTTTCAGGGGTTGTACCTTACACCCTGTATCAAACGATTGATTTTCTCTTATTAGTATCAGGGTTGGGCCACTTTGAATAAAAAATTATTCAAATACAAAAAAAAAAAAATAATTGATCATTTTTTAAATTTTGAGTGATGAGTGACTGGTTATTTCTTATTCAAAAAAATCTAAATTCCTGAGATCCCGGAAAATTATACCCATATGCGCATTATATTTGTCGTCTTTTCGGTATAATTTCGGAACTGTTTCGGGATTGTATCGGGATTATTTCGGGACCAGTTTCGGGATCATTTCGGGACTATTTCGGGACCATTTTCGGGACTTTTTCGGGATCATTTCAGGACTATTTCGGGACTGTTTCCTGACTATTTTCGGGACTGTTTCGGACTTTTTCGCGATTGTTTCCGGACATTTTCGGGATTGTTTCGGGGCTTTTTCGGGACCATTTTCGGGACTTTTTCGGGATCATTTCGGGACTATTTCGGAACCATATCGGGACTTTTTCGGGATCATTTCTGGACTATTTCGGGACCATTTCTGGACTGTTTCCTGACTATTTTCGGGATTGTTTCGGGATAGTCCCGAAATGATCCCGAAACAATCCCGAAATAATCCCAAAACAATCCCGATATGATCCCGAAAAAGTCCCGAAAATAGTCCCGAAATGATCCCGAAAAAGTCGCGAAACAATCCCGAAAATAGTCCCGAAACAGTTCCCAAATGATACCGAAAATGTCGACAAATATAATGCGCATATGGGTATAATTTTCCGGGATCTCAGGGTACTTATTTTTTATTTTTAAATAACTGAATAAAAATTAAGTTTTATCGTTATTCAAGAATTCCAAAAATAAAAATAACATGTTATTCATCACTCAGGATTTCTTGAGGGACGATAGCCACACTGCAAAACCCCGTAAGTCACTATTTTTCCAAAAATAAGGTTCTGAGCCTTTCCCATAGATCGTGATGTTTCGCACGTTAAAATCCAGTCAAAATCGGGTTACAACTTTCCGTTTCTTTCCAGTGGTGAAATGAAATAACCGTCGCTCATATATGTACATACGTTATAATTATTACAGTTTTTTCCCTCTCCTGAAAACATTGAAACACCAAAAAATACTGAATTTTACACTAAAACACCAAAGTCTAACCTAACCTACAGTAACGTTTTGTGTGCAATTCAGTATTTTTTTCAGATGCAGAAAAATATTTTACTTTTCCTGGTATTAAAAAATATCAATCATAAAAAAATAATCATGATTATTTGATTATGATTAAAACTAATCAATCGTTAGTCATCACCTCGTGATTGAACTAAGTAATCATTAGTCATCAATCATGACTAACACATTCAATCATTAGTCATCAATCATTAGTTAACTAAATTTTGCCCAACACTGGTATCAAATGAAAGGTATTTTAGGGCGCATACCAACCAGAATATTTAATACATAACAGGTGTCGGCAATGTATGTTAAGTGACTTTTTGAGGTTTGTGTTCGATATTTTGGAAATCTATTTTGGAAATTTATGCCTTTGGTAAGTAAGATTATGCGGCAAATTTGAAAAATACCGAGCAAGTCTTTGTCACCCAGGTACTCTTACTAATATGCAAAAACGTAAGTGTGTGAGTGACTGCAAATTTGTGTGACTCTTTCACGTTTAAGCTAATGCCTCGAACTTTACGAAATTTTGCACACCAATTCTTTGGACGCGCATAATTATATTTCGATATATTTATCGATAACAGAGTTATCGGTCAAAATGTAGTTTTACGTAAACTTTGGATTATTCGCAGAAAATTGGTATCAAACGGAAGTGGAAGAACACCGTTTTCATTTGGACGTTGTTTCACTTCGATATATTTATCGACTAGCTGACCCGACAGACGTTGTTCTGCCAAGGTACTCCCTTATGTATAGTTCTTTAAAGATTGTTCATACTTTTCTAGCAGGGAACTGAGAAGTTATAATTTTCCAGTACCATGGTGTACTGATAAGGTGAGAGCAACTTGAATTGCCATGTATTTTGTTAGTGTAATTTAGAATTTCGATTGTCAAACTTACAACGGCGCACAACAACAATGTTTGCCAATGTTACCACACTTATCATGAAACACGAAGATTTTCTCTCTAGGTTGACAATCGAAATTCAGCTTCAAATAAAAAACGTAAAAATCAGCTGATTTCTTGCGGTCACCTTCTTAGTACACCATGTCCAGTACCTTACACCTTGAGACCTTTTGAAAATAACAAACATTTTAATTAACTTTTCTTATATTCTTTTTTACACCCAAATTCACACTTTAAAAATAGAAGTTTCACATTTAAAAATAGTAGTTTCATTTTTGGTAAATTAGCGGTATCCACCTCTAGCTCTCCAGGTTCAAGTTCGTAGTTCCAATGAAATAATATCATAACCAATAAAGTGAGCTTCTCGGGTATACCTTCTGATTTTTTGTCAGCTTTGGTGGACATACTTTATTTATTTTTTGTTTCGGGAAACTCTCATGACTACAGCTACACCGGCATAGCTGTATGCATGACTTGCAACCTCAGTTGCACCTACGTACTCCACTAACACCACTCTCCCCGCAACTACCAAACAGGTGTTTTCTCATGGGGCTGGTTAGCTCATTAACTCCATAGAGCTGTTTTCACAGAAGCCGGTTAACGATAACCGGAATTTAACTGTTGTAGCTGTTAAATTAACCCTTGAAGTGAATTTTTTTGAGTTACCAAGCAATTGTATCTAAAAAGAAGTATAGCTAAAAAAAAGATATATGTCTAAGTTCCCAACAAACACAGACAATTTTTTTCTCCAACTTTTGATAAAACCTTGATTCTCAAGTGGAGATTCAGCTTTCCTCACAACTTGAGGTTAAGCTTTGTTCTCCAACGTTATTTCTCAACTTGCGCATTATTTGAGATGAAGTTGAGAAATTGCCAAATAGGGATTTGCCCTTAAGATGAAGTTGAGATTTAATGCATTCTCAACTTTAGAATCACTGAAATTCCTATATTAAAAAAGTGCTTTGAAGTTGAGAATGCTATAACTAAACTATTGAGGTGCTGTTGAGAATTAACCTTGGAGATTTGAGAAAGGCATCTGACCTAAAATGCATCTCAAGTTGATATCGAACAAAATTGTTTGTTGTGTTACCTTTGTCTTAAAATTATCCTGCACTACATGGTTTGGGTTGAATAAGTTAACTTAGAAGACGCTGCTAAATTGTTGGTAGTTCATTGGACTTACCAACCAAAAGCTCTTATGCATTTCAGCCACACTTTTGCAGTATCTGAACAAAACTATTTAACTTAAACAGGTTTAGTCAGTTAAGAATACCGGCCATGATTTGATGAAAACGCTACGTTAAAGCATCATCACATAAACATATTGGAAACATTAAAGAAAAAAATTTTAAAATCGGTTGAGCCGATACGGAGATCTTACGGGACATACGAACGCCAATTCATTTTTATATATATAGACTAGCAGACCCGGCAGACGTTGTCCTGCCAAAAATTAGGGCGTATTTCATTTATACATATGTATCTTACCAATTTGCTCGAACTATCTTTCATACCCAGCCATAGTGTATTTCAATCTATAAATTTAGTTATTTGAACTTTGGTGAATGTGGTGAATTTCCCTACAGTTTTGATTTGATCTAAATTTTTTACCATTTATTAAGATATCATTAATGAATGTTTTAAATTTTCGTCTTTCTTAGATGTTCACTAAAGCATCTTATTAAATCGTTGACTATTCTTAATTTTTTTTATTTCACGACACGCATTCAATTTTTTTAGGAGGTGACACCTAAATGAAAGAATTACCGTCAGTTAATATATTCAAACTTACCAAAACTGCGAACTGAATTGAAAAAAGAATAGCAAATCGACATAACCTAGTTTAACTTTTGTAATTAGTTTATCCATTCAGGCGTGATGCGATGACCAAGGGAAATAGGGATTCATTTTTATAAATAGATAAGGCAAACAGCTCTATGGAAAAGCTTTTGTATAATAATTTTTTTCTTGAATTCAGATGAATCTAAAATTCACTCTAAGCGGACACAGTCATCAACACTTTTGATATGATAGCTATATTATATGAGCTTATTCTTGGGTCAGCCTTGGTCCACCTAATGGTAAATTTCAAGGAAACGGGTTCGCAGATGAAACTGAAAACTTTTCCTTGTGAAAACTCTCATCAACACCTTTAATTTGATATGCTTATTGTTAAAATACATTCGGAGTCACCCCTGGTCCACATTTTGGTCAATATCTCAGGATTCCAGAAACTTTTTTAACTTTTTCTCTCTGAAGAACCTTCTCGGGGCACAAACAAATACAATTAAGGAAAAATTAGTGAAATCGGTAGAGCCGTTCTCAATTGATGAGTTACTATACATTTTTTCCCTCCATTTTTATATATATAGATAAGGCAAACAGCTCTATGAAAAAGCTTTTGTATGATAATATTTTTCTTGAATTCAGATGAATCTAAAATTCACTCTAAGCGGACACAGTCATCAACACTTTTGATATGATAGCTATATTGTATGAGCATATTCTTGGGTCAGCCTTGGTCCACCTAATGGTCAATATCTTGGAAACGGGTTCGCAGATGAACCTGAAAATTGTTCTTTGTGAAAACTCTCATCAACACCTTTAATTTGATACGTATATTGTTAAAATACATTTGGGGTCACCCCTGGTCCACATTTCGGTCAATATCTCAGGATTCCAGAAACTTTTTTTACTTTTTCTTTCTGAAGAACCTTCTCGGGGCACAAACAAATACAACAAAAAAAATTTGTGAAATCGGTCCAGCCGTTCTCAATTGATGAGTTACTATACATTTTTCAATTTCACAGTGTACACAATACCGGTTTTAAATTTGCGTTTGAAAGAACGTGCGCACAAGAAAAAATTTCACATAAAATTAATGGCGATGTATGTGAAAAATGACTTCCATTATTTTCCTGCTTTCCGACTTATTTTTATATTATACCAGGGTCACCCCTGGTCCTCATTTTTGGATATCTCGTAAGAGGGGTAGCATAGGGTCCTGAAAATCACCTCTTTTTTAAACACTCATCAACACCTTTTATTCGACACCCATATCGTATAAAATCCTTCTAAGGTCACCCCTGGTCCACATTTTGGTAGATATATCGGAAAACGGGTCGCATAGGGTCTTGAAAATCACCTCTTTTTTAAATACTCATCAATACCTTTTATTTGATACCCATATTGTAGAAAACCCGTCTGGGGTCACACCTGGTCCATATTTTGGGAAATACCTCGAATACGGCGTCTTATATGGGACTAATAACTACAACATGTTCAAGCGCTCGTCAACACCTTCCATTTGATACCCATATCGTACAAACACTTTCTGGAGTCACCCCTGGTCCACATTTTGTGGAATATCTCCAAAACCTTCCCGGGTTCTTCTACTTTTTTTGGCCATAAACCATGTCGGGCTCAATCAAAAACTACGCGCAAAATTTCGTTTAATTCGGTTGTGCCGTTCTGGAGTTATAGCGTCAGCAAGGAAAATAGGCTCCATTTTTATATATATAGATTATGAAAAAGGACGGAATAACAACCTATATTCACAACCAAAACTTTTGGTTGTTGTAGTCACTTTTTCAACATTCGCCAAAGTAGCGAAAAGGAATTCACCATTTGTATTTAAATATAAAACGGAAAAAATCTGTATGGCATTAAGTTCCCTACAGGAACATTCAGTTAGAATACCAGTGATCTCAACTGACTACAATTTATATGGTAGCTAAACTTCTTTAGCTAATATGTGATTAAATTGAACATTTAGAAGATGTTTTGTTCTATTTAAATAAACACTATGTCCGATAGAATAAAGAAAAGAAAAATATTTGAAAATCGGTTTAGCCGTTATTGAGTATTAGCTAAAAAAATTTTTGATTGAGATTAGAAAAAAAGATTTATGTGGTAAATGAGAGCTGAAACAGATTGGAAACATTAAAGAAAAAATATTTAAAATAGGTTGCGCCGATACGGAGATCTTACGGTATATACGAACGCCAATTCACTTATATATATATAGATTACAACTTCTTCACCATGGCATAGATTATGAAAAAGGACTGAATAACAACCTATATTCACAATCAATACTTTTGGTTGTTGCATTCACTTTTTCGCCATTCGCCAAAGTAGCGAAAAGGAATTCACCATTTGTATTTAAATATAAAACGGAAAAAATCTGTACGGCATTAAGTTCCCTACAGGAACATTTCAGTTAGAATACCAGTGATCTCAACTGACTACAATTTATATGGTAGTGTAGTATACAGGCCACTAATATGGTATCGTAGTATACTCGCACAAATATACACTTAATTAAAACGACCGGCAGCTTCTAATGTTCGTCACAGAATGATCTCGTCTTTATTTTTCTCTACATCATCAAGATGCCGTCCTGCAATTTTCTGTACATGTCACATGAAACAACTACACTACATCAATATACATTATCTGTTTCATTTACACTTATTACTTAACATACTAATTGTCATCAATTACAAAATGGTATCCTGCCTTTTAAGTACTAAAACAGTGCAGGCAACCTAATACATATCTCTCATTATTAACCTTTAGTGAACCACTATCTTATAAATAAAAATGAATGTGTGTCTGTGTGTCCTTTATGGGCGTCCAAAGTACTTAACCGATTTTTATGAAATTTTCACAGTATATTCTTGAGATCATGGGTTAAAGCATAGGCTATACTAATTTTTGGAAAAGTGGGCGGTGCCACGCCCCCAGGCTGTATAAAACTACAATTCTTTATAACTCTGAACATATTTGGTCTAAATTAATGATTTTTGGTTATGTGTGTCCTTTGGTCAAGATTTGTGTAATTTTGGAAAAGTGGGCGGTGCCACGCCCACATTTTTTGTGTTTTGTTTGTACTTCAATAATGTCCAAAGTTTATGGTCGATCTCTTTTAAACTTTCAAGATTGGTTCAGAAGATTGTTGTGTACTATTTAGGCTATATCAATTTTTGGAAAAGTAGGCGGTGCCACGCCCCCAGGCTATATAAAAATTAAATTCTTCATAGCTCTGAACATATTTGGTCTAAATTAATGATTTCTGGATATGTGTGTCCTTTAGTCACGATTTATGTAATTTTGGAAAAGTGGGCGGTGCCACGCCCCCATTTTTTGTGTTTTGTTTGTACTTCAATAATGTCCAAAGTTTATGGTCGATCTCTTTTAAACTCTCAAGATTGGTTAAGAAAATTGGTTGTGTACGATTTAGGCTATATCAATTTTTGGAAAAGTAGGCGGTGCCACGCCCCAAGGCTATATAAAATTTAAATTCTTCATAGCTCTGAACATATTTGGTCTAAATTAATGATTTCTGGATATGTGTGTCCTTTAGTCAAGATTTATGTAATTTTGGAAAAGTGGGCGGCGCCACGCCCACATTTTTTGTGTTTTGTTTGTACTTCAATAATGCCCAAAGTTTATGGTCGATCTCTTTTAAACTGTCAAGATTGGTCCAGAAGATTGTTGTGTACGATTCAGGCTATATCAATTTTTATAAAAGTAGCCAGTGCCACGCCCCCAGGCTATATAAAATTTAAATTCTTCATAACTCTGAACATATTGGGTCTAAATTAAATTTTTGGATATGTGTGTCCTTTAGTCAAGATGTATATAATTTTGGAAAAGTGGGCGGTGCCACGCCCACATTTTTTGTGTTTTGTTTGTACTTCAATAATGTCCAAAGTTTATGGTCGATCTCTTTTAAACTGTCAAGATTGGTCCAGAATATTGTTGTGTACGATTTAGGCTATATCAATTTTTGGAAAAGTAGGCGGTGCCACGCCCCCAGGCTATATAAAATTTAAGTTCTTCATAGCTCTGAACATATTTGGTCTAAATTAATGATTTTTGGTTATGTGTGTCCTTTGGTCAAGATTTGTGTAATTTTGGAAAAGTGGGCGGTGCCACGCCCTTTTTTTTGTGTTTTGTTTGTACTTCAATAATGTCCAAAGTTTATGGTCGATCTCTTTTAAACTCTCAAGATTGGTTAAGAAAATTGTTGTGTACGATTTAGGCTATATCAATTTTTGGAAAAGTAGGCGGTGCCACGCCCCAAGGCTATATAAAATTTAAATTCTTCATAGCTCTGAACATATTTGGTCTAAATTAATGATTTCTGGATATGTGTGTCCTTTAGTCAAGATTTATGTAATTTTGGAAAAGTGGGCGGTGCCACGCCCACATTTTTTGTGTTTTGTTTGTACTTCAATAATGTCCAAAGTTTATGGTCGATCTCTTTTAAACTGTCAAGATTGGTCCAGAAGATTGTTGTGTACGATTCAGGCTATATGAATTTTTGGAAAAGTAGCCAGTGCCACGCCCCCAGGCTATATAAAATTTAAATTCTTCATAACTCTGAACATATTAGGTTTAAATTAAAGATTTTTGGATATGTGTGTCCTTTAGTCAAGATGGATATAATTTGGGAAAAGTGGGCGGTCCCACGCCCACATTTTTTGTGTTTTGTTTGTACTTCAATAAGTTCAAAGTTTATGGACGATCTTCTCTAAATTTCCAGATTGGTTCAGAAGATTGTTGTGCCACGCCCCCAGGCTATATAAAATTTAAATCATCATAACTTTGAATAATTTTGGTCTAAACTAATGATTTTTGGATATGTGTGTCCCTTGGTCAAGAATTATATAATTTGGGAAATGTGGGCCGTGCCACGGCCACATTTTGTGTATTCAGTGCTTTGTTTGTACTTCAATAATGTCCAAAGTTTATGGTTGATCTGTTTTAAACTTTTCCAATACGTTAAAATCTTCGTTGGGTACGACATACATAGGCTACATTTGTAAATTCTTTGGAAAAGTGGGCAGTTCCAGGACCACAAGCTAAGTAATATTTCAATTCGTTATATCCCTGAATGTATTTGCTTTAGTGACATTTTAACGTTCTTAAATCTTAATCAAAGCACTTAGTTTTTTTTTGTTTGTTTTTGCCGTTCATACATATCCAGAGTATTATAGGTAGATATAGGATATAATTAAATAAGTACTAACTATACATCTGCTCAGCAGCGCATAATGGTTTTTGTCATACCCATTGAGTTCAAAAGATCCGTTTTTTGAGTTGGGTCTGCTAGTTAATTATTAACTTGTTAACCCTTAGCCGGTTTTACATACTACAACTCGGCCATAATGATTATATAGAATCACCTGATTCTACGCCTATACATATGTATATACATGTTATCTTAATCTAAAATAATTTTATATGTTTCTTAAGACAGTGATACATTGAATTCTACAGCTCGGTCATCCTGACTAATTTAGAATCTCCTGATTCTCCGTCCAGTTAATGACAATGACGCATATTTTTAACATAACATTCTTATAATAATAAATATATGTTGCATTACAAAATCTGTTTTGGTGAATTTTTACAATGCAACCAAGGTTTTAAGTTTGTTACTGCCCAAACTCCTTTGTAAGAGACTTGAGTTTGCTGAAAGCCTTCTACATCTTCTACTAAATAGCGATCGTTTTCTAAGACCTTGGATATTTTATATGGACCTTTGAATTTTGGAATCAGTTTGCTAGAGGCCCCTTATGTTAGCTATCACCACATCAGTGTTCGGACTTCTACCACTTTCGTGGTAGATCTACCACTTTTTTGAGCATCTACCACTTCTACCACGTAAGCTTGAAAATCTACCACTTTTTTCCTAGAGCTCATAGTTGTCGACTACCAAACACGTACAAACGACCGTCAAACGATCTGCATCAAAAAATGTGGAGCCAAGTATATGCCACTCACAGTTTTGTAAAAAACAAGGCTGGCAGCATTTTACTAATAGAAAACACAACCTGCTAAAAAAAAATTATTGGCAGCACTCACGTTTGACATTTGCTTTTGCGCCTATCTTGAGTTTTTGCGGGTGTGAAATATGGAGAAATTCTTGAAAAGGTAAAGTTTTCAATATTAAGCTTCAATTATTACAATATAAAATCTTTTTTGCAGAATTTACCCTCCCAACAACGGGACCGCATCCTCCACTGATAATAATTGCAAAAACATTGAACCTTCAAGCAAAAACCCAAAATACGCGCAAAAATATAAGCAAGAATGGGAAGAAGGAAGGGGATGGTTAACAAGTGTTGACTCCAGAGCGTTCTGCAAGTATTGTAAAACTTCGATTGCAAATGACAAAACATTATTAGACCGACATGCAGCTACTAATAAGCATACTAACGCCATGGATAAAAAAGACCAAGCGCAGTTAAAGCAAATATCGATAATACAAAGTGTCGAGAGAAGTAGTGACATTTCAATAATATCCAGGGAACTTACAATGGTTATGTATTGTGTGCACCATCCTTTGCCTTTTATGCAAATGGAAACAATGCCTAAGCTGTTTAATTTTTTGAGCCCTGATGACGTGCGTATTAGATGCTGTTCAAAAAAAGCAACTGGGATTATCAATAGTATTGTTGGTCCGTACGCCCAAGAACTTATTGCCACCGAGTTAAGGTCCACCTGCTTTTCTCTCATCGTTGACGAAGGTACAGATATCAGCATGAAAAAAAGCATTGTGTTAGTTGTGCGCTATATACCAAAGGATAAATATAATGTCATTGACCGCTTCTTTGGACTTTTGGAAGTTGCAGATGGTACGGCGAAAGCGTTATATAATGCTATTGCAAATTACTTTAAGAAATTTAATGTGTCAATAACTAATATGATAGGCCTAGCGACGGAGAACGCATCCGTAATGCGGGGAAAACATAATAGTATAAAGCAAAAATTCCAAGAAACAAACAAAAATTTATTTTATTTAGGTTGTACGTGCCATTCTCTCAATTTATGTTCATCTGCTGCTTCCAAGCAATTGCCATCGAGACTGGAAAAGTTTGTCCGTAATGTCTATTCATTTTTCTCACACAGCTCTAAGCGCCGAGAAGAATTTCGACAGTTTCAAGAATATTTTCAAGCGCTACCTTATCAAATGCAAAGCCCTTGTGAAACTCGATGGCTGTCATTGGAAGCAGCAGTTGATCGCATCATAGAACAATGGCAGCTTTTGCGGCATTATTTTTTGTTATTTTCATTTGAAGAACTAAATGAATCATCTGGGACCGAAATACTAAATGAACTTAATGATACAAATTATGCATACTTTTTATTTTTGAATTACATTTTGAAAAAAATTAATATTCTGAACAAGGAGTATCAATCAAGAGGAACATTAATACATTTATTATACTCACGAATTACTACATTTTTTAAAGAATTGCTGCAAAATTGTGTATGTCTTCAAAACATTTCCTTGGATGTGAATTTTAAAGACCCAAAAGTCCATTTACCTTCTTCCGAAATGTTTTTCGGTGTTAAATGTAACAAATTTTTAAGTATAAATATCAATGATGCTACTGAAATCAAAAATGATTTACTTAAGTATTATATATGCCTATGTGAAGAGTTGAAAAAACGATTTGATTTTAAATGCACAAAATTACAAATACTTGAATATTTCAACCCAATAAAAATCCAAAAAGGTGATATGCCAACAATTTTACCATTGCTCAGAGAATTTCCACTTCCTGGATTTTGCGAAGAAGTATTAAGCAACGAGTGGAGATCGTTGATTGTGTTTGATAAAGAAAAAATTTAAGATATATTTGAAAACAATATTGTACAAGGGTGGAAAGCTTTGAGCAAGGAGGAAAATATTTATAGTGAGTTTATGTTTAGCAATTTAAGTATGTACATGTGTAATTTGGCAGTTTTGCCTCATAGTAGTGCGGCAGCCGAACGTTTGTTTTCAATCATGAACGTTATAAATCAGAAAAACGAAATCGTATGAAAACAAACACAGTTGCTAACACTATATTTGCTAAAGAACTATGTGATAATCTAGAAATTTATGTTCCTCCTATAGATTTAATACGTTTTTATAACAAATTTAAATTAAAAAATGGAAGTTTTGTTCCATTAGTATAATCATTATTTTTTTTACCAAATACCAAAAGGTACAAATATTTATTTAAAATAATCTCTGTATGTACAAAGGTAAATACTTATGTATGTGAATATGAATTTTTTCGAATAAAAACCAGTATTTTAACTGAAATCTACCACTTTTTTCGTAAATCTACCACCTTTTTTTTCAATTATTACCACTAAAAAAAATTTTCAAGTCCGAACACTGCACCACATAGTCTCCTACGTCGAATTCGCGGGGTTTCTGCCTAAAAGCGTCTGTATATTCTTTGTTGTACGCTTGGGCCTTGCTCTGCACCGCTTCTGCTTTACTCCTAACGCTATCCAAATCTCTATCTTCCGACGGTTCTGCTCTCTTCCTCTCTCGAATTATCTGCAGTTTTACCTCTTTGTACTATTCCAAACAATAGTATACTAGGCCGTTCTTTAGTGGCCTTATGTACCATGTTATTCATTGACTGTTCAGCCAATTCTAACACCTTATCCCAACCTATGTCCCTGCGTGAATCTGTTAACTTAGCTATCATCGGACCTAGTGTCTTGTTCACGATTTCAACTTGGCCATTCGCTTGGGGAGAGCAAGTCGCAACTTTTATGTGAACTATTTCGTTAATTTCTAGAAAATCTTCAAATTCCTTGGATGTGAAGCAGGTACCTCGATCTGAGACTAGCGTTTTAGGTCTGCTATATGCTCGAAAAAAATCTCTTAAAGCAGTAATTGCCTCTTTGGATGCCGTTGTTTTTGCTGGATATAAGCGTACAAATTTCGAAAATGCGTCTATTATGACTAATATGTGTTTTTGCTTTGTGCGTTCACTGTGAAGTGGACCGAAATGGTCAACATGAATCATGTCAAAAGGTTTAGCCCCCTTGGGAATCATATGTAGAAGTCCTTCCTTCTTGCCACACTTATAAGAGAATGCTATACACTTCAGACAATTTTCTATGTGAACAGTCGCTGTTTTTCTAATATTAGGAAACCAATAGCTTCTGCCCACTGTTTCTACTACTTTTTCTATTCCTAGATGACCCATTTCATCGTGGTATTTATATAAAACGTGCTGTTCCATGGACTCAGGCACATAGAATAATAAGTTCTCGCCTTTTTTCCTGAACACTATTCCATTGCGCATTTCGTAGGAGCTATTCTCTTTGCTCTCTAACTTATCCTTTATCAGTGCTATACGTTGATCTTTATTTCGGCATATTATAAGGTTTTCTTCGAAGGTATTAGTATGTATTACTAAGATACTATTCGTCCTGCTTAGAGCGTCTACATGCTGCATTCTTTTGCCCTCTCTGTGTTCTAATTCGTAATCGTAATTCTGCAACTCTAGGGCCCACCTCGCTATTCTGGGATTTATTTCTTTTTGTTGAGTGTCAATGTTAAAGAATTGCAGTCAGTGATGATTTTAAACTTTATGCGTTGCAAGTAGACTCGAAACCATTTTAGCTCATAAATAATTGCTAGAGTTTCTAACTCGAAGCTGTGGTATCTAGATTCCACGTCTGTTGTTCTCTTAGAGAAATAAAAAACCGGGTGCAACTTATTATCTACTTTCTTTTGGAGGAGTATTGCTCCGAAACCTACTGCGCTTGAATCGCAGTGGAGTTCCGTTTGATCATCGGGATCATAAATTGCTAAAATTGGTGCGTCTATCAGTTTTCCTTTCAATGTTTCAAAAGTTTCCATTTCAACGTGACCGAATCTGAATTTTTCATCTTTTTCTAGTAAATGGTAAAGTGGCTTAGCTATAACCGAGAAGTCTTTTATGAACCTACGGAAGTATGAGCACAGGCCTAGAAAACTTTGCACTTGTTCTGCTTTAGTTGGTACCGGAAAATTTTCTACTCCATTTAGCTATTTCTTGTCGGCTCTTATACCTTCGCCCTAAATAGGATATTTCCGACCGCATAAACTCGCATTTGTCCATACGTAGCTCTAGCTTATTTTCCACCAAACATTTGAAAACTTTTTTCAATATGTCCAAATGTTGGTCCATATTCTCCGTGGCTATCATGATGTCGTCAAGGTACACGATAACTTCTCCCTCGCGTATCATTTGCGCAAAAATTTTGTTTATGAGCTTTTGAAAAGTTGCTGGCGCATTTTTTAGCCCAAACGGCATCCTCAAAAATTCGAATTGACCTAATGGCGTTGTAAAAGACGTAAACTTGATTGACTCTTTTTCGACGAAAACATGGAAAAATCCGTTCTTTAAACCTAACTTTGTAAACAACTTTTTGTTCGACAACCTGTCTAATAAGTCGTCTATTAGTGGAATGGGATAGCTATCTTTCGCGGTGACCTTATTCAGTTTTCTATAATCAACGCACATTCTCAGTTCTCCTGTCTTCTTTTTTACCAATACGATTGGTGAAACAAACTCACTGGTGCGTATATACCCTTTCTTTAAATACTCATCTAAAACCTTTTGCAACTCTGACCTTTCGCTATACGACAGTCTTCTAGGTGAACAACTGAACGGTTTGTTGCTTTCTACGATTATCTGGATTTCTTTTCTAACCTTGGGTTCACTGGGCCTACTAGCAAACTGATAATTGCGTTCAAAAAATTTTTGAAGCGTACTTTTATCTAGGTGGTTTACGTTATTACCAACTTTGCATTCAACTTTATTTGCTTCTTCCACGTCTATCGCTAATATCTCAAAGAATGCATCATGCATTTCTTGCTCAACTTCTTTATCTTTATTCACAAGGTTAATTTTTAATGCCTGACATTCAACGCACCCAACTTCATTAATTTCTGTGATGTCGATTCCTTCTACTATCAACTTAGCCTTACTATTGTTTATGAAGTTTCTACCTAATATGGCAGAACAGCTAATCGATTCGTCAGGTACAACCATAAATTCTGTTAACCCATCTTTACTAATAAGTTTAACGTAACATTTTATTGAACCAATTATTTTTAACAAAGATTTATTTAAACCAAAATATTTTTCAAAAACTTTCTGCTTTGGAATTCTAGGCGAAACGATACTGTTTCTAATCAAACTAACCGGGCTCCCCGAATCGATTAGGCATTCTAAAATACAATTAACATTAGGTAATGACATAAAATCTATTCTAAAGTGACTTACGAAATTGTTTCTCTGTGGGCTCTATCTCCGCAAATGAAGCATGCTCCCAGCTCTCGCTTTGGTTTCTTGCAGTCCTTCGACATGTGCCCATAGTCGTTGCAGTTGAAACATTTTGTGCGTGCATCAGGATTTCCGCCTCCTGCCCTCCTCGAGCGCAGCTCTACGGAGCGGAACGCCGCGGTCAATTCACTGGTCGATTTACAATTTAATATTTTTGCCTGCACTTGGAGTTGCCAATCCGGGATACCGTCGATTATGTATTCACTCAGTTTAAGGGCGTTTCCAAGTAACCGTTTCTCACTTACGTAGTTGCAAAACGTTTCACCCAACTTCCACCACCTTTTTTCGAACTTGCGTCTGCAGACTAAAATGCTTTCCCTGTTTTCGAAAGCAGCTGACATCTCGTTGATGACTTCTTTTACGGTTTTTGCAAACATCATATTGGCGTTGTACCACGTGAGAGCAGCTCCTCTTAGTTTGAAGCGCAATACGATACCAAGTGCGTCATCTTTTACTTTAAGCGCCGATTGAAAGTGTAGAAGTTGGGATCGCCACAACTCGAACCCTTCTCCGCCATCGTATTACCCCATCAACTCTTTGAGTGTTTCGAGCGGTATCTCCGGTGTAGCGCGTTGTGTCGGTGTAGCCATAGCGTCTTTATTTGCGCTTAATTTAAGTTTTAACAGTTCTATTTCTTTTTCGAGAATTTTTAATTTAAGTGAGTGCCGTCGAAGCGCTGTCTATTGACTGTACGATCGTATGTACTTGTTCGCCGCTATGAATTACGTTTCCGTTTAATGCTGGGGTGTCGTCTCCGTTATTGCGGTAAATGTCGATATTGCTGCCGTTACGGTTTGTAGCGTTGTCTACGTTTGCGCCGCCTGCGCCGTTGTCTTCGTATACGCCGTCTGCGTTATCGCCTTCGTCAGTTTCATCACCTGCCACCTGGTCACTTTCATGCCTTGAAGCGTTGTCGTTGTTGGATCTGCAGCCGGATTCCCGTCATCGCTAAAGCTTAATCTCGATCGCCAAAAATCTCTTAATGCATTTTGGCAACTTTTGGCGACTTTTGCGATTCCAGTGAATGGCAATCTCCTAAAATCTCCATTTTTGGTTCATTTTGATTCATTTTTTTGGCACATTTAAGCGATGAACACGAATGAACCAGATAACGTCATCAGCTGTTTTTGGCGACTAATTTAGCTAAGTTTGCGATTCTGGAATTTCAGCCCTGGTGTTACTTGCAGTACCTGTGCTTGTATGTTGTATGTTCGGGACGGAGCCGCGTGCTTCCGCCGACAATTCACTTAGGCGTGCTGCTAATGAAGCCTTTGCTCCGCTGGCATTGATCCCCACGGCAGTGCACCACGCTTTCAGCTGCATTAGCGTTCAGCGCTAATAGCGTCTTTTTGCACTTTTTTATAAAAAAATTATACAATGTAGGGTAAAATTCGTTACTACTTCTGATGTAGTATACAGGCCACTAATATGGTATCGTAGTATACTCGCACAAATATACACTTAATTAAAACGACCGGCAGCTTCTAATGTTCGTCACAGAATGATCTCGTCTTTATTTTTTTCTACATCATCAAGATGCCGTCCTGCAATTTTTTGTACATGTCACATGAAACAACTACACTACATCAATATACATTATCTGTTTCATTTACACTTATTACTTAACATACTAATTGTCATCAATTACAAAATGGCATCCTGCCTTTTAAGTACTAAAACAGTGCAGGCAACCTAATACATATCTATCATTATTAACCTTTAGTGTACCACTATTAATTATAAACTTGTTAACCCTTAGCCGGTTTTAATTGAGAATTTAGAAAATGTTTTGTTCTATATAAATAAACACTATATCCGATAGAATAAAGAAAAGAAAAAATTTTGAAAATCGGTCAAGCCGTTATTGAGTATTAGCTAAAAAATTTTTAAATTGAGATTAGAAAAAAAAAAATTATGTGGTAAATGAGACGTGAAACATATTGGAAACATTAAAGAAAAAATATTTAAAATCGGTTGAGCCGATCCGGAGATCTTACGGTATATACGAACGCCAATAAAAACCTATGTTTACAATCAAAGCTTTTGGTTGTTGTATTCACTTTTTCAACATTCGCCAAAGTATCGAAAAGGAAGCAACCATTTGGAAAAATTCCGGAATAAAAATCTATAATCATAATCAAAACTTTTGGTTGTTGTCTTCCCTACAGGAACATTTCAGTTAGAATACCAGTGATCTCAACTGACTACAATTTATATGGTAGCTAAATTTCTTTAGCTAATATATGATTAAATTGAGAATTTGGCAAATGTTTTGTTCTATATAAATAAACACCATATCCGATAGAATAAAGAAAATTTTGAAAATCGGTCACGCCGTTATTGAGTATTAACTAAACAATTTTTAAATTGAGATTAGAAAAAAAAAATTTATGTGATAAATGAGACCTGAAACAGATTGGAAACATTAAAGAAAAAATATTTAAAATCGGTTGAGCCGATACGGAGATCTTAGGGTATATACGAACGCCAATTCATGTTTATATATATAGACAAAACGGAAAAAATCTGTATGGCATTAAGTTCCCTACAGGAACATTTCAGTTAGAATACCAGTGATCTCAACTAACTACAATTTATATGGTATCAAAAATTCTTTAGCTAATATATGATTAAATTTAGGATTTAGAAAATGTTTTGTTCTATATAAATAAATACTATGTCCGATAGAATAAAGAAAAGAAAAAATTTTGAAAATCGGTTTAGCCGTTATTGAGTATTAGATAAAAAATTTTTAAATTGAGATTAGAAAAAAAAATGTATGTGGCAAATGAGACCTGAAACAGATTAGAAACATTAAAGAAAAAATATTTAAAATCGGTTGAGCCGATACGGAGATCTTACAGTATATACGAACGCCAATTCATTTTTATATATATAGATTATGATAAAGGACGGAATAAAGACATATATTAGCTAAAGAAGTTTAGCTACCATATAAATTGTAGTCAGTTGAGATCACTGGTATTCTAACTGAAATGTTCCTGTAGGGAACTTAATGCCATACAGATTTTTTCCGTTTTATATTTAAATACATATGGTGAATTCCTTTTCGCTACTTTGGCGAATGTTGAAAAAGTGAATGCAACAACCAAAAGTTTTGATTGTGAATATAGGTTGTTGATTCTAAATATAGGTTGTTCTTCCGTCCTTTTTCATAATCTATGTTATGGTGAAGAAGTTGTAATCTATATATATATAAATGAATTGGCGTTCGTATACACCGAAAGATCTCCGTATCGGCTCAACCGATTTTAAATATTTTTTCTTTAATGTTTCCAATCTGTTTCAGGTCTTATTTGCCACATAAATTTTTTTTTTCTAATCTCAATTTTAAATTTTTTTAGCTAATACTCAATAACGGCTTAGCTGATTTTCAAAATTTTTTCTTTCCTTTATTCTATCGGACTTAGTGTTTATTTATATAGAACAAAACATTTTCTAAATCCTCAATTTAATCATATATTAGCTAAAGAAGTTTAGCTACCATATAAATTGTAGTCAGTTGAGATCACTGGTATTCTAACTGAAATGTTCCTGAAGGGAACTTAATGCCATACAGATTTTTTCCGTTTTATATTTAAATACAAATGGTGAATTCCTTTTCGCTACTTTGGCGAATGTTGAAAAAGTGAATGCAACAACCAAATGTTTTGATTGTGAATATAGGTTGTTGATTGTGAATATAGGTTGTTATTCCGTCCTTTTTCATAATCTATGTTATGGTGAAGAAGTTGTAATCTATATATATAAAAATGTATTGGCGTTCGCATATAACGTAAGATCTCCGTATCGGCTCAACCGATTTTAAATATTTTTTCTTTAATGTTTCCAATCTGTTTCAGGTCTTATTTACCACATAAATTTGTTTTTTTCTAATCTCAATTTAAATTTTTTTTAGCTAATACTCAATAACGGCTTAGCCGGTTTTCAAAATTTTTTCTTTCCTTTATTCTATCGGACATAGTGTTTTTTTATATAGAACAAAACATTTTCTAAATCCTCAATTATATCATATATTATCTAAAGAATTTTAGCTACCATATAAATTGTAGTCAGTTGAGATCACTGGTATTCTAACTGAAATTTTCCTGTAGGGAACTTAATGCCATACAGATTTTTTCCGTTTTATATTTAAATACAAATGGTGAATTCCTTTTCGCTACTTTGGCGAATGTTGAAAAAGTGAATGCAACAACCAAAAGTTTTGATTGTGAATATAGGTTGTTATTCCGTCCTTTTTCATAATCTATGTCATGGTGAAGAAGTTGTAATCTATATATATAGAAAAATGAATTGGCGTTCGTATATACCGTAAGATCTCCGTATCGGCGCAACCGCTTTTAAATATGTTTTCTTTAATGTTTCCAATCTGTTTCAGCTCTCATTTACCACATACATTTTTTTTCTAATCTCAATTTAAATTTTTTTCAGCTAATACTCAATAACGGCTAAACCGATTTTCAAAATTTTTTCTTTTCTTTATTCTATTGGACATAGTGTTTATTTAAATAGAACAAAACATTTTCTAAATCTTCAATTTAATCATATATTAGCTAAAGAAGTTTAGCTACCATATAAATTGTAGTCAGTTGAGATCACTGGTATTCTAACTGAAATGTTCCTGTAGGGAACTTAATGCCATACAGATTTTTTCCGTTTTATATTTAAATACAAAATTTACCTGACCAAATGGTGAATTCCTTTTCGCTACTTTGGCGAATGTTGAAAAAGTGAATACAACAACCAAAAGTTTTGGTGGTGAATATAGGTTGTTATTCCGTCCTTTTTCATAATCTATATATATAAAAATGAATTGGCGTTCGTATGTCCCGTAAGATCTCCGCTCAACCGATTTTAAAATGTTTTTCTTTAATGTTTCCAATATGTTTCTGTGATGATGCTTTCACGTAGCGTTTTCATCAAATCATGGCCGGTTTCCTAACTGACTAAACCTGTTTAAGTTAAATAGTTTTGTTCAGATACTGCAAAAGTGTGGCTGAAATGCATAAGAGCTTTTGGTTGGTAAGTCCAATGAACTACTAACAATTTAGCAGCGTCTTCTAAGTTAACTTATTCAACGCAAACCATGTAGTGCAGGATAATTTTAAGACAAAGGTAACCCAACAAACAATTTTGTTTGATATCAACTTGAGATGCGTTTTAGGTCAGATGCCTTTCTCAAATCTCCAAATTTAATTCTCAACAGCACCTCAATAGTTTAGTTTTAGCATTCTCAACTTCAAAGCACTTTTTTAATATAGGAATTTCACTGATTCTCAAGTTGAGAATGCATTAAATCTCAACTTCATCTTAAGGGCAAAACCCTATTTGGCAATTTCTCAACTTCATCTCAAATAATGCGCAAGTTGAGAAATAACGTTGGAGAACAAAGCTTAACCTCAAGTTGTGAGGAAAGCTGAATCTCCACTTGAGAATCAAGGTTTTATCAAAAGTTGGAGAAAAAAATTGTCTGTGTTTGTTGGGAACTTAGACATATATCTTTTTTTTAGCTATACTTCTTTTTAGATACAATTGCTTGGTAACTCAAAAAAATTCACTTCAAGGGTTAATTTAACAGCTACAACAGTTAAATTCCGGTTATCGTTAACCGGCTTCTGTGAAAACAGCTCTATGGAGTTAATGAGCTAACCAGCCCCATGAGAAAACACCTGTTTGGTAGTTGCGGGGAGAGTGGTGTTAGTGGAGAGATCTTTAGTACGTAGGTGCAACTGAGGTTGCAAGTCATGCATACAGCTATGCCGGTGTAGCTGTAGTCATGAGAGTTTCCCGAAACAAAAAATAAATAAATTATGTCCACCAAAGCTGATAAAAAATCAGAAGGTATACCCGAGAAGCTCACTTTTTTGGTTATGATATTATTTCATTGGAACTACGAACTTGAACCTGGAGAGCATAGAGGTGGATACCGCTAATTTACCAAAAATGAAACTACTATTTTTAAATGTGAAACTTCTATTTTTAAAGTGTGAATTTGGGTGTAAAAAAGAATATAAGAAAAGTTAATTAAAATGTTTGTTATTTTCAAAAGGTCTCAAGGTTTATGGTACTGGACATGGTGTACTAAGAAGGTGACCGCAAGAAATCAGCTGATTTTAACTTTTTTTATTTGAAGCTGAATTTCGATTGTCAACCTAGAGAGAAAATCTTCGTGTTTCATGATAAGTGTGGCAACATTGGCAAACATTGTTGTTGTGCGCCGTTGTAAGTTTGACAATCGAAATTCTAAATTACTCTAACAAAATACATGGCAATTCAAGTTGCTCTCACCTTATCAGTACACCATGGTACTGGAAAATTATTACTTCTCAGTTCCCTGCTAGAAAAGTATGAACAATCTTTAAAGAACTATACATAAGGGAGTACCTTGGCAGAACAACGTCTGTCGGGTCAGCTAGTATTTAAATACAAATGGTGAATTCATTTTCGCTATTTTGGCGAATGTTGAAAAAGTGAATGCAACAACCAAAAGTTTTGATTGTGAATATAGGTTGTTGATTGTGAATATAGGTTGTTATTCCGTCCTTTTTCATAATCTATGTTATGGTGAAGAAGTTGTAATCTATATATATAAAAATGAATTGGCGTTCGTATATACCGTAAGAGTATGATCTCCGTATCGGCTCAACCGATTTTAAATATTTTTTCTTTAATGTTTCCAATCTGTTTCAGGTCTTATTTACCACATAAATTTGTTTTTTTCTAATCTCAATTTAAAATTTTTTTAGCTAATACTCAATAACGGCTTAGCTGATTTTTAAAATTTTTTCTTTCCTTTATTCTATCGGACATAGTGTTTATTTACATAGAACAAATCATTTTCTAAATCCTCAATTTAATCATATATTAGCTAAAGAAGTTTAGCTGCCATATAAATTGTAGTCAGTTGAGATCACTGGTATTCTAACTGAAATTTTCCTGTAAGGAACTTAATGCCATACAGATTTTTTCCGTTTTATATTTAAATACAAATGGTGAATTCCTTTTCGCTACTTTGGCGAATGTTGAAAAAGTGAATGCAACAACCAAAAGTTTTGATTGTGAATATAGGTTGTTATTCCGTCCTTTTTCATAATCTATGTCATGGTGAAGAAGTTGTAATCTATATGTATATGTATATAAAAATGAATTGGCGTTCGTATATACCGTAAGATCTCCGTATCGGCGCAACCGCTTTTAAATATTTTTTCTTTAATGTTTCCAATCTGTTTCAGGTCTCATTTACCACATACATTTTTTTATTCTAATCTCAATTAAATTTTTTTTTAGCTAATACTCAATAACGGCTTAAACGAGATCAAATTCTTTTCTTTTCTTTATTCTATCGGACATAGTGTTTATTTATACATATAGAACAAAACATTCACCAAATCCTCAATTTAATCATATATTAGCTAAAGAAGTTTAGCTACCATATAAATTGTAGTCAGTTGAGATCACTGGTATTCTAACTGAAATGTTCCTGAAGGGAACTTAATGCCATACAGATTTTTTCCGCTTTATATTTAAATACAAATGGTGAATTCCTTTTCGCTACTTTGGCGAATGTTGAAAAAGTGAATGCAACAACCAAAAGTTTTGATTGTGAATATAGGTTGTTGATTCTAAATATAGGTTGTTCTTCCGTCCTTTTTCATAATCTATGTTATGGTGAAGAAGTTGTAATCTATATATATAAAAATGAATTGGCGTTCGTATATACCGAAAGATCTCCGTATCGGCTCAACCGATTTTAAATATTTTTTCTTTAATGTTTCCAATCTGTTTCAGGTCTTATTTGCCACATAAATTTTTTTTTTTCTAATCTCAATTTTAAATTTTTTTAGCTAATACTCAATAACGCCTTAGCTGATTTTCAAAATTTTTTCTTTCCTTTATTCTATCGGACAGAGTGTTTATTTATATAGAACAAAACATTTTCTAAATCCTCAATTTAATCATATATTAGCTAAAGAAGTTTAGCTACCATATAAATTGTAGTCAGTTGAGATCACTGGAATTCTAACTGAAATGTTCCTGAAGGGAACTTAATGCCATACAGATTTTTTCCGCTTTATATTTAAATACAAATGGTGAATTCCTTTTCGCTACTTTGGCGAATGTTGAAAAAGTGAATGCAACAACCAAAAGTTTTGATTGTGAATATAGGTTGTTGATTGTGAATATAGGTTGTTATTCCGTCCTTTTTCATATTCTATGTTATGGTGAAGAAGTTGTAATCTATATATATAAAAATGTATTGGCGTTCGTATATAACGTAAGATCTCCGTATCGGCTCAACCGATTTTAAATATTTTTTCTTTAATGTTTCCAATCTGCTTCAGGTCTTATTTACCACATAAATTTGTTTTTTTCTAATCTCATAAATACAAATGGTGAATTCCTTTTCGCTACTTTGGCGAATGTTGAAAAAGTGAATGCAACAACCAAAAGTTTTGATTGTGAATATAGGTTGTTATTCCGTCCTTGTTCATAATCTATGTCATGGTGAAGAAGTTGTAATCTATATATATAGAAAAATGAATTGGCGTTCGTATATACCGTAAGATCTCCGTATCGGCGCAACCGCTTTTAAATAGTTTTTCTTTAATGTTTCCAATCTGTTTCAACTCTCATTTACCACATACATTTTTTTTCTAATCTCAATTTAAATTTTTTTTAGCTAATACTCAATAACGGCTAAACCGATTTTCACAATTTTTTCTTTTCTTTATTCTATCGGACATAGTGTTTATTTAAATAGAACAAAACATTTTCTAAATCTTCAATTTAATCATATATTAGCTAAAGAAGTTTAGCTACCATATAAATTGTAGTCAGTTGAGATCGCTGGTATTCTAACTGAAATGTTCCTGTAGGGAACTTAATGCCATACAGATTTTTTCCGTTTTATATTTAAATACAAATGGTGAATTCCTTTTCGTTACTTTGGCGAATGATGAAAAAGTGAATGCAACAACCAAAAGTTTTGATTGTGAATATAGGTTGTTATTCCGTCCTTGTTCATAATCTATGTCATGGTGAAGAAGTTGTAATCTATATATATAGAAAAATGAATTGGCGTTCGTATATACCGTAAGATCTCCGTATCGGCTCAACTGATTTTAAATATTTTTTCTTTAATGATTCCAATCTGTTTCAGGTCTCATTTACCACATAAATTTTTTTTTTTTAATCTCAATTTTAAATTTGTTTAGCTAATACTCAATAACGGCTTAACCGATTTTCAAATTTTTATCTTTTCTTTATTCTATCGGACATAGTGTTTATTTATATAGAACAAAACATTTTCTAAATCCTCAATTTAATCATATATTAGCTAAGGAGATTTAGCTACCATATAAATTGTAATCAGTTGAGATCGCTGGTGTTTTAACTGAAATGTTCCTGTAGGGAACTGAATGCCACACAGATTTTTTCCGTTTTATATTTAAATACAAAATTTACCTGACCAAATGGTGAATTCCTTTTCGCTACTTTGGCGAACGTTGAAAAAGTGAATACAACAACCAAAAGTTTTGGTTGTGAATATAGGTTGTTATTCCGTCCTTTTTCATAATCTATATATATAAAAATGAATTGGCGCTCGTATGTCCCGTAAGATCTCCGTATCGGCTCAACCGATTTTAAAATTTTTTTCTTTAATGTTTCCAATATGTTTATGTGATGATGCTTTAACGTAGCGTTTTCATCAAATCATGGCCGGTATTCTTAACTGACTAAACCTGTTTAAGTTAAATAGTTTTGTTCAGATACTGCAAAAGTGTGGCTGAAATGCATAAGAGCTTTTGGTTGGTAAGTCCAATGAACTACTAACAATTTAGCAGCGTCTTCTAAGTTAACTTATTCAACGCAAACCATGTAGTGCAGGATAATTTTAAGACAAAGGTAACCCAACAAACAATTTTGTTTGATATCAACTTAAGATGCATTTTAGGTCAGATGCCTTTCTCAAATCTCCAAGGTTAATTCTCAACAGCACCTCAATAGTTTAGTTATAGCATTCTCAACTTCAAAGCACTTTTTTAATATAGGAATTTCACTGATTCTCAAGTTGAGAATGCATTAAATCTCAACTTCATCTTAAGGGCAAATCCCTATTTGGCAATTTCTCAACTTCATCTCAAATAATGCGCAAGTTGAGAAATAACGTTGGAGAACAAAGCTTAACCTCAAGTTGTGAGGAAAGCTGAATCTCCACTTGAGAATCAAGGTTTTATCAAAAGTTGTCTGTCTGTGTTTGTTGGGAACTTAGACATATATCTTTTTTTTAGCTATACTTCTTTTTAGATACAATTGCTTGGTAACTCAAAAAAATTCACTTCAAGGGTTAATTTAACAGCTACAACAGTTAAATTCCGGTTATCGTTAACCGGCTTCTGTGAAAACAGCTCTATGGAGTTAATGAGCTAACCAGCCCCATGAGAAAACACCTGTTTGGTAGTTGCGGGGAGAGTGGTGTTAGTGGAGAGATCTTTAGTACGTAGGTGCAACTGAGGTTGCAAGTCATGCATACAGCTATGCCGGTGTAGCTGTAGTCATGAGAGTTTCCCGAAACAAAAAATAAATAAATTATGTCCACCAAAGCTGATAAAAAATCAGAAGGTATACCCGAGAAGCTCACTTTTTTGGTTATGATATTATTTCATTGGAACTACGAACTTGAACATGGAGAGCATAGAGGTGGATACCGCTAATTTACCAAAAATGAAACTACTATTTTTAAATGTGAAACTTCTATTTTTAAAGTGTGAATTTGGGTGTAAAAAAGAATATAAGAAAAGTTAATTAAAATGTTTGTTATTTTCAAAAGGTCTCAAGGTTTATGGTACTGGACATGGTGTACTAAGAAGGTGACCGCAAGAAATCAGCTGATTTTAACTTTTTTTATTTGAAGCTGAATTTCGATTGTCAACCTAGAGAGAAAATCTTCGTGTTTCATGATAAGTGTGGCAACATTGGCAAACATTGTTGTAGTGCGCCGTTGTAAGTTTGACAATCGAAATTCTAAATTACTCTAACAAAATACATGGCAATTCAAGTTGCTCTCACCTTATCAGTACACCATGGTACTGGAAAATTATAACTTCTCAGTTCCCTGCTAGAAAAGTATGAACAATCTTTAAAGAACTATACATAAGGGAGTACCTTGGCAGAACAACGTCTGTCGGGTCAGCTAGTATTTAAATACAAATGGTGAATTCATTTTCGCTACTTTGGCGAATGTTGAAAAAGTGAATGCAACAACCAAAAGTTTTGATTGTGAATATAGGTTGTTATTCCGTCCTTTTTCATAATCTATGTCATGGTGAAGAAGTTGTAATCTATATGTATATGTATATAAAAATGAATTGGCGTTCGTATATACCGTAAGATCTCCGTATCGGCGCAACCGCTTTTAAATATTTTTTCTTTAATGTTTCCAATCTGTTTCAGGTCTCATTTACCACATAAATTTTTTTATTCTAATCTCAATTAAAATTTTTTTTAGTTAATACTCAATAACGGCTTAACCGAGTTTCAAATTCTTTTCTTTTCTTTATTCTATCGGACATAGTGTTTATTTATACATATAGAACAAAACATTCACCAAATCCTCAATTTAATCATATATTATTATAGCTACCATATAAATTGTAGTCAGTTGAGATCACTGGTATTCTAACTGAAATGTTCCTGTAGGGAACTTAATGCCATACAGATTTTTTCCGTTTTATATATAAATACAAATGGTGAAGAAGAAGTTGTAATCTTATAAATCTTATAAATAAAAATGAATGTGTGTCTGTGTGTCTGCGTGTCTGTGTGTCTGTGTGTCTGTGTGTCTGTGTGTCTGTGTGTCTGTGTGTCTGTGTGTCCTTTATGGGCGTCCAAAGTACTCAACCGATTTTTATGAAATTTTCACAGTATATTCTTGGGATCATGGGTTAAAGCATAGGCTATATTAATTTTTGGAAAAGTGGGCGGTGCCACGCCCCCAGGCTATATAAAATTTAAATTCTTCATAACTCTGAACATATTTGGTCTAAATTAAAGTTTATGGTCGATCTCTTTTAAACTTTCAAGATTGGTTCAGAAGATTGTTGTGTACGATTCAGGCTATATCAATTTTTGGAAAAGTAGGCGGTGCCACGCTCCCAGGCTATATAAAATTTAAATTCTTCATAACTCTGAACATATTGGGTCTAAATTAAAGATTTTTGGATATGTGTATCCTTGAGTCAAGATGTATATTATTTTGGAAAAGTGGGCGGTGCCACGCCCACATGTTTTGTGTTTTGTTTGTACTTCAATAAGTTCAAAGTTTATGGTCGATCTTCTCTAAATTTCCAGATTGGTTCAGAAGATTGTTGTGCCACCCCCCCAGGCTATATAAAATTTAAATCATTATAACTTTGAATATTTTTGGTCTAAACTAATGATTTTTGGATATGTGTGTCCCTTGGTCAAGAATTATACAATTTGGGAAATGTGGGCGTGGCACCTGTTGATCTGTTTTAAACTTTTCCAATACGTTAAAATCTTCGTTGGGTACGACATATGTACATAGGCTACATTTGTAAATTCTTTGGAAAAGTGGGCAGTTCCAAGACCACAAGCTAAGTAATATTTCAATTCGTTATATCCCTGAATGTATTTGCTTTAGTGACATTTTAACGTTCTTAAATCTTAATCAACGCACTTAATTTTTTTATTATAGGTAGATATTGGATATAATTAAATAAGTACTAACTATACATCTGCTCAGCAGCGCATAATGGTTTTTGTCATACCCATTGAGTTCAAAAGATCCGTTTTTTGAGTTGGACATCCAAAAAATTTATTTGTTTATACCAAAGACTTTAAAGCCACAAACATTGTATATCCTAAAGCACTGCAATAAATGGAATGTTAAAAGTTAAAGAAAAATATTTGAAAATGTATTTCTAGGGAAGTCACTGGTCAGGCAGAACAACGTCTGCCGGGTCTGCTAGTCTATCTTATAAATAAAAATGAATGTGTGTCTGTGTGTCTGTGTGTCCTTTATGGGCGTCCAAAGTACTCAACCGATTTTTATGAAATTTTCACAGTATATTCTTGGGATCATGCGTTAAAGCATAGGCTATATTAATTTTTGGAAAAGTGGGCGGTGCCACGCCCCCAGGCTATATAAAACTACAATTCTTCATAACTCTGAACATATTTGGTCTAAATTAATGATTTTTGGATATGTGTGTCCTTTGGTCAAGATTTATGTAATTTTGGAAAAGTGGGCGGTGCCACGCCCACATTTTTTGTGTTTTGTTTGTACTTCAATAATGTCCAAAGTTTATGGTCGATCTCATTTAAACTTTCCAGATTGGTTCAGAAGATTGTTGTGTACGATTTAGGCTATATCACTTTTTGGAAAAGTTGGCAGTGCCACGCCCCCAGGCTATATAAAATTTAAATTCGTCATAGCTCTGAACATATTTGGTCTAAATTAATGATTTCTGGATATGTTTGTCCTTTGGTCAAGATTTATGTAACTTTGGGAAAGTGGGCGGTGCCACGCCCACATCTTTTGTGTTTTGTTTGTACTTCAATAATGTCCAAAGTTTATGGTCGATCTCTTTTAAACTTTCAAGATTGGTTCAGAAGATTGTTCTGTACGATTTAGGCTATATAAATTTTTGGAAAAGTAGGCGGTGCCACGCCCCCAGGCTATATAAAATTTAAATTCGTCATAGCTCTGAACATATTTGGTCTAAATTAATGATTTCTGGATATGTGTGTCCTTTGGTCAAGATTTATGTAACTTTGGAAAAGTGGGCGGTGCCTCGCCCACATTTTTTGTGTTTCGTTTGTACTTCAATAATGTCCAAAGTTTATGGTCGATCTCTTTTAAACTTTCAAGATTGGTTAAGAAAATTGGATGTGTACGATTCAGGCTATATCAATTTTTGGAAAAGTAGCCAGTGCCACGCCCCCAGGCTATATAAAATTTAAAATCTTCATAACTTTGAACATATTGGGTCTAAATTAAAGATTTTTGGATATGTGTGTCCCTTGGTCAAGAATTATATAATTTGGGAAATGTGGGCGGTGCCGCGCCCACATTTTTTGTATTCAGTGCTTTGTTTGTACTTCAATAATGTCCAAAGTTTATGGTTGATCTGTTTTAAACTTTTCCAATACGTTAAAATCTTCGTTGGGTACGACATACATAGGCTACATTTGTAAATTCTTTGAAAAAGTGGGCAGTTCCAAGACCACAAGCTAAGTAACATTTCAATTCGTTATATCCCTGAATGTATTTGCTTTAGTGACATTTTAACGTTCTTAAATCTTAATCAAAGCACTTAATTTTTTTTGTTTGTTATTGCCGTTCATACATATCCATAGTATTATAAGTAGATATAGGATATAATTAAATAAGTACTAACTATACATCTGCTCAGCAGCGCATAATGGTTTTTGTCATACCCATTGAGTTCAAAAGATCCGTTTTTTCAGTTGGACATCCAAAAAATTTATTTGTTTATACCAAAGACTTTAAAGCCAGAAACATTGTATATCCTAAAGCACTGCAATAAATGGAATGTTAAAAGTTAAAGAAAAATATTTGAAAATGTATTTCTAGGGAAGTCACTGGTCAGGCAGAACAACGTCTGCCGGGTCTGCTAGTATTTAAATACAAATGGTGAATTCCTTTTCGCTACTTTGGCGAATGTTGAAAAAGTCAATGCAACAACCAAAAGTTTTGATTGTGAATATAGGTTGTCATTCCTTCCTTTGTCATAATCTATATATATAAAAATGAATTGGCCTTCGTATATACCGTAAGATCTCCGGATCGGCTCAACCGATTTTAAATATTTTTTCTTTAATGTTTCCAATCTGTTTCACGTCTCATTTACCACATAAATTTTTTTTTTCTAATCTCAATTAAAAAATTTTTTAGCTAATACTCAATAACGGCTTGACCGATTTTCAAAATTTTTTCTTTTCTTTATTCTATCGGATATAGTGTTTATTTATATAGAACAAAACATTTTCTAAATTCTCAATTTGATCATATATTAGCTAAAGAAATTTAGCTACCATATAAATTGTAGTCAGTTGAGATCACTGGTGTTCTAACTGAAATGTTCCTGTAGGGAACTTAATGCCTTACAGATTTTTTCCGTTTTATATTTAAATACAAATGGTGAATTCCTTTTCGCTACTTTGGCGAATGTTGAATAAGTGAATACAGCAACCAAAAGTTTTGATTGTGAATATAGGTTGTTGATTGTGAATATTGGTTGTTATTACGTTCTTTTTCATAATCTACATCATGGTTAAGAAATTGCAATATATATATATATATAAATGAATTGGCGTTCGTATATCCCGTAAGATCTCCGTATCGGCTCAACCGATTTTAAATATTTTTTCTTCAATATTTCCAATCTGTTTCATGTCTCATTTACCACATAAATTCTTTTTTTCTAATATCAAGTTAAAATTTTTTTAGCTAATACTTATTCAA
This sequence comes from Sphenella marginata, assembly GCA_951509765.1. Taxonomy (NCBI): domain Eukaryota; kingdom Metazoa; phylum Arthropoda; class Insecta; order Diptera; family Tephritidae; genus Sphenella; species Sphenella marginata. The sequence continues at coordinate 18,110,687 of OX608078.1, forward strand.
TAACGGCTTAACCGATTTTCAAAATTATTTCTTTTCTTTATTCTATCGGACATAGTGTTTATTTATATAGAACAAAACATTTTCTAAATCCTCAATTTAATCATATATTAGCTAAAGAAGTTTAGCTACTACATAAATTCTAGTCAGTTGAGATCACTAGTATTCTAACTGAAATGTTCCTGTAGGGAACTTAATTGCCGTACAGATTTTTTCCGTTTTATATGTAAATACAAATGGTGAATTCCTTTTCGCTACTTTGGCGAATGTTGAATAAGTGAAAACAACAACCAAAAGTTTTGATTGTAAATATACATACATAGGTTGTTGATTGTGAATATAGGTTGTTATTCATCATGGTGAAGAAGTTGTAATCTATATATATATAAATGAATTGGCGTTCGTATATCCCGTAAGATCTCTGTATCCGATTTTAAATATTTTTTCTTTAATGTTTCCAATCTGTTTCAGGCCTCATTTACCACATAATATTTTTTTTTCTAATCTCAATTTAAATTTTTTTAAGCTAATACTCAATAACGGCTTAACCGATTTTCAAAATTTTTTCTTTTCTTTATTCTATCGGACATAGTGTTTATTTATATAGCTACCATATAAGTTGTAGTCAGTTGAGATCACTGGTGTTCTAATTGAAATGTTCCTGTAGGGAGCTTAATGCCTTACGGATTTTTTCCGTTTTATATTTAAATACAAATGGTCACTACAACAACCAAAAGTTTTGATTGTGAATATAGGTTGTTATTCCGTCCTTTTTCATAATCTACATCATGTTGAAGAAGTTGCAATCTATATATATAAAAATGAATTGGCATTCGTATATCCCGTAAGATCTCCGGATCGGCTCAACCGATTTTAAATATTTTTTCTTTAATGTTTCCAATCTGTTTCACGTCTCATTTACCACATAAATTTTTTTTTCTGATCTCAATTTAAACATTTTTTAGCTAATACTCAATAACGGCTTGACTGATTTTCAAAATTTTTTTTTTCTTTATTCTATCGGATATAGTGTTAATTTATATAGAACAAAACATTTTCTAAATTCTCAATTTGATCATATATTAGCTAAAGAAATTTAGCTACCATATAAATTGTAGTCAGTTGAGATCACTGGTATTCTAAGTGAAATGTTCCTGTAGGGAAGACAATAACCAAAAGTTTTGATTGTGATTATAGATTTTTATTCCGTAATTTTTCCAAATGGTGAATTCCTTTTCGCTTCTTTGGCGCATGTTGAAAAAGTGAATACAACAACCAAAAGCTTTGATTGTGATTTGGCGCATGTTGGAAAAGTGAATGCAACAACCAAAAGTTTTGATTGTGAATATAGGTTGTCATTCCGTCCTTTGTCATAATCTATACATATAAAAATGAAATGGCGTTCGTATATACCGTAAGATCTCCGTATCGGCTCAACCGATTTTAAATATTTTTTATTCAATGTTTCCAATCTGTTTCATGTCTCATTTACCACATAAATTCTTTTTTTTCTAATCTCAATTTAAAATTTTTTTAGTTAATACTCAATAACGGCTTAACCGATTTTCAAAATTTTTTCTTTTCTTTATTCTATCGGATATAGTGTTTATTTATATAGAACAAAACATTTTCTAAATTCTCAATTTGATCATATATTAAGGTAAATGTCCATAATTTCGTGGTACTAAGGAATTTTCTGACTTTCTACCTCTCTTGCGTAAAAACTGATGAAGGAAAACTAAAAAAGTAAATTTTTCCCATTGAGTTGATCTATAGCTTTCTATTTAATTTCAAACAAAACTAACAAATGTTTTGTTTTATATAAATAAAAATGTGTGAGTACCTCAAATGTCCCTAATTTCGTGGCAAAAATTTTCTGATGTACCTAACTTCGTGGTAAAGTGTCCCTAATTTCGTGGTATTTGGTTAAACTCTAATTTTATGGAAAATGAAAGTTATTTTAAACGCAAATTCCTAAAATTTATTCATTAAAATTTATGTTCAAAAATTTTAAATTTTAAATAATTTTTTATTGTTATTGTATTTATGAAAAGAAAGCGTTTTAAGACCAAGTAAGTATTAATTTGTTTAGTACTTAGTAATCAATTGATTTAACGGATTTTTTAATTGTTAATGATTACTTCAATTGGTTTTTGAGAAAAGGCAACTAGTAATTGATTGCGATTGAAAAAATCAAAAAAAAACCAATAAAAAAAAACTTATTTAACTGATGTAATTTGTTACTTTTCTCAAAATTTCTTTTATTTACTATTACTAAAAATGTTTTTTTTTAATTTTTGTGTTTTTTGGTCTTTTAAGTTTTTTTTTATTTTTAAACAAAATAAATAATTAAAAAAAATAGTTTTAAAACAAAAATAAACAATAAAAAAAATTAGTTCAATTGATGTAGCTTATTATTTTTTATTATTTCAAAAAATGTTTTTTTTTTTTAATTTTTTTGGTATATTTTTAATTTATTTGTATTTTTTTAATTTTTTGATTTTTTTTTTAATTTAATTTGGTTTTTTATTCTTTTTTTTAATTTTTTGGTTTCTTGTTAACAATGTATCTAAATGCGCAGTATACCACGAAATTAGGAGCATGCGATAAAATTGATGTAGGTAATTTCGTGGTATCGCTTTAAGCGGTAATATGAGTTTTATATTTAAATTTTTTTGTTTATTATAGCTATTCATTCATAACAAAAGCAAAAAAGTATAAATCTTGGCATATTTTTTTAAATTAAATGAAAAATTATTAAATAAACAAAAGTTCTATAATGCCATTATTTCGTTAAAACACAAGCACAAGCAGAGCTTTTCGATTAAAATATTAACGAATGGGTTAATAAAAGTGTACCACGAAATTACGTCAAAATCTTCCTCAGGGGTTTATTTAATAATTAAAATACTTAAAATAATAGGGTATCTTATGAAATGTGAAAGAAAATAAGGAAAACATAAAATATTATATTCCCATAATTTCGTGGGTACCACGAAATTAGGTACATCACAAAAAACATGTGTCCCTAATTTCGTGGTATTTAAATATTAAATAAAATGTAAATGAAAAGTTATTGAAATAAGTTTTACAGTATTAAAAACGTTTAAGAAATGTTAAATAAAACCAAAAAAATTATCGTCAAAAAAAAAAATGTAAAGATACAATTTTTACAGGCTTAACAAATTCTACTGGTCTCCTTAACAGTTTCCTTAAGAGGCCTCCCTACAAAAGGCTCATTTTCTGAGCTTCCAACTTTATAATGATTGTTGTTGTCATAGGTTCAATTTTAAAAAATTTGTAAAATATCCATTATTACACCCGAAAAGTTAATCTTTATTATAAAATTTTCAGTTTAAAAAAAAAACTCGCCAAATTTCTTGTTTGAAAGAAAAAATCGAAATACCACGAAATAACGTACTACCACGAAATTATGGACATTTACCTTAGCTAAAGAAATTTAGCTACCATATAAATTGTAGTCAGTTGAGATCACTGGTGTTCTAACTGAAATGCTCCTGTAGGGAACTTAATGCCTTACAGATTTTTTCCGTTTTATATTTAAATACAAATGGTGAATTCCTTTTCGCTACTTTAGCGAATGTTGAATAAGTGAATACAACAACCAAAAGTTTTGATTGTGAATATAGGTTGTTGATTGTGAATATTGGTTGTTATTCCGTTCTTTTTCATAATCTACATCATGGTGAAGAAGTTGCAATCTATATATATAAAAATGAATTGGCGTTCGTATATCCCGTAAGATCTCCGTATCGGCTCAACCGATTTTAAATAGTTTTTTTTTAATGTTTCCAATCTGTTTCAGGTCTCATTTACCACATCAATTTTTTTTTTATAATCTCAATTTAAAATTTTTTTAGCTAATCTACATATATATATATAAAAATGAATTGGAGTTCGTATATCCCGTAAGATCTCCGTATCGGGTCAACCGATTTTCAATATTTTTTCTTTAATGTTTCCAATCTGTTTCAGGTGGCATTTACCACATAAATATTTTGTTTTCTAATCTCAATTTAAATTTTTCTAAGCTAATACTCAATAGCGGCTTAACCGATTTTCAAAATTTTTTCTTTTCTTTGTTCTATCGGATATAGTGTTTATTTATATAGAACAAAACATTTTCTAAATTCTCAATTTGATCATATATTAGCTAAAGAAAGTTAGCTACCATATAAATTGTAGTCAGTTGAGATCACTGGTGTTCTAACTGAAATGTTCCTGTAGGGAACTTAATGCCTTACAGATTTTTTCCGTTTTATATTTAAATACAAATGGTGAATTCCTTTTCGCTACTTTAGCGAATGTTGAATAAGTGAATACAACAACCAAAAGTTTTGATTGTGAATATAATTTGTTGATTGTGAATATTGGTTGTTATTCCGTTCTTTTTCATAATCTACATCATGGTGAAGAAGTTGCAATCTATATATATAAAAATGAATTGGCGTTCGTATATCCCGTAAGATCTCCGTATCGGCTCAACCGATTTTAAATAGTTTTTCTTTAATGTTTCCAATCTGTTTCAGGTCTCATTTACCACATCAATTTTTTTTTTATAATCTCAATTTAAAATTTTTTTAGCTAATCTACATATATATATATAAAAATGAATTGGAGTTCGTATATCCCGTAAGTTCTCCGTATCGGGTCAACCGATTTTCAATATTTTTTCTTTAATGTTTCCAATCTGTTTCAGGTGGCATTTACCACATAAATATTTTGTTTTCTAATCTCAATTTAAATTTTTCTAAGCTAATACTCAATAGCGGCTTAACCGATTTTCAAAATTTTTTCTTTTCTTTGTTCTATCGGATATAGTGTTTATTTATATAGAACAAAACATTTTCTAAATTCTCAATTTGATCATATATTAGCTAAAGAAAGTTAGCTACCATATAAATTGTAGTCAGTTGAGATCACTGGTGTTCTAACTGAAATGTTCCTGTAGGGAACTTAATGCCTTACAGATTTTTTCCGTTTTATATTTAAATACAAATGGTGAATTCCTTTTCGCTACTTTAGCGAATGTTGAATAAGTGAATACAACAACCAAAAGTTTTGATTGTGAATATAGGTTGTTGATTGTGAATATTGGTTGTTATTCCGTTCTTTTTCATAATCTACATCATGGTGAAGAAGTTGCAATCTATATATATAAAAATGAATTGGCGTTCGTATATCCCGTAAGATCTCCGTATCGGCTCAACCGATTTTAAATAGTTTTTCTTTAATGTTTCCAATCTGTTTCAGGAATCATTTACCACATAAATATTTTTTTTTCTAATCTCAATTTAAATTTTTTTAAGCTAATACTCAATAACGGCTTAACCGATTTTCAAAATTTTTTCTTTTCTTTATTCTATCGGACATAGTGTTTATTTATATAGAACAAAACATTTTCTAAATCCTCAATTTCATCATATATTAGCTAAAGAAGTTTAGCTACCATATAAGTTGTAGTCAGTTGAGATCACTGGTGTTCTAATTGAAATGTTCCTGTAGGGAAGACAACAACCAAAAAGTTTTGATTGTGATTATAGATTTTTATTCCGTAATTTTTCCAAATGGTGAATTCCTTTTCGCTACTTTGGCGCATGTTGAAAAAGTGAATACAACAACCAAAAGCTTTGATTGTGATTTGGCGCATTTATATTTAAATACAAATGGTGAATTCCTCTTCGCTACTTTGGCGAATGTTGAACAAGTGAAAACAACAACCAAAAGTTTTGATTGTAAATATACATAGGTTGTTGATTGTGAATATAGGTTGTTATTCATCATGGTGAAGAAGTTGTAATCTATATATATAAAAATGAATTGGCGTTCGTATATCCCGTAAGATCTCTGTATCGGCTCAACCGATTTTAAATATTTGTTCTTTAATGTTTCCAATCTGTTTCAGGTCTCATTTACCACATAAATATTTTTTTTTCTAATCTCAATTTAAATTTTTTTAAGCTAATACTCAATTTCATTTTCAAAATTTTTTCTTTTCTTTATTCTATCGGACATAGTGTTTATTTATATAGAACAAAACATTTTCTAAATCCTCAATTTCATCATATATTAGCTAAAGAAGTTTAGCTACCATATAAATTGTAGTCAGTTGAGATCACTGGTATTCTAACTGAAATGTTCCTGTAGGGAAGACAACAACCAAAAGTTTTGATTGTGATTATAGATTTTTATTCCGTAATTTTTCCAAATGGTGAATTCCTTTTCGCTACTTTGGCGCATGTTGAAAAAGTGAATACAACAACCAAAAGCTTTGATTGTGATTTGGCGCATGTTCAAAAAGTGAATGCAACAACCAAAAGTTTTGATTGTGAATATAGGTTGTCATTCCGTCCTTTGTCATAATCTATACATATAAAAATGAAATGGCGTTCGTATATACCGTAAGATCTCCGGATAGGCTCAACCGATTTTAAATATTTTTTCTTTAATGTTTCCAATCTGTTTCACGTCTCTTTTACCACATAAATTTTTTTTTTTAATCTAAATTTAAAAATTTTTTAGCTAATACTCAATAACGGCTTAACTGATTTTCAAAATTTTTTCTTTTCTTTATCCTATCGGATATAGAGTTTATTTATATAGAACAAAACATTTTCTAAATTCTCAATTTGATCATATATTAGCTAAAGAAATTTAGCTACCATATAAATTGTAGTCAGTTGAGATCACTGGTGTTCTAACTGAAATGTTCCTGTAGGGAACTTAATGCCTTACAGATTTTTTCCGTTTTATATTTAAATACAAATGGTGAATTCCTTTTCGCTACTTTGGCGAATGTTGAATAAGTGAATACAACAACCAGGTGCGTATTCAGGGGGGGTTTCGGGGATTCAAACCCTTCCCCCCCCCCCCCCCCCCGAAATTTCCGAAAATTAAAAAATATACTTCTGTACTAGAATAATTACTCTATTCACTTTTAAACCCCCTGTTAAGAAATTAGCATTAATTGCAAAATAAAAACACGAAAGAATAAAATTAAATAATATTTCACACTGAGAGAAGATATTGGTAGAGTCTGAGAGGTCACAACTAAATTCCTGCAACGGTTCACTCATTTGGCGCATTAAGAAACTCGAGAAAAATTATCAGACTTGCTCTGCATAAGATCAACTTAGCATCTCATCTACATAGTATGTTAACAACAGCAAGAGTCATGCGAACTCAAGTCTGTTGAAATTTAAATTAACTGCTTTTCGAGTTATGAATACAGCGGACGAAAATCGTAAAAATGAGTGTCTCTCGTTATGGTAGTCACGGTTGCCATAAGTTTAACCAAAAAAATGACCAAGAAGTTAAAAAAACTTACTAAAAATTACCAAGCAGTACCCAACGCAGTCGTATTGAATTATCAGAGAAAGTAACAATTAAATTCTACTTATACTTGTCAGGGGATAAAAGTTTAAAAGTAAAAGCCCGGTAGGTATGCTGTTGAAAAGAAAATGCTCAAGAAATATTTTCAATTATTTTTGTTTTGACGTTCCGTTCTGCATGTTGAATAAATCCAATTTATATGAATTTCAATGTTATTTTATTATATTTTTTATTTTTATTTTTCCGAAGCTTCAGTTTTTCTTCAAGAAACAAAGCGACAAATATTTACTTCTTGCCAAAGCCGGGGTTGTGCAGGTCGCTTTTTTGAAAAATTTTCCAGAAATTAGCAGTAGAAAAGTAGAAGAGGTTCTGACACATGAAGTAACTCCTGAAGAAATCCTAAAGAAAATTTCAAAACAAACAAGAAAAATAAATATTGTTTTGTACACGGCTAAAAGTTTAAGCCTAGATTTAAAACTTTTTGGGGCTAAATATACACCTAGACCAGTATGTCTGCGTTCAAAGTGTTGTTTGGAATTTCCAGTAAGATTAACTTCCTTTGACTAATCTAAAAATTGTTAGAGTTTTTTCGAGTATGCAGTTTTGTGGCCCGTTCAATTAAAGTGAGCAAAGATACCAATCTTAAGCCGCTAGAAGAATTACTAGATTTTTGGCAATTGTTTTTTCTAGCCAAGTGCATTATCTTCCATACAAATTTATAAGCGTAATATTTTTATATTGAAGAAAATGCTCTTGGTCGGCTCTTGACAATTTAACGGACTACAAAACTGCAAACTCGAAAATAATCAAATTTTACCTGAAAGTTAGAAATTTTGATGAAATTTTTTCGAGTTTTCTTGAATTTTCATGAGTTTTCCACAAAGTTCTTAACCTTGAGTTGAAGTATTTTTATTGTGTATTTACACATACTATCATTCATAATGAAATTAGTCTAAAGAAGTTAATTTTACTGGATATTCCAAAAAAAACCTTTGAACGCAGACATACTGGTCTAGGTGTATGACCAAATTTGGTTTAGAATTAAATTTACGCCGGTTGTCATAGAAATGCGCCTAATAAAAATTATTTAAATTTTAAACCGAAAATGTTAACAATTTTTTATTTTTTTTTTAAATGTTTGGACTCGAACCGACGTGCGCCAAATCAGTGCGCAACGCTCTACCTACTGAGCTTCGGCGCACTCATGAATTTTGTGCGAAAAGTGCACATATTCGCTGCGTATACGACTTTTGTTGTATTTTTGTTTATCCCAGTTAAGTAAGTTAAATAAAAACCGCCAGAAATTTAGAATTTGTGTCGGTAATTGAAAGGTTTGGAATTTACTACCAAAAAGTTTTAAAAATTGTGTAAAGTTTTTAGCCGTGTAGAAAGAGGAAAATTTAAGTATAAATATGTAAAAATATAAATATGTACATATGTGGGTATTTACAGGTAATTCTTATTTACTGACACTTTGGCAAAACCCCCCCCCGAAATTTTTTTCTGGCTACGCGCCTGACAACAACCAAAAGTTATGATTGTGAATATAGGTTGTTGATTGTGAATATTGGTTGTTATTCCGTTCTTTTTCATAATCTACATCATGGTGAAGAAGTTGCAATCTATATATATATAAATGAATTGGCGTTCGTATATCCCGTAAGATCTCTGTATCGGCTCAACCGATTTTAAATATTTTTTCTTTAATGTTTCCAATCTGTTTCAGGTCTCATTTACCACATAAATATTTTTTTTTCTAATCTCAATTTAAATTTTTTTAAGCTAATACTCAATAACGGCTTAACCGATTTTCAAAATTTTTTCTTTTCTTTATTCTATCGGACATAGTGTTTATTTATATAGTACAAAACATTTTCTAAATCCTCACTTTCATCATATATTAGCTAAAGAAGTTTAGCTACCATATAAGTTGTAGTCAGTTGAGATCACTGGTGTTCTAATTGAAATGTTACTGTAGGGAGCTTAATGCCTTACGGATTTTTTCCGTTTTATATTTAAATACAAATGGTGAATACAAAAATAAAAAGTTTTGATTGTGAATATAGGTTGTTGATTGTGAATATACATAGGTTGTTGATTGTGAATATAGGTTGTTGATTGTGAATATAGGTTGTTATTCCGTCCTTTTTCATAATCTACATCATGTTGAAGAAGTTGCAATCTATATATATAAAAATGAATTGGCATTCGTGTATCCCGTAAGATCTCCGTATCGGCTCAACCGATTTTAAATATTTTTTCTTTGATGTTTCCAATCTGTTTCACGTCTCATTTACCACATAAATTTTTTTTTTCTAAGCTCAATTTAAAAATTGTTTAGCTAATACTCAATAACGGCTTGACCGATTTTCAAAATTTTTTCTTTTCTTTATTCTATCGGATATAGTGTTAATTTATATAGAACAAAACATTTTCTAAATTCTCAATTTGATCTTATATTAGCTAAACAAATTTAGCTACCATATAAATTATAGTCAGTTGAGATCACTGGTATTCTAACTGAAATGTTCCTGTAGGGAAGACAACAACCAAAAGTTTTGATTGTGATTATAGATTTTTATTCCGTAATTTTTCCAAATGGTGAATTCCTTTTCGCTACTTTGGCGCATGTTGAAAAAGTGAATACAACAACCAAAAGCTTTGATTGTGATTTGGCGCATGTTGAAAAAGTGAATGCAACAACCAAAAGTTTTGATTGTGAATATAGGTTGTCATTCCGTCCTTTGTCATAATCTATACATATAAAAATGAAATGGCGTTCGTATATCCCGTAAGATCTCCGGATCGGCTCATCCGATTTTAAATATTTTTTCTTTAATGTTTCCAATCTGTTTCACGTCTCATTTACCACATAAATTTTTTTTTCTAATCTCAATTTAAAAATTTTTTAGCTAATACTCAATAACGGCTTAACCGATTTTCAAAATTTTTTCTTTTGTTTATTCTATCGGATATAGTGTTTATTTATATAGAACAAAACATTTTCTAAATTCTCAATTTGATCATATATTAGCTAAAGAAATTTAGCTACCATATAAATTGTAGTCAGTTGAGATCACTGGTGTTCTAACTGAAATGTTCCTGTAGGGAACTTAATGCCTTACAGATTTTTTCCGTTTTATATTTAAATACAAATGGTGAATTCCTTTTCGCTACTTTGGCGAGTGTTGAAAAAGTGAATTCAACAACCAAAAGTTTTGATTGTGAATATAGGTTGTTGATTGTGAATATAGGTTGTTATTCCGTCCTTTTTCATAATCTACATCATGGTGAAGAAGTTGCAATCTATATATATAAAAATGAATTGGCGTTCGTATATCCCGTAAGATCTCCGTATCGGCTTAACCGATTTTAAATATTTTTTCTGCAATGTTTCCAATCTGTTTCATGTCTCATTTACCACATACATTTTTTTTTTCTAACATAAAGTTAAAATTTTTTTAGCTAATACTCAATAACGGCTTAACCGATTTTCAAAATTATTTCTTTTCTTTATTCTATTGGACATAGTGTTTATTTATATAGAACAAAACATTTTCTAAATCCTCTATTTAATCATATATTAGCTAAAGAAGTTTAGCTACCATATAAATTGTAGTCAGTTGAGATCACTGGTATTCAAACTGAAATGTTCCTGTAGGGAACTTAATGCCGTACAGATTTTTTCCGTTTTATATTTAAATACAAATGGTGCATTCCTTTTCGCTAGTATGGCGAATGTTGAAAAAGTGAATACAACAACCAAAAGTTTTGATTGTGAATATAGGTTGTTATTCCGTCCTTTTTCATAATCTATGTTATGGTGAAGAAGTGGTAATCTATATATATATAAATGATTTGGCGTTCGTATATCCCGTAAGATCTCCGTATCGGCTCAACCGATTTTAAATATTTTTGCTTTAATGTTTCCAATCTGTTTCAGGTCTCATTTACCACATACATTTTTTTTTTTCTAATCTCAATTAAAATTTTTTTTTAGCTAATACTCAATAACGGCTTAACCGAGTTTCAAATGCTTTTCTTTTCTTTATTCTATCGGATATAGTGTTTATTTATATAGAACAAAACATTTTCTAAATCCTCAATTTAATCATATATTAGCTAAAGAAGTTTAGCTACCATATAAATTGTAGTCAGTTGAGATCACTGGTATTCTAACTGAAATGTTCCTGTAGGGAACTTAATGCCGTACAGATTTTTTCCGTTTTATATTTAAATACAAATGGTGCATTCCTTTTCGCTACTATGGCGAATGTTGAAAAAGTGGATACAACAACCAAAAGTTTTGATTGTGAATATAGGTTGTTGATTGTGAATATTGGTTGTTATTCCGTTCTTTTTCATAATCTACATCATGGTGAAGAAGTTGCAATCTATATATATAAAAATGAATTGGCGTACGTATATCCAGTAAGATCTCCGTATCGGCTTAACCGATTTTAAATATTTTTTCTGCAATGTTTCCAATCTGTTTCATGTCTCATTTACCACATAAATTTTTTTTTTCTAACATAAAGTTAAAATTTTTTTAGCTAATACTCAATAACGGCTTAACCGATTTTCAAAATTATTTCTTTTCTTTATTCTATTGGACATAGTGTTTATTTATATAGAACAAAACATTTTCTAAATCCTCAATTTAATCATATATTAGCTAAAGAAGTTTAGCTACCATATAAATTGTAGTCAGTTGAGATCACTGGTATTCTAACTGAAATGTTCCTGTAGGGAACTTAATGCATTACAGATTTTTTCCGTTTTATATTTAAATACAAATGGTGAATACAACAACCAAAAGTTTTGATTGTGAATATAGGTTGTTATTCCGTCCTTTTTCATAATCTACATCATGTTGAAGAAGGTGCAATCTATATATATAAAAATGAATTGGCATTCGTATATCCCGTAAGATCTCCGTATCGGCTCAACCGATTTTAAATATATTTTCTTTAATGTTTCCAATCTGTTTCACGTCTCATTTACCACATAAATTTTTTTTTTCTAATCTCAATTTAAAAATTTTTTAGCTAATACTCAATAACGGCTTAACCGATTTTAAATATTTTTTCTTTTCTTTATTCTATCGGACATAGTGTTTATTTATATAGAACGAAACATTTTCTAAATTGTCAATTTCATCATATATTAGCTAAAGAAACTTAGCTACCATATAAGTTGTAGTCAGTTGAGATCACTGGTGTTCTAACTGAAATGTTCCTGTAGGGAACTTAATGCATTACAGATTTTTTCCCTTTTATATTTAAATACAAATGGTGAATTCCTTTTCGCTACTTTGGCGAATGTTGAATAAGTGAATACAACAACCAAAAGTTTTGATTGTGAATATAGGTTGTTGATTGTGAATATTGGTTGTTATTCCGTTCTTTTTCATAATCTACATCATGGTGAAGAAGTTGCAATCTATATATATAAAAATGAATTGGCGTTCGTATATCCCGTAAGATCTCCGTATCGGCTCAACCGATTTTAAATATTTTTTCTTCAATGTTTCCAATCAGTTTCATGTCTCATTTCCCACATAAATTCTTTTTTTCTTATATCAAGTTAAACTTTTTTTAGCTAATACTCAATAACGGCTTAACCGATTTTCAAAAATATTTCTTTTCTTTATTCTATCGGACATAGTGTTTATTTATATAGAACGAAACATTTTCTAAATCCTCAATTTCATCATATATTAGCTAAGGAAACTTAGCTACCATATAAGTTGTAGTCAGTTGAGATCACTCGTGTTCTAACTGAAATGTTCCTGTAGGGAACTTAATGCATTACAGATTTTTTCCGTTTTATATTTAAATACAAATGGTGAATACAACAACCAAAAGTTTTGATTGTGAATATAGGTTGTTATTCCGTCCTTTTTCATAATCTATATCATGTTGAAGAAGTTGCAATCTATATATATAAAAATGAATTGGCATTCGTATATCCCGTAAGATCTCTGTATCGGCTCAACCGATTTTAAATATTTTTTCTTTAATGTTTCCAATCTGTTTCAGGTCTCATTTACCACATAAATATTTTTTTTTCTAATCTCAATTTAAAAATTTTTTAGCTAATATTCAATAACGGCTTGACCGATTTTCAAAATTTTTTCTTTTCTTTATTCTATCGGATATAGTGTTAATTTATATAGAACAAAACACTTTCTAAACTCTCAATTTGATCATATATTAGCTAAAGAAATTTAGCTACCATGTAAATTGTAGTCAGATGAGATCACTGGTATTCTAACTGAAATGTTCCTGTAGGGAACTTAATTGCCGTACAGATTTTTTCCGTTTTATATTTAAATACAAATGGTGAATTCCTTTTCGCTACTTTGGCGAATGTTGAATAAGTGAAAACAACAACCAAAAGTTTTGATTTTAAATATACATAGGTAGTTGATTGTGAATATAGGTTGTTATTCATCATGGTGAATAAGTTGTAATCTGTATATATAAAAATGAATTGGCGTTCGTATATCCCGTAAGATCTCTGTATCGGCTCAACCGATTTCAAATATTTTTTCTTTAATGTTTCCAATCTATTTCAGGTCTCATTTACCACATAAATATTTTTATTTCTAATCTCAATTTAAATTTTTTTTAGCTAATACTCAATAACGGCTTAACCGATTTTAAATATTTTTTCTTTTCTTTATTCTATCGGACATAGTGTTTATTTATATAGAACGAAACATTTTCTAAATCCTCAATTTCATCATATATTAGCTAAAGAAACTTAGCTACCATATAAGTTGTAGTCAGTTGAGATCACTGGTGTTCTAACTGCAATGTTCCTGTAGGGAACTTAATGCATTACAGATTTTTTCCGTTTTATCTATATATATAAAAATGAATTGGCGTTCGTATGTCCCGTAAGATCTCTGCATCGGCTAAACCGATTTTATATATTTTTTCTTTAATGTTTCCAATCTGTTTCAGGTCTCATTTACCACATAAATATTTTTTTTCTAATCTCAATTTAAATTTTTTTAAGCTAATACTCAATAACGGCTTCACCGATTTTCAAAATTTTTTCTTTTCTTTATTCTATCGGACATAGTGTTTATTTATATAGAACAAAACATTTTCTAAATCCTCAATTTCATCATATATTAGCTAAAGAAGTTTAGCTACCATATAAATTGTAGGCAGTTGAGATCACTGCTGTTCTAACTGAAATGTTCCTGTAGGGAACTTAATTGCCGTACAGATTTTTTCCGTTTTATATTTAAATACAAATGGTGAATACAACAACCAAAAGTTTTGATTGTGAATATAGGTTGCTGATTGTGAATATAGGTTGTTATTCCGTCCTTTTTCATAATCTACATCATGTTGAAGAAGTTGCAATCTATATATATATAAATGAACTGGCATTGGTATATCCCGTAAGATCTCCGTTTCGGCTCAACCGATTTTAAATATTTTTTCTTTAATGTTTCCAATCTGTTTCACGTCTCATTTACCACATAAATTATTTTTTTCTAATCTCAATTAAAAAATTTTTTAGCTAATACTCAATAACGGCTTGACCGATTTTCAAAATTTTTTCTTTTCTTTATTCTATCGGATATAGTGTTAATTTATATAGAACAAAACATTTTCTAAATTCTCAATTTAATCATATATTAGCTAAGGAAGTTTAGCTACCATATAAATTGTAGGCAGTTGAGATCACTGGTGTTCTAACTGAAATGTTCCTGTAGGGAACTTAATTGCCGTACAGATTTTTTCCGTTTTATATTTAAATACAAATGGTGAATTCCTTTTCGCTACTTTGGCGAATGTTGAAAAAGTGAAAGCAACAACCAAAAGTTTTGATTGAGAATATAGGTTGTCATTCCGTCCTTTGTCATAATCTATACATATAAAAATGAAATGGCGTTCGTATATACCGTAAGATCTCCGTATCGGCTCAACCGATTTTAAATATTTTTTCTTCAATGTTTCCAATCTGTTTCATGTCTCATTTACTACATAAATTCTTTTTTTTCTAATCTCAATTTAAAATTTTTTTAGCTAATCTACATATATATATATAAAAATTAATTGGCGTTCGTATATCCCGTAAGATCTCTGTATCGGCTCAACCGATTTTAAATATTTTTTCTTCAATGTTTCCAATCAGTTGCATGTCTCATTTACCACATAAATTCTTTTTTTTCTAATCTCAATTTAAAATTTTTTTAGTTAATACTCAATAACGGCTTAACCGATTTTCAAAATTTGTTCTTTTCTTTATTCTATCGGACATAGTGTTTATTTATATAGAACAAAACATTTTCTAAATCCTCAATTTAATCATATACTAGCTAAAGAAGTTTAGCTACCATATAAGTTGTAGTCAGTTGAGATCACTGGTGTTCTAACTGAAATGTTCCTGTAGGGAACTTAATGCATTACAGATTTTTTCCCTTTTATATATAAATACAAATGGTGAATTCCTTTTCGCTACTTTGGCGAATGTTGAATAAGTGAATACAACAACCAAAAGTTTTGATTGTGAATATAGGTTGTTGATTGTGAATATAGGTTGTTATTCCGTCCTTTTTAATAATCTACATCATGGTGAAGAAGTTGCAATCTATATATATAAAAATGATTTGGCATTCGTATATCCCGTAAGATCTCCGTATCGGCTCAACCGATTTTAAATATTTTTTCTTTAATGTTTCCAATCTGTTTCAGGTCTCATTTACCACATCAATTTTTTTTTTTCTAATCTCAATTTAAAATTTTTTTAGCTAATACTCAATAACGGCTTAACCGATTTTCAAAATTTTTTCTTTTCTTTATTCTATCGGACATAGTGTTTCTTTATATAGAACAGAACATTTTCTAAATCCTCAATTTAATCATATATTAGCTAAGGAAGTTTAGCTACCATATAAATTGTAGTCAGTTGAGATCACTGGTGTTCTAACTGAAATGTTCCTGTAGGGAACTTAATTGCCGTACAGATTTTTTCCGTTTTATATTTAAATACAAATGGTGAATTCCTTTTCGCTACTTTGGCGAATGTTGAAAAAGTGAAAGCAACAACCAAAAGTGTTGATTGTGAATATAGGTTGTCATTCCGTCCTTTGTCATAATCTATATATATAAAAATAAATTGGCGTTTGTATATACCGTAAGATCTCCGTATCGGCTCAACCGATTTTAAATATTTTTTCTTCAATGTTTCCAATCTGTTTCATGTCTCATTTACCACATAAATTCTTTTTTTTCTAATCTCAATTTAAAATTTTTTTAGTTAATACTCAATAACGGCTTAACCGATTTTCAAAATTTGTTCTTTTCTTTATTCTATCGGACATAGTGTTTATTTATATAGAACAAAACATTTTCTAAATCCTCAATTTAATCATATACTAGCTAAAGAAGTTTAGCTACCATATAAGTTGTAGTCAGTTGAGATCACTGGTGTTCTAACTGAAATGTTCCTGTTGGGAACTTAATGCCTTACATATTTTTTCCGTTTTATATTTAAATACAAATGGTGAATACAAGAACCAAAAGTTTTGATTGTGAATATATATTGTTGATTGTGAATATAGGTTGTTATTCCGTCCTTTTTCATAGTCTACATCATGGTGAAGAAGTTGCAATCTATATATATAAAAATGAATTGGCATTCGTATATCCCGTAAGATCTCCGTATCGGCTCAACCGATTTTAAATATTTTTTCTTTAATGTTTCCAATCTGTTTCAGGTCTCATTTACCACATCAATTTTTTTTTCTAATCTCAATTTAAAATTTTTTTAGCTAATACTCAATAACGGCTTAACCGATTTTCAAAATTTTTTC